>JANHMN010000017.1:23299315-23380536 GCA_030674055.1 Rhabdomys pumilio | reverse complement strand
GTGAACTATTGGAACCAGGAGTAAGGATGCTGTAAGCATGGTGAACTGTTGGAATCAGGAATGAGGATGCTGTAAGCATGGTGAGCATTAAGGACAAGCACAGGTCTAGTGGCTACTTTCCAGCTGCCCTCAAACCCTTTTGGGTGTCCAAGTCTCCTTCTGCCTTGACTAAGCCTTCCTTTTCCTCTCAACAGATCACAACTGACACCTCCTCTTCCTGGCCTTGGTCTACTTTTTTTTTTTTTTAATGATATTTGAAGCCAAGTTTAACACTAAGCAGTGCCCGAGTGCAAACACAAATAAGGGCAGGTGGCTTTCTTCCCTCAGAGACCCACAACTGCCTGCCACTTCCTGTGGGGGAGGAGCTGAATCATTGCAACTCCTTCAAGGATCATGCTTCTGGAACCCCACTGTGTAACACTGTCTGTGGGCCATCTCCCTCTCTGTCAGGTATGGGCAGTTCAGGGGACACCCCCTCTTTGCTATGCCTGAGCCCATTCTCATATCCATATAGCACCCTATGACGACTGCATTGGGGGCCAAAGATACAAGTTCTCATAAGTGGGATTTTAATATAATCACCTTGATAACGTACAGGGAATTCCTTTGGCAGATTTTGAGATTTACCTGTTGATGGAGGATACCTAAAATCTAGTCAAGAAATTAAACTTTGAGAACACTTGTTCATATTTGGGGAGAGCTGTTTGGTCCATTGATGGTAAGCTACCAAATTATACATAAATACTCCACACAAGCATCCACTGGGCAGCATAAAGGGGCCCGTGGTGACTCCTGGGAAGCTCAGAAGTGATCAGGGTTAATGCACATCCCCAGAAAATCCAAATCTGATTTCCAGAATGAGGATGAGCTGGCTGGAAGATGGAGCGAAGCTGGGAACAGAAACGGTGCTCTTCTCTTGAGGATGTCAGACCCGTGCCAGGTAGGAAATGTTATCGGCAAACCTCTCATTATAACCGAACAAAAGAATATGGATATGCTTTCTTGTTATCCAAGTTTTTCCTTCTGTTACTGCAGTTGGCATTCTGTTAAGTATACATTTGAAAGCTCTCTATGTGGTGACTAGAATATTTTCAAGTGCTGTGATTTGCCTGGAAACGGAAAGAGGAAAAGCCTGGTAGAAAAGAAGTCCCGTGGGATCTCTGTCAGGATTTGCTTTTTCCTCAGTAACAAAATTGTTCGTCCTTCAGTTTATCCCAGAGAATGAAAGGGAATTTTCAATGTAATGTCTATCTCAGCAAGGTGAACGGGAAAAAATAAAAAACCTTCTTGAGCCACTTGGGACTCATTTCCCATGCATTGCTGAATCCGTCTGGTCTCTTTTAGTTGGCTCGCAGCCTTTCAGTGATTCCTGAAGACTTCATTTTCACTTTCTACAAGTGGTAACTTTATCCACACGCGTGAAAAAACATCTCAGTCCTCTACCAGGAACATCTACTCCTTTTGTACACACATACACATGCATGCATGCACGCACACACGCACACACGCACACACGCACACACTCACATGCATGCATGCATCGGTCCCCTAAGAAAGATCAGCAGACCTTCCCTCAGCCAAGCAACAGGCCCTCTCCAAGTTCGAGGACAGGGTTAAGGCTGTCTGCAGATTTCTCAGCTCATTTTTACTTTGGGGCAAAGTCAGGCTCCAGTCCCAGAAATCATCCTCCCCCTCTTTCCCACCTCTTTCTTTCCGTAGGGTATAGTGGAGCCTGGAAGCCCAAGCCTGCCTCCCTGTGACTGGAACATCAAAGGGACAAAAATGCTGAAGCTGATTGCGGCAGATCAATTGTGTCGACCAAGGAAGTGGTGCCTCTGAGAGGGAATGGAGTCATGAGAAATCTGTCCTCCTAAATGGGCATCTCAGGGTAGGGGAAGTAGATTATTAATTAATAAGAAGTGAAAGTGTGAGTTTTGCTGCTTTACTTTTTCTGCTTCCCACCCCACCTCCCTTCAGTATTATATTACATCATGGGATAACCAAGCACAGAGACTGTCTCTAGATAAAGCCCCACCCCTACCCCCACACCAGACTTCCCACTTCCTGAACTATGAGAAGTAATTGTTTTCCTTCATTAATTACTAAGCTAGTAGGAGTCTGTTTCCGTAACATGAAGCAGACTAAAACAGTGATGTAATCTCAGCAAAAGATCCGCTCTTCCCTGAAGTAAGAGGGTAGGTAGAAGGTGATGGTCTTCGGAAGCACAGAGACTGCTATGTTTCACTGAGTGGGTCCGAGGAATCACAGTGGACAGGCTCTTATATCTCCTGGTTGGCTTCAGACTTCCTCTGAACACTCCCATTTGCACCAAGGACACCATAGAGAATCATGGAGTGCTAGACAGGCCAGTGTTTCCCAAAAGGCTGACTGAAACACAGATCCTGGGTTCACCCGGAGTGTTCCATTCAGTAAGTCCAAGGCATGGCCTCACACATGTGCATCTAACACCCTCTGTGAAACTGATGCTTGAAGTTCAGGAACTCTACTTGGAATCTGGAGAGGGTGAGCAGATGGTGACAAGAGTAGGCAAGTCAAAGTCCTTCTCCTGGGGCCATGCTAACTCATTCAATGACAGAGACTCACTGAAGTCTCTTTTCCACTTGGCAAATTTCCTGCCTGACTCATCTATGACACAGAGTCTATGTCAAGACCTGTCAGGGGCTTGAGATTCACTATGCTTGAAAACTAATCAATGTTCCCTCACTTTCCGTTTCCTAGGTCTCAAGTCCCACAGGGTATTGAAAAGGGAGCAGCTGACATCCACCCCATCAGTGGGTCGTTTTGTAAAAAAAAAAAAAATGCCCCACAATTAGGGAAGTCTTTTCTGATGATAGTGAGATTGCTTGAGCTTTGCCCCAAGAGAGACAACTCTTTATTTCACTGAGAGTAACTACAACAAAATTGAAAAACAGAAAGCCTCCTTCATTCCAGGGTAGATATTATCTCCATACATGAAAGCTATTTGTCATATAAGCTATATTTAAAAATAAAGACTGGACCAAATGCATAGAGACTGCCGTCCTGTCAAGATGGCGGCCATCAGCGAGCGCGCCGTGGAGCAGCGCTTGGGCAACTGCCAGCGGAGGGCGGGCGTGCCCCGTCCCGTCCAAGTTCGAATCCCGTAAGGCTCTGTTGTCGAGTCTCATGGGGGGAAAAAAAAAGATGGCGGCCACCAAGATGGTAGTTATAAAGGTCCACACATTTACAAAGATATTCACGTCCTGGAAGCTGGACCTTTACCTCACTAGGGGCTTATCCACCCCCTAGTGCTGCTATAAGAAAGTACCACAAGCTTAGACTCTTAAAAAACAAACAAACAAACAAACAAACAAAACTTGTCACCTTGCAGTTTTCGAGGCTGGATGTCTAACATCAAAGTGTCGGTGGGCCATGCTTCTGTCAGAGTACCTACACGAGTAAGGGATTCCTTCCTTTCTTTTTCTGATGTCTAATAGTTCCAGAAGTTCTCTGGCTTTTAGAGGCATCGCTCCAGTCTGTTTATGTCTTCATACGGCATTCACCCAGGTGCCCGCATCTTCCCATGACTGTGTGTTGATGACACCATCCAGATTGATTCAGGGGTTACCTGCTCCAGTATGAGTTCATCTTGTCAAACAAACAAACAAATGAACAAACAAACAAACAAACCAGCAACAAGATTCCCATGAAATGATGCCCTTTCCAAACAAGGCTGCATTCTGAGGTGCTGGGGGGTTCAAAGGTCAATTCATTTTCAGGGGAGCTGCAATATAACACCTGAGAAAGAGCAATTAAAGTTGCTAATCAATAGATCTTCAAATGAGAAGATTGTGAGGGATAACCTTGCTTGCCATCACAAGGCCCTTAAAAGTAGAGAAGGAGAGCTGAAGGAGGGTCAGAGTGAGACAATGCCAGGGTTCCACCCAACATTGCTGGTTTTGAAGAAGAGGAAGGGCCATAAGCCAAATGAGCAGCCCCCAGAAAAAATAGACAGCAGATTCTCCTCTTACGTCTGAAAGGGACACACTTTTCCCAGCACCTTGACTTTTGCCCCATGAAACCTCTGTGGAACTTCTAATCCACAGATACACAGGCACATTTGTGTTACCTTAAGCCACTGTGTTTGCTACTTTTCTCAAAGTTGTTGACAAAATACCAGGCAGCAGTGGCTTCAGTGGGCAAGGTTTGTTATTCCAGCTCACGGTTTCAAGTGGCATCAGGCCTTAATGGTGGGAGAGCCTGGTGGTAAGAGCAAGGTCTGTCCCTGGCAGTCAGGGCTTGTAGTACAGCTTTACTCTCACCTTGGCAGATCAGAAGCAAGAGCTGGGACTAAAACTGCAATCAGATAACAACGAAAGGCTTATCTTCGGTGACTCTCTTCTGCTGGCTAGGCTACAGATTGGAAGTCCCTACAGCCTCACAAAACAGTGCCACCAGCTGGTGACCAACTGTTCACACACCGGAGCCTGTGTGGGAGATTTCACATTGAAACCGATAATCGCTGCTTGGTGGTAATTTGTCACAGCAGCCCTGGCAACACTAACAGAACCACAGGGATCAGTCCAGTTCAGGGAACACCATTTCACTGACACAAATTATATCCCCCAATACACAGATTAGTGTATTTCACACAGGCATCATTTGCCCGCCCTAAGTCCAAGATTCTGTTTGCAATTGTTCCTGAATTTCAGAAAAAGAAAATGGAGCTCAGGAGGTCAATTTCTCTTCATCTTCTTTGTCCTATTTCCAAATGACTGAGCTGGACAGCCACTCTGAATTAGCTTTGCTTTGTGTTCATTTTTATTTCTCTGTCTCTGTCTCTCTCTGTCTCTGTTTCTGTCTTTGTCTCTGTCTGTCTCTCTCTGTGTGTCTCTGTGTCTCTGTCTCTGTCTCTCTCTGTCTCTCTCTCTCTCTCTCTCTCTCTCTCTCTGTGTGTGTGTGTGTGTGTGTGTGTGTGTGTGTGTGTGTGTGTGCGCGCGCACACACAGAGACCAGAAGAGGCTAGCTCCCTGGAGCTGTAGTCATAGGTGGCTGTGACTCACTTGAAGTAGATGCTGGGAGCTTGGCTCAGGTTATCTACAAGAACAGCAAGTGCTCTTAGCGGCTAAGCCATATCTAGCCCTGTTTGCTTTGTTTTCCAATTAAAGGGTTTTGTTGACAGAAGAAGAAGGAGTACTTTCTTGCTTACTGCCTGTTTATCTAGCTTGATGATGCCATGTTTACACAGTAGGAGCCCTGGAAATTAATCAATATTTCTGATGAAGCAACAGTGAGCCCCATCTCAGCACACACAGTGGCTGGAAAATTCCGAGCTGCCTACACAGGCCCACCATTAAGGTAGTGCCAATTTGGGTGCAGACCAAGACACAAACATGGCAATGAAGTGAGTCTCAGGAGACTGTTAGTTTCACGGTGTGTGGAAAAGTTATATTTGCAAGGGGCTGGGGCAGAATTCAGCTCTAGCAATGCCAGAAAACAAAAGTGATATTTCCATCATCCTTTAACCTACTGAGTATGGAGAAGCATCATGTCAAAAGGCCATTATAACAGGGGCACAGAGTACCATGGGCAAAGCGATGAGCCAGGTTTGCTCCTGCAGGGTTTCCTCAAACCCTCAGTTGGTAAAAGACAAGACGTACTGTCCACAAAGTTCACTAAAGCCACTGCAGTGAAGAGATGTATAAAGAAACAAGGTGCAGCTATGTGTTACCCAACCACTGAGTACTAGAAAGAGTTCCACCCCAAGATTGAGGGCTCTCTTGCCTTTGAGTTCTCGGGAATGTGGGAACCTAGAGGTTTTTGCACTCTCAACAGTCACTTATTAACAGAAGAAAGGCAGTCATGTTCTTTTTTTCTGCATTTCTGGATGTTTCAGGTCTCCTGGCATCTTTTCTAGTTTTGAAATGCTGCTTCCTGAAGGGATGCAAAATGCTCCCGGTGTGGTCTCATTTCTCTCTGAGCTGTGAGGTAATGCTTTCCTCCACAAGGAGGCTTTGTTCTTACCTCTCTCTGTCTCTCTGTCTCTCTGTCTCTTTCTCCCCCCCCTCTCTCTCACACACACACACACACTTCTTTCCAAGACCTGAGCAAAAGTAGGTTACCAGCTCCTTCATGAAACACAGAATGGCCAATCATAGGCTTTCACATTTTTTTTTCCCGT
Source organism: Rhabdomys pumilio (assembly GCA_030674055.1). Taxonomy (NCBI): domain Eukaryota; kingdom Metazoa; phylum Chordata; class Mammalia; order Rodentia; family Muridae; genus Rhabdomys; species Rhabdomys pumilio. The sequence continues at coordinate 23,374,376 of JANHMN010000017.1, read as the reverse complement.
GGATTGAGTATGCTGCACCTGTTTCTGAGGAAGCCTCATATTACCCTGAAATTTTAGAGAGCCTCTCCTCTCCCATCTCAAAGCACAGGTGGAAACCCAAGCTTATCTTACAGCATCCCCATGGGAACAACAGTCCTGCCTGCAGTGAATGTGACCTACCTAGTTAGAACTCGAGGCAAGAAGTTTTGGGGGAAATTCTCCTCTGGGCCCCACAAGGTCGGCTTTCAAAACAGTGTACAGGGCGCCATCAGCCAAACAGTGTCCTGGAATTCGGCTGCCATAAAGAGTGGCTAGAGCTTATTTTCAGGAGAATGCGATTTTCCCAGAGGAATAAAGTATTTACTAAAAAGAATAGATGAGAGGTGATTTCCTAACCGGTTCTGATATTGGAAGCTGTGGAGTCACTTGAAGCCTTCTGCTTAAGAACATGCAGAAATAGGCAATCGTAGCTTTGAGGTTAGGAGAAGGAGAGGCAGGACTGGAATCAGTATGGCAGTTTTCAAACAAATGCTAAAGTCTGGGTTCTGTGTCAAGTGGGCTTCACTAAACAGCTAAGGTTGGAACACTGAGAGGAATTTTTAGCACAAATCCAATTAGGAAACAAATGACTATTGTCTTTCATCTGGGGTGGACACTTTGATGGGGGTTAATCTCCTTTATACAATGCATGTGTTCCTGTCAACTTAAAAACAGTAATGCCAGGCATCCCTTTTTCCAACCAATGCTTGTATATGTATTTTAATGTACTCATCTCTCAAAAACAGTGCTTATTGTGAGTCAAGAAATACTAGTCACAGGACACATAGGCTGTTAATGCTGGGAAGTCATCATTTAAGTTACGTTAAGTTCTCTGGGCAGACTAGAGTGAGTTCTCACTTCTTAGATATTCAGGTAATTTGCATGATAGACAGATGAGAAGATAATTTTGAACCCTTTGACTTTTACAGTCTGATGAGGTCATAAAAATCCTAAGATCATCAGAAATTCTGGTTGAAGATAACGAATGAGGCCAACTTAATATTGAGCCGTCCAGAGCAGGAGGCAGGAGAAAATGTAGTCACTCATATCCTGTTCTTATTTAAAATTGTGACATTTTGGTTCATTATGGTATTTCTTGCCCGGATTTTCCTCTAATAAAATGTTATAATGATATATTATTTGTCATGATGACTGAATTTTCACTGTCCTCCCCCCCAAATCTGCAGCCACAGTCAGTGAGGCTGCCTCATCTTATCACTGGACTGGACAAACACATTAAGCTCTGTTCTTTCTAGAAACCCACTCCATTAAATATATATACACACACACACACACACACACACACACACACACATACATATAGATAGAGACTTAGATATATATATATATTATATATATATTATATATATATAAAACTGTAAAGACATGTTTTTTGTAAAGATGGGCTAAAGAGGAAGAACTAGATTTGACAACATCAGACTAGAAGTATGTTTTCTGAAGAGTGATCTGAACGCAGAGCACAAAGCACAGTTGAGAGAGGGTATGGAAGCAGGAGTGTAAGAGCCCGTTACTGGCAAACGTGAGAGAGGATGTGGTTTGAGCATTGCCCCCGGGGGCTCTGTGCTGAAATCCTGCCATGTGATGGGGCCTTTAGGGGTTGGAACCCAGTAAAAAGCAGTAAGTTCAGCAGGACCATTGGCTGATATCAGAGTTCTCATAGGACCCCAGTTAGTTACTGCAAAAGTGGGTTGTACTGGAACTCTGTGCCAGTCCTCTGTCCTGCTGTATGTTCCCCTCTTTTCATGGGCGTTCCCACTCGCATGCAGCACAGGCAAGTGGCCTTCAAAGGTGAGTAGATGTTGGTTCCCTGTTTTTGAACCTCTGAGCTTTTTAAATTACCCATTTTCAGCTATTTTATTACAACATTTGAAAAATAGACTAATACAATTGTGTTGAATACAGTCTCCTTCTTGTTTAAGGCAGAGGGCTCTGAGAACAAGCCACATTCTTTCCAAGCAGAAGATGAGAAGTGTTTTATAAGAAAATATCAATAAAAGATGATATCAGTCCAGGGGCTCCCTAGAAGACCATATATGTCCAGCTCCACAGAGTTTTAATCGGCCCACATGTACACAGTGGTCCACTGTGCTGACCACTTAAGCATGTTCAGAAGGGAGCACCTCATAGCAATGATGGGCACAATGCAACAGGTTTGTTTTTAAATACACTTTGTAGAAACAGAAGTTTCTCACACTAAAGACTAGAACAGCAGTAACTCAGAAATGTGAGAGAAGACCCTGTAATCCAGGAAGTAACAAGGGCTGTGCTGCTGGCCAGGGTTTGAAACGGGCAGTATTCCCCAAAGGGGCCGTCCCTCAGGGGTGCTGTTGTGAGATGCTGTGGACCTTTAAGAGCTGGGGCAATGACTGGATAGATGGCTTAGTGGTTAAGACACTGACTGCTCTTCCAGAGGACCTGGGTTCAATTCCCAGCACCCACACAGTGGCTCATAACCATCTGTAACTCTAGATCCAAGGCATCTCGCTTCTTTAGCTCTAGGCATGTGTGTGGTGCACAGAGACACATGTACACAAGTAATCCATACACATAAAGTAATATAACTTTTAAAAGAAGTAGAGCAAGTAAAGGAAATGCACGCTGTGCTGATGTAAGGTTTGTACTGGTCCTGCAGGTACTCAAGTGCTTAGACTACTTACCACTACCTTAAAATGGGTTGTGAGCTGCTGACAGTCTGTCTGCTCTTGGTTTAAGAATGGGGCTGCTTGGCCCCAGGCTTGACTCTCCAGAGCTGGAGCCAAAATAAACCTCTTTACAAGCATCTTGGCCATGGCCTTTGTTATAGTGACACATAGCTGACTAATGAAGATGTTTGGGGACAGGAAACAGTGAGCAAAGAAACAACTTTATAAATAAAGAGCACTGCCCAGAGACAAGCAACACTGTTTTCTTTTTCTTTTCTTTTTTTATTTAATATTTTTATTTTTATTCACTTTACATCCCCATCAGAGCCCCCTCCATCCTCTCTTTCAAATCCCATCCTTACAAACTTCTCCCCCATTATCCTCCTTCTCCTTAGAGAAGGGGATTCCCCACCGGGGCATCTAGTCTCAGCTGGTTTAGGCACATCCTTCTCCCACTGAGGCCAAACCAGGCATCCCAAGTAGGAGGGAAGGGGATCCAGTGAGGGAGAACAAAGTCAGAGACAGTTCCCACTTACTTGTTAGGGGACCCATATAAGACCGAGCTGCACATTTGCTACAAATGTGTAGGGGATCTAGGTCCAGCTCCTGCATAATACCTGGTTGGTGGCCCAGGCTCTGTGAGCCCCCATGGTCCATGGTTAGTTGATTCTGTGGGTCTTCTTGTGGTGTCCTTGACCCTTCTGATTTGCTCACTTCTATCCCCCACTCTTCCACAAGACTCCCGAGGTTCCACTTGATGTTTGGCTGTGGGTCTCTATATCTGCCTCCATCTGTGGCTGGATGAAACCTCTCAGGAGACACTTATGCTAGGTTCCTGTCTGCAAGCATGATGCTGTTTTCTTGATTCGATAGTTTTATTCTACACCCTGTCCCTGAAAGCAATTTACAATCATTACAAAATTTTAGAACTCTGGGACAAAAAGATGGCCTAAACCCCTTCAGAGATAAGCACAACCTTAGATCATCAGCACCTAGAAGTGTGTCAGGCCACCACCAGAGATCAGTGATAATTTCTTAAGTGATTTTTCCTCTAGAATTCTGAGTCCAAATAAGTGTGAGGGAAGAAAAGAGACATATCAGGATATGCAGGATTTTAAGAGCTTTTCATCAAGAAGAGATGATGTAGTTACTATTCTATTCCTGTGAACAGACAGCTCTCTTATAAAAGAGAGCATTTAATTGGGGCTGGCTTACAGTTTCAGAAGGTTAGACCATTATCATCATGGCAGGAAGGATGGCAGCAGACAGGCATGGAGCAGTAGCTGAGAGCTTCACATTCTGATCTGCAGACAGCAGGCAGGGAGAGGGGTACCTGAGAGCAGCCACACGTTGCTGGCACAACAAAACACTTTGCAAAGAAGAAAGGAGAAATGTATCTTGTGAGAAATAAAAAGTGGCCAGGGCACTTAGTGATTTGTCTGTGAAACACATTTACAATCTTAATCATGTAACAAACCAGAATTGTGTTTCTGTTCCTAAGCATACAATAATGGAATTAAATAACAACTCTCTTGCTTTGGGAGGATTGAAAAGTTGGGGAATGGATTGAATGAAGTAGGGGTGTCACAGACAGCAGGGCAGATAAAAACCAAAGCTTTTCTCTACCCTAAAGGGAAGTCAATTCTTGGTGCCACATACAGAAGACCAAAGAAAGGTGAATGAGTTCAGAACGCCTGCAGATGTGAGCAGTGAGCAGAGACTAAGCCCCCTTTTGCCCTTGGAGCTTGTGAGTTGTCTGTTGGGAGTGGGAAACACTACAGAAGTCCTTCTGTATTTCCTAAGAAGTCCCTTGGAATAATCTGACTTTAAGATATGTGCATATATAATTTGATAGGAAAAATAAAGGAATTAGAAAATGGATTCTGGGAGCAGAGTTCACAAAACAACGAGACCATACAGTGGGGAAGGACATTCAGAGGACAGCGGTCTACTTGCAGTGACTGAAGGGCGTGCAGACACACCTCTCCTCCCAGTGGTGCACAGACCTCATCACTTCTGCAAGACAGTCTCCAGTCCTACTGTGCAGCGTTGCTCTAAGAATGAGAGGCACATTAAGAGTATGTTTCTAGGGTAGGCAACAGGGCAGTGATTAGAATGAATGCGATCCGGAGACCAGCCCACGTAGAGGAGAACTAATTACACATTTGATTAAAGAGAGGAGAGAGTTCATTCAAAGTCGAGCTATTTTATTCCCCTGGTTTTGATCTGAGGTTCACTGTTGTTGAGGGCATCCTGTTCCTGCCCTGAGAAGCAATACCGATCGTTCTTTCTCTCCATCTCCAGCCTGACGGAGAAGCTGTGCACAATTCCACACATGCACGTGCCTGGAGGGAATCTCTTCAATCCTCCCCACTTTCCCCTTGGGCTTGCTGCACACACGGAATGCTGGGTGGTTTTAATTAACTCAGAACTGATGTATGTGCAGCTCCATATTTGTGACGATTCGGATGGCTGTTTCTGCTCCTGCTCCTGTGTGTCTAAAAAAAAAAAAAGCTTGAAAGAAGGCAGTCTAAAAAGTGAAAACGCTGAGGACTGCTCACTTTAAAACTGAAACAGCTATTTTAGCTAGTATTGACTGGAAAAAGAGCTACAATAACAAACCAATTGTTTCTGGCCTGCTTTCTCAGTCTGTTTCTAAACCACGCCCCCATTTCCTGCTTTTCTTACTTGGGTCTCAGGACTCAAAACCTCATTGGCTATTTCACTCTGTTCTAGGGCTTAAATTCAGAGGAGAAGGCTGTGGCTCAGTTTTATCCAGTCTTGCTCTGTTTGTTTGTTTTTTTTGTTTGTTTGGTTTTTGTTTTGTTTGTTTGTTTTGGCTCCTCCCAAGCTTGCTCTGGGCTTCAGTAACAAGGTTCCTTCACGCTACACCTTCACAACCAAGGGCAATGCTTTAGTCATTTTTCAAAAAGAACAAAATGCCTAAGGTAAGGTAATAGAGAAAGGAAACTCATCTTACTGACGTTCTGGAGGCTAAAGACCAAATAAGCTCAGTACTGGGTCTGGGGAGAGGCCCCTGGCTGCCTCATATCATGATGGTGTCATGAAAGAAGGCAGGACCATATCACAAAGGTGACAGAGAGTCAGACAGATACAAAAAATAGGCTCATGCTAGTATAACAACTGGAATTATGAGAACTGAAGCCTCCTGGGAACTACCTTAATTCCATCTGAAAGCACACCAGACTTCCAACAGAGGGGGCATGGAAACCACATCCAAATCAGATGGCAACAGATCCTCATAGATACTAGTTACCATACTTGTTTTGTTTTTTGGGTTTTTTGTTTTGTTTTGTTTTGTTTTTTGTTTGTTTTTTTTCCCGTTAAGCATATCCAACATCCCCTAGAATTGCTTAAGGAAATTTTCTTCAGTTACACATTGTGTGCCATGTATATTACGCCAAGACCCTAGCTGAGCCCATGTGTGTATGTGTAGAGTCTAGGTCAGGTATCTCCCTCTGACACTTCCCACCTTATAATTTATGACAGGATCTCTCACTGAACATAGAGCTCATCCTAGACCAGCCATCCAGTGAGTCCCTAGGATTACCTTGCCTCTACCCACTCCCCCACCACCACTCGGGTCACAGGTAAGTTCTACCATACCAGGCTTTTCAGGTATTCATGCTGTGCTGCAAGCTCCTCACTCAACGAGCCAGTGTCCCAGGCCCCAGAGTCTGTTTTCTAGCTATGTCCTCTACTGTCACCAGAGTTCTACTCTGAGGGCAACAACATTGCTGAGTTATTCATCCCTGTCTCCAGTGTTTGGAACACAGCCTAGAGTATTATTGGCATTTTCTGTAAACCGGATAAAAGAAGTAATGGGTCAATTAGTGGATTTCTATGTAGTGCTTTGTTTTAGGGAAAAACTGAAGGGTGTTTGTTTGTTTGTTTGTTATTTTGTTTTTTAACACATAAGATCAAGAAACATGAATGAACAGATTTTACAATATGGAATAAGGCCATTTGTCACTGCTTATTGTTTGCAATCCAACCATTATTTAGGGGAAAAAATGTCCTACCCTACAGGAAGCCAAGATAGAGCCAAGATAGACAGCTTCTTCAGGAGTTGTCTCATCGGTAGGTACTGGAGGAAACCTGCGATGGGTTTGAACACCAAGTCTAACATTTTATATGATTTTTTTGTCATTAACAAAATTTTGTCATTGTGTTCATTTGAATAAGGGTATGCCTCACAGTTGATAGTGTTATTCGGAGAGGTCATGGAACTTTCAGGATGAAAAGCCTTGCTGGAGGAACTATGTCATTGGGGTGGGACTGAAACTTTATGGCCTCATCCCATTTTCAGCTTCCTCTCTCTGCTTCCTGGATGTGATCCAGTCAGCCTCCTGCAGCAGTCACTATGCCTCCTTCACATTATAGACATCTCCACTGGCACCATACGCCAATATAAATGCTTTCTTCTGTAAATTGTTTCTGGTCATAGTGTTCTATCATAACCACAAAAAGCAACTGATAAAAGCAACATGTTAAATTTCCTGAGTATTTGGTGATTAGAGAGGCAGGTCAGTGGTTAAGAGCACTGGCTGCTCTTCCAGAGGACCAGTGTCCAGTTTCCAGCACCTACATGGCCACTCACAACTATCTGCAACTCCAGTCCCAGAGGATCTGATGCCGTCTTCTGGTCTCCATGGGCACCGATCATGCGTGTGTGCACAGATGTACATGCATGCAACCCAACCATACACATTAAAGATAGCAACATTTTTCATGATTTCCAGGGTCCTAGATGATGAAGACCCTCATAAACTCACATAACAAAAACCCTAGATCATTGTGACCCCCGTAAACTTTTTCTTTGTGCCTTTTCACCCTTCCTTCCCCCGACCCAAGGCAACAAGATGACAGCATTGGCTCAGGCAGTGTCATCATAGAAATCTACCAGAAAACAATAGACAAGGCTATTTTTTTGTTTTGTGTTGTTCTTTGGTTTTGTTGTATTATTTTTTCTTTTTTTCCTTCCTTCCTTCCTTCCTTTCTATCTTTCGTAAAGGCATTTTTTTTTTTTTTTGGTTTTTCGAGACAGGGTTTCTCTGTATAACCCTGGCTGTCCTGGAACTCACTCTGTAGACCAGGCTGGATTTGAACTCAGAAATCTGCCTGCCTCTGCCTCTCAAGTGCTGGGTGACCTTGAATCAGTCAGGGCTTTCAAATTGGGTGTTTGTAAGTGTGAGCTATGTTTGTCGGTTAAGTCAGCCAGTCTATGGTATTTTGTTATCAGAGCCCAAAGTAACGAAGATAACCAATAAGGAGGGAGGAATGGAGGATGAGCTGTTGGAAGATCAGCAACAGAGTCAGCAACACACAGAGAAAGATGTCGGCTACCCCCAGCGTTCCACAAGTTCTCAGGTGAGAAAGAGACTTGCTGGTGTGTTGAGGAGCATTTTCATGGGGCCTGATTTATCTCAGCAGAAAGTCTCTAGGGGCAGGAGCTAGCGTGACTTCTGACAGCCAATTCTATAAGAGGATCATAATGATACTGACAGCTGTCTTAGAGAGAAATACAGATAACACGTGAATATTTATGAGACTCACAGATGAAAGCTGTCACTAGCACTAAAAATAAGCACACACCTTCGTGCTTGACACCGCTCTTGCCTTATTCTCAATGGAATTTTCATGGTGTACTAAATTCACTTGCATCTTATAATAGTGACATTTGACGTGACAACAAAGTTAATGTCAGCAGTTCTGCTGTAAGACTTCTTATGTAAAAGCACTGCTTAAGCAATGAAGTCATCCACAGGTTAAATGGTACCGTAGGGCCTCATTTCATATGCCCATGTGCAATTTTATGACACAATATATCTTTGTCAGGCTGTGGAAGGATATCTTGATTCTTGGCTGGGTATGGGCTTTGAACCCCGACTCCCATGGAGAAACGTCAGGTGTTAGGCCACGCCCCCAGAATCCAGGCTCCTACAACATGGTCTAGACTTCCATTTAACCTGTGCCTTGTAGTCACGTTTGGCTAAGCAGCCCCTCCCAGAGAGGTTTGCGTCAGCATCCACACACAGGTGGAGGGCATGACTACAGGCTTCAGACTCGAGAGACTTTCATATTCATGAGTTACCTAAAGACCGGAGGGCGTAGTTAAACTAAGTGACTCCCCTCTTCCCCCTCCCCTATTTAAGCCAGGCCCACTCTGGCTTAAAGGACGGGGTGCACCCACACCGTCTACATCAACCATGAACAATAAACCTTTGGAAATCCACGAACTTCTCGTGTTATTAAGACCCACTGGCTTGGAAAGCAACTGCCCCCGCCTCCGCCCCCGCCCCCAGGTTTCCGCCCTGCAATTTCAACATATCTTTAGGTAAAAAACTATCCTTCTTCGATGAAACGAAGAACACTGTTTTAACTTATTTGGAAAAAGAATGAAACAAGTCAACACTTCACTTCTGGCATATCACGTGTTAACGTTTACTGTGTACAACCATGTTAACTTCATGGGTCCTCAGAATATCCTTGAACTCCCCTCCTACTTCACCTTTCTAAATGTTAGCATGACAGACATGTGCCAATGTGCTTGGCTTTCATGTGTGCACTTCAAACACACATGAAAAATGCTTGTGACAAAGCTGGGACATGGACTCAGGCCCCCATGGCCACCCTTTTGAGGTTATCTTCCATTTGGATGCTGATCCTTGTAGGTGATGGAAAGATACAAAGTAACTCAGACAACTGAGGATGTGAAGACACTGAGGAGTCAGAGGTATAGACATTAAATATAAGCTCAAATCCCCCCAAAATAGAGCCTTAATCAGGCTCAGCTTATGTATATTCAAGCTCCCTCACAGTGTGATTGGGTCCTAGGAATCTACCTGCACACATGTGAACACACTGAATGATATAACTACACAAAAAATTAACATGCAGCTATTAAAATGGCTGGAGCTGGAGAGACAGTTCAGGGGGAGGAGGCACTTACAACTTGAGTTCCACCTCTGTATTCACAAGGTGGCATGAGAAAACTGACTGCTGAGAGTTGTCTTAAGATATCAGCATGTACCCTGGGACTCACACTCATGCCCACACAATACACTATAAACAAATAGATGATAGGTAGATAGATGGATAGATAGATAGATAGATGATAAATGATGAAAAAGATAGATAATGATGAAGAAGATAGATAGATAGATAGATAGATAGATAGATAGATAGATAGATAGATAGAAAGGATAGGTTAAATGACAGAATTTTTATGCACAAAGATAAAATTTTCTCCAAGACCCACAGTAAAAGGAGTATTTGTGAGAAGCCTTTGCTACATTCCCTGGTCCTTCAGAATATTCCTGAAATAGAAAATATAATTTTCCCCAAGATAGGGGACATAGAACATACTCTGCAATATACTTTTGTGACTTTGGTTTTTGAACTATGCAAATATATATTTTTCAACATTTTATTTTATTTTACTTTGTGTTTATGTAAGCATGTACATGTGTGTGCATGTATGTGTGCATGTGCGTGTGCGTGTGTGTGTGTGTGTGTGTGTGTGTGTGTGTGTGTGTGTGTATGCATGAGTTTAGGCACCTGTGAAGGCCAAAAGAGGGAATTGGATTTCCTGGAGCTGGAGTTATAGGCAGTTTTGAACTGCCTGCCACTCAGGGGTGATGGGAACTGATAGTGAATCCTTTGCAAGGGTCGTGTGAGGGCTGAACCATCTCTCCAGTTTCATTTCCTATTTTTAATAATTAAATAAAATTCTAGGTAGATATAAGAAAAGGTGGAGCAAAGTAGTTTTGGCTGACCTCAGGTGGAGATGCTGTGGCCAAGTCAATATCCATTATACACTTGCTGGGCATATCACTAGGCTTACTCAATTGTGACCCACATCTTTACTCTCTAAGCCTCAAGAGTCAATAACTGAGATCACTTGACACACTAGAGATGCTTATCCACATTCCTTCCTCACAGTTAGGGATATTCTTCAGAGTTACCCATCACCTGAATTTCTTGGGACTCTTCATTGGGATTCTTCCTTATCAAATGGAGATAAGAATATACAAGCTTTCATGTTTGTCCCAAGTGTGAGTCCAAAAGTAGGCAGATCAAATAAGAAGGCTTTAAAAAAAAATCTCTCAACTACCTGTCTCTCTAGACTTCAAAAGCACAAATCTGTTGTTAAAAAAAATCTTGAGGAATAAATAAAACTCCCTAGTGTTCCAGGTAGAGAATCACTTTATCCTAGACACCAGCTCCCTCTCCCCCTGCCCACCTCACTGCTATTTCTCTAGGATGCCATTCTTCTGAAATGGTTATGGATTCCTTCAAAAGACAGTGAGTTTTAGGTTGAGGATGTAGTTCAGTCATAGATCACTTGCCTATCACAGGCAAGACCCTGAGTAAAAAGAAATGGGGGATTGATAAGTTTATCTCCCATCTAAAAGGAACCTTCTAGAGATATGTCTAAGCCCAACTGGTGGCTTGTGTACACCCATTCTCAAAAAAGTCAGCAGAGAATTTACTGCCTTTGAGGAACTAGCTGGTGCAGAAACTGGGGAGTCAGTCAAGGACCACAAGCAGGGTGGCCTTCCTGTTAACCTGCTCAACCCTTCCCCACACGGAACAAAGTCTAGAGTTGGCACAAACATGACTCAATTTTAAACAGAGATAAAGAAAGGAAAAATCACTTTGGTGAAGAGCCAGCCGAAAATTCTGGCAAATAATGAAGTCTGAGAAGAAATGTCTCCAGCACTATGTAGCATTCTGGCTTGGCATGGCAACTGACACAACAGCTCCCAAGCAGAAATGTGGGCATCGTTGCCAAAGGGCTGTGCTGCCTTTGTCTGAACAAAGCAAGGAGGTGTGGGGTGTCTCCATGGAGTCCCTTCTTACCTCGACAGACTTTCAAGCTGGGTAGGTATTGGGCTGGTTCATAACTCTGGGGAGAATGCAGGTGATTAGAATCTCTGGGTCCATCTGTATGAGGATTCAAGCATTTTTGCTCAGACTGGATGACAAAAGAGAGGAAGAGGTGGCTCTTAAAACTGATGATTTGGTCCCCAGTGTGAAGAGATGACTAGTTTTCAATAATGGCTGCTTCTGTTAGACAGAATTCAGATGGGCAAGTTGCCTGCCTGGCATGGAAGGGAGCCTGTTCTCTGTCAATTTCCCTCCATGCTGCTGTCTCTTTACCCTTCTTCTGGTTGTGTGTGTCCTTGCCCATCTCTCCCAGACAGAGAAGGCTCATTATCTTTTTCATTCTCTGTTCCCCCTTCCCTTCCCTCTTGCCCCTCCTTTCTTTTCTCTTCTAACCAAAAGACAGAAGACGGGAGCTACATAAAAACCTCTCCCTACTGCATAAATGCACAGAAAGGCCTACATTAATTACTTGCCATAGGCTGTTTTCTATCACAGACAGAGAAACGTATAAAGAATAGATTATTTGGCAGATAGTATGAAAACTACAAAGTCCATGACCATGGCCACAACAACTGGCAAGGCCTTCTGATCTGTGTCACAAGATGACAGAAGGCAAGTGGATATATAAGAGACAGAGAGCAAGAACAAGCAAGGAAGACCAATAGGGCAGGAGGGACAAGAACTCATCCATTAGTGAAAAATCCACTCAGAGGAAAATGGTGTCAAACCACTTATAAGGGACAGACCCTCACAATTTCAGAGACCCACCTCCCAGGACTATCATAAGGGTAATTAAATGCCAATGTGAGTTTTAAGAGGACATTCAATCTGTACTTCTTATGAAGCAGAGGAGTGGGGAATAAGATGTGAGCACTACACCTTAAGACATTGGTTCTCAACATTTAGAACATTGGTTCTCTCCAATACTGCAACCCTTAATACAATCCTTCATGTTGTGGTGACCCCAACCATAAAAGTATTTTGTTGTTACTTAATAACTATACTTTTACTACTGTTGTGAATTATAATGTAAATATCTAATAGTCAAGTAAACTCTTTTTTCCCCACTGTAGTAGACACCCCAACAAGCTGTTGATCAACTCTGTAAGTACCCACACACTAAGGAAACATCTTTAAGTCAATTTGATAATATTATTAAATAGTGTCCCTTTAATTTGAAAATTATGTGGCAAAAGTAAATAAAATCAACTGGGAGTTTAATTGGTTAAGCTGATGAGTATAAGATCCTTTAAAAATAAATCCACTGAGTCTGGTTAGTGTTGCCTATATGCCTATGGGTATGGAGCCATCCACCCAAGCACGGGCAACTTACAAGGAGTTACAATCCTAAAGAAAAACAACTTTCCCTCTCCCACAAGCCATCACCTGCCAATAGTTCCTCAGTGGAGTGAGGGTCTCAAGAGCACCTTCTGTCTCCAAGCTTAGAATGATGACTGGTTGGATCTTGTGTAGGTCGTGTGTGGACAGCCATGGCTGCTTTGAGATCATGGTGGCAGCAGCCATGTGTAGAAGACACAGACTCACAGCTGTCTTTTCCAGCCTCTGGGTTTTAAAATCTTCCAAGATGTTCCCTTGGGGGGGAGCAGGTAGTAGTGGTGACACAGGTGTCCATTTACAATCGAGACTTCAGATGTCTTTCTTGCTCAGGCACCGTAGTAGCGTCTCACATGCTTGCTTAGTGTCACGGCCTGTAACATGAAGATGTAGTGGCTTTGGAGACTTTCTGGCTCCACACTCAGGATTCAGCAGCTGTGAACTTTTACACATCTGTGAGGTGTGATTATCTTGTTACTGCCAGTAGCGATCAAGGTTTCAGCGAGACAGTGAATCTGAACTTGGACTTGAAGGAAGAGGAGGGCTTGAGCCAATGGGATAGTACATAAAGGACACTCACAGAGAAATATGAGACCAAGTGGCTCTGGGTTCTGATTAGAGCCAAGCTGATAAGATTGGCCCTGCTTAGAGCTCATTCGTGACATCTGCCAGGGCTTAGGAGAAATACTAGCCTCCCCTAAACATTTTGGGGACCTTGTGAATAGAACAAGTTTGTCTGTATTTGAAACTAATGCATGGACTGAGGAAAGATAACCCCTCTACAAAGCATTCTGAGATGAGACTAGGAGCCTTGGTGTATGGTGCTTGGGATTTACTCTTTCATTGAGCACTCATCTGACTACCCCAGGGGCTCTTTTTCTAGGGGTAGGAAGCCAAGGAGAGTGGGTTGTGGATACATGAATACTTGACAAAAATCAATTTTTAAGTTCTTGGAACATGCTGTTTCAAGTTCTTTCACACCCTGGAAATTCCACAGACCTCCTTGGTGTCGCTGAAGTCATAGAGTGCATAGCTAACACTGTACCAGGAGCTTTCTCTGTGAGGAGAAGCTGTCCTTGGCAAGGGAGTTAGCCACTTTAATTACTACTCACAGACACTCCTTTGAATGGTTCCTGGATGCTCCAGCTATTATTATTCTGGTTGCTTCTAAAATAAAGACTACAAAGATTCCTATCTTATTTTCATGAAGTCAGTTTTTCTAAAGAAAATTACAGAGCTCGGAAGGAGAGAAATACTATTTTCCAGATGAGCTCAGAGTATACTTGATGGTCAGGAGCAGGGGCTGTGTTTGGATGAGCCAGGTATAATTTATGGGGTTACCAGCCGGCTTATATCAACATCCATGGAGTACACTGTCATCTCTATAGAGGAAGTGGCCCAATTATCATTCTTCCCAAGATATCTTAAGTGACCTCCTGAACTTGGGCTGTTTTGAGTTGCCACTAGTATTGTTTTTCTATGTTGTTCTGTCTTCTGTTGCTACAACAAAATACTAGAGGCTGCACAATGTATTAAAAAATAAAAAAGTCTAGGGCAGATGAGTTGGCTCAATGAGTAAAGGTCTTTTTTATACAAGCATGTAGCCTGAGTTTGATCCCTGGGACTTATGTCACATTGGAAGGAGGAGAAAAGGTTCCAAAACTTTATCCTCTGACCTCCACAAGTGTACCGTGGAACATTCAAGTCCTTACAACATGCATTATGTACCAACAATAATGACAGCAATACAAACAGTTAATTTAGATAATACTTTTGAAGGCTGCAAGGCTGAACTTAGGTGGCCTCATCTGTTCAACCTCTGGTGATGGGCCCTTGGGCTTGGTCACATTTTGACAGATGGCACTGTGGCAGAAATATATTTCAGAGGGAAATACAGAGACAGAAATTCAGAAGTATAGCTTGCTCCTTTATAACTATTCACATGTGAGAGAACCAAGTTCCATGAGAACATGTTTATCCCTTCAAAGAGCAGTGCCCCCACCCAACTTTCACTAGGCTTCTCTTCTTAATGGCCATACCACCTCCTATCTACTAGTGCCCAAGCCCCTAGCATGCAAACTTCTGGGGATACTTGGCGTCCAGACCATTGCATTTGGCTGTTATTTCCTAGTACACATATATTCCACCAGCTGGGGAGGAAAGAGGCAAGACTTGATTAGACTTGGTTCATTTAGAACACTTTGTTTGGTCTCAGCCTCCAGCTGAGACTAGCTATGGCACAGGTGGCCACCAATAAGGTGACCATGCAGCAGAGCAGGTAGAAGGTGAGCTTGCATGCAAGAATGCCATGTAGGGAAGGGCACATTTCCAGAACACCTGTCTATACCAGGACAAAAAGCCTATCCAGAGAAGCTTCTGGGTTAGGCCGGTAGGGTCAGGGGGAAAGAATGAACACCAGCTGCAAAGTCCCTTCTTCTGGGAATAGTAGCTTGTGACACAGTCCTTAATGTCATTCCTCATTGAGAAGCAGCCTAGAAAATGTTTTTGGTTTTGTTTTTTTTTTAAGTGGGTGAAACTGAAAAGAAAACACGACAGTGAAGAAAGAATCTGAGTCCCTGGAACACTGTCTACCCATACTAAAACCAGGGCCAAGCAAAGAAAGGGTAAAAGGAGTGTGGTCCCACAGAACCCCTGAAGGTATGTGTAATACAGCTGGCCATGTGGAGCACGTTTTCTCTGAGCTCTCCGATAATTCTCAGGCCATATTCCAGGGTGTCTTATGAGAACAGCCATGAAGGGTGGTGGTGGCTGCAAGTCTCCCTTTGATAGTCAGCCTTTGACAGTTCATTGTTAGCACTTATTTGTGCTTCTGGGAATGTAGCTAAAACAATTCTTCAAAGAGTGAGAGCCCTTTGAAGATGCCACATCTATCTTTTAGGACCTCAGCCAGAGCCAGAGTGAGTGATAAGTGCTGGGCTGCCACTCAGGTCAAAGCTACCATCCGAAACATCCAGTGGCTTTAGTTAAGCATCACTGAAGTTTGAGCATGCCAATGGAGAAGTCACTGGCTACCACCGAGGACTCAGCTCAGTCAGTGTCTGGAGAACTGTGCTAGGAATGTAGAAGAACAGGGTTGCTCTGGGGCAGCAGGTAACTAGGAAGGAAAAAGCTGAAAAAGCAAAGAATACAGGGTCAGGGGGCATCTGGAATCTGCTGATGATGTGAAAGAGGAGGATGGAAGCTCTGGAACCAGACTCACCTAGCCTACAATTTTGCCCTAAGCCAGGCCTGTGTTAAGTTTCAAAAATGAACCTGTCAGCAGACCAGAGGAGGACAATGTGATTGATATTTGCCAGCCTTGCAGAGGCCCAGGTAAATGGGACCCGAACCTTTGCCCTGCCTGTCACTTGCCATCAGCTGAGAGCATGAAGGGTTCACATACCCTCGTCGATGGGTGTGGTAAGCTAAGAGGAAGTTGTAGGTAGGACAGCTTTATGGAAAAACAGTTTCAGGTGAGATTCCCAGCTTTTTCCCCTGGCGAAAACGTCAGTAGATGATCCTTTAGGACTTGCTCAAACCCCAAAGAGCCTTCCTTGCATAGATTTATGATTTACTTCATTATCTTCTTATTTAATCTTATTTAAAAGAGAAAGAGACAAAACCATCCGTCTCTCACACACACCAGCAAGTCAAGAAGGAGATTTTTCTTCTGCCTTCTTCTTCTCTACAATGGAACTTCCAGTCCCTCTGCTGGGGCCCTCCCTGACTTTACTCACTGTTAAATTAAAGACTTGCCCTCCAGGAAGGCCCCAGAAGTGAAAACAAAACAGAAATAAACCCACGCAAAGTATGGAGTGGCCTACTCGAGCTTGGAGCCTAAAGATGTCATTCTCCCCTGCCTGCCTGCACACATTCAGCTTGTTCCTGTGAGAAATGAACAATGTATATAATGAAGTAAAATGAGATTTAAAACAATAGCATGACAGATTCACCAAGATCACCTCCCATGATTTAAAAAGGGAAATTTAAGATATATAGATAGATAGAGATAGATATATTTAATTTTGCTTGATATAAGTGCACTCATTTATGGAATAGTATGTGATGTTTCAGTACAGGTAAGGGTTATATATGGCAAACATATGGTCCTAGTTAGGGTTTTATTGCTGTGAAAAGACATCATGACCAAAGCAACTCTTATAAAGATAAACATTTAATTGGGACTGGCTTGCAGTTTCAGAGGTTCAAGTCCATTGTCATCATGGCAGGAAGCATGGAAGCCTATGGACAGACATGGTGCTGGAGAATGAGCTGAGAGTTCTACATCTTGATCTGAAGGCAGCCAGGAGAAGACTGTCTTCCTCAGGCAGCCAGGAGGAGAGTGTGTTCTGCACCAGCCAGATTTGAGCATGGACATGAGACCTAAAATCCCTACCTCTGCAGTGACAGACTTCCTCTAACAAGAGTACACCTCCTCCAATAAAACCACACATCTTAATAGTGTCACTTCCTGTGGGCCAAGCATATTCAAACCACCACATGTATCTCTCCCTTACACCCATCTCTTTGTGGTCAAAAAAGACCAACTCTTCTCTCCTTAGTCAGATTTTACTGTGCAAACTTGGGAAATCAATGAGGGAGAATGAAAAGTTCTAGACTTCTTTGGGTGACTCAGTAAGTACAAGTATTGAGATAAAGACTAAAAGGGCCTGCTATTGGCCCCAGCCTTGGGAATCACCGTTTGAGTCTCAGCTTCTAGAAGATCAGTGATGTATGTAGACTCCACATAGAAGTAAACTTATGCTGAATTGTCTTTCTTATTTCACTTAAGAGAATAAAGTTTGATTTTGCTATTCTAAATTCTTTAGAATCCAATTGTTGGAGATCACTAGCCATCACAAACCCTTTACATATGGCTGGTGATCCCAGTCTCAGACAGATCTGTCCTCAAATCACCAATGAGATCTGCTGGAACCATATTGTTCCTTCCGCTCAAGGCAAGATGACCCCTGAAATATTTCAAACAGTATACAGTTAGTCCAATGTGAAATCTTTTGTTTTGTTGTTTCGTTTTTTGAGACAGGATTTCTCTGTATTGCCCTGGCTGTCCTGTAACTCAGTCTGTAGACCAGGCTGACCTCAAACTCAGAAATCTGCCTGCCTCTGTCTCCCAACCAATGTGAAATCTTAAAATATAGTAACTGTCAGGTGTTATGGCAGTGCACCCTTTTAAGTCCAGCACTTGAGATATAGAGGCAGGAGGGTCTCTGTGAGTTCCAGGCCAGCAAGTTTCTCTGGAACACACTTGCAAGGCTGAGATGTAAAGTATTGCCACATCTTTTAAAAAATTGCTTCTTCAAAAAATATTTGTCTGTATGATGTATGTATGTATGTATGTATGTATGTATGCATGCATGCATGCATGTATTTAGTATGTATGTGTGCACACACATGCTAAGCCTCACAAGCAGGGGTCAGATAAGCCTCTTATATTATACTAATATAATATAATCCCCTGCACCACACAGTGAAATTTATAGTATCATATTGGAGGCTTATCTTTTTGTCAGGAAGCCTGTACATATATACTTCTTATCTAGTCATAGAACAGTAATAAATTCTGAGAGAGCCCTCATTAGGTGGTCACATCATTGTGAGAGTATCTCTATTGGGGACCACAGATGTTTAGCCATGACTTTGATTGTAAATCTTTGTTATAAACGATTGCTCAAAATCTGTTTTCCTGCCAGGAAGAGCTGATTAAGTCAGAGAAGCCCAAAAGTGGAGCTCACCTATCTCTTTCACAATTTCACAGATAACACGGAAGTTCTGGGGATGAATCTAAATGGTTCCATAGGCAACTGTAACAATATAAACAGCCCCTTTGTCTGAGTGATAATTGGGTTTGCTCATCATCATCCCTGAACATGGGCATTTTGGAGATGTTTTCTCTCTGAACTCATATCTTGAGTGACATTATTAAGTTCCAGTAATGTGACCAATGGCCTGAGAAGCAGAGTGTGAGGGCTCATCTCATTCCTTCCTTAATATTTTGAATTTGGAAATTGGTCATGATTTAAAAATCTTTACAATCAAGGAAATTCTTCAGGTAAAGTCTAATTCATCAAACAGAAAAGCATAGAACTCATGTGTGTAGGAGAATAAAGGAGTGACTGGTACTGGCCTCCCTGGGTCACCATTGCAGTCCCTGAGAGTGAACATAAGTTTGGCAACCGATGACTAGAGGGATCTTCCCATGATGCTTTAGAGGGAACAAATAGGTGACACGGAGATGGTTTCCCTTTGTGAGAAAGCTGACAATTTGCTGTCTATCTTTATTTGATGAACTTGCAATAATATGCATATAGACATACAAAAGCAACATTTGAAAGGACAATACCAGTACTTTAAAGGCTGTGTGTAGACACCCCAAAGGCAGAGTTTCAGTTTCCATTGCCATTTGAAGGAAAGACTTTAATACAGCAGTCACAGTAGCTAGTGAGAGCTGTCGTTATATTTCTAGGAATTTTCCAAGAACATTCTTAACCACAGGTTAAATTAATCACACACTTTACTATTCATTCAAAGTACTTAAAAACTTATGCCTGTACAAAAACCCACACATGGGTGTTTATAGCAGCCTTGCTCATAGGAGCCAAAACCTAGAAGCAACCGAAATGGCCTTGCAAGAACAAATAATAGATAGCTAATGAGATTTAATACATTAAAAAATCAAGATAATATACAGCAGCAATGAGAAAGGAGTTATCAAGAAAATAAAAAAAAAAACCAACACCTGATGAAATCTTAGCCACATTGCTAAGTGAAAGAAGCCAATCAAAAAAAGGCTACAAACTCATAATTACATAGCATCCTGAAAAAAAAGGGAAAAAATACAGAAGTAGTGGAATCAGTGGTTGCCAGAGACAGGGAAGGGAAAGTGGGGAATAGTCAGAGCACAGGTGACTTTCAGGAAGTGAACATACTCTGACACTCATATGGTACAAGCATGTCACTACATCTTTATAAGACCTGTGTAAATCCTAACAAACTGTGCTGTTCATGGTCTGGGTGTATCTTCCAAAGCTCCTGTGTAACGACCGTTTTTCCTTAATTCATCTTGTTGGAAGTGAAGGTCTACTGCATGTGTGGGGTTTATAATGTTGAGTCTACATGAATAGTGGAATGGGTAAGCTATCATGGGGGTTCAGCAACATAGTTTCTGGCAACTTAGTGCCCTCTCTCATTTTAATTGATTCCCGGAACAAGGCAACTGGACACCCTCACCAGAAGCTAAGTTGATGCTGACCAGGGTTGTAGAATGTTCACGTTCCAGATACATAAGTCAAGATAGACATTCCCTGGGATCTGGTACTCTGTCTCAAGAACAGAAAACAAACAATGACATGCAACCACTTGAACAGATGTACCACATAATGTAGGGTGGTCAGGTGGCTGTGTAATGAGTAACAAAGGGAAACGTGGCACTCTCTGTATCTGCAGTCAAAGGGAACTCAAAACTGTTCTTAAAAGTGAGGCTTGTTGAAAACTAAACATATAACTCTAAGTTAAATAATCATTTTAAAATCAGAGATTATTCATAGTCAGAATTTATCACCTCCTCTTATTTTATGACTACCTATACTCTGTGCGTTCATAAAGAGGAATGCAAGGAGTTGTGTTATGAACCTCAGTTTGGTAGCTGAAGTCACAGTATCTATGGAGGCAATGCTCACATTCTGCAAGCACCAGGGCTCAGGATTTTTTTTCACAAGGAAATGATGATCAAACATCTACAGGCACTTCTATGTCGGCTGGCTTTTTCTGCTCTGTTTGATCTGAGATAAACAGCTCACCAGATAAAAGGCTTTGCCATGCCCATAAAGGTTTCAGGGAAACGTTGCAAGGCTCCATCAGTTATGAGATATGGTATAGTACATCATGAGAGTCGCATGTGGTAGAGAGGTATGTTTACTTCATGGTGACCAAGACATAAAAGAGAGTGTAGAGGTAAGCTTCCAACATCCCCTTCAAGGGCCAGCCTCAAGGATCTGACTTTCTTCTACTAGACCCCACCTCTCAAAGATCTCACCACATGTTGACAGTGCCACAACACTGGGACCAAACCTTCAGTATAATACTCTTTAGGAGACGCTCCAGACCACCAACTGATCATCCCATGCTGACCAGGGTTGTAGAATGTTCACGTTCCAGATACATAAGTCAAAATAGCCTATGACTAGATATTACCTGGGATCTGATACTCTGTTTCAAGAACAAAAAAAACAGACAGTGACATGCATCCATTTGAACAGATGTACCACATAATGTAGGGTGGTCAAGTGGCTGTGTAATGAGTAACAAAAGGAAACATGGAACTCTTTCCAGTCAGTGACTCTAGCTACCAAATTCATAGTTTAGGATGTGACCAAGGTGCAGAGTAAAGTATGGCTCCTGGGAAAAGAATACAGAAGATTGCAAATCTTCATATGCAATTAAACCAATCCACCCAAACTCATCTCAAGATCTCATTACAATGGTTCCAAGCATTCTCTCTTCTGGAAGCCAGGAACCTTCAACCAATTTAAAGAATTAAGTCATTCAATTTTTGAAGAGGAAAAGTCTGCTTCTAAAATAGCTCTCTTGCCATCAGATCCGCACACACCATGTGTTGGGTGATGGATTTTAATTGTCGAACAGTTGTAGTTCAACCTATCATCACAGTTTTCTCATAAAGTTTAGTTTATCACATCATTGCAAAGGGATGACTCTTATCTCTCTAAAACTGTAAGAGTTTTAGAACAAGAGTTTTCCTTAGGATGTACCTTCACATTCAAAGATATAAATGAATATAATAAATCAATAGTTCCACCAAGAGAGAAGCTGATGGTTGAGCTTCATGTCAATCAGACACTATTGTGTCCTGCTATGTCTCATCAAGGAAGTATATCAGAAGAATAACCACTTTTCACCAACATTTACTTCCAGCAATAAACTACATAGGTTCCAGGGAGTCTGTGCCTCTTTTCAGTCAGTATTCTGGTCTTATTGTATGATCCAGAGCTGGAAGGAGAGGTTGATAATCTCAATTCTACTTGGGGACAGCTCACATGCCTCTTTTCACCTCCATGTCCTTCAGTGTTGCCTGTCTGGAGGGTGTTATTGCATGGAGCAAGGAGGGCTTAGAAGATGTAAAAACTCAGGCCTGATTCCAGAGATTCTGACTTAGTTGCTTTTAGGGGGGTAGGCAGCATTGCTAAGTTCTGAAAGTGTCACAGCTGACACTACTGTACTGTTAAAATTAAGAATGTGCTTTTCAATCTATATAAAACCCACTTGATACAGTTAGTTTAAATGTGCTATTTGTCCACTTGAGATATGGTCAAGTCAAATCAATTATCTTATTTGATAGGATATTTGTCCAGCCTCTCAGTGCTTACATGTCAAAACACTGTATTTGCTGAGTAATTTCCGATATCAAAAAGGCTCATGAAGCTGTCCCAGGTACCTATGGTGAGGGTCCATTTGACAGTCCATAAACAAGGAGGAAAAGGCAACAGTAGCTCCTAGGCTGTCGCTGACTGTGTTTTGTGCTGCTTGGTCTCCCAGTACTACCTTCTGTCTGGCCCTTACTTAGCCTTGTGTCAGACCTCTGTTGTGGTAATTATTTTAAAAGCTGCTACCAGAGAAGCCAACTGTCTAAGCTGTGGTGGTTCTGCCTAGGTCAGACTCCATGTTTTGTGACCAGAGGCCACGTGCACACCACAGCTAGAAACAGCCAGCCAGAAACACCAGCCCTGCCACCCACAAGACACCAGCATGGGAGATGGTTCTGACAATCTTCCAAGCTGTCTCTGCAAGGCTGGACATTGCCCAGACCATTCTGCCAACCATGTGGGCTTGGTACAAATGAGAACTCTAATGCTTAGATTATCCAAAGGCTTATATATTTAATGATCAATAACAAGATGCCCTTACAATCAGAAGTGTAACCCAATACCCAACCTAGATATACCAACTACCTTTGACTGCTACAGACAAGCGAACATCAGCCTCCATGTCCCCCTCTCTCATTCTCCGTCCCTTAGCTCCTCCTCTTCCTTCTCATCCTCTTCTCTTTATTCCTCCTCTTCTTCTCCTTACTCCTGACACCTTAGCTCCTCCTACAGACCCTTTGCACTCTGTCTGGTCCACTCATTCTGTTAGCCTACATTGTCCTGAAACTCTTTTGTTCCTTACCAGGAAGATTCCTGTTTCTGTAAAAGAAATGAAAGACACTGTTAATAATGGTTAGCTTTCATCAACATTTTGAATCCTATGAAGAACAGCAACAACAATAAAATTCAAGAAGGATATGTTGTAAGGCATGTTCTGCAAAAACAATGGTATTTCCTGGTAGAAGAAGACAGCAGAGGACACCTGCTCACTGATTATAGTAACCTTCAGGGAGAGTAGCCATTCTCTGATGGTATGCTGTCCAAAAGACCCTGGAATTTCAGTAGCAACCAAAGAATGACAATTTTAGAAAGTGTGACAATGTTCTAGTGAGCGTTCCTGTTGCTATGATAAATCACTCAGAAACAAAAACAGCTTGGAGAGGAAATGGTTCATTTTTGTCTTATAGACTGTACAGTGCATCACTGAAGGAAGCCAATTAAGATAGTCAAGGTAGTGGCTTGGAACAGTCACTGTGGAGGAATGTTGCTCATTGGCTTGCTCTTGGCTTCATATTCAGCTATCTTCCTTATATAGCCTAAGAGCCCCTACCTAAGAATTATACTGAGGGTATCAGTGATGTGCACAAACTCAAGAAGACTGAAAGATATATGCACTATTGAATAAAGAAATTGGGAGGAAATTTTTAAAAATCTAGAATCAAATAAAAATGAAAACACAAGACACAAAACCTCGCGGGCTATAATGGAAAGAATTACGAGAGGAAAGTTTATAGCTACAAATGTCTACGCTAAAAAAAAAAAAAAAAATCAGAGAGAACTTAAATAAATAATAATGCACCACAAGGTCTTAGATAAACAAGAGAAAGCCAAACCAGAAATCAATGGATGAAAATAAATAATAAAGATCAGGGCAGAAGGTAATTAAATGGAATAAAAAAGAGAAGAATCAATGGAAGAAAGGTTTGCTTTTTAAGACTATAAATGAGGTTAACAAACCTTTAACAAAAGAAGGTCAGAGTGGACCAGAACTAACAAATATTGGAGATGAAAAAGAAGATATTACAATAGCTATCAATAAAACTCTGAGGCTCATTAGTGCATACTTTGAAAAAAAACTAGGTTCTAATAAATTTTTAAAAACTAAATAAAATGGGTAGATTTCTGTACATATATGATCTATGAAAATAAACAGATCTATAACGAGCAGTGAGATTGGAGCAGTAATGAACTGTCTATCATCTGTATAAAGCCCAGGGTCAGAATGGGTTCCCTGTTGAATTTTCCAAGACTATTAAAGAAAAATTGTCCAACTATCCTCAATGAAATTTTATTCAATCAAAATTGAATAAAAGCTGAGGCATCTCATCTTGATTGACATCTTCATAGGATTTAGAATCTCCACGAAACAACCCTTTGGTCATATCTGTGAGGGGGGTTTTAGATTTGGTCACTTGAGCTAAGAGGACCCACCCAAAGCATGGAGGGCAAGTTCCATGGCCAGAGTCTTAGCATTAAATAAATAAATAAATAAATAAATAAATAAATAAATAAATAAATATCTGAGCACCATTGTTCCTTACTCTCTGGGCTGACTATAGAGACAATGTGAACAATGTCTCAATTTCTTCTCCATGAGCGACTTTAAGTTGTTTTTTCAGATACTTTGTCATAGCAGTGAGACAAGATAGTAATATACCTACTAAACTCATTTTACAACACCAGAATTCACCCCAATACAAAAACAGGATAAGGATACAACAAAGAAACAAAATTAGGACTGGAGAAATAGCTCAGAGGTTAAGAGCACTGACTGCCCTTCTAGAGGATCTGAGTTCAATTCCCAGCAACCACACGGTGGCTCAGAACCATCTGTAATGGGATCTGATGCCCTCTGCTGGTGTGTCTGAAGAGAGCAACAGTGTACTCACATAAAATAAGTAAATAAAACTTTAAAAAAAAAAGAAACAAAATTATAAAATTATAGAACAATCTTCCTGATGATCACAATGCAAAAAATGTACAATAAATGATCATCTCAATAAACAAACTGCTTTTAGCAAAATTTAGCATGCCTTAATAATAAAAACCCAGAAAAATCTAATTGTCCAGAACTAATTGTCATTAACATAATAAAGGTCATACATGACAAACCTATCACCAACATTGTCCCAGGTGGGGAAAAACTTGAAAGTATTTTTTCCTAAATCAGGAACAACACAAAGATGTTCACTTTCTCCACTCTTATTCAATGTATCATTGATGTTTTAACCAGAGTAATAAGAAAAGAGAGATAAATAAAATGGGAATGTAATATAAACAGAAAAGTAATAAGCCAAATTATCCCTGTGTACAAATGATGTGATCCTATACTTAAGAGACTCTAAAGACTGACAGAAAATTCTTAGAAGTGATAAAAGTTTCAGCAAGTATAGAGTGTAACACACACACACACACACACACACACACACACACACACAGAGAGAGAGAGAGAGAGAGAGAGAGAGAAATATTGTAAGGGTGTGCTTTCATGTTAACCCCAGGTGTAGGGATGAGGGGCTGCTTCAGACCGTCCGCAGCCCCTGACTGTGATTTACCTTCTGCTCTAACAGCAGCGTGGTTTTGCCAGCTGCAGATAATTTCTGCAATTGTGCTGTGACAGTTGAAATTCTGGGAACTTGTATAAATTCTAGGGTCCCCAGAAGCGTGAGCGGTTGTTGATCATTTAGGGAGATTGGTTAAAGTTTGTTATCAGCAATGGTCCAAGAAGAAACAAAAAGAAAGAAAATAGATTCAGGGCATTTTTCCTAATTCCTCTCTTCCCTCTACCTTGGTTTCTCTCCTATCTAATGTTAGGGGGTAAAACTGGAAGATGAAGGCTGGGAAAAGGAAGCATCCACAAGTAGCAAAGACCAGCTACAACTACCGAAAGACCAGCTACAACTACCGATGTAGATCTAGATTTTCATAAAGAAAAGTAGGAAACTTGATGAAATGTTGTAGAGAAAATGGCAGGAAATGAAGGAATGAATAATTTTTTTCAAGAGGCCACAAAAAAACTTATTTTGGCTACTACTGCTGGGATATCCCCTACTTTGTCCCTCGAGGGGATTTTCTGTTGTATTTTCTTTTTCTTCTTCGTATATTTTGTTTCAAAAAAGTTTGAAGGAATGGCAGAGCAGTTGGAAGTAAAGGGAGCTGAGAAACAAAAATATTGGCTAAAATGGCAAAATAAAAGCGGTCACTCTACTGTGTCATTTCTGACTGTGTTGCGGAGTTGGCGATGTGACTAGCGAGGTGAGGTTTCGGGTAGAGATGGAAACTCCTGGGAGACAAGGAGCACTGGAAAAGAAAGGACAAAACAGCTCAGTGCAGGTGACTGAGCAAGAGAGTTTGAGTTTTCCACAGGAGGAAAGAGGGAACAAAAACATTCTGGAAGGTGGTTGGGTCAGAGAAAGGCTGAAAAAGCAGGAGGACAATCTGATGAAACAGCCTGTTTTGAAAAAAAGGGTTAACCTTGAACCAAACTGGCAGCCAGGGATTATGAGATCACTGTAATCTTTTCCAATCGTCATACAGCATATGCTTCCTAGTGATGTAAAACAAAGTTATGACAATATAGGATAGTGTCCTATAGAAACGATAGATCTAAGGCATTTTAAAGAGGCTATGATTTTGTATGAGATGCACTCACCTTATGTGAAACAAATTCTAGATAACTGAGCTACTCAAAATAGAATTATTTTGTAAGACTGAAAGGGATTGGTACCAGTTGTACTAGGGGCTGGTCCACAGTGTCAATGGTTAACACACACTAGTATTTTTTTTCATATACCAGTAACAAAGAAAAGAATCAGGAATGAAATATCATTAACAATGGCCTCAAAAATACCTATAAATAAACCTAAAAAGGGTGAAAGACTTTGAGGTTGAAAACTTTAAAACTGAAAACCCTAGAAGTTGGAAAGACATCTCATGCTCATGGAATGGCAGAAATAATATGAAAATAGCTATGTCACCAAAGTGATCACTGCAAAGATTCATTGCACACCCATCAAAATTCCAATGCCACGGACCTTGATAGATGGCTCAGCAATTAGGAGTCTATACTCTACTTCAAGAGGGTCTCAGTATGGGTCTCAGCTTACACATGGGGCAGCTCCCAGCTGTCTATAAATCCTGCTTCATAGACTATAAATTCCAAGAACGTTTGCATTCATATACACTTGTACACACACACACACACACACACACACACACACACTCTTAAAACTATATCTTTAAAAATTCCAATGACATACTTCACAGAGGAAAAAAGTTTAAAATTAATATGGAAGCATAATAGACCCTGAATTGTCAAAAGCATGATGGTAGGGGTATCAGCATACTTGATTTCAAATTTGACTACAGAGCCAACATAATAAAAACTCCATTGTACTGAAACAAACCAGACACATGGATTAATGGAATAGGATAGAAGACACAGATACAAACTCATGCAGTTTCAGACAAGTGATTTTTGACAGAAGTTCCAAAATATACAGTGGAGAAAAGACAGACTAGTTTCTTCATCAAATGAGTCTGGGAAAACTGTATCAACATGTATGAAGGAATGAATTTCCATTTCCATTGCTCACCTGGTACAAAAATCAGTTCAAAATGGACCCAGGACTTACTCTGAGACCCCATATTCTGAAATTTTTAGAAGAGAACACTACATGGCATATGCATAGCCAAGGACTCCACTAGCTCAGGAAATGATATTAATAGTTGATTAATGTGATCATATCCAATAAAACTTAAAAGCTTCTGCACCATAGAGGAAACAACCAGCTGAGGAAAGTGACTGGCTACAGAATGGTAAGAATAATCATCACCAGCTCTGCATCTGTCAGAAGAATATGTAGAATATATTTTAAGAACCCAAAAGGAGCTATGCCAAACCAAATAATTAAATTAATAAGTTGACAAATGAACAGACAGTTCTCTCAAAAGATGAAGAACAAACAACCAGCAAATATGAAAAGATGAAAAGATGTCCTCAATCTTCAGGCATCAGAGAAATGCACATGAAAACTAAAGAGATGCTATTTCGCAGCTCCCAGAGTGACCATCATCAAAATGTCATCAAAAAAGTAACAAAAAATGCTGATGAGGATACAGATAAAAAGGAATTTTTTGTAGACTGCTGGTGAGAGTGAGACCAAACACTGCTGCAGCCGCTGTGGAAACCTGGTTTCTCAAGAGAATGAAAAGAGAAATGCCTTACCATCCAGCCAAGCCACGTTTGATACATGACAAGGGAGTCGGTAAAGATACCACAGAGATACTTGTGTATCTATGTTATTGCAGCATTAGTTACAATATACAAGGTGTGCAATCAGTCTACATGTCCAAGAACCAAGAAATAGATAAAAGCAATGTGGTGTAGACACATAATGATCTTTCAGTCAGCCATAAAGAAAAATAAATGAGAGTGTCTCATTAAGTGAAGTGTGGTATGCAGAAATACAAATATTATGTGTTCTCTCTTATAAGGGGATTGTGTGAGTGTGAGTGTGTGTGTGTGGAGGGAGAGTGTTGGAAACTTCTAGTTTTTTTGGAAAGTTAGTTATGTCCAAGGATGTTTTACTGGAGCAGACCCCTGAAAGAACGTTTTCCTGAAGCAGGCAGAGGTGAAATGACGTTTTGATATAGCAAACACGTGAAGGGACCCATGAGGAAGGGTTATAAATATGTTCCCACAGATTTTCACACTAAGTTTTGGTTTAGTTTGTCTGCCTTGTTATTCTTCACCAATTACACGCATGTATTGGTTCACCTTGCATAGCTTTGATGAGCTCAACTTGTGTTAACCCTGCCATTGCGAGAAACTCGCCCAAGAACTGCTTGTGAGGTTTCTGAGGCAGCTTGCAGCTTCTGTGGCCTAGACTCAGGCTGATTGGCTAGCTTCATGGTTTCTTCAGGATTGAACTACAGCTCCAGGTTTGTGCCTGGTGTCTGCCTGCCGAAAAGACTAGAGTGTTGCTAATGGTTCATGCCTGGTGTCTGCCTGCCCAGAGGAATGGTCTGCAGCTGCTGAGTCGTATTTGATGTTTGCTACAGGACAGAACTACTGAGAAAGATCGAGCTCGCCCACGAAGAACAACTGTTGAACAGGTCAGCTTCCCCCATATCCTAATAACCTTCTCTTCCGTTACCTCTGCTGAGTGGTGGGCTAGAGGAGAGGTTGAACCCTCGTTAAAAGTAGGTTGTAAGCCGGGCGGTGGTGGCACATGCCTTTAATCCCAGCACTTGGGAGGCAGAGGCAGGCGGATTTCTGAGTTCGAGGCCAGCCTGGTCTACCGAGTGAGTTCCAGGACAGCCAGAGCTACACAGAGAAACCCTGTCTCAAAAATCCAAAAAAAAAAAAAAAAGTAGGTTGTAAAAATCCTCTGTGTGTGTGTGTGTGTGTGTGTGTGTGTGTGTGTGTGTGTGTGTATGTGTGTGTAAAAAGTTGAAGCAAGGTTATTTGGGATGAAGAAAGGGACTAGTGGAACCATGAAGTGCGTTGTGTTTTTCTTTCTGCACAGGTGCATATGCTCCAGGGTGCCTCCTGGTTCTCATTCTCTTCCAAGGACCTTCTTGTATACATTTGGCAATATTTACGTATAGGGTCTATAAGGTGGAGTGTGGCCTGAGACCTATGCACGTCTTCCTGTGCACATATAGCATTGCTGTACTGTTTGTGCTGAGCGTACTATGTGACGGCAGTGGCTGCTTTGCTCTCCTGTACAGGGAATGACAATAAAAGAAATGTGCTCATGTTTGGGTCAGACAACATGTTTTTTTTCCTAATGTTTTTGATCTGTGGATGGTAGAGCCTGTGGATAAAGAGTTCATGAATCTGAGCCCACTGTGCTACTGTGTTCAGATCTCTACTGTGTATATTTCTGTTATCTATTTTAGCATGACACTCCAGCAGCAAGAAAAAATGCTAATTATTTGGGGGGGGGGATATGTAGACATTAGAAATCACCTTAATAATGGGAAAAAAAACAAGGCCACAGATGTTTGCTGCACACATTTCATGATTTCCCAGTATGTTTTTTTTTTTTTTTCTTAGCCAAAACCAGGTTGAACTGTTTATGGTATTTGAAAATCCACTGTTTTTTTTAAATGTGTTTTTATTCTAGTCACATTTTTTTGAGGTTACTGAGCCTGAGCTGCTAAGAGCCTAGCAGCTCTTGCCCACCTTAGACAATGCTCTAAAGGTGTTTTTTTATATCCACCTGCTGTTTCCTCTGGGCATCACAGCTGCCCTTCTCCCCACGTCTGGTTTGAGGTAGCCATGGCATGTGGCCACAAAGCATTTCTATGGAGCACTGTCAAGATGTCCATCTGGTCTGTGTGGATGGAGTATGGCTTCAGTGCCCATCCATATGGAATCCCAGGAAATACAGCAGGAAATACAGCCCATGGTCTCTCTTGTGTAGACAACTACAAAATGTCTTCATTTTCACTGATTGATTCACCAAAATACTATCTCACCCTTTACAGAAAATGTCTACCTCATATAGGAATAGCTTTTGAAAGATGGTATAAGAAGAAAATGAGCTATTTCTTTAACCTTCTATAGGACTCATCTATAAAATGGCTTGCTATCTTCTTTATAATGATATTAAGTAATAATCTATTTTTAAAATGTTACATTGTTAAACTATTCACAAATGCAAATAATTCTATGCTGGGAACTGATGTTTTGGACAGTGACAAACCACATATATAAAGGCAGTTCTGCTAAGATCCTGCTATCTATTGAGAACCATGTGTCAGCAGCTTAAGTATAGACTATAATGAAGCTATTTATTTGCCATAGCCATAGAAAACATCTTGTTCTTCCTGAACACCTTGGCCCATTTTGCGTTGTTATAACAAAGTGCCTGTGTCTGGATATTTTATTAAAAGTAGAAAAAAAAGTTTATACAACTCAGTGTTCTGAACTCAAGAGCAAAGTCACCAGCATCTGTTCATGCGTGATGAAGGCCTCGTAGACACAGAATCACAAAGATCAGAGCCACATGCAAAGCATAAGGCAAGAGTGAGAGGGTCCAGGATTACTTAAAGCAACCAAGTCTTCCAGGAAGTAAGCTGCAACGCCCTTTCTTGAGAGAAGCACCAATCCTTCCTAATGACTAACCACCTCCCACAAAACCACACCACTTAAAGGTACCACTACCACACTGGGGAATCAAGCTTCCAGTACAGCAACCTTTGAGGGACAAACATACCAAACTACAACACTGAGTCATTCTCCCATTAACTTCCTCCGAGATCTACAGAAACACCTGCCTCTTACTTGGGAAGAGCTTATTCTGGAAATGGTGTGAAGTAGAATGAGCACCTTTAGCTATCTACCTGTCTCGTGTTAGCTTCTGTCTCCATTTAGAAAGGACATATGATTTAGAAACCTAATGGGCTATCTACTCACACTGATCCAAGGCTCTTGCATTGAACTGCATTACCCTGGGATCAACTCCAAAGCCTTCTACCTGCCTTCAGCTCATGTCTAGATTATTTGATGTAACCTGTATTTAGACTTGTCTATACAGTGTTCACTTTAATCTGTTTTCCTGTAGGTACCATCATTGGACCATCCTTGGCTACTAGCACCTACATCTCATCCATGCATGTCCATAGCAGACCAAGCTTATAGGTCTCCAGTCAGGGAGACTCCCCTTTACCTTTGGCTCCTGGAAACCATTTGTTCAGACAGCAGATGTTTAATGTATATAGACTCGGCCAGTCAGCCAACCAGCCATTCCTTCACTTGCCATTTATGGGGTGTTCTAGACAAGTTGAGCACGGTATATCAGGCAAATGGAATTATAATCCTAAACTTCAAGGAAGTCGATCCAGAAAAGAAGACGATGGAGCCAGTGAATAATCACTATAAGTTTAATAATTATCATAAGTCAGTTTTGGAAGTATGAAAGGGATGGCCTCAGCTCCACCAATGAGGAAAGCAAGAGAAAGAACAAAAGCCAGACACACACCCAAGAGTGACCAGAGGGTCATATCTGTGCTTGTGGTCTTTGATATAAGACAGGGAAGCTGTTAACCCCACCCCCCTCCTTGCTGATGAGCTACAGAGAAATCATCCCTGTGCCATGAATAGTCCCAAGAAATATTCCAGAAGAACAGTAGCTGCCCCGTATGGTGTGGTATGAAGACACTCTTCCTCTCAGTGGGCACCCTACAAAGACTTGGCAGGAACAGGATAAGGGCACAACTTTTACAAGCAAGGCTAAGTATTAAGGACCCTCTGAGGTAGGGACCTCTCTTGAGAAGTGCAGTCTCTTCCCATAGGGACAGGGTTATGCTGCCCCAATCATTCCACACCCACTGTCCAGGCCTTCAGTCTGTTCTGTCTTCTCCATGCCCCATCGTCAACTCTTAAAAACAACTGCTTCTGCAAGTGCTTTTCTAAGAAGCCTGGAAAGAGGATGTTGGAAACATGCAGGGGTGAGGTTCAGGAGAGGAGAGGTCTGGAACATGGCCAGGTTTCTGTGTGAGTGAACACTGCTGGCTGCTGAGCCACTTGACCTGTGACCTGAAGCCTGGGAAAGCTTGCTTCCTCTCTTTCATTTTATTTATGGATTCATGCAAGCTTCCTATTTATACAAACATCCTAACAGATGCAGGCTTTCATTTGGCCACATCTCAAGGCTGGATGACTTTTCCCTCTGCCTGACTAGCTTCCTCTAGCCAGGGCCTGCTACTTGGGTCTCTGTAACAGTCAGACTCCCATGCTCTTTCAGTGTTAGCCTGTTTGTGTGCTGAGATGCTCCAGGCCTGAAACCTTCTGTGATGTGGTTTTGGAATATTCATGTTGTGTCACATCTATTTAGCTCTTGATAGCTGGGACATTGTTAATTACCAATTGTCAGATGGAAACATTTTTCCATCCCCACTAATGGCTATTTACTTTCTGTTTGGATATTGTGTGAAATGAAAAGACTTTGGTCCACTCTGGCGCATAGTTGATTTTGTACCACATTTGATTGACCAAACCTTTTCCCTTGTGTGTAAATTTTTCTGAATGAGGACGGGGAAACAGAACAGGTCACAAGTAAACATGAAGACCAGTGTCTCTCTGGTGATGCATAATGGCAGCAAAAGATGAAATTCACACAGCAGGGGTTATGGGGCCCTCACTCTGCAAGCTAATGGACTTAGCCTAACCTCTCTTCTGTGTTCCTTTAGACAAGAAGACATTGTGTTGAGCAACCCTGAGCCTTCCAGAAGCAGGAGGACCAATGACATGCGGGCTTTGCTTGCAAGCCCACATAACACAGGGAAACTTTGTGATACTATCCTCTGACGAATGCCCAGGGCAACAAACCAGAGGCATCCATTTATAATTAGCAAAATGGAATAACAATTAAGCTTTCAGTAGCAAGAATTTGCTAATGCAAGTCCAGCCACTGTAAAAAGGACTGAAATCAGCCCTGGAGACAGAAGACACCAAAAATAACTTTTGGGTCAGAAAGAAAAGACACTCCAACACCACAGCAGCCAGCCTTCCTCAAGCTGCCTCTTTTCTTGCCAAATATTGGAGGAATGGTTTCTTATTCACAGAAAATAAGTTTTCTGGGTTGGTTTCATTTGTTTGGCTTAGATTCACTCAGCCCTCTGCGTAGTCTGTTGGGGAATTTCTCATTATTTATTCCCACATCTTTAAGGCCAGTAAGTCCACTTTTCAGAGGAAGCTGGGACCAAGAATGAAGGACCCTGCCCAAGTATGAGTCACCTGGAATAGTAATTAGAACTAAGCCACAATAGCCAGCACAGGAGATCAGTAGAAGAAAGAATTTGGGACTTCACTCTTCCTTTGGCTAGCTTTTCCTCTGTGTATTGGTCACAGAACTGCTGTTTGGAGTCAATGTGGGAACCGGGAAAGGCTATAGGTCTGAATCAACCATCAATTCATTCTTTCACTAGGGTCCTGGATAAAAAGAGAGAGAGATGGAAGTGCAAAGTGAAGGTAATGATAGATGAGGAAATATTTTTATTTTAAAGACAATCTTAAATATTTTAAAAGATGACAATGAAGGTAGCAAACTGTGGTTCAATCTAGTTATTCAGTCAAAGGAAGGCAGTGTGTCAAAATATTACAGAAAAATCCTATTATTGTAGCCAAGTGGGTGGTATATGCAGGCAACAGTGCATGGTAAGCCTATAAGTTATCAAAGAGTCATGGTATTTGAATGTTTTCAAAATATTTATGGATTATTTAAGAATAGAGTTTTTAAAAGATTTCTAAGCTCACTAGTGAAATATATTCACATCTCCATCCCAGTTGATATCATTGAATTGAAGAATATTTTAAGCAGTGCTTTCTAAAGCAAGAGAATTATGCTTCTCATATTTGACTTGTAGAATTTCAGTAGATTTTAGTAATAATGTAATACACAATCTCTGGAAAGTTTCAAGGCAAACACATCATTCAGTTTTAGGTAAATATGGTTTCTTCTGTTGTTGTTTGTGTGAGTTCATATGAGCCCATGATCACATGTGTGAATGTCAAAGGTAAGACCTCAAATATCAATTGTGTCTTCAACCTTGTTAGAGAGAGAGAGAGAAAAAGAGAGAAAGAGAGAGAGAGAGAGAGAGAGAGAGAGAGAGAGAGAGAGAGAGAGGGAGATTGTTCAGATGCACAGCAGGCTCACTGACTTGTGAGCATCCTGAGGATTCTCTGGTCTTCATCTCCTCTCTAACTATAGGATTTCTGGATTTACAGATACATGCTATGATGCCTGGCTTTTGTGGGGGTTGTGGGGACTTGAACTCAGGTCCTCATGCTTGCACAGCAAACACTTTATCCACTGTGCTGAGCAATTCCCTCAGTCCTATGATTAACTGTACATCTTTGAAATGTACAGTTTTTGGTTCACTTTCTATTTCTGCATATACCTGTCCATCATAAAGACAAGCTCCTCTGTCTGTCACGTCTTTATGTTTGTAGGAACTTTCTGGAGGGAGTTCTGACTTTTCTGACCCCACCCACCCCCCACACTGATCTCAAACCTTGATAAAGACAAGACCTAAAGAGCCTTCAGACCTCATTTGGTTATGCTTTGGCATTTGTACAAATGATTTCAGGCATTAAACTCAAGAGCTAGAGTCCTGTGGGACTACAACTGTAAATGAGAATGTAAAAGCCGGGTATCAGATACGGCACATTGCTACCTAGGAAACTTCCCCTCACAGAAGCAAGAAAGGATAGAATAAGTACGCACTTATTTTTAAACTGGCCCAAACTCTCCTAATTCTAGAATTCATGGTAGAACAGCCATGAGGAGACAGAATGATAATCTTCTAATGATGCAGCTATCCTGTATAGGACTGTCAAAGTTCGAATTACTGTTGCAGTGATGAAATACCATGACCAAAAGCAACTTGGCACAGAAAGGATTAATTTTTCCTATTCTTTTACATTACCGTTACCGTCATCATCACCATCATCATCATCACTGAAGGAAGTCATCACTGAGGCAGGAGCTAAACATTGACTTGCCTCATATGGATCATTTAGCCTGCTTCCTTATCTTCCTGGTCTTGTTTAGAAAGATTGTATCTGGGACCAGGCCTCACTTTCTTAATAGACCAGACCATGTATTTCAAAAGCATAGGAGCCCCTAACCATGGAAACCACTCCTTTTGCCTGCCTACCTTCTCTGCTCGTAGTTCTTACAAGTTCATCTATCCTGTTCCTGCTGTATTCATTTCTGGTATTGGAACCAACTCTTTCAAGGCTCCAGTGTAAATTGAAAGCCAAGAGCTCTCCAGGAATCCTCCAAAACTCCAGCACCAGACTGGGACTGCTAAGACATCCAGCCATGTTGACTGAGCAACAACTGGATTCTCAGCATTTCAGGACGAGAAAGCCACAGTTGTACTTCCCAGACAGCAGCCTGTAAGCTAATTTAATAAATGCCCTTTAAATAATAATAAAATGAAAACCAGAGGCACAGACTGGTAAGGCATCCAATGGCCTTCTCCTTCCAGATATTCCTGCTTTATACCTGCTTTATTTATGAGTAAATAAAGAGAAAGTAGACTTTCTCTTCTGCCTTTCTGGACAGTCAGTCCATATTGATATTTTTTTCCTTGGAGCCACGGTTCTTTGCTGTAACATGTCATCCCTTGTTGGAATGGCTCATGCAACTGCAGGTGCTAACCTCACTTATAAAGCTATCCACTCTCAGTATCCAGGGTGAGATGGCTTCTTCAAGGAGGGAACTGGGTATTTCTTCACTTAATGTGCATGGTATCTGCAGATACTCAGCTGTGCTCTCAGAATAAGTGTGCCATTCCTTCTGTGTCCTCATCATTTCTGCTGTGTGCCTGGATAGTGTTTTTCCAGAACCATTTTGGCCACAGAGATTTCTATACAAATGAAATATATGAAGAATAAACAGATAACTGACAACTACATGGATGAATAGTCACCAGGTCCCAGGGTTTATAATACAAAGCCTGGCCACTCACTGGTTCCAGCTTCACCATTGCAACTGCCCTTGAAGAGCTCAAGTCTGTACACCCTGCTGCCAGGGGCTTTCCCAAATGGGTCTGTGTACTGATCAAACAGGATTATAAGATAAGAGGATGTTTCTCTGCAAAGGGCATCCTCTCATTCTGGCTTTTGGGGCCACTGTTTTGAGTACTTCATTCAGTTTTCAAACATGGTAGGGTCTCACACTTGACAATGGACCCTATGACATATGCAAATGTTCCCATCCTCCAACTTTCCCTGCTTGGGTATCGCCCCAAGGTTCAGACTGCAATTCTTTTTAAATCAAATCCAAAAGCATAACTGACTTCATGACCTTCCCTAATCTGTAGGCTCCCTCCTGTTTCAAAGGGTAGCTCTCTCATCAGTGACCATGCATAACCAAGAAAAGAAAATAATCCACATATTGACTGAGACACCAAAAGGCCCAATAAATCAAATCAAAATCAGCTGTGGAATTGCAATTACCTGTAGCTGTAGCTCTTTCTGGAAAACTCCATTCCATGTTGTGACTGTGAAGGTAGCTTGAGTCACAAGTCTGTGCTTTCCTTGGGGTACACAGAGAGATGCAAGCCGGCTGCTTGGAATTCCTGCCTAGTATCAGTGCAATGTAAGGAAAGCTGCTCTACAGTGGTGACCCACTCTAGTTCCTGAGCAGACATGTGGGTAGTAATAGAAAGTGGGTCACCATCACTGTGGTAAAAACTTGTCATTTTAGCTTCTGCCAACAGGGCAAGTGACATTCCTCTTGTGATTCCGTAAGCCCTGAGTACTTAGATTCAGTCTCTAGACCAAACATCATTAGGATTGAAACTCAGGGCAAATCATGACCCATACCAGATGTCTCAATGAGTTTCTACTGCTGTGAGGAGACACCATAACCAGGGCAACTCTTATAAAAGAAAACATTTAACTGGGGACTTGCTTACAGTTTCAGAGGGTTTGTCCATTATCATCATGGCAGGAAGCAGACAGGCATAGCACTTTAGCAGAATCTAAGAGTCTTACATCCACATCCGCAGTCAATAACCTTTGGAGGGTGAGGCTGGCTTGGGATTTTGAAACCTCAAAGCCCATCCTGATGACACACCTTCTCCAACACAATCACACCTCCTAATATTTCTCAAACAGTTTCACTAGCTGTGGACAAAGCGTTTAAACATATGAGCTTATCTGGGCCACTCCTATTACACTACCACACCAGACTTGTAGGTTCATTTGTGAAAACAGAGTTGAAAACAGTTACCAATTCCCCACACACACACTGGGAAATGACTTGGTAAGATTGCAGGTGCGAGCCTACATCTACAATAACCCAAAGCCAGAAGGTGGTAGAAATAACTGGTTCAGTTAGAAGCACTTGGGGAACGAGAGAAGAAATGGTATTTGATTTTCAAGTTGATAGGTTTCCATTCTCCTGCAATGTGATGTCTCCTCATTTGTTTTATGTTGCTATGACCTTACCTCATGCAAATCACTCCCCAAAGGCCTCTCCTCCAGACACCACAGTTGATTACGTTTCCATCCTCTCAGGGCTTTACAATGGGGGTTTAATTAGAGCAGGTGAAACTCGGGGCACTGTCAAACAGCATCCAACCACAGCTCCCAGGAGGACAGTGTCACGGGAATACATGAGAGCCTCCTGAGGGAATGATGGACTGTGTTCAGCACAGCTCAGGTCCAACGTGTTAAAATCAAATACTGTGTCAGGAAAGGAAAGACTGCAGAGAACAGCAGCAACATTAAAATCTGGGCCCCGGGAGATGGCTCAGTGGATAAAGGCACTTGCCACCAAACCTGACTACCTGAGTTCAATCCCTGGGACCCACATGGTGGAAGGAGAAAGCTGACTTCCTCTGGCTGTTGTGTAGCCTCCACATGCATGCATGGCCCAAGCGTGCACACATACAAAAGTAAGGAAATCAATAGTTTGAAAAATACTAACATATGAGAGAAGCCAGTTGACAAAAACTGGAGACCCTTTCCTGTCTGAGTTACATGTTACGGAGCACATACTCAAAAGTACTCATGTAAATGACCTATAAAGGACCATGATACAAAGAGGGTCCTGGACTCTTGCCAAAGGTCCACTGTTGATGTGTTTTCTTATTCATTAGCCCTCTCGACAGTATGGCAGTCTCCGGTGCTACCCCCACCCTGTATTATAGACAGGAAGTCTGAGGCTCACGTGGTCCCCATCATGTTACCCTTGGTCAACATGGTTTGTGAACCTGAGATTTGGCTTTTCACAGAGATAACCTGTAGTTCCAGAGCCCATAAGACTCTCCAGTTTTCCTCTGTGGCCCAACTGTCTCAGTGGCTGAGCAAAGACCAGCAGAACAGAGGGTTCTGAGGTTCATGACGTCGTTCTGAGCAAGTTGGCTTGCTTTGAACCACAGAAAATCCTTTAGTAAAATAGAGGAAATAAGCCTGGTTCACAGGTACCCTGGGGTGGTGAATTCCTTCGGCTCTTTGGACATTATTCAAATATAGGATTATAAGACACCTTGGCAACTTCCAAATACAAAAGAAAAACCTGATCCAGTGTTATTTGACCATTTAAAAAAAAAAAAGTCCCTTTTAATTCAAAGCAATGAAAACTCAGGTTTGGGAAGCAATGGGGAGAACATTCGAGACTAATTCTCTCTTTGTTCCTATTCCCGCCCACACAAAAGCACAAATCCCTTCCCAGATATCTCTGACAAGTGACCTTGAACTTTTTCAGTGATGGGAATAGCTCTCTCTCTCTTTCTCTCTCTCTCTCTCTCTCTCTCTCTCTCTCTCTCTCTCTCTCAGAAACATAGGCCCTCCTTTGGTTTAGTGGTTGAACCATTCTATCATGATAGATTTGATGTCTTCCCTCTTACATTCTGCCCTTTCCTAAAGCAATCTATACCTGAGGTCTGAAGCCTGAAACAGGTGTCACATGGCTGAAACTGAGGCATCAACACAGCCATGGAGGCCTGAGGGAACATGTTTCCTGAGGTTTCTAGCCCTCAAGACTATCTGGATTTCCTTGACTCACAACCATTGAGCTTCAAAGCTAAGAGCACAGCATCCTGGTGCTCCTTCCTAAATTTACAAGGACGCTTGTGACTATAGAGAGCCCATCCCCTTAACCCAAGATTACTGACTTCAGTGGTCTCCATTTGAAGATCCTTAGTCACATCTGCAAAGTCCTTTTTCTCAGACGTATAGAGAGAATCTCTTATGTACTGTATGGAAGCATTACCTGTCAATAAAAAGCTCATGGCTTATCAGCTAAGGCAGGAAAATAGGAGGTGGGAACTCTGATAAGGAGAGAGGAATTCTGGGACAGAGTCAGGCAGCAGGAAGAAATTTACCCTGAACTCTGAGGAGATTGACATATGAAACTGAAAAGAGGTAACCAGACATGTGTCACTCACAGAATAGAATGAAAAGGTTAATCAAGTTAGGAGCTAGTCAGGGAATAAGCCCTGGCTTATGGCCTAGGCATTTACTCATAAATAATAAGTTTCTGAATCATTACTTCTGGAACTGGGGCACGGGTGGGAAAGCCTGTGGTTACACAAAGGTTTAAAGCATCAGAAAGAGCAGTCAGCTTTGGGGACCATTAACATTCTTGCACAGGGCTCCAATGTTGGTTTTAACAGTGTTGTATAAGAGTGTCCTGCAAGACTGAAACATTCCGTCTTGTAGGGAAGCTCCTTAAGCAGGAAGGTTAACAACTCAAACTAGGAATTCCCTAAAACTCAAAGCAGGAAGTTCCTAAAACTGACCAGGTTCAATAGGCTCCTGCTTTCCAGAGTAAACAATGAAAGATGAGAGTCTTCCTTAGACTGACAAGACTGAACTACAAAGAAGACTCTTGATATCAGACCAGCTACCTGGAAGAAACAAAACCAACTGAGCTGTAGAAAATGGTCCTCTCTACTAAATCAGTCTTTCCACTGTACCTTTAGGTATTGATCTCACTGTTTTAAGTGACCTCAAAGAGTAGTGCTGAAAGTACTGTCTCTTCACACAAGAAGGTACCATGCATCTTACAAAGAAACTGTATGTTAGATAAACCCTCTATAGGCATGAGTTATGACATTCTTGGTTGTGGATCAGATATTAGTGAATCAATGATATGTATTAAATCAGGTCTCCTTAGGAAGAAACATATATTACACGTAGTTATAGACTGATTAATTGACAAAACTATGATCAGAATTTACAAGAACTTCTTCCCGTATTTCCTCAAAGAGTATTATTTAGTATTTGCTAATACAGTGTTGATGGTGATCTTACCGAATGTTAAGTATTATAGATTATAAAAACCAAGTTTAAATGTGTTTAGATTATTGGACTTTTTGGACTCTTGATTTATAGATGGCAATTTTTTTTTTTTTTTTGGTTTTTCGAGACAGGGTTTCTCTGTGTAGCCCCAGGCATTTTTTTTTTTAATTCTGAAATATTTCATTTTAAGCCAGTCATTTATCACAATTCTTGGATGTTTGCAAATTTGTTGCTGTTTTATTAAATGTCATGTCAATATCCTGAATCTTCTCACTGCAGTGAGCAGAGGGGAAAGGTCGATTCTGAGCCAGGCATAGTCTTCCTGAGAGACTGTACAAGCCTTCCTATCAGACCCAGAAGATGACAATCTTTTTCCCATTTAAGGAAAGCAATCAACTCAGCCTGCAGAGACACTGTATTTCCCTTGCAAATGAACTTCATTAACAGCTTGTATTATGATTCTTCTCAAAGCTAGAATGAGTGGCTTATGGCTCTACATCATAGTGGAAATTGTCTCAGCCCTGAATTATGTGCTCATCTATCACCACATTTAATTATGAACATTACTGTGGAGTTGTGTTGTGAATACCCATGTGAGTGCTTTGGCTGCAGCCCTTGGGTACAGTGGGATTTGTCTCTGCTAAAGACTTATCCTGGGTTTATAGAAAATGTTCTTTTTGCAAAATTCTGTTTATCTTCAGCATTAAACCGATTAATGCCAGTCTTATCATTATTAAGAAATATTCACAAGTGACTTGGTTCAAACTAAAATCAAAACTAAAGTGAGTCTAAAACTTGGAATCCGTGTAATTGTCACCTAATAGCACCATGTGATTTGATTATTAACTCTCAACTGTGGCCTAGACCATCATATAAAGGCATCTGTTTGCTTGTGGGGAAATTTTCTTACAGTCTTGTTGACAAAATAAATAATATTTCCAAAGTTCAAACTATCTCATTCTATAAACAGCAAAAAAGACAACCTAGATATGTTAATAATTTGCAAAATAAGA
This sequence comes from Rhabdomys pumilio, assembly GCA_030674055.1. Lineage (NCBI taxonomy): Eukaryota > Metazoa > Chordata > Mammalia > Rodentia > Muridae > Rhabdomys > Rhabdomys pumilio. The sequence goes on along the minus strand of JANHMN010000017.1, from coordinate 23,332,480 downwards.
AATATGAATGATCACTAATCGTAGAAATGTATTTCTCTTCAATAAAGAAATAGCATGCAAATTTAAACAATGTATAATTGTCTATTAACTTGGCACTCTGTATTAAATAATATTAAATCAATGGAAGTCCAAGCTAGGATGCAGACTCAAAAGCTGCAGTAAGTAGTCATATCCACATGAGAGGAAATATATTAAAGCATTTTCAGCAATATATATCCTCACACATTTATCCTGTAAAAGAGTCATTAGCCATTCTGTTAAAGAGGATTTTTTTGGGGGGGGGGGGGAGATATTTAATGAAGCTTTGTTCATATGTTGAAAGTTTGGAAATATGTATGCACAACAATTAAGAGGGAGAATCACTCAGCAACAATCAATCAACTGTGGTTTTCCCTGTGGTAGCTTATACCTATACCTATACCTCCATTAAAGAGTGCTTATGCCCAGTGGGCAAATGGCTAATTAGAACCATAGAGATGCACCATTGACATCCACCAGACTGGTAAGAGTTTCAGAATCCAGCAGGTGCCTGAATTAATAAGGACTCTAAGCAATGTTAATAATGACTCTAAGCCAGGCAATGCTTGTGGGAATAAATCTGTAGAGTTGAGCAGTGCCATGCAGGAGATGGAAGATGTTTCTCCTCAACAATTCCTCTGCAGATTTATTCCCTAAAGAAACTCTCATGTACGTAAAAATAGAAGCCATATTCAAGAATGCTAGTAGCTATGGTGTTTGTTAAGGGAAAAAAATTAGAAAAATAAATATGGCTAATTCAGCACTGTATGTATATACAGTACATTCACATAGTAGTGTCTTATGTGCCGGTGAAGATAGCTGGTGGGGGTTAACCTGGATCCACAGGACCAATCTCCCAAACCAAAGAGGTAATGAGGAGACAAAATCAAATTAAGGGCAAATATATGGCAACAAAACTTAAGGTTTTGTGTTGTTTTGAGAGGAAATCTCACTATATAGTTCATGATCATTTGTAACTCATGAAAATCCTGGCTCAACCTCTCCAGTGGTGAATTACAGATTGGCACCACCATGACTAACATATTATTTCAGTTAACTTTAGATTTAAGAATCTTTACTGTGTGTTACTTAAGAACATAAATATATGAGGGGCCAGTAAGATGGCTCAGTGGATAAAGACAGTCCTGCCAACGAGGCTTATGGTGTGAGTTTGATTCTCAGGATCTACAGAGTGGTAGGACAGACCAGCTCCTATAGGTTATCCTCTGATCTCACCAGCATACACATATGCACAAAAACAAGTAAGTGTGTGTGTGTGTGTGTGTGTGTGTGTGTGTGTGTGTGTGTTTAATGCCTCCATGAGATATATGTATAAAGAAGTGTTTAGGAAAGTCACCCAAGTCTAAAAGAAAGTTGAGGGTTTGGGATGTACACATGGTATTCAGGTGCTAGGATACTTACTTTATTTCCTTCCTGGGGGCAGGTATAAGGAAGTTGTTCTTGTCATATTTTCAACTGTGTGTGCACAGGCACACATTTATGTTTATGTGGGTGTGTGCATCAATGTGAATGTGTGTACGCAGAGGTCAGAGGACAATCTTGGTTGTGAGTTCTCAGGTCTTGGAAATAGAGTTTATCATTGACCTGGAATATCACCATATAGGCCAGACTAGTTGGTCTGTGTGTGTCCAAGTAGCCATCTATCTCTGCTTCGTATCTTGCTGCAAGTGTATGCCTCCATCATGTGCTTCTACATGGGTTCTGAGGATCCAAACTCAGCCCTCATGCCTGCAAAGCAATGAGGCCAGTCTAACAATGAAGCCACCTCCTATATATTTTTCCTGTCTCTTATAAGTGTTAGTAATACTCCTTTGTCAAAGATCAAGTGACCATAGGTATGTGGGTTTATTTCTGGGTCTTTAATATTATTCCATTGATCTACCTGACTGTCTCTGTACCAATACCATGCAGTTTTTATCACTATTGCTTTGTAGTACAGTTTGAGGTCAGGGATAGTAATTCCCCCAGAAGTTCTTTTATTGTTGAGAATAGTTTTCGCTCTCCAGGGTTTTTTGTGATTCCAAATGAATTTGAGAATTTCTCTTTCTAACTCTGTGAAGAATTGAATTGGAATTTTGATGGGGATTGCATTGAATCTGTAGATTGCTTTTGGCGAGATGGCCATTTTTACTATATTAATCCTGCCAATCCATGAGCATGAGAGATCTTTCCATCTTCTGAGATCTTCTTCAATTTCTTTACTCAGAGACTTGAAGTTCTTGTCATACAGATCTTTCACTTACTTGGTCAGATTCACATCAAGGTATTTTATATTATTTGTGACTATTGTAAAGGGTGTTATTTCTCTAATTTATTTGTCAGCCTGTTTATCCCTTGAATAGAGGAAGGTTACTTATTTGTTTGAATAAATTTTATATCCTGCCACTTTGCTGAAGTTGTTTATCAGGTTTAGGAGTTCTCTGGTGGAAGTTTTGGGGTCACTTAAGTATACTATATCATCTGCAAATAGTGATATTTTTGACTTCTTCCTTTCCAATTTGTATTCCTTTGACCTCCTTTTGTTGTCTAATTGCTCTGGCTAGGACTTCAAGTACTATATTGACTAGGTAGGAAGAGAGTAGGCAGCCTTGTCTAGTCCCTGATTTTAGTGAGATTGCTTCAAGTTTCTCCTCATTTAGTTTGATGTTGGCTACAGGTTTGCTGTATATTGCTTTTACTGTGTTTAGGTATGGGACCTTGAATCCTGATCTTTCCAAGACTTTTACCATGAAGGGGTGTTGATTTTTGTCAATTGCTTTCTCAGCATATAGTGATATGATCATGTGGTTTTTTACTTTGAGTTTGTTTATATGGTGCTGGTTCAACTGGAGGTCAGCATGTAGAAGGATGCAAATTAATCCATTCTTATCTCCTTGTACAAAGCTCAAGTCCAAGTGGATAAAGGACCTTCACTTAAAACCAGATACACTGAAACTAATAGAAGAGAAAGGAAGGAAAAGCCTTGAATATTTGGGCACAAGGGAAAAGTTCCTGGACAGAACACCAATGGCTTATACTCTAACATCAAGAATTGATAAATGGGATCTCATAAAATTGCAACGCTTCTGTAAAGCAAAGGACACTGTCAATAGGACAAAACGGCAACCAACAGATTGGGAAAAAACTTTACCAATTCATCTGATAGAGGCCTAATATCCAATATGTACAAAGAACTCAAGAAATTAGACTCCAGACAATCAAGTAATCCAATTAAAATCGGGGTACAGAGCTAACCAATTCCCAACTGAGGAAACTTGAATGGTAGAGAAGCACCTAAAGAAATGTTCAACATCCTTAGTCATCAGGGAAATGCAAATCAAAACAACCCTGAGATTCCACCTCACACCAGTCAGAATGGCTAAGATCAAAAACTCAGGTGACAGCAGATGCTAATGAAGATGTGGAGAAAGAAGAACACTCCTCCATTGTTGGTGAGATTAAAAGCTGATACAACTACTCTGAAAATCAGTCTGGCAGTTCCTCAGAAAATTGGACATAGTATTACCTGAGGATCCAGAGATACCACTCTTGGGCATATACCCAAAAGATGCTCCAGCATATAACAAGGACACATGCTCCACTACATTCATGGGAGCCTTATTTATAATAGCCAGAAGCTAGAAAGAACCCAGATGTCTTTCAACAGAGAAATGGATACAGAAAATATGATACATTTACACACTGGAGTTCTGCTCAGTTATTAAAAACAATGAATTCATGAAATTCTTAGGTAAATGGATGGAACTAGAAAATATCCTGAGTGAGGTAACCCAATCACAAAAGAACACACATGGTATGCACTCACTGATAAGTGGATATTAGCCCCAAAGCTCACAATACCCAAGATACAACTCACAGACCACATGAAGCTCAAGAAGAAAGACCAAAATGTGGATGCTTCGGTCCTTCTTAGAAAAGGTAACAAAATACTCACAGGAGCAAATATGGAGACAAAGTGTGGAGCAGACACTGAAGGAGAGACCATCCGGAGACTGTCTCACCTGGGGATCCATTCCATGTGTAATCACCAAATGCAAACACTGTTCTGGATGCCAGGAAGTGCATGCTGACAGGAGCCTGATATAGCTGTCTCCTGAGAGGCTCTGCCAGAGCTTGATATATACAGAGGCAGATGCTCACAGCTAACCATTGAACTGATCACGGGGGGGGTTCCCAATGGAAGAGTTAGAGAGAAGACTGAAGGAGCTGAAGGGGTTTGTGGCCCCATGGGGAGAGCAACAATACCAACCAACCAGAGCTCCCAGGGCCTAAACCACCAGCCTGGGAGCACATAGGGAGAGATCCATGGCTCCAGCTGTATATGTAAGGGAGAATAGCCTTGTGGGGCATAGGTGGGAGATGAGGTCCTTGGTCCTGTAATGGCTGGATGCCCCAGTGTGGGGGAATTCAAGGGCAGGGAAGTGGGAATGGGGGGTGGGTGGGGGCACACCCTCATAGAAGTAGGAGGAGGGTGGGACAGGAGGGTTCTGGGGGGGGTAGGAAAAGGGGACGACTGAAATGTAAATATAAAATGTCCAATAAAAAAGGCAGAATGTAATATGGTATAGTTCACAGAAAACAACAGCATGCCTGTAAGCCAACACAAAATGTTAACTATGGATAGCATTATTCTAGAGGCAGTAGAAGGCTGAGGCACTATGTATAAGTAGCAGTGTGAAGAGCTTTTGGGGCCGCTTCTAAAAAGTTACAGAAATTTGACATTGGGCCAGGACACGGAAGTAAGCTCAGGCAGGAATTTGATTTGGGGATAGAACAAAGAAGTAGGCTTCAGGCAAGAATTTGACTTTGGGCTAGGACAAGGAAGTAGGCTGAGATACCTTGGTCATCCTGAGAAGCCCCTTGAAACGGTGATCACGGGACTTTGTTTATTGCCTTGTTTATTCCTTGACTATTTGTGTTTATTGCCTTGCTTGTTCCTTATCCTAGAGCTGGCCTTATTATTTGCATGTACTTAAAATGGTATAAAAGCAGACTCGAAAAAATAAACCTGCTTTAGCCTCAGAACAGGCTGGGTTCGTGCAAAAAAAAAAAGTGTTAGTAATACATAATATTGTTAAAGGAATAGATAACCATTTAAAAAGACACAATGTAGAAGCCACTGGATAGACACAAGGCAACATAAGACCATACGTGGAGTAGAACTTCACAGTGCTTTCTCTAGGATCTTATAGTTCTTAGCACTTTTTTTTCACATAACTGTCACAAAGGCACAGGGCTGAGGACAGAAAACAAGAACTCTGGGTCACTTAATGCCCAACAGAGTAGGTCTATCCTGCACTCTGACCTTATCTGATGGGGGCTGAAGCAACTGGGCAGATTAATATTCAATTCTCTTTGCTTGGCCCAGACCCTTTCTTCAGAATGCTATTTCAGAATATGTAGGTCACACCACCTAGTAGAATAATAGCATTCAGAAAGCTCTGCACACACACTGGAGAGTATTTCCAGAAGCTGAAAGGATATCATGCATAATTAAAGGAGCTTTACTCTGTTCTCAAATCCAGCCTGGTGACAACTGAAGCTGTGAGTCCTGGATAACTGAGAGTATTTGGTTCTCTTTGTCTGGGTTTTTTGCCCTTTAGCCTGAGGTTTGCTGTCTGCCAGGTGTACTAGGAACTGGCAGCCATCTGTTTAGGCTCAGCTGGTGGCCTCCTGTGAGGAGGGCCCAAAAGCCTCAGCCCCAGTGTTAAGGAATGGAGAAAGGATGCTTCTTTGTCCTGCATGGCTTCAAGTTTCTCAATGAAGATCAACCAGGTAGGAATAAATAAGATTTTCACAGACATCGGTGATGTTCTAATTGCATTGTGTGCCTCTGTATGTATTTTAAACCAAAACAATTGCTAAGACCATACATGCATGTCTCAATGTATGGGGGCTCCAGGTAGCGCCAGGTCTTCGATACAAGATAATAGCTCACCTCTCCTTTTGTTTTCAGGAGGAAATGCTCACCCCCTAAAATCACTACCATAGAGTTAACATGTCATGGAACAAAACAAAGTCAAGTACTGTGTCTCCATCCCAGGTAACCTACCCCAGCCCATGTGAAAATCTCTAAAACCACAGAGTGTTACCCCTGAATTCTGGGACAGCTGAAGTGGCCACTCTCCCTGCACAGACGCCTCAACTCCAGTGTGGCAATCCCCCTAAAAGTCCCGTGTCTCTATTGCTTTCATTCTTTGACTCTAGCTTGGACATCTCTTGGAGAAATCAACACAGTAAGTGACACTACCTTACTGTGCAGCTGCCTGTGGATGGGGAATGAGAGCTGAGGAACTTTGAGACCATATGCATTTAGGCCCTCCTGAGTCTGCATGCCATCTATGGCTTCTGCCACCTATGGCTTCCCCACAGTCTTCTTCCCTCCCTAATGAAGAGGCTTCAAGCCAATAATGGCAGTTTGGAGAGATACCCATAAGATGGAAGCTATTTCATTTCTTCTTATTCCTGAACTCAGATTCAAGTGAATAAAAGTGGTAGGAAGATAGAAAGTAGGACTAGTATAAAAGAAAGAATGAATACTGTACAAATGGCCTCACTACCTACGAGGTCTCAGAATACTATGGGAAAGGGGTACCTGAGACTTGCTCTTCCTCATGATAAACTAGCACTGTGTGGGTACTGTAAGTGCCCGTGCTTACCACTGGAAACTCCTTCTGGCTGTCCAGAGGCGATGCTCCTAGACAATGGCTGACAGCCATGAGTATGGAAATACGGGAGCTCCTTTCTCCTGGTTGCAGCATCTCTGGGTCTCACTGCCCAGAGCTCCCTGTGGGACTTGTGGGCACTACTTTCTAGTGTTTTCTCTTAGTACAGTGGCTTTGTCATCCTTCCATGCTCTGTGAAAATCTTTTGCTGGCTCATCTCCAGGACCGCTTCTGAGAAATTCTAAGACAATAAATACTATTTTACTAAGTAACTAAGACAGTAGTATTTTACTAATAGTAAACCAAGACTATACTATTTTAACATTTGGAACACTCCCACTATGATCCTTGGAAGTCAGACAAGGAATCCTTAGGGGGCCTGAGAGATGGTTCCGGGGTTAAGAGCACTTGCTACTCTTTTTTTTTTCTATTGAATATTTTATTTACATTTCAGATGTTATTCCCTTTCCCCATCTCCCCACCCAGAAACCCCCATCACACCTCCCTCCTTCTGCTTTTTATAAGGATGTGCCCCCACCCACCCACTCCCACCTCCCCACCGTTGAATTACCCCACACTGGGGCATTCAGCCTTCATAGGACCAAGGACCTCCTCTCCCACCTATGCCCAACAAGGTCATCTTCCCCTGTATATACAACTGGAGTCATCAGTCCCTCCCTGTGTGCTCTCCGGCTGGTGGTTTAGACCCTGGGAGCTCTGATTGATTGGTATTGTTGCTTTCTCTATGAGGCCCTTTCAGCTCCTTCAGTCTTCTCTATAACTCTTCCATTGGGAACCCCATGAACAGTTCAATGGTTAGCTGTGAGCATACACCTCTGTATATGTCAGGCTCTGACAGACTTCTAAGGAGACAGCTATATCAGGCTCCTGTCAGCATGCACTTCCTGGCATCCACATCAGCATCTGCCTTTAGTGACTAAAAATGGGATGGATACCCAGGTGGAACAGTCTCCAGATGACCTCTCCTTCAATTTCTGTCCCACACTTTGTCTTCATATTTTCTCCCTTGAGTATTTTGTTACTCCTTCTAAGAAGAACCGAAGCACCCACACTTAGGTCTTCCTTCTTCATGAGCTTCATATGGTCTGTGAGTTGTATCTTGGGTATTGTGAGCTTTTGGGCTAATATCCAATTATCAATGAGTACATACCATGTGTGTTCTTTTGTGATGGGGTTACCTCACTCAGGATAAGAGGACTAAAGTTCAGCTCCCATAATCCCCCCCCCAGGTGGCCTACAGTTATGTATAACTCGGGTTCCAGGGAATCCAACACCCACTCTGGACACGTAAAATCAAGGAATATAGAAATCAGGACTTGTAAAGACACCAAGGATGTCAGTGCCCTGACAAAAGCTCCCAACTTTCTGAAAGCCTTTGCTCTTGGCCTTCAGGTGGAGGATGCACTTGCCCTTATCTGACTAGATGACCTCTTCCTAGAGTCTTTTGAAATAACTGATGTTAAGCCCCTAATAGGAGACCACTAGTCAAGGGCAATAGGAAGAATTGCTTGTGAAGGAGGAAAAACCAAATTTACCATGTAGAACGTAACACAGACACAGATCGTTTGGGCAGATGTGAAAGTTCACATTCTCAGCTCTTCCCAAAACATCAAGATGACAAGAACAGCCATTTGCAATGTCATCCTAGGAAATCCTCCATCAAAGGTGTACAGAAATAAGTCTTTTAAAGAAAATTAATCTTAAATCAACTCCCCTGACTGCCAGGTGACAGTGTTCACCAGCTACAGTAGGACAAGGACAAAGGTGTGTTTTACTTAATGACTTTCACAAAAAGCCTGCTCTGAAGCAAAGTTCTAGAAAGATTGGTAAATACTGAGAAGAAGAAAATCTTTATGCTTGTAACTAACTCTTTTTGTTAAACTGTCTTTCTTCCCTCAATTTTGGGTAAGAGATTGAAATTCTCTGCAATTTTCATGAGCTCACTGAGCAGGAATTCCCAAAGGGAAACAGGATAGGGTGACCAGCAATAAGGCTTCTCTCTACAGTGACCCCTCTCTAGTCTTAGTGACAACGCAGTGAATTCCTCTTTTGTCCTGTGATCCTTTGCGATATACTGATCCTCTTTACTAGGTAGAAAGTGAGGACCAGAGGTGACCGTCCCTTAGAGGACACTGCCCAACTCTGTGCTTTTATTTATTTATTTATTTATTTATTTATTTATTTATTGTTCATCCCTCTGGCTACTTGAGAATTCCCAAGGACCCAGAAAACAACTGTTTTCTTTTCATTGGCTGGTGTCTCTTTGGTACAGTAGTCCATTCCACTTGTAAGATTTGTGATTTTTTATTTCAAATTAGGGTTGAATTTAAAAACTTGGCTGAAATATTTATTCTTTAGCAGGCATTAATTTTGGTGTTGCTAGGGAAGACTAACATAGGCTTTGTGGTGATCTCTGAGAGACAGGTGAGTCAGAAGGTGAGGCCAGAAGCCTTTCTGCTGCCAACACAAGCAGCAATTATACCTGGAGAACAGAGCAGCCCAAATATGTCCTTAAATTTTAAAAATTTTATAACCATATCAGCAAGAGATACTCATCTGGACTGTAGTAGTGGAAAGATGTGTTACTGAAGACTTGCTGTTCAAAGTGTAGCCCATACACCACCACCAGCAGCAGCATCCTTTGAGCTTTCAAAGATGCCACATTCCAGGCTGTACCCTAACACTGCTGAATCAAGAGCTGCCTTTCTAAAAAGTCCTCATGCTGCCACATTCTTGTACACGCTAGAGTTGATAAAATGACCCAGACAAGTTATCCTTGCTAACTCCTTAAACATACCTTAGTCATTCATATGCTTTTCAACATATACTATCACCTTGAGGTACCTAGACGAACTGATTTCAGATGCCACAGTCCATAGATACTCAAGTCCTTTTTTTAAAAAAGGCATGGTATTTGCATTTATCCTGTGAATAGTTTCAGTAAAATTAACATCGTCTGTAGATGCCTTACAAAACTTAATGTAAGGTGAATGCTGAGTAAAAGCTGTTACATTGTGTTCTCTGGGAGATGATGACAAGAAAAAAAAATCAACATGTTCCTAAGAGATACAGAGCTGCTGGTCGGCTCCATAACCGTAGATTCTTCGGGTCTGGAGGCTATGGATGCACAAAGTTGTCTCAAAGGAATGGGCAGATAAGTAGAGTTCTGTATGCTGTTGAAATTGGTGGCTGACACCTAAATGGGCTTTGGGCAAGAGGCAGGTGGGAGGCAAGATTTCAGCAACAAATAAATCATACTTTATAAGCAAGTTACACCTGATGTTGTGATTTCACACTTGGGAACTTCCTGCTGAGGTTTCCCTTAAGGCTCTGTGGTGTGAGTATATAGAAACTCTGTGTATGTGTGTTGTGTCTGTTCATGTGACATTCACCTGCTGAAAAGTCCACTTTGATTGAGAAAGCTGTAAACTTGCACAGTGGCCCATACTGACTGCTTGAAGGCATGTATTATCAAATGGGCTAGGACTGGGCTTGAAACAACTGTTGACTTGATGCTCAGAAAGCACTGTGGTTTTGTTTGTTGTCTTTGGACATGAGCCTAATTTAAAAGGCAATAAAGCATTTCTCTTGTTTTGTTTAAATCACTTTTCATTTATAAACTCTACTTTCCACTTTTCTCTTTCTTTTGATATTAGTATTCATATCATCAAATCTCTTAATTATGATTATCTACTAACTTTCATGCATCTCAACAAAACCCCTTCAACTCCTTCAGTCTTGAAGGAGCTTGTGGTCCCATGGGGAGAGCGACAATACCAACCAACCAGAGCTTCTAGGGTCTAAACAGCTAGCCTGGGAACACACATGGCGAGACCCATGTCTCCAGCTAATATGTAGAGGAGGATGGACTTGTCAGGCATCATCCTTGTCAGGGAGAGGAGGGCCTTGATCCCTTGAACGCTGGATGCCCGAGTGAGGGGGAATTCGAGGGCGAGGAGGTGGGAGTGGGTAGATGGATGGGGGCACTTCATAGAAATAGAAGGAGGGAGGATGGGTTAAAGTATTTCTGGGGGAGAAGGGAAAGGGAAAAAGGATAACATCTGAAATGTAGATAAATAAAGTATCCAGTAATAAAAGAAAGAAAGAAAGAAAGAAAGAGAGAGAGAGAGAGAGAGAGAAAGAAAGACAAAAAACAGATAGTGAAACTGGCTATTGCAGTGGAACATTTGAGACTTAGACTTTTTGGCAGCAATTTAACATCACCCATATTACTGCTATTCCCTATAATTGTCAAGGACAAGAGACTATGGAACAGGCCCATGGAACATTAAAACAATATCTTCATAAAATAAAAAGGGGGAGCTATATCCCCACTCACCACAGATGTATTTAAATCACGTTCTTTTTGTTTTAATTTAAAATTTTTAAAAACAATTTGGAGGCCAAGGAACATTCTGCTGAGTGTCTATGGCACTCTACAGCTAGGCATACTTATGCATAGGTGAAAGGGAAGGATCCGCTTACTGGCATAAGGCATGATCCAAATCAGGTATTAAATATGAGGAAGAGGGCATGTTTGTGTTTTTCTGCAGGATGCATGGTGACCACCAGAGCAATGGGTGAGACATGCTAATGCCAGGACAAAGAATGATGCTGACCTGTGAGCTTGCTGAGTGCCCTGACAATGGGGACTGGGAAGCTGTATTGGACATATGTTCTCGACCCACCATTGCTTACCTATACCCCTGATGGTACAAGCTGCCTTGCCTCAAGTTTTTAGACCTTGTGGAATAGAGAATCAAAAAGAGAAGTTATAATGACTTTTGTATTGTTCTTAAATGTGACTAGTTATTCAGACTCAATCATGGGCTGGTGTAGAAATCAATCAAATATTGGAAATAACAATTTTTATTTGGAAGTCTGGTTCTGGACATTTTCAGAGACATATATGAAAATTAACTGCAGTTCTCTATGATGTTAGCAAGAGATAAAGTTGGGGAAGGATCTGGATTTCAAACAGGTGTTAGCACGTGTGTTAAGGCTCTTTTAATTGTCAAGTTAAAATTACTTTTGTTTCTTGTACAGTGTTTAATGTAAGTTGCATTGATTGTACACCTTCTAATGGTGTTTGTGTTGTGAAATCTGTCATGTCAGTTACGGAGGTCTATCAACCAGCTTTTGATTTAGTGCCCTGAGTATCACAGAACCTTGGTATTCTAAAAATAGCTTGAAAGAACTAGAAGAAATGAGGCAGGCTTTAAGCAGAAGCAAGAGGGTAGTGGGCTTGATTATTGCTGGTATAACAGCTTTAATTGCATCAATTACTAGCACCATTGCTTCTGCAATTGCTGTGACACAAGAAGTTAAGACAGCTACTTTTGTTAATCATTTAGCAAAAATATGTTACTAATGTGTTGAATATACAAGAGGGTTTAGATAGGCATTGGGAAGAATGGATTGATGCTCTTTATTCTATTCAAATTATCAGAAGGAGGTTCAGAATTTAAGGGTAAGGAGTCATCTCAAATGTCATGCCAAATATCATTGGATTCATGTTAGTTCTAAAATTTACAGTGGTAGTCACTATCATTAGGAAAAAATTTAAAGACACTTGCAGTGAATTTGGCATAATTTGAACACCTCTCTGAATGTTTTAACTTTACATAGTGAGTTTATGAATTTCAAGAATGCTGCTCTTCTGAGTGTTGATGCAGTAGATACTGCAGATAAAATTACCCATGGTCTGAGGTCAGTATTTCTATTTTGGTCAAGCTTCAAGAATGGCATATATAGCTTGATCATAGTATCCCTTTTTGTCCTGGGAATAATTTTATTCCTGCCCATTGTGTTAAAGCTTTTCTTTAACAACATCAACATGTTGGCAGCCAAAGTACATGGCTTGAACCTGAAAATGGATCCCCAGACAGAGTTATTAAATTAACAGGCTGGCAAGCCAAGGACGGGTAAGATTCTGCACAGAGCCTTACCAACCTAAGACAGAAATGCATTACTTTGGATAATGCATATTCCATGATGGTTAAGAAAGGCATTCTTGTCAGAATGACCTAAGACAGGCTCAGTTTTGTTAATGAAATAAAAATGGGGGAGAATCAGAGAGCCTTTGGGGCTGCTTGGCAAGAATCTGACATGGGCCAAGGACAAGGAAGTAGGCTTCAGGCAGGAATCTGACATTAGGCTAGAACAAAGAAGTAATTTCAGGCAGGAATCTAAATCTTAGGCCAGAACAAAGAAGTAATTTCAGGCAGAAATGTAAATATTAGGCTAAAACAAAGAAGCAATTTCAGGCAGGAGTCTAAATTTGAGGCTAGAACAAGGACCTAGGCTTCAGACATGAAAATAACTTTGGGCTAGGACAGGAAAGTTGGCTCAGATATTTTGGTCATCCTAATAAGCCCTTAGAAACAGTTATCACTGGAGTATTCACAGAATTTAGTTTATTGCCTTGCTTTTTCTTTGACTATCTGTGTTTATTGTATTGCTTGTTCCTTGACTACTTGCATCTATTGTATTGTTAGACCCTCAACCTAGAACGAACCTTAATATATGCATGTAATTAAAATGGTATAAAAGCAAAAAAGGGAGAATGGGATGGGGGTTCTAGGGAGGGAATGTGGGGAAAGGGGATGACATCTGTATTGTAAATAAATAAAATATCCAATTTAAAAAAAAAAAAAAACATCTTTGATCTCTCAGTCACCAAATACCATGGTGACAGAACTCTGGTACCTACTTCTTTTCTATTTCTCTGACAAGAAAGAAGAGCCTCTGAGAAAGAAGAAAGATCTCCCCTGTGGCATGCCCTGAGCTTCAATCTTCAGGCAGGAACTGTTGTGGGTTTTATGATTAACATACTCAGCAGCTCATTCACATTCTAATTTGCTTTTATTCATGGAGCAGACCTTCATGAGTTTCTTAGGTCAGTATTAGACTAATGAATGTCAAAACTACAAGAAGTCTTATATAAAGAGCTGGTAGGAAAATTAAGGAAGTTGTCTCACCCCACAGATGCTCAGGGGTGAACCAAAGAGAGTAAGCATAAAATCTAGACCAAAGCACACTTCGAACATGTTACACAGGAGACTCAATGCATTTCCCAGCAGGCCAACTGTTTGGCAGTCAGTGTTCTTTCTCCATTGCTCTAAAAATTATTGACTGGAACCCAGTGACTGAGATTTTTTTCTATCTATCTATCTATCTATCTATCTATCTATCTATCTATCTTTCTATCATCTATTATGTATATTTAATATATATGTCTTTAGTCTACATGTAGGTCTGTGAATCATCTATGTGCCTGATGCCCATGAATACCAGAGGCATTGGATTATCTGGACCTAGCTGGTTGTAAGACCATGTGGGTGCTGGGAATCAAATTCAGGTCCTGTGGAAGAGCAGAAAGTTCTCTTAACAACTGAGTCATCTTTCCATCCCTCAAGGCTTGAATTTTTGCCTTGATAGTTTCAGTAGCAGGCCCAGGTACATCAGACCCTGGTAGTCAAATTCTTATGTATATTAAAAGCAAGTCATACTTCTCTAACAGGTGCATGCCCTTTCTTACATGCTCAGATTTTATCTTTAACTATATAATTCACCTATATGTAATCCCACCAAAGAAATAGGAATTCTTGAAGAACGAGAATGGCTATTTGAAAGGAAATCAAGCCTAGTGCTTATGAAGAGATCACTCGCTCTATTTCTTTACTAATTTGTCTTTTCAGATGTAACACTTTACAAATAAATACTGAAGCTTTTAAAAGTCCAGATGCCAAAATCTGTTAAAGGAGGATGTTAGGATACAGTCTTACAAAATACAACAAAGGTGAGTAATAAGAAAATGTGGTTTGTAAAAAGAAGCTTCTCTATGTAACACCTAGAGAAGTTGCCGTGTTTATTTTTAAATGCAAATTAAAACTAGAATGTACTGTGTAATGAAAATGAGCAAATGATGAATAAATAAGACTCAGTGCGATAAAGGGTAATGTGAATCGCTCTCACTGCCTCTTGAAATGAGACTGCTTAGGCAATTAAAAGCTTTAAAAGAAATTGGGCCACATGTGTCAAGAGCCCTAAAAACAATTAATGCCTTTAAAACTAATGATCCCATTTCTACTAATTTATCTTAAATCAGTAATCATGTGCTTGGGTTGGAAGTCTGTAGCTCAGTAGTGTGACGTTTGTCTATCATGCCTTAGGCTGTGAATTTCATTCTTTAGATTACCCCTCCTGCATTCTTCTAGTAACATTGTATAGCATCCTCTCTACAGCTAATACCTTCCTCTACAAGTCAAAATGGAAAAACTCAATTCAGCCTAGAGTTAATAATATCTGATAGTACCAGAATGGTCCGTTTCTACTTAAGAATCAACACCCCCCCCCCAAAAAAAAAAAAAAAACCAGGAGGCTTACTGACAAGTACAGACGCATTGCCAAATGTCTGCATGTCCAGTAACCGTCAGCCTTCGTCCATGGATGTTTTAATTAATTTTGTTCTCGGTTAAACAATGCGTCGACAACGTGTGACTGCTCTTCTCATCAACACCACTTAATCACTGGCAGTTCCTTTGTTCAACTCTCCTGGTCTTCCCAAAATACAAGTGTGTGGGTGTAGCTGGAAAATTCCACGGAGGAGAGAGTGGCAACTGGATGAATAGAATGTGAACACATGTGTAGTTCAAAAACCACACTCAGACTTATAAGAAAAATATATGGTTCTTATAAACGACAACATTTTAAAAAAAAAAACGACCCTTTTGTGAAGCTAAAATAGCATGTGAGGGATATAATATTGAAAAGTATTCGAAAGCTTAAGATTTCACATATAAAAATAATCCTCCTTTTAATTAAAACACCAATAAGAGCTGGTAAAAGTTATCTAATAAAATTATTAAATTTAAAGAACAATGTAATGCATATTAATGAAATTGGGGAAAGGAGATTGCTTTTTCTCTAGGAAGAACATTAGGGATTTAAATAACCATATGTTTATTTTGACTTTTTAAAAATGGGTCATAGTTGCCAAAGAAAGCCAGAGTGCCGTTAGGCTGTATCAAATAAGAGTCCGGTGTCCAGGAGACAGGCAACAATAGGCACTTTGTTTGTTCCCTTGTTGGCACGCAGCCCATCTGTAACCAGCTGACAAATGAGGCCTGCCAGGCACAGGACCTACTAGAGCATGTCAAGCAAGGACCAGATGCTGAAGGCTTACTCTAGAATCCTCCCCAGACACTCAGTTCACGGGTGTGCAAGTCCCCTGGACAAAATAGGTGTGTTGTTTATATGTGACCTGTCCTCATCCTCCTGTAAGCTGTAGCACTGTGACATGGAATCTCATGTGCATTCTGTGTAACTAGTAGGCATGCTGCTGTCTTACTTGGGGAGTCAGGAATCAAACTGTCCAGTAAAGATGTGGTTTTCTTTCAATTATTTTCATTCTGAACTTGGTTTAATCTGTATGTTCAAACCTGTGGATAAGCATATTTAACTATATGACGTTAGCAGGATGTCGCTGTTAGTGGAGGGCTTTACAAACCTTCTTAGACAACCCACTAGGCTTACTACTAATTGTCTTAGCCCAGAGTGAGGCCTTAGGGGTAGGATGAGAGCCAGGACCCTCCTGTCCTGTTTGCCAGTGGAACCTAACAAGAGCACACAGCTTTACTGCTTCACGCTCATTGAAAATAGGCATCACCACCTGCTCCTTGGGTGTTAATGTGGGTCATATGAGGAATCAAACTCTTTTAAGTCCCCATTATTTGTAAAGAACAATATTTGGCCATAACCATGAACAAAAGATTAAATTATATCCATCTCAATACTACCGAGTTTATTGTGTGGTTTGGAAGAAAGTCGACTATATACAAATTTCCCTTTGTCTGTTGTTCAGATGTCTGTGGTTTCAGTTCCCATGTGGCCAGTCATGTATGAAACATATAGTATATAATAAAATATGAGAGACCGTTTGTGTCATTTTTATTACACTGTTATAATTTATTGTTATTGATGTTAATATATTACTGCCCTTAATTTACCAAGTACATTTTATCACAGGTATACGTGCACAGAAAGGCACATACTATGTATTGGGTTCAGTCCTGTGTGTGGTCTCAGAATGCACTGGAGTGCAGCATCTTCGAATGCATTCCTCATGGGTAGAGAAACCACTGATCGGGGGAACAGAATCCCAACGTAAGGTGATTTATAAGATTATTTTTGGTAAGATTTTGAGGTGGGGAGACTGGCTGGAGTGACAGGACACACTGAAAACTTGAAGACCACAGGAGGCACAAACAAATAAACAAGGCATGAAGGACAAAATCTCACCAAACACAAGACTGAACTAGGTGAAAAAGGCAAGCCATTGATCGGGCTCCATGCTAAATCCTTTAGTCAATGATCCTTACGGGGTCCTGGCATAATGGGAGATAGATCCATTAGTAAGGAGTTGACTCTTAGTGGTAAGGAAGGGCATGAGGCAACCTGAAATCTCAGTATTTGTCTCATCATTATGTGAGGTTACCAACCCCCCAGGCCTGAATAGAACAGGTCTACCGCCCACCAGACCCTTCACACAGTTCATTCTCCTGGGCCACAAAGCTGCCCAGTTTGGTAGCATTTGGTAACGTAGGTCACTGGTACACAACAGTGTCTAGGTAGCTGAACATAGAAGGGACCACAGGAAGTTCTAGCAATAGGAAGTCCAGATCCTTTTTATATTGTGGGATATACCATATATTGTGGGATGTGCCGCCATATACCTGTGGGGTGATGTTAGCTGGAATACAGATGGTGCAAGATTGTATTGCCTCCACCTGAGTTCAGTCATCTGAGAGAGAAAGGCTCTAGCTATCTGACACAGAATCTCTGGAGGACTTTTTAATCAACCTTCAGAAACCAGAATTTACAATCTCGATCAATTTTTACAAAATTGCAGATCCTGCGAAAGCATAGTGTTCCGTTACACCAAGTGCTTCACATAGCCAGTGGGGCGTTTTTTCTTCCTCCAAGCAGAACTGAAAAGAAAGGATATAGTCTGAAGGTCACAGACCATCAAACAACCAATAACAGATCCTCTCTGCAGCCCCACTCCCATCTACCCCTCACCCCTAGCTCCCAGATTGGGTGTAAGGGCTGTACAAACTGTGCCTCTTGGATGTTTTCTGTTTTCCAAGCTGAGGGAACAAAGGGAACAATGACCATCCACAACCCTTCATCATGAAGCAGCTGAGAAAGGATGGCCCCATGTAAACATTCAGCGTGTTTCCAAGCAGAACCATCCAAACCAGGTATGTGGTAGTTTCAAACCGGGAGGAAATTCTTACCATTGAATTAACAGCTCTGAGTCTTGAAGGGGACTTTCCTTCAGATCAGGCTCAGGTACTTTTCCAGACCAAGGTAGTGGTTTTAGTTCTGAGAATATATTCTTTTCTTTTTTTAAAAAGAAAGTCCTCTTTTCTCCCACATAGCTGTGGGCTGGCTACTACAAGGGTAGCGGTGGCAGCTGCACTGTTAGGCACCCTGGACACAGCACTTTCCTTCTGGTCTCTATTTATCCCCACACAGTACAGTGGTGATTTATCCAGTGACAATCAAATTGCAGTTTCCAAACATCCTGACTCCAGGGAGAGAGAGCTCTATTGTAGTCCCTGTCCACATGGCTGCTACTCACAAAGGATTAATGACTTTGGAGACTGACATTTCTGTGACCCCAGAGAGCAGAGGCCATTTCCTACTGGTCAGAAAAGATTTCTGTGTTGCAAATAAAGTTATTTTGCCTCAGAGGCTGCTGTTCTTTTACCTCTTAGATAAGCCAAGAGGCAGAAGATTGACACTTGCTAGGTAGCATTTGGACCTAAATTTAGAGACGAGCTACCCCAGTTATGGTTCCTCAGGTACCAAAAGACAAATCCTCTCTACTCACACAAGAGAGAGAACCTGGAGCAAGCTTTACATTGGGGGTAAACTTTATGTCCTTCACTTTCTGGACTGAGTCAGAGCAAGAGGGAATGGAGGGGATAGGAGTCAGGCCACCATTTAAGACAGCTGTGCCCAAATGCAAAAGACTTAGTGTTGTAAGAAAACTTGAGAGGGAAACAGTGACTAGCACACGGCAGATGTTCAATTCAAACAAATAATGTCAACAACAAGGCATAAAACAACATATTTTTATTTTACAAAAAAAAAAAAACAAATAAAATACCAAACCGTATTGACTCAGCTTCCTTCTCATTCAGTGCTTCCAATTTTGAACACACAACATTGATCCTTGAGCCCACCCCCGCCCCCTTCGCTTCTGTTTTCCCACTTGTGGTGAGGGCTTCTGAAGTCACTGCTTGGTTTCTGTCTGGATTCATTAGGAATGACCCCCCCCCCCCTTTCAGATTGGCTCCCTGCCCTCTGCCAGCAGTAACCAGTGGATGTTCTCTTCTCAATGCTAAATGGAAAGAACTCCCCAGATGAATGGGCAGAAAGGAAAATAAACTTCTCATTTATGTAAGAGGAGCAGGAGGATCAACCCCTGCCCTGCCCTGCCCTGCCCTGCCCTGCCCTGCCCTGCCCTGCCCTGCCCTGCCCTGCCCTGCCCTGCCCTGCCCTGCCCTGCCCTGCCCTGCCCTGCCCTGCCCTGCCCTGCCCTGCCCTGCCCTGTCTATACCTTTATTCTGACAAGCTTTCATTAGCAAGAGCTCATCACTCAACCCACAAGGCTTGCAGATGCAGGCTGTACTACCCATGAGACCATGGCAGAAACACCCCACTACAGTGTTTTCAAGGCTCCCACTCCATATCCTCAGATACTCCCAGAGAATCTGAGCAAAGAACCCCTAGCTTCCTCCTCTCTCTTCCCAGCCCACTCTGCTCCTTCCCTCTTTGCTCCCTTCTACTCTGACATCACCACAAAGTCCTGACCTGGTCTAATTTGAAAACTATAAGCCCATTAGGCTTTTAGTATACTTAGCTGCCCACGTCAGCAAATATACTTGACACCAGACAGCATCGCTGTGAAACTGTACCTTAGCAGGTATTTGTGGAGGCAGAAGGAGAACCTGCTCAGAATACAAAACTCTAACAGTTTCTAAGAGATACTGGTGGTACAGTGTCTAAGAGATACTTTCTTTTTCATCAAGAGCTTTCTGTTTTTCTTATTTTAAATCCACATCAAAGTCTTGACTTCCTCATTCACAAGACGTCACTGGTAGTAAGTGAGAGGCATGAATATGCCTGGAGACTGCAAGGCGCTGAGAAGATGACCCCATCGCTCTCCCTGACAGATGCCAGGCTTCCCGCCTGGTCTCCCTCTGTAGATGATCAGTTCCTGGAAGGCAAAGGGAGTCTGGAAGATGCTTCTGCATCATTTGTTTTCCATTTTCTAGTACATGCTTGCTTTCAAGGGAGAAGAAAGAGAGAGAGAGAGCAAGTGGGGGATATATGCTATTAGAGAAGCCAAACAGCCAACAAGCTAGCATCTCTGGGGATTTGGAATTATGAAACAGGAAGGACAAAGTACTTTACACACCACACAGATTTGTTCAACTAATAAAGCAGTGATCCTGGTGACATCAAGGATTCCTGCAAGATTGTTTTCAGCTTCTGTTTATCATTCCAATGAATGTCTGGGAGGTCAAGAACTTTACTTCTATGCCCCCAGTAAAGTTCAAGCATGTGTCCATGAATGAGGAAGAAAAGGGTACCAAAGTCAGGATCCCCATGTCTGGCTCAGTTTAGGGTAGCAGAAGAACAGATGTAGGATGGGAAACACAGAAAACGAAATTCCCTGAGATCCTGGGAATGAACTACAAATTAGCAAAGGACCATTGAGCCAAAGTTTGGAGACTGGGCTCTGGTCTCAGCTTTGTGACCTCAGCTTCTTTAACATGACAGGACCACGTAGGGGTGAGCTCTGAGCCTGTGGAGTTTGAAGAAGCAAATGCAGACAGTCTCAGACGAGGGTGCCAAGAGCAAGTAGGAGGTGACCAGTTCCTGAGAGGTAGAGGGAGATGCTGAGCCACAGGGGAGGAGAGAGAATGTTCTCGGGATGGGGGAGTGAAAGGAACACAGGAAGGGAGACATCCGTCCTTGACAATTTGCCCAGTCTCCCCCGAGGGCAAATTCCAGGGAGGAAGAGCACACTGTCTTGTCCCAAATCTAAATTGGACTGAATTCAACAAATGACTCCCAAGTTTAGTGGGTAGGTGCTTAGACTTATTGTGGTTAACCTAGAAAAAGCTGAAAGTTCCAGGTTATTGGGAAATGAGAGGGCCACTGGGACCACACATTATGGCCAATTTCATGGAGAGGGCAACTTTTATGCCAAAAGAATTGAGGAAAAAAATTGAGGTCCTGCTAAGTCATCAGAGTCTGGCTTGGTTTCTGTAGAGCCTGCTCCAATTCAACAGGTCCTGAGAACTCAGTTAACTACATGTTCTAAGACCACACTAACAGTTCAGATATAGCCAGCCTTCAGGAAAATGTGTGGTTGAAAAATATTCTGAGCATGGATTCACCCCAGGTATTTCACTCATAGAGAACAGAGCTTGAGAAAGAAGTACTAATGTGTGCCCAGCTCCTGCTTCCAGTGGACTGAGTACTCGCTAATTTTGCTATCATCAACTCCTCAGCCTCCAACACTACGGGCAGATAAATAATAGAAAAGGACAAAGAAAGGCTTCCTTCTGTTTCAATGGAAACCAGTTTTAGGCCAGACTGAGTGTGCAGGTCTCACCGATGTGCACTGCCACCCAGATGAGGAGTAAGAGAATATCTTTTTGCATGGCTGTAATAAAATTTCCTGACAAAAATCACAGAGCAAAGAAGAGTTTGTTTTGGCTTACAGTTCCAGAGAGATAGACTCCAGCAAGGAAGTAGGGTTAAATTATGAGATAGCCTGGAAGTCAGGAGACAGAGATCACAGTTAATCCACACGGGGAGCAGAGAGAGGGAACAAGTACTGGAGCCAGAGCATAAAATGTCAAGGCCTGCCCACAGTAAACTGAACCTCCTAAGCATTCCAGAACCTTCCGAACAGCACCATGCTCAGGGGACAAGTGTTCAAATGTGTGGGTCTGTGGGGGACGTTTCTCATTCAGACCACCACAGAGAGAAAAGGCAGTGGCACTGAGCGGGGCAGCTGGGATCTCTGTCAACAAGGCCACTGACAGGACATCATCATGAGAAAAGGAGGCCAGAGCTTTAGGTAAAAGGCCATGTGGGGTTAGCAGCAGAAAGGTTGACTTCTCTGACCTTTGCTCCCAAAGCTCACCGTAGACTGACCCTACTTAGAGATCAACCGCCTATCTTTCATTTGATATTGCCTATGTATTTTCAGCTTGTTAGATTCTTAGGATGGCTTTGTCTCTCTCATCTCATATTTCTGGACAAGAAGGACATAGTACAGCTTGGGCACTGGTTGAATGCCACAGGAAGTCTGTCTTAAGTGCACAAGATCAACTCATGTCTCTTTAGATAGAACATGATGGTCAGATCACGATGTAGACTTGGCAGTTGCCATAAAAGAGAAGAGAGACGGACCTCTATCTATCTCTCTTTGCCTTTAAAGGAGATGAACGCCCTGAAAGAAACCTCAGAGATAAGACAGACATCTGGTATAGATCACTCCATCAGTAGTTTTGACTGCAAGTCCATTTCTTTACAGTCTAATGGAGTGCACAGAAAAGGGTGTCCAGACAGGAAAGTGCACTGTGACTAAAATCTTCCTGCGACATCTGGAGTCGGACATGGAGAAAGGTGCAGCAAAATGGGTTATCATCCCCTCGCCCCCGGGAGAATATAGACCAGGACTGGATACATCACCAAACAAACTAAGCAGAGAGATGCTCTCCTGACAAGTACCAGGGAAGAGGACTCAGCTGCTTCCACTGAGCTAGCCTTCACTAGGGATTGGGAAGGAGAAGAACACACTAGGAAAGAAAGTGACAAGAAGTTAACTTGTGTGTGTGAAAGCCACAGACTTCCACTTGCACTTCATGCCAAGCCAGCAGAAACACAGCACTCACCCTCCTAGTGATAGAGTTTGGAATCAGTCTGTCTTCCCTTCTGGGAGGATCCAGAGTATGTAGTCATGGATTGTTGGTGGATGAGTGTGTGTGTGTGTGTGTGTGTGTGTGTGTGTGTGTGTGTGTATTCTCTCTGTCTAACTTTTTATTACCTGACTAACACTGCTATCGCCTCTCTGCAAATACAACTACAGTCAGGATGCCCCCATCCCTCACTTTCTGTCATGTATTCTACAATGCTAATTCCTTTAGTTGTAAATACCTCAGACCAATTTGTCATGAATAACTCCACCTCCAACTATTTGACACGAATCTTACTCATCACTACATGATAAAATCTCCCCCAAACTTAGCTTCCTCCACTAGCTTCCTAGCAGAGTTTCTTTTCTCACTCTTGGAAGGAACTTTAGCCTTCTCCTCAGGCCTTGGACTCTCTGCCACCCCAGCAAGGCCATAACCACCCTCTTTATCTGTTTCCTTCATGCTAGTGTGTCAATCTTACCTATTCTTATCTTTCTCGTGTCACACTGCCCTCTGCTCCTGAAGGTGTGGAGAAAATGACTGTGTTGAGGTTGGTCCTTTGCTGTGTCTTGTAACGATAAGTGGAGGCCCCCAAGACGAGAGAGTCTGCATCTACACCCAAGTGATGCTATGTGACTTTGCCTCCCAAGGTATTTCTGATTGGTAAATAAAAATGCTGACAGCCAATAGCTGAGCAGAAGAAACATAGGTGGAGTTAGGGTTTCCAGGCCAGGGGAGTGTGTGTCAAAAGAGAACCATGAGGGAGAGATGAAGGTGATGAGGATGAAAATGGTCGCCATGGGTTAGGAGTCAAAAAAACATGGCCCTGAGGGATGGCCAATCTGGAGTTAAGAGAAGCCCAGATGAAACATAGTAAGCAATAACTCAGGGTTATCAATAGGAAATAGATTTTAATAGCATAGAGGGTTGATATCTGCCCGTGCTTGTGCTGTTTAAGGATTATTGTACATGATAAAAGTTACATGTGTCTTTTTCTGGGAACTGGATAATCAAGGTGGAGTAGAAATTTCAGACTGAGATTAAAAAGTTCTATATGACTGAGTCACCTGTCTGCTTTGTCAGGACCTCATTCCTTGGCTCTGACTCCATCTCTTTTCCTTGGTCATTCTCTTGTACCCCACTGTTTCTCTGTCACCATCTGCCTCACTTCACTCCCCATCTTCTCTGCCCACTGTCTTAGTTTGGGTTTTATTGCTGTGAAGAGAAACCATAAACAGGGCAACTGTTATAAAGGACAATATTTAATTGGAACTGGCTTACAGTTCAGAGGACATAGGCAGGTTTTAAGGTTCCCCTGAGGCCTAGTGGGGGGGGGGGATGTCAAGAGAGAACCATGAGAGAGAGAAGATGGGAAGATTTAATCATTATCATCGAGGCAGTAATCATGGTGGCATGCAAGTCCAGCATGACATAGTGCTGGAGAAGGAGCATTTTGATCCACAGGCAGCAGGAGAGAAGACCGGGACACACTGGCCAGACTTGAGCTTCTGAGAACTCAAAGCCCGGCTCCAGTAGCCTACTTCCATCAATAAGGCCACAGCTACTTCAAGGAGGCCACACCTCCTAATAGTGCCACTCCCTAGAACCAAGCATTCAAACACTTGAGACTGGAGGCCATTCCTATTCAAATGACCACACCCACCTTACCATCCAGGGGCCTAGCAGGCAGCCTCACTTCACCCTCTCTGCATTTGTGTTCTCCATAATAACCATGTGCTCCTGGCCACATATTGCCCTATATTCTCTGCCTGTCCTAGCAGGCCAGCTTAGCTATTTAGCTAATCATTTGCACAATAGCACTGAGTAGAATGATTGTTTCCCCTCTTATTGCATAGCTATATCAACCGAGTGAGAGTGTGTGTGTGTGTGTGTGTGTGTGTGTGTGTGTGTGTGTGTGTTAGCCAGTTCATTCAGGGT
The DNA here is from genome assembly GCA_030674055.1 of Rhabdomys pumilio. NCBI lineage: Eukaryota > Metazoa > Chordata > Mammalia > Rodentia > Muridae > Rhabdomys > Rhabdomys pumilio. The sequence goes on along the minus strand of JANHMN010000017.1, from coordinate 23,307,807 downwards.
CCCCATTTCTAAGAACTAGTACAACTATGAAAAATAATAACACTAAAAATAATGTAACCAGACAATGGCATATTGTTCGATGTCAAAAAGAAATCAACTCAGCTCTTAAGCTGCGAAAAGAAATGGAAGAAACTTGAATGCATACTAAGTGGAAAAAAGCTGATCTAAGGAAATGCAAGACTGTCTTACTTGATGTTTATGACATTCTGGAAAATGCAAACCACTGCAAACAGTGAAAAGACCAGCAATCAGAGGCAAGGGTCATGAAACAGATAGGTGTGACGTGTAGGTTTTGTATGGTATGAAACTGGTGTGTGATGAAGCTGCCCTATGACATGGTAGCGGTGGGTATATCTCAATGTACGTTTTTCAAGTCCATAGAACATTGTACCAGGAGTAACCCTTAATGCAAACCTAGATGGTGATACCAATATGTCTTGTGGGTCCATCAACTATAACAAGTACACCACTGTAGTGAGGACACTGATAAAGGGGGGTAGTATGTGGAGCGTGGACTATCTTACTACCTGCTACTCAATTTGCTGTGAACTTGTTCTGAAAAATAATATCCATACAGTGGATATTATTTACATAGCACCTACATTGGATTGAGAACTTTCTTGTATCCTATCTAAAGCACCGTGCATGTTGCCACAATCTTATCAATTCTATGTACACATAAAAAGCTCAGGCTCAGAAATTTATTCAAGGCTATACAGATAGCCCGAGCTTCACAAGCAAGGAAGGGAAAGGCCTTTGGAAATAATCTATCTGGGCCAACAGTTTTCAGAAGACTCTATGTAAGATGAGCAGCTAACAGCTGTCTCCATGTGGATAGGACTGAGTTTATTGCAGAAGACAGAAAGTCTCTGCCTCTCTCCATCAGCAGACAGTGAGTCACTGGCAGGCTGGGAAGCAAGATGACCAGGTACTCTGTAAACACATGCACTCATCCCTCCCTCCACACGAGAATGATGGATTTGGGCAGAGAGCTAGAAGTTCTATTTTCACCATATCTATCTGTATTTGTTGTCCCTGTCTGTATGCTTTGTGCCTGACCCTTAAGGGAAAGAGCATCCTAGGTGACTTAGACTACGCCTAATGATTTTTGAGAGATGTTTTTTTTTTAAGTATGCTGGACTTTCAAGTTTTTTCAGGAGAGTTATTTTTTCATTTTCTGGTGATTAAAGAGAAATGGTTCGGCAGTTAAGAGTGCTCACTGCTCTTAGAAGAAAACTGGGATTTTGTTCTTAAAAACCCAAGTCAGGAGAGTCGCAAACACCGGCGATGCAGTTGTATGATCTTGGGGGAACCGACTACAGAGAAGCAGCTGTGGTTGGGGCAGGTATAGGAGACAAGATCGTGACAAGATGATCTCCTGGGATAACTGGCAGAGGAGAATGAACTGGCATTGAAACGTGGATTCAAAGATATTTAAGGCCGTATGGAGGCAATGGTAAAGTATGACGTTATCATTTTGCCTTGAGAGTCAAAGTTTTAAGTAGCACTCCCATCATTGAGATCTATAACATTATCAAAAGCAAGGCTGAATTCAAATCGCAAGGACATCTCTGGAAAGATATGTGGCCCCACAAGGAGTGATTACTGCATGCTTGGGGATTGTTTTGTTTTCTAGAGGATGCTTTTGTAGCAATTCCTGCAGATTTCCACGCAGACAATCAGCAAGTACCAAATCTGTCCTCAGGATTTATGTCTGAGAATTCCAGCTGGCGAAACCACGGTGTTCATGAAGGAGTTGGACGACTAGGTTCACAGAACACGCATGTAAAATTTTGTTTCCATCCAGGTCTTTCCAGCTTATGAGATTATTGTGATATACGGACCATGGGCTGCAAGCTCATGTACAGATCTTAGTGTTTAGAAAACACCTTTTCGAATATTCAAAGAAGACAGTCTCGCTGTTTTTTATTGCAAATAAAAAGAATTTTGACATAAAAATATTTCTTTCCATCTAACTTGGTCATAGGGGAAGGGAAGGGGTTCATTTTAGCCTTACTTCTAGATTCTCTGATTTAATAAACTTTGCCGTTGTTCCAAAGCCTCATCATGTTTAGCTAGATACTTAGGTCACGTTATTACAGAAAATTTCCTTGTATGCTTTCAAATGTCAATTAAGTGTGATTTTTTGCGGGTAAATACATAAATATCTGAAAAGATGTATAACTCACAAAAATAACCAAAACAATTGTCTTCGTAAATGTCCTTCCGTATTTTCCATGAGAGCGCTTCAAAAAGAAGTACCCTCTTTTAATTCAACAGGTAAATAAATAAAGAAAACATTTCAACAAAAGAATCCTCTGCAGCCTGTAATTTAATATGTTTTAAAGGCAATGTCTCAAGTCTATTTTATTTGAATAAAACTTCACAGCAAGAATATTTTAGTACTTTCTCCTTGTTAAAGTATGTGTGCTCCAACATTGCACCTAGAATTCTAAGGAGCCAAAAAAATACATTCACATAATTATGGTAAATTATTGCCATAAGCAGAATGCCTCATGCTTGCAAGACAGCAATTGAGTGAATTGATGTATCATGGGATGTGCACACAGAGGTGGACGGCAAGCACGTGTTTCTGTTGGTCTGGGGGAGGCACCATCTGAGGTTGCTTAAGGGTTTTGTAGTATTGGGCTAGAGAGATGGGTCAGTAGTTAAGAGTACATTGTGCTCTGTTAGAGGACCTAAATTCAATTTCTAACACTCACATCAGGCAGCCCACAGCTCTAGAGGATTCACTGTCCTGGCCTCCTAGATACTGCATTCAAGTGCACATGCTTTACCATCTTCTACTGCTGCTGCTGCTGCTACCACCACTGCTACTACTACTACTACTACTACTACTACTACTACTACACACACACACACATACACACACACACACACACACACACACACACACACACACACACACACACGCACGTACAGGACATAAATAAATCTTTTTTAAAAGTTCTGTATTGTTAAAAAAAAAATCTGGAAAGCTGCCTTGTATAGAGTAGCATCAGCTGACAGTACCCCAGGCTCCTCTTCCTCTAGATAAAGCTGGGAGTTTTTCTGAGGATGAAGAAACACCACCGGCAGATACACATGGGCAGATACAGTGTGAGTATCCTGTCCCCAGGCAGTGTAAAGAATGAGAGGAAGTGGAAGATAGAGCTTGTACCCCATAGTATAAGCGTAAGTGGTCTTGGCCAGCTTCTTCCACTGTAGAAGGGAGAACGGGAGCAATACACCAATGAAGGGAATCCATCAGATCACCTGAATTATGCATAAATAGAAGAGCAGACGAAAGTTAACAACTTTGCATGATTTAAAAGAAAAATCAACAAAGTAATGATAGAGAGACTATCCCTAACTAACCCCCCAAACAACATAATCAATAGAGAATGGCTGGCAGCTGCTCCACTTTGAGCAGAAGACAAAGATGGTCACTCTCAACACTCTCAACCGCCATCACCAATGCCCTGCCACATGGAAAACCAAAAACATAGATTCAAATTGGACAGTAAAATTATCCTCTTGAAAGACTTCATGGTCTTATCTAAAGATATTCCCAAATAGCTAGCTTCCTCTCCTCCCTCTCCCTCTCCCTCTCCCTCTCCCCCCCCCTCCCCCCCCCCCTCCCCCTCCCCCTCCCCCTCTCCCTCTCCCTCTCCCTCTCCCTCTCCCTCCCCCTTCCCCTCTGCTTCTCTCTCCCCCTCTCCTTCTCTTTCCTCTCCCCCACCCTCCACCTCTTTCCCTCTCTCTAAAACTCATCAAATTTGCAAAACCAGTACACAAAACTCAACTGTTTTAAATACTAACAAAGAACAATCAAAAATTAAAATTCTATTTATAGTAGTGTAAAACTTCTAAACCAAGGTAACGTAAGACCCGTGCATTTGAAAACTACAAAAAAACAAAACAAAACAAAACAAAAACAAAAAAAAAAACAAAACCAGGTAAAAAGAAGTCAAAGAATTCAACAGTAACCTAATATCACAAGAACTGCACAAAAGAATCTACAGAGTGAACACAGTTTATACCATATCTCAGTTGTACTTTTTTTTCTTTTTCAGAAACAAAACCTTATCTTAAAACTCATATGGGGCCCGAGGAAGTAGGCAAACAGATAGTCACATAAGCACAGATTACACACAAGAGAATTCAAACCAGAATCCTCTCAAGGGATTAGTCTGATTTTAAATTCATAGTTATTAAAACTCGTTTCTTTCTAAAGGGCTAATTCTTGTCTGAGAAAATTGTTTTGAGACATTTGTTAAAATTCAATGGACTAAGTGTGTCTAAATATGTCCCACTGAACTACCTATAAGTAGGCCAGTATTACACCTTTTTGGTCTATGAGAATCTCAAGATCAGATGACTGCTCCAACATTATTGTTTTTAAAGGATTTGGTAACTCTAGTCAATGTGTTTGGAAACACCTTTTGAGCTCTGGAACGAAGTCTGCAGGATTTTTACAGAGATTGAGTTGAACTTGTAGATTTAAACGCAGATACTGTTCCAATCCATATAAGTAATTGATTTAACTCACCTATATAAATTGCCGCTAAAATGTTTCAGTGATATTTCTGCGCAAAAGTCTTACATGCGTCTGCTAAACTGCTGAACTTCTTTTTCTATTTTGGGGGAATTCAGTAGAGAAATAAAATAGACTATAGATGAAAGAATGGAAAAAATTGGTTTGAGTATATCAACTATTATTATTAGCGATCACTAAATTCACTTTCTTGTCTAGCAGCTTTGAGAGATTTCATTTCTTTTCTGCATGAACAGTCACATCATCTGTGATTACAGTCAATTTTCTACTTCCTTCTCAGGCTTGGCTGCTGATTTCTTATTCTTTGATTCCCACCCAGACTAGGACACGGGCTAGCACAAGGGCTCCTATTCCCAGCATTCCCTAGCTCACCATTAAGCAGTGAAGGAATTTTCCTGGAAGGCCAATCACAAGTGGAATGGAGTTCTTTTGTATTCATATTTTGCTGAGGATTTTTCTTTTTTTTCTTTTTTTTTTTTTTTGATTTTTTTTTATTGGATATTTTATTTACATTTCAGATGCCATCCTCTTTCCCCATTTCCCCTCCCTAGAAAACCCTTATCCCGTGCCCCCTTTTCCTTTTTGCTTTTATATAATTTTTTAAAATGTTAATCAAAGGCTTTATAAGTATGGTAATGCTCAATCAGAAGTGTAACCCAATACCCGACCTAGATATATACACTATCTTTGACTGGTAGTTTGGTAACTGCTGTTCAGCCTCTGTTGGGATGAGACTGTTTGCTTCTCCCACCTCAGTGATATGATAAATTACCTTGGTTGATCTATATGAGTGTTTTGCACCATATGCATGCAACCTAAATGTATGTCTATGTACCATATCCGTGCAGCTCCATGGTGACCAGAAGATGGCACTGGATCACCCTGGGACTGAAGTCACAAATGGATAGGAATGATGAGAACCAAACCTCTGTCCTCTGTCAGAGCATGAAGTTCTCTTCACTACGGAACAATCTCTGCAGCCCACCATTGCTGGAATTTTGTCAATGAGGGTTTTAAAAATGTATTTTCATTGCCGGGTGGTGGTGGCGCACGCCTTTAATCCCAGCACTTGGGAGGCAGAGGCAGGCAGATTTCTGAGTTCAAGGCCAGTATTTTCACGAAAGCTAGGAGTCTACAATTTTCCTTTTCTTGCGTGTCATGCTGGCGTTTGTATTATACCGGCCCATAAATCTAAATAAGATTGGCATCACTTTTTCCTTAACCATTTTACAGAATTCCTCAATGAATAATCTGAGCTCAGAAAGTGTTTTTGTTTGATTACGAGTTCAAGATGTTGAGTTGTAGAGCCAGTCAGATTTTCCTATTTGTTTGTATGCCACTTATTTCAAGTTACATTTTTTTTAGGGAATTTTGGACACTGCACATAAGCTATCAAATTCATTAGCATGCAGCTTCTTATGGTATGTTTATCTTCCTTCAGAGCCAGAAGGATGTGGAGTGGCCATGCTCCTAAAGTTAGATTGTCTCACACCACTTCATTATCATTAGTCTTGCTAGAAGACAACCAAGCTTGTAGGTTGGTCTTTATTTTGTCTTGAGAATTAACGTGACTTTCACTACCATAATTATGGTTCCTGTTTCATTGACTGACATAACTGATATAGATTGATTGATTCACTTTAGCAGTCCTGGGATTCATGCATGCTAGACAAGTACTCTACCACTAAGCTACATGCCCAGCCCTTTGTTTTAATTTCTTTATCTTTTTTTTTTTTTTTAATTTTGAGACAGTCTGTTCTGAACTTGTTTTGTGGCGCTGGTTGGCCCTGAAGTTTTGATCCCCAATATAGTAGTTGAACTTACAGACCTGTACCTCCAGGCTTGGCTTATCTCGTAGTATGGCTCTTGGCACTGCAAGCTTAGTTGATGTTAAGCCTTCCTTCTTTTCTCTCACTGTCAACACTGAACCTACTCATTTGTGAACACTGTGTTAGCCAGGATCCCCACAATCTGATACGTCAAGGCATTATTAACATCAAGGTTAAGTTCTTTCTAATTTCTCTGACTTGTGGTTTGTATGGGAAATGTGTCAAATTTAATCTCAAGGTAATTGGGGATTATTTTGTATTTTTACATTGTATTTAATTCTATTATTATTAGGGAAAATAATCCTAATCCTTTGAAGTTTGTGGAGTCTTAGTGAATACCCCAACCTGCCAATGTATTGTCCTTGGAAAATGAAAGTATATCATGCAGCTACTGAGGTTGATTGACGTTTAAAACTGCTATGGCTATGCTTGTATCGATTCTTGCCGACTCCTTTTAGTCTCAGAGAGAAGAATGTACAAGTTTCCAAATAAGATTCTACATCTTCCAACTCTCTTCAGTCACATTGTATATTTTGACACTTGTTTTCGAGTTTCTATTGCTGTGGTACAACACGAAGATCAAAAGTAACTTGGAGAGGAGAAGGTTTATTTCATCTTACAGCCTGTGGTCCATCAACCAGGGAAGTGATGACAGGAACTCAAGACAAGACAGGAACCTGGAGGCAAGAACTGAAGCAAAAGCCACGAAAAAGTACTGCTTCGTGATTTATTCCTCACAGCTTGCTCCTCATGCTTCTGGGTAGCACCCAAGAAAACTTGCCCAGGGACGGTACTGCCTGTGATGGCTGGGTCTTCCTACATCACTAACTGAGAAAATGAATCACAGGTCAATCTGGTGAGGGCATTTTCTCAGTAGAGATTTCCTCTTCCTTTATGATTCTATCTATGCCAAGATGACATAAAACTAACCAGCACTGTGTTCTATCATCAAATATGCCCCTTGTCTCTACACATAGCTTGTGATGGCTTCTTCATCTGCTGTCCAATGCTCATTCCACTCCCTCGTGTTTCTGGCTGCTGGTGGAGTTTCTTAATTTTCTTTTAGCCTACTGATGTCTTTACCACACAAGAAACTACGTGGATGCATCTGTTTTGTATTAAAGTCTCCATATTTCATTGTTTAGTTTATATCAAATGAAATTACGTATATGGATGGGCTAATTTTGTGTCAACTTGACAGAAGTTATATTCATCAGAGAGGAGGGAGCCTCAATTGAAAAATGCCTTCACAAAATCAGGTTGTGTGCAAACTTGTAGAGCATTTTATTAATATGTGATTAATGGGGGAGAGTCCAGCCCCTTGTGGATGGTATACCACCCCTAGGCTAAAGTCCTGGGTTCTATAAGAAAGCAGGCTGAACATATCATGACGAGCAAGCCAGTAAGCAGCACTCTTTCATGGCCTTCTGCATCTAGATTCCTGCCCTTCTTCAGCTCTTGCTCTGACTTCCTTCAACGATGAACAGTGCTGTGGAAGTGTAAAGTAGAATAAACCCTTTCCTCCCCAGCTTGATTTTGGTCATGGTGTTTCATCACAGCCACACTAGCCCTAAGTAGGACAGGGTGTGGTAGGATTTAAGCTTATTATTTTGCTGCTTTCACTTGTTCTCAGTGAATTTATCCCCTCTTTATATTCTTGCCTTCTTTGATGTGAATGGAATAAATTCCACCCTTGACTATAATTCTATAATTGCTCTTGTTCTCTCTCTCTCTCTCTCTCTCTCTCTCTCTCTCTCTCTCTCTCTCTCTCCTGTTTTCAATTTCAATGAATAACACAACACACATTCGTGTCTGGCCAGAGCCTGTAGCAATCCACTGTGGGTCATGTGTTAGAAAACTGTAGAGAAGTTAAACAGCATCTTCCATTTGCCCCTCCTCCCTTCCACAGGGCACATCAGTGAGTTGTGTTTTAAACAGTTTCTTTAAGTTAGTAGAGAAAAAAAAATGTGGTCTGTTTTTATTTTATTTGAATGCACCCACATCTTTACATTTTTGTTGTTCCTCTTTCTTCTCTGCGACTGTGACACCAGCTTCACGTGGAGCCACTTCCCCTCACCACACAGGTTTCTTCTGCTTTTTTTTTT
>JANHMN010000017.1:23274115-23290664 GCA_030674055.1 Rhabdomys pumilio | reverse complement strand
GTGTGTGTGTGTGTGTGTGTGTGTGTGTGTGTGTGTGTGTGTGTGTGCTGTGCATATTAAGAGGAACTTAAGGATCTTGTCTCCCATCATGCTTTTAGCTCTAAAAGCTTCTAACTCTGACTCAAGGTAGTTTGTGTCCTGGAGAATGACTACGATCACTCTCATGATAGTAGAAAATTTCCTATTGTCAGCTTGTTAAGAATATAGCCTCCAGTTGTTTAAAGAGGACAAGAACAATATGTCCATTTTATTTACTACTTTATGCACCCTACCCTGCACTCTTAAAACAGAATGGATGAATGGAGGTGGAATGTGACTGCTGTGCACAAACAGTTGCTTTGGGTTATTTTTTATTTAGTTATTTTTGAGAAAAATAGATTTTGGTTCATCTCACTACTAACAAGACACTTGCAAGACTTTGAAAGTGATGACTTTGCTGTATTGTCTCTAACATTAAAAAAAAGTGAGATGAAAAAAGACCTGGTTATTCTTATTTTCTATGAGACTTCATACACAACATACCCAAATCAACATGCTTCTTCTATATTCTCTGTTTGTCTTCACCATTTATTTTCAAAATAAATTTAGATCCATTCTTCAAACACACAGAGATCATCTGTAGCTCTGACATTGTGAGTGGTCCCAGGCCTGTACATAAAAGTGATTTCCTTAGAGACACGATTCCTTCCTCTAGAAGATAATGGGCTAAGTCTTGGCAGGATAGGTTGCCCTTTTCAGGGGAATTAGTTAGATAGAAATCACCTATTACATATTTAATTGATTCATGCCCCAGTATATTTTCACAGTTGTTTTACTTTATTATCAGCTGTTATTGTTAAGCATTGATAGGTTGTAAACTAAATTTTACATATGTCTATGAATATAAGAAAAAATAACAAAGCATATATTTTTATGTGTGCATACATGAATTGGTACTATCCATGGTTCAGGTGTCTACTAGAAGTCTTGGAATACTTTCCTCTCAAACAAGGGTATCACTATATCTCCATGTTATTTACCAGGAAACTTGTGTGTGGATGCATGCTTCTCTGGAACATGACTGACTTGCTGATGGAATCTCAAGTCACTCCTTCCACTGAATCTGACATGGCTTGAAAATCAAAGGAGGTAACTTAATAAGCGAGTATACAGCAGTGCCTGGGTTGATGTCTGGTCAAACTGACCTTGAAAATATTTCTGAGACAATGGAGGCAGCACGATCCTTAACTCAGAACAAATCCAGTTCACCTTTTTCCTTCTTCATTTTTACTTTTAACATTCAAAGAAGATATCCAATCTTGAGGATTCTGAGTGAAATTTGACCTTCAAATTTTCAGCTCAAACCTTCCAAACACCATCTTGGAATTTTTTCACATCATCCATGGGATTGTTAAAGTATAGAGAAGGTAATCCTTTTAGCTTATCAGGTCTAAAATGCTATCCATCAAAAACTGCTCTATGTATAAAAAGGTATTCAAAGCCACATTCTAGAAAAACGTTTTAACATCGAGAGCAAATCTATGTGAAAATCGCTCATCTGTCTCTTGATTTTCTGTTATTTATTTATATATTTCTTAATGGAAGAAAAGGGAAGATTGCTTGGTGTGTTGAGAACGCTATCATTTTTCCCTGGCTGATTTGTTTGGAGAGAAAAGCTGGTGTTTCAATGGTGAATAAAGCATAAGATATCACTACAGTGACTTTACAGGGAATGGTAGGCTTCTCTAGCCAAGCCCCTCTCCAGTGGAGTGTACCTTGTTCTCACTCATCTGTGTGGCCCTTTCTCCTTCTACTCCTGAAGCCAACATGGACCCCATTCAAGCAGGACTGGTATTTGCAAAGACCCACCTCATGGGCAACACTATTAATGATACTCTGTTATGCTTGCAGACAGGAGCATGTTATCCTCTGAGAGGCTGACTCACCCAGACAGATGTTGACACCCACAGCCAAACAGTAGATGGAATTTGGGGACTCTTATGGAAGAATAAGAATAAGGTTTGTGGGCCCTAAAGGGAATAGAAACTACAGAGAAAGACCAACAGAGTCAACTAACTTGGACCCTTGGGGCTTTCAGAGTCTGAACCTCCAACCAAAGAGCATCCATGAGCTGGACCTAGGCCTCCCTGAACATGTGTAGCAGGAGTGCAGCTTGATCTTTATGTGAGTCCTGAATAACTCACATGAATGGGAGCTATCCCAAAAGCTGTTGCCTGAATGTGGAATACATTCTTCTAGTTGGGCTGCCTTGTCTGGCCTCAGTGGGGGAGGATGAGCCTAGCCTCACAGAGACTTGAAGCACCAGGGTAGAGGGATATCCAGGGGTCCCCATCTTCTCAGAGGAGAAAGGGAGAGGGATGGGAGAAGGATGGTAGAAGTGGGTGACTGGCAGGGAGGTCAGTGAATTGAATGTAAAGTGAATAAGTAAGAAGAAGAGGTCATTTCTCTGCTTCTACACTCAAATTTGCCTGAAAACTGAACTCTCTCCAGGCCAAAGCTTCCCTTTTTTATTGATTCTTTGTGAATTTCACATCATGCGCCCCAATCCCATTCATTTCCCCACACCTCTGTATATGCCCTCCACCCATGCAAACTAAGGAAAATAAAAAATAAAAATAAACAAAGAATAACAACAACAACAACAGCAACAACAACAACAAAACATCTCCAGGCCAAAGCTCTTGGCCATGGCTCATTGCATGAAAGGTTCTTCCGGAAAGATGGCACCATTAATCTTTACTCTTCGGTAGTGGCCACACCAGCTCGTCTGAGTCTTATGAGGTTCATAACCATTCTCTTCCCAATCACTATTCTGCTGAGAGAGGAAAAAAATAAGAAAGGAGCAGACCTGGAATCATAAAGTGGACAGAACTATAGCTCATTTTCCAGAGTCACTTGGAACCCCCTATACCTGCTGCTGACCTGGCACTCAGGGGACACTGTCAGGTCTGGGACACTGTGACCTCATGCTCCAGCAGAACTCCATACTGCACCAGTGCTGGGCTTTGCTAGTCAGAGCTTTATTTTGGCTTCTTTCTAGATACCAGAAAGAATTCAGTCTCAAATACTCAGATACTTTAGCCTCTGCCCCCTAAATGATTCTGTGTTTTTATTTTACCCATTCCTTAACACCTGCTGTTTCTAGCTGTTTTCAGTCCTTCCTGGCCTCCCTCTCTGAATGCAGGTACTAATATGTCAGCCCCTATATATCATTACATTTGGCAGAACATCTTTACTTCATATTGGGTGGTAGACGCATAGATCGGCTATGCGTCTGATTTTGATGAGACTATCTTGGAAACAATAGACCCAACACTGGGAAGAAAACAATTTTGGATTCACACAATTTAGTCCTTCCTTACTTTCTAGAGTTAACTCCTATCAAAGCCCCTGTGCTTTAACGCTTTGAGGTGCACAGGTTGTCTGGATCTCAGATCAGAGAGCCATCAGAAAAAGCATTTCCCTGCAGACTCCTATGGGCTTCAGACATTTTTATGAGAGGCTATGTCCTAGAGCATCTTTGTGAGGATGGAATTTGAAGCCCTACCCACCTCCTATTAACATTCATTCTTGGCCCTGCATAATACAAAGAGAAGTGGAGATTTGGCCACTATCCAGCTGATTCGATTACAGACAGATTACCTGAATAATTTAGGCAGCAGAATAGATGTTTTTAGACACCAACCCACACTACCTTGTTAGTTGTGCAGACTTATTAAGCTAAATGGAATGGTGCCAATACTCCATTTATGTTATGCTGTGATGCCACAGCGCATGGAATTGGCCAAACTCAGGTTACTTGAGGTTTGTACAAAGACTGAGAAAGAATCTAAGGGGTTTTTTTTTAACCCCACAATTAAAATCAGGAGAGTTTCTTTATTCCAGATTTTCTAAGTCCCTTTGTGTGTGACAGAGATTTCCAAACTGAGTCTCACTCTCGAAATCCTTTCTGTTGATGGAATTTTAGGGAAAACCCCAAGAGGTTGGGGCAAGTTTGGCTCCTCTTGGCCACACACAAAACAGCATCTCTCACTGTAATACACATTTAAAATGCACCACCCTGTAGAAAATTTCTCACTAACCAAACACCAGGGTGCAATTTGTCATTGACCCAACCCTGCCATGCAGTTTGTGTGGATCAGGGAGAACAAGAAAGAAAATGGATGACATAATCAACTGAAGCCACTCAGGAAGGACACTTCATGAAAAGCCTCTTGATGACAGGGCACAGGGCAGAAGAGTGACTGCGGTTGTTCAAGGAGTTCAGGTCGCAACTGTAGCTACCTCAAAGCCTGGGCTTAGTATGAATGTTGAAAGGGGAGAATTGACAGAGGGGGTGCCACTTTGAGAGAAGCCATGTGGTTGAAGAGAGAACAGGGAGTAAATGCCATTTCCTCTCTCCTTCCCATTTCCTGCTGGACTCGCCACCGGTTGAGCAAGGCCACATTCCAGGGAGGACATACGTCAATGAATCTGTACAGTCAGGTTTCACAGAGAAGCTGGCAGAATGGCTGCCCAGAAAGGACAGAATGGTCTCTGTCTGAACTGTGACTTGTTCTTTCTTTTCTCTCCCGAAATAGCCACACAAAGACCTATAGTACTAAGTTATTTCTATGACGTCCTAACAGATCTCCCTACACCCACCTTTCTATCACCCCATTGCAAAATTAGTTGTCCTCCAACACTACAGAAGGACCATATTGGAAAGCTCTTGTCATTCCTTTTCTCGTGACACCTGACCCTGAAGAACGTCCCCACCAAAACGATACTCTATTGTTTACAAACGTACTCACTCTTAATGGAAGACAACATCGGTTCTGTAGACCTTGGAAATTTGACAAGTCCTCCAAAGTTGATCTAAAATCAGCTTCAGAAACTTCTGCTCATTAATTTTAGTTATAAGGTTGCAGGGAAAGTCCAATGCCCTCTACATCCTAATGCCCAAGTATGTAGTAGCTACCTTCCTGGATGCTCTGGCCTGCCCTTCTGTTGCATGATGCTAGCTGGCAGATGCAACAGCTTCACATTTTGCAAATGGGCCAGCTGACTCCCTGTGGCTTTTAGTTTGATGCTCTTGGCATACGGAAAGCCCATGACAGGTATCATTAATGAATGAATATATCCTGCCAGTGATTTCCTCTTGGTAGTAGCCTCCTATTTCAATTATTAAAGAAGCTAAGTAATATGCAGCTGCAACCCAAGGCTCCTGCTTCAATATTAAAAGCCAAGGTTTGTTATCCTTGCTATTATCCTGGACTCCAGGGAATGAACTTTTAATCTTTTCTTTTTTAAATCAAATAGAAAGCTAAAAATATTACAAGTATAAAAGCCAGACTGGTGGCTTATACAACAGAAATTTATTGTGTCGCTGTTCTAGTGGCTTTCTAGACCTGAATCATGACATCAAAACGGTTGGTATCTCTGGGGCTATACTGCTTACATTACTCATGGCGGTGACAAAAGACCTGGCAAAGCAAACCAAAGGAAGAAGGGTTTATTTTGTCTCACAGTCTGAGAGTACAGTCCATCATGGTGAGGGAGCTGGGATAACTTCAGGATGAGGCAGCTGGTCACATGGGGTCCATAGCAGATAGCAGAGAGCAGAGAGATGGATACACTGGCTAGCTCTCTTTCTCCTTTGTATTCAGGTTGAGTCCTTAGTTTATGGAATGGTACTCACATTCAAGATGAGTCTTCTCTGGCTAGTTATATCTCTTTGAAAAGGCCCTTGTGGAGAAGATGTTTATGATGCAGGTGCCTAGTGGACAGTCAAGGCTAGCCATCACAGAAGCCTCTCGCCTAGTGTTTGGTGGCCATCTTCTCCCTGTGCTTGTCTGTGCTCCAATTTCCTCATCTTATAAAGATCCTGGTTACATTGTACTGGGACTCACCTTAAAGAAAACATCCTAGACTAGACATGGTGGTGCCCACCTTTAATCCCAGTGCTTGTGAGGTAGAGGCAGGCTAAGCTCTGTGAGTTGGATGCCAGCCCGACCGGTCTATCTAGGGAGTTTGGAACCAACCATAGCTACAGAGTGAGAATTTATTCCAACAAAACAAAACAGAAAACGAACCCCTACATTTTATCCTATTGACCCACTACCTCCAAATAAAGTAATACTGAGGTGCTAGAGGTCCTGTGGACTTTGACATGAATTGCAGTCCTTTTAAGGGACAAGTTGTGCTATAACCAAATCCACCTTCTGTCCTGGTCTCTGTGTGGGAAAGCCTTCTAAAACATCAGCCATTAAAAGCAGCCAGCAGACGTCTACTTGGGATCATGTAAGAATGGGGAGCTTGCCTTTTACAAGAGCCTATTCCTTTGTTGGGAAACTCTTAGTGAAAGGTTTTGCTTATGTTGAGTTAAATAAAATGTGTCTGTCATCCTAATATGATGATTCTCCTTTGCCTGGTCCGTGTTCCAGGCATGGCCAGGGTAGAGCCGATCCAATCTTGCATATGGTGTTCTGTACTTCTCAACAGAGATGCTTTGCAAACATCTAACTGAGACTGCCACATTCTGATGGCCGTAGGCCCCAACTCGCAACCTCCCATCACTGAACGGCCTGTGAAGACTTTCCCACATAAAACAGAGCAGCCAGTTACAGGAAGAGGAGACTCTCCCACTCCTCCTCTGTTCCTGCCAGGGTGGTTGCTATTAGAAATAGCCCTTGCTTTCTCACACATCCACCATGGAAGTGTAGCCTGTTCCCAATCCTACACAAAAAATCAGAATCTCTACTTCCCTATTTGCCAGCAGTTTAATGGGGTTTTAACATTGACCCAGGCTGAATCAATCCCAGAAAGTTGGCCTTATTCCTGAGCAATATAACAAGTAACTGTTGGACAAGACTGTATTTTTTAGTATGGGGCATTAGTAGTGAGCTCACACAGCACAAGGCAAAGTCAATATAAAGCTAGGGGCATCCTCACACTTGGAGGGGTGTCATGATTAGGAATCCCTCAACCCCAATCTTCATGGCTACAAGCCTGCAGAAAATATGGACAATTTGGTCTTGATTAACTTCACATCAAAATTCCCTTCACAGACACTAACTCTTTATATATCATGACAGTTTAGACATTTTTTTTTAAATGGAGGACCCAAGCTGGATTGAACTTAAAAGCATTCTTCCTAAAAATTACAGCTTTCACGATAGCAGACAGCAACATACAGACTTCTAAAGAAGGAAGCAACCAATAGTCCTACCTGGCTAGGATGCCATGAACCACAGCAATGATCAGTACAGTAAGATCACCCTTAGGGTACAACAGTGGCTCATATATCTTGGACTTGACCAACAGCTGTCTAAATGGACCTAAGGTCTAGTTAACAGAGAGAAATCATGCCTGGTACAGGAAACCCAGGCAACTCCCCAGGACTCCTGACATCGAGAATCTTAGGAGAGAACTACACGCACTACTTTACTAAACCAAGCCAGCAAAAATTCCTAGCTCCATTCAAACATTTGTCCTTAAACCACAGATACATATAACTTTTACCCTTATATGAAAGAAAATTCTTTTGCAAATGAAGGAGACCATTACTTAGACCACAACCAGTCAAAATGCAAAGAGCAAGTGACTGTGCAGTGTCCACTCCCACTTAATAAATCTACAACACAACGTCTGCACTAAGGCTCATAGAACATTGTGGAAGAGGAGGTGGAAAAACTGTCTTAGGGCCCCACCCCAAACAAAGGAAAACAGGCAACTAAAGACTGTTGCAAGAGGGAGAAATAGTCTTCCCCAGGGATGTGTGTCCCCTAATAGACTATCGAATACCAAGTGGTCAGCCCTGAAATCATATACATAATCATACATAAAACTAAGGAGACTCAGCAGATTGTATTTATATATTTAGGCAAATTGTGTGTGTTTGTGTGTGTGTGTGTGTGTGTGTGTGTGTGTGTGTGTGTGTGTGTGTGTGAGAGAGAGAGAGAGAGAGAGAGACAGAGACAGAGACAGAGACAGAAACAGAGAGACAGGGAGAGACAGAGACAGAAACAGAGAGACAGGGAGAGACAGAGACAGAGAGACAGAGACAGAGACAGATAGCAAGAGAGAGAGAGAGAGAGAGAGAGAGAGAGAGAGAGAGAGAGAGAGAGAGGAGAGAGAGGGAGAGAGAGGCCATGATTCTTAGAGAAACTAGGAGAGAGGAATAGGTATATGGGACGAAGGGGAAGGAAGAAGTTATGTAACTATATTTTAATTTAACAAAATTTTAAAAGTTTCCGGGTTCCCCATTGCCTCCTGAAGCCAGGCTGTACTTCTCACTTGGTCTTTAGCACTGTTGGTTATACATCCAGCCCTCTGTGACATAAAAATATTACATGTGCACTGGCCATGTGAAGACTTCTTTTTGTTTTCTTATTCTCTGAACAAGCATCTAACAGCTACTTACATTGTGCTGTGTGTTATGAACTATCTCGAGTGGCTTGAAGACTGCAGGACACTGTACATCAGTTACTCACGATTCACAGGCCACCTCTTCTGGTTTGAATCTCAAGGATCATATGTTAAAGGCTTGCTCTTGCTAGACTGGTATTACTGGAACCATATGCTTGATGAGGACACAATGACCCTACCCCCACCCCTTCTTTCTCTTTGCTTCTCAGCCACCATAAAAGGCATAGCTTCCTTGGTCACATGTTTCCCATCAAAACACACTGCTTACCACAGGCCCCAAGGCAACAGACTGAGACCCCTGAAACCATGGAGAAAAGAAACCATTCCCCCCTCTCTCCCACTGATGTCCTCACACTGCAATAAAAAAAAAAAAAAAAAAACCTGAGAGCACGGGGCTAGGACATCTGTTAGTACGTTTGGGGACCTGGAAACAATCTCTATGGTTACCTGTGACTGCATCCATTTACCCACTATCCCACTGTCATTTCCAAATGTTCCTTCTCCGCCTCATTCCTGACTCTGCTCTCTGGGAAGCTAGTCATGTTAGATTTGGACGTCCTCATCCTGTGACTCGGGCTAGGTTAAACCAACAAGAAGAAACACAAAGAGATTAGCATGTTGGGGCACAGAGCGAGTTTGTCCTTTGTTGGGGGTGGGGGGATGTGTTTTTTAACCTTTCCATGCGTGGAGCTGTGTTTCTGGCAACATTTATATTACTCTGAGACTATCCCAATCCCTCCTCTAGGATACCTTTCCTGGGCTCCTGAGTGTCTTTCCTTTGATCCTTCCTTTCACAGACCTAGGATGAAGAGGATATTCCTATTTACTGTGTCATAGTTTTATTGCCCCCTGTTGAGTTTCCTAGAGCCACTGTTAGCCTCTGAGTCATCAGGGGTCTTAAGCTGGGTGACTGGGATTCTGTTTCCTTCCAGATAATGATGCTAGTTTCTTTTCTTTTCTTTTCTTTTTTTTTCAGGGTTTCTCTGTATTGCTCTGGCTGTCCTGGAACTCACTTTGTAGACCAGGCTGGCCTGGAACTCAGAAATCCACCTGCCTCTGCCTTGCAAGTGCTGGGATTAAAAGCGTGTGCCACCACCACCCGGCATGATGCTAGTTTCTAATTCCTTTCTCTGCTCTTGAATTTCAGTGAAATCCAAGAGTCCTTCACTTCTGACTGCTCACACATCACCATGTGGGCCCTACCCTCTGAGCCCTGTGGGAGGAACATAATGCTGGTTCCACATAAGTTTCTAGCTAGGTAGGAAGCCTGAGCCCAGGTACTGCTATCCCCAACGTTCCCAGGTAACATTCAGCCATAACTAAATGCCACTGTCCCAAACACCACCTTCCCTGCCATTTGCCTTAGCAGAATTCTCCCATTCTGTGGAATATGCTTTAGCTTTCTTTTATCACCTTTTTATGAATCACACCTTAGAGTTCATGGACCTTTCCCTTCCCTAACCTGACCAGAGATTGATCTCAGTCCCTTGCGGACTCATGTCACTCTGTAGCATCTTCTATCCTGAGGTCAGGTGGTGTTACTGGGAAACGGCCATGCCGGCCGGACTCCATCTGCCTCTTCTGTATCTTCCCAAGTCACATAGGAAGCAGGAAGCCCAGGCATGGGTGACATTGGTTAAGTGTCTCTAATGCCACCATGGTGGGATCTTCCATCACTTTTCAGAATTAGTACCTCTGGCATCTATTTCACTTCAAATTCTGAGGTTTCTCTCCTGTAGCTGTAATGCTCACATCACTTTAAATGCTTGGAAGAAAAATCAATCCTAGAATCATGTTGTAGGGCAGAAGTATTCTGTTCAGCTGTTACGTCTGAGCATTCATTAATTGCTACAAATCACAATCAATAGATACAAATGTTGCGTCCAAAACAATCCAATATTTTCCATCAAAGCCCTGATTTCAAGCCATAAGGCAAATGTCCAGGAATGTCGGTGTTTTAAAAAAAATAAATAAATACCATCTCATTGATTTTGAGAAACCATGTATTACAACAATGTTCTTCCATGGTCTACAGCTGTCACTCTCCTGTGTTCAACTGTGCATCAAGCAGCCCCAGCTTCCTTCTCTTTCCAGCATTTAACATCTGGTTAGGCTGGCATCAAAGCCTGTATGGTAGGCTCTCTCAGCCTTTAACCAAAATGAGCTGATAGCTATGGAAATGAGCAATGCTGCCTCCTCGCCCATGATAGTCTCTGTGCTTTGCTCACATGACACATGGATTCACCCTTCATTGCACTGGGCGTCAGCAGTTGGAAGACATGCTATTATTTTCTGCATCATTGAGAAAGAAAAGAGCAGAAGAAAAACTGTGTCCTGCTATCCTGTGGAAGGTGACATTGGTTGTAATGTGCATCGCCGCACCAGCACTGTCAATATACAAAACCATGTGTCCTTTGGTTTTATGAGATATGTTACCCGTTGATCCTCTCTGGCCACCACGCCTGTCCTGTGGGACTGAGAACCAGAGCAATTATCTTTCATATCAATGGTTATATCATTTTTTTTTTTGCAGTGTAGCCATTATACTTGATTGGATGATTGAACTGAAGAGCTATTTCATTCTTTAAGATGCATGTTTTCATCAACACAGAAGCCTGTATGGGATATAGCTGTAGCATAGATCGGAAGGTGTTGTGTTTGAAATGTTCAGGTTTGTTGGCAACCTCTGAAACTGTCAATTACTCCTGAGACGAAGGTTACAGTTATTGACAATGAAAGACAAGTTCACAGTGCTACAGATTTCCAGACATCACGTCATTTCTCTGTTACAGGGGAGTAATAAATAATAATATATTTATATTGTGCTACCCCATAAGCTCAAATTTATTTATTTAGGCTTGATCATTCTCATATAGGGTCTCTCACTATGCAGAATATAAAGTTTGTTTTCAATGCCTGTATTTTTTTCCTGTGACTTCCCACTATTTCTAGAATACCCCCAACACACACACACACACACACACACACACACACACACACACACACACGTGCGCGCGCACACACACCAGACCCTCAAAGAGATGAGAATGTGTTCTTTGTGATCTAACACAGGGGGCATCCCCTACAAACAGAGCTGGCTGGATGCCTCTCCTCAGCAGCACTGCCCTGGCTGCGACAGAGGTTGTGGCAGCCTTCGACCCGTTTCCTTTCTCTGACTTGAACCATGATTTCTTTTGATGTTACTTTCCCACAAACTGTTTTATTTGATCTCTGCGAGGCTGTTTGCTGGCTTAAGAAGAGTATAGGATCTTGCAAATGGAGGTTTATCAGATTGGGTTTTTGTTCATGCAGTATGACCTATTGGCCATGACCATGGCCAAGAGTCTGACCTAACTGACTTCGCCCTAGCTGAGAGCCATGAGAGTGCCCATGTTAGTCTCGGCTTCATCATCTATATAAAAGTAATAGCAGGAGCTATCTCACTACACTACTGCAAGCTGAAAATTGGATATAAACATATATATAGTTAATAATCCTTATCATCATGTTTTGTGATTAATATTGTAATTAGCATACAAAGTAATGGGTTTCATTATGACATTTTCATACATATAGCTCAATTTACTTTGCTGTATGCATCACATATAATTCATATGTAAATATGTGATTTTACATATAATTCATACATAGGTATTCACATAGAATATACACATATACTCATACATAATTCATATATAATTCCTATTAGCAACAGATAACTAGGAATAGCCACACACAACTTAAATGCACCTACTCTTTGTTCTAGTAATTCTCTTCACAGAACTTTGCATGACGTGTGTGTGTACACATACATACACATATACCGTGTGTGAAAAGATTTGATGTACTTCTATATGTGGGAAAAAACACTGGAAAGAAAAATGCAAATATCATCAGTGAAAAGACAGATGCCTTTCACGTGCTCATACTTCCAACTCAAAAAAAAAAAAAAAATGAGCCGGGCGGTGGTGGCGCACGCCTTTGATTCCAGCACTTGGGAGGCAGAGGCAGGCGGATTTCTGAGTTCGAGGCCAGCCTGGTCTACAGAGTGAGTTCCAGGACAGCCAGGGCTACACAGAGAAACCCTGTCTCGAAAAAACAAAACAAAAAAAAAAAACAAAAAAAAAACCAAAAACCATGCTTTATCATAACGTGTGCACTGAATAGAGTGTTTGGGTGAGTGGAGAAGAAATGAGGGTAACTGCCACCTGTGGTGATCTATGAACATGCATGGGCTACTTCACAGGCACAATGGAATAGCCGAGAAATTATCTGTATTACACAGAAATTATCCCTTATCAAAATCAGCAAAGACAATAATAGTGTTGGACACGTGGAACTCATATTGATGGACATGTAAACTGTGTAGAGCCTAGAGCTTATTTTAACAATAAGTATCAAGCATACTTTAAAAATTTTTTTACATATTTTATTTTTTGCTGAAAATGGATTCTTCCCTCATACAATACATCCCAACCACAGTTTCCGCTCCTCCCTCCACTCCTCTCAGCTCCCCCTACCTGTCCTCTCCTCCAAATCCACTCCTCTTCCTTTCCCTCTTCAGAAAAGAGCAGGCCTCCAGGAGAGGACAACCAACCGTCGTCGTCGTCGTGTTGAGACGGGACAAGGCAACCCAATAGGAGTTAAAGAGTCCTGGCAGCAGGCAGAAGAGTCAGAAATAAGATGGCTCCCACTGTTGGGAGTCCCACAAAACACCAAGCTAAGAGCCGTAACATACGCAGAGGATATGGTCCAAACCCATCCAGGCCCCGTGATTGCTGCTTCCTTCTCTGTGAGCCCCGCGTAGTTGAATCAGTAGGCCATGTTCTCCTGGTGCCCGCTAGCCCCTCTGACTTCTTGTGGGAGTGGCTAACCAATGTTTGTTTTAACTTGAGAGGGAACCTATACCCTCAGTCATGTGGATAGCCTGGGTGGCTGGAGACTGTTTAGCACAGAGACCTAGGATAGAGCCAAACCTGACCGGGAAAAACAGTCAATGAAATGATTCCTAATGATATTCTACTAGACTTATAGATAGGCACCGTATCCAGTCACCATCAGAGAAGCTCCCTCCAGCAGCAGACCGGACCAGCTGCAGAGACCCGTGCCAGACATTATGCAGACAAGGGGTCTAAACTCTAGGTCTCCATCAAGTCCCTCCCCTTGGAGCTTAAGCAATCCTCTGAAAGAGGGGAAGGAAAGATTGGAGGAGTCAAACATACTCAATTTGAGTCCCCTCTGTCACAACACTTCCATTTTAAGACTATATTCTGAAGAAACAAATCAAAGTATACTCAGAGATGTCCGCCTTGACATAACGTGCAAGAAGGAATTGGTTCAGTGAAATATTAGGAAACACATCCTCCTCTTAAAATGATGCTAAAAATAGCATTTACCAGCAGGAGGAATGATGTCATTTATTAATTTTACAAAAAAAAAAAAAAGAGTTTAAGGTGTGGCATGGCCCCCTCTACCCCGGGGGCCTTTTTTTTTTTTTTTTTTTTTTTTTTTTTTGTAAAGTCTGTCCTTCGCCTCTCCCTTTTCTCTCCCCAGTCCTAACTCTAGCATTTGTGAGGTTAAGTTTGCTCCCAGAATGCAGCTGTGAAATCCCTTCCTCCACACATGTCTGTGAGCAGGACAATTTCTCAGAGACATACTTGGTAATAGTCATTCAATTATAGTTTGGCCCAGTGGTTTCTGTCCTGTGTCTCCCTCCAGAGATGAATGTCCACAACACTGCAGGTGAACCGGTCTGTCCTGTGTCTCCCTCCAGAGATGAGTGTCCACAACACTGCAGGTGAACCGGGGAAGTGTGACACAGCTCAGTGGGTTTCTGCAAAATCTTTCGATAAGATATTACTTTCTTCTTTCCTGCGGTGCTCTTACCTATTTTTGACTCAAGCTCTGTTAATATTTTGCTACTTAAGACTGAGTTCTTGTTAAATACTATTTTCCACTTACTGGTCACGTAGCAATAAAATATTAACATGTATACCTTTTTTTTTTTTTTGACAACTTTGACATATTACTTTTCCTACATAGATTCCCACACAACATGTATGTAGTGACTTTTTTTTTGTCACATTGTCATTTTCTATTCTTTATGCTGCATTGTCTGGGGCTTTAAGTATGGTGCACACTGGGAAAACTAATCCTCTTTCATGCCTTTAAACGTGTGTGTGTGTGTGTGTGTGTGTGTGTGTGTGTGTGTGTGTCCTTGTGTTACCATGCACATGTGAAAGGCACAGGACAATGTGTGGAAATCAGCCCTTTCTCTCTCTCTCTCTCTCTCTCTCTCTCTCTCTCTCTCTTTCTCTTTCTCTCTCCACTGTGACCTAGAGGCACCAAAATCAGGTTGTCAGGCTTGTGTAGCAAACACAAACTTCTAACTGCTGAGCCATTTTATCAGCTCTAAAACATTTTTCTTACTTTTAAAACAATTATTTTAATGTTAATGTGTATATGTAAATGTATGTGTACCACCTATGTGCAGAAGCACTTAGAGACCAGTAGAGAGCATCAGACTCCTTGGAGCTAGAGTTACAGATGGTTGTGAACCTCCATGTAGGTCTGGGATTAGAACAAGGTTCTCTGGAAGAGCAGTAAGTGCTCTTAGCTGCCAAGCCTTCTCTGTGGCCCCCTGTATGCTTTTCAGAACAGTCTTGCTGTGTAACTTTGAAGATTAGGGTGGCTTTAACATTGTGCTTATCCTCCTGCCTCTACTTCTCACGAACTATATTCATAGGCTTGTACTATCATACTCAGCTTTGTATAAGTTTTTGGCAGCACATATATGTGAATGTTAGAAGTAATATACAGACATTGATTTATAATCTATGCTTTCATATTTACACATTAAAATAATTATTTTTTCTTAATCTGTAAACATAGTAAAACAATGGCTATGTTAACATGTTTCATATAGATATATACATATATATGTTTCATAGATAGATAAATAGATAGATAGATAGATCCCTTCTTGTTCTGCTGTTCCTGTCAATTTTTAGTTTTTAGTACATTTTGTGTACTTTCATAATGATTGGAGGATACCAATTTTCATTTTTAGAAAAAAAAACTTGCATAAGATTAGAATATCTTGACTATACATAGAATTGATTTGTAGAACCATAAGGGATAAGTGACTACTTTGTAGTGTGATTTTTAATTTGACTTTTATTACAGGGCATCTCAGGCCTGTTTCTTCCGTTGTTATATCTTATGTATTAATTGTAGATGATTCTTGAGAAACAGAGAGCACAAGAGTCTGGGATAGCAAAGACATATATAATCAAAATGAAGGTATGTTATATACATATTGCATGTGTGTACACATATGTGTATGAGAAAGAGAGAAAGACAGAAGAGACTCTTTCAGTAGGCAATCCATGTCAGCAGCTCCGAAGCTGGAAATTGAGCTAGCTTCCATCTACACTGTAGGCTCTTTATCCAGCCTTACTTACAGACTGTGTCCCACAAAAATGGCAGCCTTGCCATTCTCTCTGTCTCCATTTCCACCTAGGGAAAACATGAGCTCTCTCCTCACTTCATAAACTTATTCTGTGGACTCCCCTAAAGACAGAACAGAGTCTCACGCTTCACATGTCTGTTGTGGATAGCCCTGGCCTTGCATTTTGATGCTAATTCCCCTTTCCTGGGAAGGGCTGCAGAGGAGTGAATCTGTACACAGGTGAGTTCTATTGAACCTTCTGTCCACCTTAATTTGTAAAATAAAGGCTAGAGCCAGTGATTGGGCAGAGAAGGGGAGGTGGAAAAATAAAGGTTTGGGGGAAGAGAGAGAGAAGGTCGACTGGGGAAGACGATGGAGGAGCAGGAGGTGGAAGGACGAGCTCTGGCTTGGAAAACCAGCAAGTTATAAGGGTCTCAGAGCTGGGGAATAGAATAGTGTAGTTTTGAGTCTGACCAGTCTAGGCGTGCAGCTTATATTCATATTTATTTGAGTTGTGTTTTCTTTGACCGGTCCTATTTGGGTTGGAGATTTACCAAAACATGTGTCTTATCCTGCTCTTGATTTATTTTCCATGTATTCTGTAGCACTTGATATAGTTTATGTGGGGTTCACTGATTTTTTTCCTTCCCTTCCCTTCCCTTCCCTTCCCTTCCCTTCCCTTCCCTTCCC
>JANHMN010000017.1:23247751-23274105 GCA_030674055.1 Rhabdomys pumilio | reverse complement strand
CCTTCCCTTCCCTTCCCTTCCCTTCCCTTCCCTTCCCTTCCCTTCCCTTCCCTTCCCTTCCCTTCCCTTCCCTTTCCTTTCCAAGGTCATTTGAGCCAAGTATGGTGACATATTCCTATAATCCCAACACTGGGGAGACCTTGGCAAAGGAATTGCCATCGATTAGAGGAAAGCATGAGCTACACAGCAAGTTCTCACCTCAAAGAGCTTTTTTTCTATTTATTCGTTGTTTTCCCTTAGTTCTGAGACCAAACCTCAATCCAACCCTTTTTTAAGTAGCCTGACTCAGATGTTTCCTTGTGGCAACACAAAGTTAATGAATACAATGTTATTCTGTGTTCTTCAAAGAAAAACATTATGTATCTAAAGGGAAAGTCTGTTACTACTATTTTTGCTCCGCACTCATACTGCGCATGGGGGGTGGGGCACTTTGGAGACCATTTGTTCTTTCACATCTGCATATTTTTTCTGGGATACACTGTATCCTACAATAAAAATCTTTTCACTTTTCCTAATCACCTTGTTACTAATTCATGGAGCATCTGGTGCCATGATGAATCCTTTCTTGTCAATCACTCAGGTACTTAAAGATGCTCAAAAGAAACAAGAGTAGCAAACAGCAATAAATAATTAAGACCCAGAGGTTTCTCCAGTACCAGCAACTAGAAATGCAAAGATTTGATCCTAAGTATCTAAAGGTCTCACTAGCAGGCATGAGCACTGCAGACATGGTGTTGGCAGGTTTTGCCCTTTTCTCTTCTCCTCCATTAATTTATTTGGCCACTGACTCATTCCCGACACCAAATAACAAGGTCCAACTATCAAAATTCAGGCTATACTGATTAAGCTGTCTAATCAGGACTTATCAACTCATCCTAACACAGACTTTTGCTTTTTCTCGATGTCCATCATCATGATATCCAGAGGCAGCAAGCATCCCCTGACACCCTATTTTCCCCTCCAGAGTAATAAATCTCCTTTGTGCTGAGAATTTGGTGTCTGGGTGTGTTCCCTGCCAACTCTGAGGCTTCCCTACAGTATGTGTTGCAGATTCTACTTCTTCCCCATAGAGGTTGTTAAATTCTACTTAAATAAAAATTTTCCTAAGGTTTAATTTTTTTTCCCACTGTCAAATTAGGGAACCAAGATAGTAAGGACTGAGAAAACTTTGCATCCAGCCTTCAGAGAGCCCAGGTGCCCATCAGTGCTAACAGATGTCCCTCTGTTCTATATCGTCAGCCTGGAAAAAGCTAAACTGGTTTCTTCCCAGTGGTGGAGTTCAGCATCTCCCTGGACTCTCAAATGCACATGGGTTTGTATAACTGAGAAGAAGCCCATGAGGGAAGGGAAGTAAGTCCAGCCAGTCATGTGCCAGTGAGAAAGTTAGGTAGGACACCAGGGAGATTCTCAAAATCTCACAGCCTGTCCCAAAGAGCTCACTTAGCTTGAGTGGGAAGGCTGGGAGAATACCCTTCTGACACAATTTTTACAAAGAGAATTTGTCAGCAAAAGTCATTTTACAGACCAGCCAGACTCCCACAGATTCCACAGTAGGGAACAGAAACTGCTTCTGAATGTACAAAGGTTTTGCCTAAACAGCATAGGGGGAATCAAATCATAAAATTCCCACCGCTCTTCAACAGCTTCCTTCTGTTTCAGAAACACTGGAAAACTACTGGGGTTTTTATTTGATGTGCCCACCTTTTCCTTCATGCCTCTTGCTTTCATTCCAACAATATCCCCCCCCCCTCCTCCAAGCTATTTCCTTCTGTTATCTGCTTGCAGTATATATTTAATGGGGCAGATGGGTAGATGCCAAACACTTAGGAGGGGCTAACTCTCTCGTGTCATTCAGTAATTTGGAAGGAGGTAAAATGTAGCCTCTCTTCAGTCTCTAACTTTAGCTAGCAAATCCCCTGAACTGAATCCACTTGAGTTTTGCTTTCCATTTTCCCTCTCAGTAAAATGTATCTTAAATTTTTGTTGTTGTTGTTTTGTTTTTTCGAGACAGGGTTTCTCTGTGTAGTCCTGGCTGTCCTGGAACTCACTCTGTAGACCAGGCTGGCCTCGAACTCAGAAATCCTCCTGCCTCTGCCTCCTAAGTGCTGGGACTTAAGGCGTGCGCCACCACCGCCCGGCTTTAAATAATTTAGTCAGCTTAGTTATACCCAGTATGCAATTCAGTGACATTAGAAACAGCTACAGTGTTGAGAAATCTCTTCCACCATCCACCTCCAGTCTCTCGTCTTCCCAGACTGAAGCTCCACGTCCACCAAACGCTGACAAAACCTGCCTGTTAACTAACCACTAACTCTAGACACTAACTGCCCTCTCTCCCAGCACCAACAACCATTCCACTTCCTGTTTCTGTGGATTTGACTGCTCTAGGTTCAACATGCAAGTGAAATCACACAGAATATGTCACCTTGTGACTAGGTTATTTCACTCAAGTAATAATGAATCCATGTATAAGGGAGTTTCACTTAAAATATTAGACTTTCCGTATAAGACTTTTCTCCCTTTTCAGGCTGCATCTTCATTGTGTGGATGTGCCATGGTTTTTTATTCCTTTTTTTTTTTTTAAATCTGTCTATCTATCCCTGAATACTGTGTGTCTTTAGTTCGGGTTTCTACTGTTATAATGAAGCATCATAACCAAAAGTAAGCTGGGGTATGCTTCCATATCATAGTCCATCCTCAAAGGAAGTCAGGACAGGAACTCAAGCAGGGCAGGAACCTGGAGACAGGAGTTAACGAAGAGACCATGGAGGGTGCTATTTACTGGCTTGTTCCCCGTGGCTTGCTCAGCCTGTTTTCCTAGAGACCCCAGGACAACCAGAAATGATACCACCCACTGTGGTCTAGACCTTCCTCTATCAATCACTGATTAATAAAATGCCCTACAGGCTTGTCTATAGACCAGTCTTATGGAGGAATTTTCTCAATCTAACTTCCCTCCTCTCAGATGACTTTAGCTTGTGTCAAGTTGACATAAACTATCCAACACACTTGGGGTATTTCCATTCTCTGACTATTAAGATGCCAGCTTGCTGTAGCGTCAGGAGAGGCTTGAGAAGGGATAGGTAAGAATTTTAATAACGTCTACAAAGTCCCTTGGGGTAATTGGTGTTTAACCAATGGGACATGGAAATGACATTGCTCCCAGGCCTGTGGAGAAGAGATACAGGCATATTCCTGGGCATCTGTTTGCAGTCACTATTTGACTCAGTCCTTGCCTGATTCCCTACTTTAAAAGTTATCATAGAAAATGATTATCTGGAGAAGGATTCAAGGCACGTTTGCCCCTGGGTTTTCTGCATGGCTTTGTGCAATCCAATCAAAGACCAGATTCTCTGTTGAAAACAAATCATAGAGGCATCAATGTCTGCTATCCCAAGACAGTGAACTTCTAGACAACATTCACTAGTGATATAGTTAATTCCAAGTCATCTGTGTGGTTAATGCCCTGATCCTAGGCAGAATGCCATTGTGGTTTAGATGATCATTCTCTCTTAAAAGGCACTGTCAATACAGAATTACAGACTTCCACACTGTGGTCTTGTCAAGCAGCAATCCACATCAAAAATCAGTATCCAAATCTTCCTAAAGCAGCTTCTTGCTTTTGAGAAATGGATTATTCTCAGAACACTGGCTCTTCAGAAGAGCTCAACATTACTATCTAAGCAAGGCCCATGCTCATGCTGAGAGCGAGGTTTAGGGCAGCAGAGACCCACTGACTCATCTCTGGACAATCAATCTACATGGCTTTTGCAGTTACTAAAAATAAATGTTGTTGAAGAGGTGTTTTTGTCATTGTTCCTGTCTATTTTATAGGTAAGTGAACTGAAGGTTTTAGAGAGTACAAATCCCTCCCAGTCCACACAACTGCTAACTGTCAGAGTTGAAATCTAGCCCAGCAGTGTCTTCTGAAGTCAATCTCCTTTCCACTCTAATCCACTTCTGGGCTAATAAAAAGCAAGATGAGTTCAGTCTTTCTTTTTAAAAATGGTTTTTTGAAACAGGGTTTCTGAGTACAGCCTCAGCTGTTCTGGAGCTTGCCCTATAGGCCAAACTCAGAGATTTGCCTATCTCTGACTCCTGAGTGCTAGGAGTGCCACCACTGACTGGAGAAGAATTCAATCTTCTACTCCAGTAGTCTTCTACATGTGGCCATGAACCAGGAGTTCCAGCATTGCTTGCAACTGTAAGAAATGTAAATTCTTGGGAACCACATCAGGGCTTTGACTCACAGGCCCTGAGGTGTGGAGTGAGTGAGCATCTGTCTCTGAGAAGTTTCCCCTGAAAGTCCCATGTCCACTTAAAGTGAGAGACTCTGGGTGAATGAGTCTCTGTTACTGTGAGCATAACACCTGTTTTCAGGTTACCGAATGGGGACAGTGTGGCAGCCTCAAGACCTGAACCCTCATGCTGTAAAGTGAACCCCTCAAGGACTAAACACTCCTGCTCTAGTACAAACACTGCAAAGGCTAAACACCACCACCATAAACCAGGTGATGCCCTCATTTCCGAGAGTTTGGGCTGCTTGAAAACTGCATTGTGATTTTCACAAAGGCAACACAATTAACTCTGATCTCAGTTTTAATCTAGACAAATACCTCCTACTCCGTCTCTAGTGGACTGTCATTTCCTGAAGTAGATGACTTCAGAACTGTGGAATTTGTTGAATGGGAGTTCCCTTCCATCTCTAAGGAAGCCCACAGTCTTTTTCTGTGCTGATCCAGGTTGGAGTCTCTAGACAAAGTTCTGTGCATGGTAGATCCCTGGGCAAAGGAAACAATTATCAGCGACTCCTGGTGTAGCCATCAGATCCATGGTATTTGTTTACAGTCTCTTGAACACGAGAAACAATCAGACAGAGGACTTCAAATATTTGAACATGACTCTGTGGCAATTTTTAGTGGTTCGGGTGTCAGTAGTAGTTTAAAAAAATAATCTGGGGCCTTGTAGGTCTTACTGAAGCCCTTAAGGAAGTAAAGTGCTGGCTCGAACATGCCAGTCTCTTCAACAGAATGACTCAAGGTGTTGTTGACTTGCCCAGGCTACTGGTGCCACCATGTCAAGATATGACTAAA
Source organism: Rhabdomys pumilio (assembly GCA_030674055.1). Classification (NCBI taxonomy): domain Eukaryota; kingdom Metazoa; phylum Chordata; class Mammalia; order Rodentia; family Muridae; genus Rhabdomys; species Rhabdomys pumilio. Next base: position 23,269,012 of record JANHMN010000017.1, on the reverse strand, counting down.
CAAGATGGCTGAGAGCAGAGCAATGAAACTAAAGCTAGTATCTCCTTGGGTCACACACACACACACACACACACACACACACACACACACAGAGAGAGAGAGAGAGAGAGAGAGAGAGAGAGAGAGAGAGAGAGAGAGTCTATTCTGATGGTCTTGCTGCTCCCATCATTTCTAGGAATGCTTACTGTCTTCCATGCTACACATTTCCTAATGTCACTATGAGTGTGATCATCACACTAGAAGGATGATGATAGATGTGCTTAAGTCACAGTGAGCTAAGACTTTTGCCTGGGCTTTCTCCACAGGGGTGACTCAGCTGTAGCTACATGTGCAGTTAGATTGGAGTGTCTGTTGATAGGGGCACTCTCAGCCCCAAGGAAAAGTGCTCTGAGCAGATAAACCCTCTGGAAAGGCAGGCCCAGGAAGCTGAGGCTCAGACCTCTCCTAGTATCTGACAGAATTGTCTCCAGTATAACTTCCCCTCTGTGTTTTTTGCTTCTGGCAGAAGCAGGATGTGTGTGTGTGTGTGTGTGTGTGTGTGTGTGTGTGTGTGTGTGTGTATGTGTGTGTGTGTGTGTGACTCTCGCTGTCCCCTCATCCTACGACTGTTGTGTAAATACACACTAGGTGCAGAATAATTCTCTGTAACTTTTAACTGTTATCACATAAATATTGGGAGACTGAGGGCCAAAAGCACTTTGATACATTGTGTTTTACAATCCATCTCCATTCAGGTGCTCATATCAATAACACTTTACTTTTATCAATAACAATTTATTTAGGATATAATCTGTCCTTTACCATACAACACACACACTGTCAAAGGAGAGGGGGAGAAGAGAAGAAAGGAGGAGGAAGAGGAGGAGGAGGAGGAAGAGGAAGAGGAGGAGGAGGAAGAGGAAGAGGAGGAGGAGGAAGAGGAGGAGGAAGAAGAGGAAGAGGAGAAGGAGAATACATATGATTTTCATTCCCTGGTTTATAAATACAGAAATGTGAACATTTAAAAAAAAAGGTACTACCTACCTTTGTTGGGAGACATGTGCCTTACTGGGTCATCAGAACTTCCATTGACAATTATGTAACAAGAAAAGAGAACATAGCATTTGGAAGGTCCTGAGCAATGTGAGCACAGGTTGTCTAAGCATAAGACGTCATGTTATTTAGGGAAACAGGAGACTGCCTATAGTCTGACTGTATGCCCAAATCTGATGGGCTGGACCTTTAACTCCACATGCATCAATGTGGAGGAGAGGTAGGAACTGGTGGGAGGTGGGAAGTGTTTGGATCATGAATACCACTCCTTTTGGATGGATACCAATGCTTGCTTTTTAATGCATGAACTCTCATTCTCAAAGACTGGATTTGTTCCTGGTTCCTGTAAGATTCAGTTGTTACAATACAAGACTCTCTCTCTTTCTCTCTCTCTCTCTCTCTCTCTCTCTCTCTCTCTCTCTCTCTCTCAAACACACACACACACACACTTAACCTTCTGCTTTCTTTCAGGAATATATACAGCATGAAGTCTAAACCAGAAACTGTGTATATGCTACTGCCACGTTTGTGAACATCCCAGCTTCTGAAGCACGACTCAAAATAAATCTCTCTCTTTTTTTAATAAATTACCTAGTGCCTTAGTTAGGGTTTTACTGCTGTGAACAGACACCATGACCAAGGCAACTCTTCTAAGGACAACATGTAATTGGGGCTGGCTTACAGGTTCAGAGATTCAGTCCATTATCATCAAGGTGGAAACATGGCAGCATCCAGGCAGGCATGGTGCAGGAGGAACCGAGAGTTCTACATCTTTGTCTGAAGGCTGCTAGCAAAATACTAGCTTCCAGGCAGCTAGGATGAGGGTCTTAAAGCCCACACCCACAGTGTCATGCCTACTCCAAAAAGGCCACACCTACTGCAACAGGGCCACTCCCTGGGCGGAGCATATACAAACCATCACACCTAGTCTTTGGTATCTTGTCACAGAAATAGAAAACAGTCCATTCCACTCTAGATGAACTATAGGGAGATTCTATGGGAGCAATGGTAGAAGGTAGGCCTCATGGACAAGAGCACTACCCACTCTTCTGGTCCACTGAATGTCATAGACACAGCACCCAGGGTGGACACGCTCTGGAGAGCCTTTGAGATGTGAGAATGCAGCGGTGGTGAAGGATATGACAGAACACCAAGTGGTCAATAGCAAGGCAGCCTTTCAAAAGTTGGAGCTTGTTGGGCCATGGAAGGGTATCCTAGTTCTTGGGCTGTGGGTTCGGCCATGTCCCCAGAACCCAGGCTCCTGACATGAGGCCTAATCTCCGTTCCACCTTTACCATTCAGTCTTGTACACAGGTGGGCATGATAAACAGCCCCCAGGCCCTTGAGAAATTTACATACTAATGAGGTACCTGAAGACCAGAGGGTGGAGCTGACTAAGCATTCCTCCCCAGCCACTCCCCCTTTTCCCCTCCCTATTTAACTCAGGCATGGCCTGGGTTTTGTGGGGTATGAACCCAGATCCATCCGCCATGCCCATAAACCGGTTTTGGAAACTCAAAGACTTCCTTGTGTGTTGGGGCCGCGCAGTGAAGAACAGTGAGGAACCGTGGAGAGGCTTTTAGTTAATGAGTAGCCGGGCCTAACTTCCAACTGGAGGAACCCAGAGCGTTCCCAGCCGACTACCCACAGCATGGCGGGAGGAACCCTGGATTCCCCAGCCATATTTTTTCCCACAAGAGCTCGCCGGGCAGTGGTGATGCATGCCTTTGATCCCAGCACTTGTGAGGCAGAGGCAAGTGGATTTCTGAGTTCGAGGCCAGTCTGGTCTACAGAGTGAGTTCCAGGACAGCCAGAGCTACACAGAGAAACCCTGTCTCGAAAAACCAAAAAAAAAAAAAAGTTAATGTTCCACTATGGGCCAGGCATGGTGATACAGGCCTATAATCCCTGCACTCAGGAGGCTGAGGCAGCAGGATCACTAATCTGAGACCAGCTTGTGATATACAGGGCCTTATATCAAGCCAAAACCTGAACAACACACCAGCATTACAGACATACCTTCTTGCTAGATTCTCTGTGCTTCTGGTCTCAGTATGGCCTCTGAGAGGCCTAGCAGGTGTGTCAAGCATCACATGTCCTTCTAGCTGGTGACAATTACTTCCTTCTAGTTGCTTAAACTAAAGAGCTTGGGGTCAGCCTGGATTTCTTCTGTTTCCTCACATACCTCCTTATGAAAGTCTGTAGCTCTATGTCAAAAGAGACGCCAAAACCACCCACTTCCTACTACCCTGAATCCTGGAAGCAGCCTGTACCCTTCCTCCCTTTGTTCCACTCATCCCAGGACAGTAACTCTTCCAAATGCCATGACAGAGCCACTCTCCTCTGACCCACAGTACATTCTCCCACATTAGAGCTATGCCCCTGCTGCATATCTGGTTTGTCCCCTCATTGCTCTCCAGCCACACGTTTCCTCAGCCCTTCAACAAAAGAGGGCAATCCAACTTGGAGCTGCAACTGTCCTTGAGCCTGGACGCTTTCCCCTCAAATAAGCACTTAACCAACTCCATGCTTATGCTCTTGGGCTTGTGCCTACTGGACTAACATATTGGGTTCCCTATCTCCACCCCCGCCTCAAGCAGGGCTAGCATATGCCACAGTTTGCTGAGTCAGCTTCAGAGGGTCATCTCTCAGAAACAAAAGCTCCCTAGAGATTTAGAGACCTTCCTTTGGCCAGTAAAGAAGCTGGATAATGAATAGCACTCAGTAAATATTTGTTCAATAAACATAGATGAAATTAATTTTGCAGAAGTGTGGAAGGTTTGTTGGAAAAGGCAAGGTAAATACAGGCAGAGATAGCTGTCTGAAATCCAGGATTAGGCCAAGAAAGGAATGAGGCTGAAGCTTCAAGAGCAGGCGATAAAGACAAAGTTGGTGTGAGAACAAAACCAATGAGTGCACAGGTTCAAGCTCATGGCTTCCAGCAAAACAGCATCAATCTTCCTGTCATGGGATGTAGTTTTAGAAGCATTATTTGAAATGATGGCACTATGTTCTTCTGAGTGGGTGTATAATACCCACTCTGTTTTTGTTGGGCATCTTGATTCTGATTTTTTAGCGTGAAGACAGTGTGGCTGTGAACATCTTCATGGATATAACTTTGCTGTACTTTAGGACCTGTCTTAGGGTTTACTGCTGTGAACAGACACCATGACCAAGGCAACTCTTCTAAGGACAACATTTAATTGGGGCTGGCTTACAGGTTCAGAGGTTCAGCCCATTATCATCAAAGGTGGGCACATGGCAGCATCCAGGCAGGCATGGTACAGGAGGAACTGAGAGTTTGGTATCTTCATCTGAAGGCTGCTAGCAGAATAGTGACATCCAGGCATCAAGGTTGAGGGTCTTAAAGCCCACACCTACAGTAAGACACCTACTCCAACATGGCCACACCTACTCCAACATGGCCATAGCTTCTAATACTGCCACTCCTGGGCCAAGCATATACAAACCATCACATGGGTGTTGCCTTATAATAGATTGACAGATGCTATGAGGGATGTCACTGGTCTCCAGAGGCTTGTACCTGATTCCATGACATCAATATGTTAGAATATGTATACTTTACCATACTGGCTGCACCAATAGCTAGTTCACGGAAATCAGCACGTCTTTCCTTTCCTTTAGGCCGTCCTCAGGGTCCTTTTCTCATCAACTCCCTTGATAAGCTTACTGTTTGTTTTTAAGCCAGTTTGTAGTCCTAAATACCAACATGAAAGGTTAAAAAAAAAATCCTACTTTAAACGGCTTTTTCCTGATAAGAGTGATTAAAGATACAGAGATGGTTCAGTGAGTAAGAAAGCTTGCTGACAAAGCATTTGGACCTAGGTTTGGATCTCAGCAACCATGTAGAAAACCAGAAAAATGTAAGGGTTTTCTGGGGGCAACCACTATGATTGCTACATGATCTAAGTGGATATTGCTCCAAATTGTTAAATACACACACTGTCCATTAAGTGAGACACCCCTTTTATTTGACTATAAAGAACCTCCGACCATCATATAAGTTCCTACAAAAAGTCCTGTTATCATCACTTGTTACACTTCTTGATGTATTTATAGTTTTATTTTTCCAATTTATTAAACTTTCCATTAGCCTATCACCACCAAACCACCCAAATTAAATCACCAGAGTTTCAAGGAGAGAATATTTATTTTTCACAGATGCACAAGCAAAAATAAAACGTGGAAAAAACTTCACCTGTCCTTCCAAAATAAAACCCGGAACCATTTAATAAAATAAATGTAGGTTCATGTTTAGTTAGCACAGGCATTAATTCCTTTCTTTAAAACTTGGTGAGAGACTCAATGTGTTTGTTAAATCAGTGTGAGGAAAATTAGAGGTGTCGTTTCCTTCTGTGCTGAAAATACTATCAAATAAGTAATAAGGATAGACAAAATTTGGAATTTCCATCCCAAAGGTGGTAAGTAATAATTTTTTTTTTTAAAAAAAAGAATAGAAAGCAAAGTTGTGGAGGTGATAACAGGCAGTCGCTTACAGCTGGAGTGCAGGAGTCACTTCTGATGTTCTGAGGCTTAGTGGTGGGGGTGGGAGGAGGGATGGTGGATAACAACCAATTATGTCTCTCAAAACACAAGATAGGATTTGAATACACCAGACACCAATAAATGATCACCTTCTGCAGTAACGGATAAACCAGACATTCTTACCTTAGCATCATACACATTGACTGAAATATCCACTATGCCTTGCAAATGCTCACAATGGCTATGTTGTGGTTAAAATAATAATTTGCTTAAAAATAATGAAGTTGTGTTTCTCCTGAGATCCTGGAACTCAGATCTGTCTCTAAAGAGAACTCTTTGTGTGGCTCACAGAGAACTGCACCTCAGTTGATTCCTGCCTTCTTGCTCCTGGAAGCAAGAGAGGAGACAGCACAGCTGGGAACTCATTAAATACTCATACAAGGAATAACATGGCTGCTGGACTTGGAGCTTTGAAAAGGAACAGAAACATTTCCTGGACTAAGTTTTAAAAAGTTTGCATGTAACTTTGTGACCTTCTCTCCACGTTGGGTCCATCATTATTGTCTTTCTTGTCTCTGGTGTGTATGAAGACAGCTTTGGATGTCCTAAAGTCACTCCTTTTAGAATGGTTTGAGATATCATCTAATTTGTCTTGCTGTCCTGAGGCAGGGTAGTAATTAAACTCTTAGAGAAATGAGAATATATATTTAAAAAAAAAAAAAAAAGCTCTCAGAAAAGGAAAATTTGTGAGGCTTTTAGGACTGGTGGTGGTCTCACTTAGAGACCTATGGAGTTCCTGGAGGAATGAGATGCAGGTGGGAAACAGGGCTAGCCAGTAAGTTTTCTGTCACCAAGAGGGCTCAGGAAGAGTCCCTGGCTGTGTCTCTGTTTTCCTCAGCTAATTCTCTCAGCTGTAGAGTCAGAAGGCAAGCTCCAGACGTGATAGCTAGCATCCCTTTCTTCTGCATCACCAGCACCCACCCCTCCCTAAAGTATAAAAGTGCCCAGTGCTGTTCCACAATCTATGGGTAACTCTGCCAGCCTATTCTGGTGTTTTCTAGCACTAGACCAACACGAGTAACTCTTTAAGAAAGCTGAAGGAAAACCATGCCAGGGGGTGGCAAAAGGATGGTTTCCCCCACAGCCTTTCTCTTGCTTTACTGGCAAAAAAAAAAAAAAAAGTCTAGCCTCTGCTCAAAGCAGCCAATGAAGTGCAGGGAGAAGCACATGACTAAGTGGTAACTAGCCAGTGAGGGTCGGGCACAGAGTGTCCAAATAAGTTAGAGTTTGAAAAAAAACAATATACTTTCATTTACTTTAGATCTAACTTAGAATTCTAAAGAATGGAAAGATCTACAGGAGAACTTTAAATAATAAACGTGATACCCAACTTTGGACAGAAGATAGTTTCAGCACAGAAAATAATGAAAAGAGAATCTTTACATGAATACAAACACTATTATGTAAAGGACAAGAAAAGACTAAAGTGAATTTAACAGAAAATGTTCAATGCATTTGTCACACCAAGGGGTCATACATACAATAATGTTATGACCCAAAAAGCTATGTGCAAAGAACCACAAATAGAATTATCTAGGGATAGCATGTACATCTGCTTTTTGCCCCGTGACAAATGCAGAGGAGATCAACTTGAATGAGGAAAGGCTTGTTAGCGTTCCTGGCTTCAGAGGCTTCAGTCCATGGTCACTTAACACTGTTACTTGGCTCAGAGGAACTGGTCCTAATGGTGGGGAACACATGGCCAAGGAAACTGCTCCCCTCATGCCAGCAGGGAACTGGGAGGAGGTATTTAGGTCCAAACTAGAACAGGAATCTAATTCATAACAAGATGTGGAAAAAGCCAGTCATTGACTTGTCATCAAACCAGATAAATAAAAACAACAATGTAGCCGTTTTCTATTTATGTATTTGACCAAGGAATTCATCCATTACACAGTTCAACTCCATCCCAAAGTCCAGTGAAACTAATATATCCATTCTATTTTAAACTTAAAAGACACTTTTATTAGGATTTAAAAAGAAAAGCCCCAGAGTGACAAGCTATAAACCTGTGCAGCTGCTCAGAGTAGGGGAAGAGCAAAGAAGCATGCTGGTGAGTTAAGCCAGTATGGAAGTCAGTCACAACTGCATAACTGACACATGGCAGGAAGAGGAGCTTCAGAGAGATGGGAAGGAATCTCAGAGAGCCAGAAAGGGCATACCTGGGCTCTCGGAGCACCCCAAAGAAAGAGAAAAATGAAAGAAAAGCAAAAGGACCAAGTTACACCTTTCTTGCGTCAGGACAAGAAGCTCATGGTGGGTCTGTAGCAACTGCTCCAGGGGGTGGGAATTCTGGGAACAAAACGTACATTATCTCACTAAGGAAACATTAGTATCCCTATCTCTTTAGCATGGCCTAGGGTGAACTTGCCTTCCTTAGGGGTGGTTCCTTAGCCAGGTGATTGACTTGCCCAACTGGAATGTTCGGTCTATACCCAGAGCCAGTGCTATACTGTTTGGACTTTCAACTTCCCCATGTGAGGTATTTAGCTGATAAGTTAGCCAACTGTGGTGTTTTGCTATAGCAGTGCAAAGTGAAAAAATATGCTTTTCTATTGCTGTGATAAAACACTGATCTAGCCAGGTGTTTGGGCACACACCTTTAATGCCAGCACTCAGGAGGCAGAGTCAGGTGGATCTCTGTGAATTCCAGGCCAGCTAGAATTATAAAATAACTTATATGAACAAAAAAAAAAGTAAGAAAAAATAGAGGAAGGAAGAAAGGAAGGAAGGAAGAAAGGAAGGAAGGAAGGAAGGAAGGAAGGAAGGAAGGAAGGAAGGAAGGAAAAAACTTGAGACAGGAACTGAAGCAGAGACCACGAAGGAACACTCCTTGATCTCTCTGGTTTGCTCAGTCTGTTTTCTTTCTCTGCCTAAGTAAAACCACCTGCCCAGGGATGGTACTGCCCACAGTGAATTGGGCCCCCATACAACCATTAGAAGAAAATTAAATGCCCCACAGATACACCCATGGACCAATCTGCTAGAGGTAGTACCTCAGTTGAGGTTCTTTCTCCCATGTGTGTTAAGTGGACAACTGAAGTTAACTAGGCCACTAGTTACAATCACTATGAAGATTAGTTTTCAACATGTGACTTGTAGGGTACACATTCAGACCACGGTGTATCATCAAACACAAAAATCAGTTATTTGAGGGAAAGTATAGTAGAAGGGAAAGAATCCAGGAGGATAGTGATAGCTGAGCCAATCTGGGATTGTTTCTTTTAAGCAAGTTTTAGTGTAAAGCTTATAAACATTTAATTTATAAATCAAATCAATGTAGTCAATTCCTTAGAAGATGGGACTTGGGAAATGTTTTCCCAACTAGTGGTAGTGTTTTGGGCTGAAAAGGACCATCCATATTTGGCTGATGTCTCAAGGGACCCTAATCTATCTCTTTGGTCCATTCCTGTCTTAGATTCTATTGTTTCGAATGAGTCAAAGATATCTTTGCTGACTTTCCTTAGATGATATATAAAAAGCTGTTGATTTAGTGTTTTAAGACGGTGCTGTGTGTATCCTAAAAGTGGAAGAAACTCTTACAGGGTCTAAAACCATCTTGTGTGGCTAGCTGTGATGGGACACATGTTTAATCTTAGCACTCAAGAGGCAGATTTCTGTGAGTTTGAGGCCAATCTGGTCTACCTAGACCAGTAGTTCTCAACTGTCCTAAGGCTGTGACCATTTAATGCCATTTCTTGTGTTTCAGTGATCCCAGACCATAAAATTATTTTTGCTTCTATTTCATAACTAGAGTTTTGCTACTACTATGAATTGTAATGTAAATATCTGTGTTTTCTGATTATGTTAGGTAGCCCTATGTGAAATGGTTATGGGTCAATCCCCAAAAGGATTTTGATCCACAGGTTGAGAACCACTAACCTAGATAGTTCCAATCTAGCAATGGCTCCTTAGTAAGACCCTGTCTCAAATAAACAGAACAAACAAAAAACCCAAACAAACAAACGAACAACAATATAAAAATCAGCGTGGACTAAGTTCCTTCTGCAGGCTTGAGAGGAGTGGTCATTCCTCTGATTTTCCAGACACTTTCCCCAGCATCCCTTAGTCCCTGGTCCTTCATCCACCTTCCAGCCAGTTGGCAACCCCAGCCCCACCTTTGGCTTCCCTCTGTCCCCTAGAGTCTAATGCCTTCTCTTGTGCCTGGGGTCAAATCCCCTTCCTATAAAGACACATGTGACCCCACTTAGGGGTCATTTGGATAATCCAAGATAACACCCATCTCTAGACCCTAAACCATATGTGTATATTTGTCCTCCATGAGGTAAGAGTCACAGGTTCTAGGCAGGGGTCAGGTCTTCCACTTCCCCCTCCTATCACCCTTCTCTTCTCTGACGTCTTATTATTATTTATATTGCCGAATATGATGTTGACTTTCATTGGATGCTAGAAAAAAAACAATCAATTTTGTGCTTTAAAATAGTGCTGTGTGTATCCTAACAGTTCTAGGAAAGGCCAAAAGTGGAAGAAAGTCTTCCAGGATCTAACACCATCCTGTGTGGCTAGCTGTGATGGGACACACATTTAAACCAGCTACTTCAGGCTCACACCAGTTTGTCCTCCCTGCCCTGAGGCAGTGTCACCTGGAACTATGAGAGGAAATAAACCCTTTTTCCCTTAAATTCCTTCTGTCAGGACATTTTATCATAGCAACCAGAAAAAGAAACTAAGACATTTGCCTCCTTGCTGGGAACAGGAAGCTACTTGTAAAAATTCTAGATATATCGAAATTACTCAGAATTCCCCCCAAATTGCCCTGTGTGCTATTTCACCACCCTTCTCACATGTTGTAAAAAATATGGGATGTTCTGTCTTGCAGAATTTGGAGCATAAGGGAAGGTGAGGAGGTGGGGATTTAGGTTAGCCCTGTGTGCACAAGCTAGTCCATGCCTCTTTCTAAGCTATGGAACAGACCATCAACTGTGATACCCTTTAATCTCTCTCTGGTTTTCTGTGTCAAAACCGTCCTCAACATGCTGAGTAGAGAATTAAAAAAAAAAAGAGGCATTAACTATAAATACATCATATACTGCAACTCAGGAATGAGTTTGATCATCAGAAAACAACAACACAAACTTACTTTTTTTTTCTTTTGTCAATACTAACAGAACTTCTGTCTACCACACTGACTTAAGGGGAGTATAGCTCATTAAGAAAAAAACAAACAAAAAAACTGTCATATTTTGTGGTTATATGGTTATATTTTGTGGCAGAACCAGGTTTCTCCTTCATTCTACCTCCGATCTCAGTCCTTGAGATTGGATCTTCCAGACTACATTCAAAGTAGAATAATTCATTCCAGGAGTTTATAGTGGGAGACTAAGAGACCTGAAACCATTGAGAAGTCAGGAAAAACACATATATAAAAAGCTGCTAGGAAAAGAATTCTGATTCACTGTTAACTGTTTGCAGGATAAACATCTATTTACTATCTTTCAGAATTCATCCTGTGCTTTGTCAAGGGTGATTTCTAAAACCTGGAAGGGACCACCAGATGGAAGGAACCACCAGATGGAAGGGAAGGACCCAGTATCTTACTCTGGGTATCTTGGGTTTAGGGTAATAGAAGCTTGTGCACTTGAGCTAAGAATAGTCCTACTTTTTTACTTAATGTGCACAGCCTCAAAATAGCTTGGCAGAACTCCCCATCAGCACACATGTGAGGAGAGACAGCAGCTCCAGTCTCACTAAGAATCAATTGCTCCCGCCCCTGCAGTCACCAGATTCTTCTCAGGTCTCAGGAGAGCTGGCTGAAATCTCAATTTAACCTTTTTTTGGGAGGGGATGGGGGGAGGAGACTTTCATTTGTAATAAGTCTGAAGCACACACATATTTCAAGTGATAATGTTCAGCATCCCTGTGTGAGTGATTCTTAAAAGCCTCCCTCCACCCTCCTCCCCCAGAATTGTGACCGTTATTTCCTTCTCTCCATTCTGCACACTGGGCCATATTCACACACCAGACTCACTTTTTTCATGTCAACGAACATTTTTGACACATGTATATCCAGTGCTTTGTTTGACTCCAACAAGCAGCTGTTGTTTTAATTAGCAGTGACAGCTGACAGGTGATCAAGCTTCATCCAGGTGGCTTTTCATGAACCTATTGCTTATAGGTAAAGTGGAGACTTGGACCTTCCAGAGATTGGTGGGCACTTCAGTAGCAGCTGAGGCGACAGGCCTGAAAGCCAAGACATAGCACTTAGTCATCTTGGAAACAACCCAGGCAGTGAGGCCAGTGGGGAAAGGCCCAGTGGCAGATGACCTGCTATAGCTAACTTCAATGTGGGGAAGACATTCTCTTGCCCTTTCAAGATCATTTTATATGCAGTAAGCCCTGGTAAGGAACGGATAGCCAAGAGCAAGGGCTGATTACAGAGTTCAGCACCTCTTGTATATTACACTGATTAAATAAGGCTCATCGTTTCCAGGTGTGGTGAGGCATGCTATTAGCATCCCCCTATGCCCTCAGAAACCACCAGACCCTCCGTCACCTTCACTGCTACCTATGCTTGACTTGAATGGCTACAAAATGCCGGCAAGACATGTTTCCTCTTTTCATTTGGTAATATGTGAGATCTATCATTCACTCCTGTGTTTTAATATAGAAGTGTTTGCTGCTACAGAAGTTTATTTATCTAATGATCTGGAGACTGAGAGATCTGGCAGTAGCTCAGCATCTAGTGAGGAACCACTGCTGGGTGACAGCATAGCAAAGAAGACAGAGTATGTCTTCCAGGAAGAGCTACTGTAATTATCCTTGTAACCCATCTATCCATCCGTCTGGGCTAAATCCATGCACTAGTTCAGAGCCTTCCTGGCCCAGTCACCTCCCAAAGGCCCTGTCTGCTTCAATCTCTTAACACCATCAGTGTAAGTCTGGGAAGGAATTCGCAAATGACAGCAGTCTACTGTTTGAGTTAGTGTCTTGCTATCTGCTGGATAGGAAGTTGTGTAGATCAGAAAATTTGGGTTATAAAAGCATGAGTGTTCTTTATAGTAATCTCCAGTGAGTGGTTTCCCGGATGACCTCAATGACCTACATCCTCCAGGGTCACCGCCCCTTACTTGATATCTTCGCCTGATCAGGAGTTAGACATTATAACTTGTGTCTTGCAAACAGAATATGGGAAAGGTAAGTTCTAGAAAATGTGTGGTTTAGTCTGAAATCATTTAACTTAGCCTTCCTTTCATTGATTGAATCTCAGCTGCCATCTCAAGCTGACCCATGTAAAGGAACATGTAAGAGGAATACAAAGTAACACTTGCATGGCAGGCTTTTCCAGAGAAGATGCAACTCTCACCCCCAACCCCCATGACAGACAAAGTATGAATACCACCAAAGTCCAATTTGGTGGACCAGTGTGGTTTATTGAGGTTACTTACAGGAGTATGGGTGAAGAGGAGCAGGAGTGACTCAAAGACAGCTGCATCACCAAAGCCCACCCCAGCATGAGTGACAGCTCCCAAAGCTGGAAAGCTGGAGCACACTGCGTAGCCTGAAGGCAGCTTGGCAGGTTGAAGAGTGTCCTTTCCTTGGACTCAGCTCATTTTTTGCCTCTTCCAGGCATCTGAGCTTGTCGCAGAGTCTTTGAAGCTTGACTTGTCTGAGAGTGACCTCAGTGGTCTTTAGTGTTTATTCTTGGAGAGGGAGGTGCAGAGTGAATCTGGTTAGTTACAGGGACTTCCTGTAACTATTGAGTTGTTTGCCTCCTGTCTCAAAGAGCTTTTCTAGAGAATGAAATGTTCCAACACGAGAGGAAACAGTTAAACAATAGTAACCTGTGACAAACAGCTAGTCATCAGTCCACCAGCCTCAGTGAGCTCTAGTCTCAAAAACCTGAGGGTCTTCAGTGAAAGTCATTCCCTTTGCCATGAACACAGATATATACGCATGGCAATTTGTGTCCATAGGCCCCAGCAAGACTGTGCATGGCATTATGACTTATGGAAATTGAAAGGTAATGAATATATCTTGCCTTCAGAACGAAATTCTGGGGTTATTCATTACATAGCAATTTGTACAAAGGTGAGCATATAATATTATGATCAAGAATTTAGAAAATTGTAAGTGTATGAAATAAGAATTCTGCCGGGCGGTGGTGGCACACGCCTTTAATCCCAGCACTTGGGAGGCAGAGGCAGGTGGATTTCTGAGTTTGAGGCCAGCCTGGTCTACAGAGTGAGTTCCAGGACAGCCAGGGCTATACAGAGAAACCCTGTCTCGAACCAAAAAAAAAAAAAAAAAAAGAAAAGAAATAAGAATTCTCAGAATCTTTTTATCTTGCAGATACTTTCATACAGCACCAGAAAAGACTAAAATATTCTAGCCAGTAATTCTAAATGTTTATTTCACTAAAAAAAAAAAATTGGTAGGTGTCCTAATTACCTTTAAATTTCAACTATACACATTAAAGATATTGAAGAAGAGATTTTCAATTGATGGAAATTTGTACTACGTATTCTTGGATGACCCTGAATTTGCTTCATGGTTCACACTGGCCTCAAACTCCTAATCCTCCTGCCTCAGGCTCTTCTGTGCTGAGACTACAAGTGTGTACCACTGTTCCTAGACTCAGAAACTTGATAGAAAAGAGGAAAGCACATTTTATTTGACAATATCATCATAATGATATTGTGCCTTACCAGATGACTGCTAAATACCTTAGCTTTAATTACCACTGGGAAGAAGATACTTTCCAAATATGTTTTTGAACAATATGAAATATAAGAGCCGATTAGTTTTTAACAATCAGATAGGGTAATACACAGTGTATGGCCAGAACATATGACATTTTGAAACAGTTTGATTTCCTTGGCTTTGAATGTTCACACCAGACCTTCTGTTCCATAGCTGACATTTCAGCTGTAGCTTTAATCCGAGTAACACAGGAACCTTACATTGCCAAGATTAGTTCTTTAAAACTGTCTCCAAAGACATGAAAACTTGTGTAGTCTTGCTGCATTTATGAGTTTTTCTAAAAATTATTCTAGCAATAATAATTTCATCTTGTCTGAAATGGTGATATGGATTGTGACCTCAGTGTAACCTCCTTAAGTACTGAGAGTACAGTCTGTAATTCACATTTACTGTGAACAGCTGAAGCCTCACAATATGAAGATGGCTCTTATAAAGTCAGTTTGCATGACATCATCCAACACTTAAAAAACGTTTGTGGTTTTTGTTTTTGGAACAGTAGCCCTTGCTTTTTATGCAAACGTGTTGCTTGTGCGTATACTGGCTATCAATTTTATGGGAATGGTTGTCGTGTATTTTTTTTTAAGACCACAGCTATCACTCACTGTATAGACAGTACTACATTTCAGTAAAATTGTTTGTGGTGTTGTATCCTAAGCATTGAATTTTTTCCTGCTTCTACTAGGTCTATGGTGAGTACTTTGTACAGTGATAAATGTCTTTTTTTCTCCTGGGACATATATAAAAGCAGAAGTTGAGTGTGGTGGTGAAGTCTGTAATCCTAGCAGTTGGGGGGCCCAAGGCAGTTAAAGGTTAACCTGGATTCATAGAAACTTTGTCAAAAGAGAGAGAACTGGGCAGTGGTGGTGCATACCTTTAATCCTAGCACTTGTGAGGCAGAGGCAGGCCTGGTCTACAGATTGAGTTCCAGGACAGCCAGGGCTACACAGAGAAAACCAAAAGAGAAAGAGAGAGAGAGAGAGAGAGAGAGAGAGAGAGAGAGAGAGAGAGAGGGAGAGAGAGAGAGAGAAATAAGAAATAATAATGAACAAAATAAGCAGTCTGTAGTTCCTCCTCTACGTAAAATATGAACATTTGACTAATCTCAAGTCTCACAGCCAATGAATGACTCAAGAGCCTTGGCTCTGGGTCTTTAGACTCTACTGTATTTCATGATCCTGCTCAGCAATGAACGCTGCATTGTATTGTACGGTGCCTTTTCATTTTATCTGTAGCACCAACGGCATAGGATCCAGTACATTTTCCCAACACTGAATGCGAACATCTCACCTGGCTTGTTAGCTACAAAGGAAACTTCCCACAATTACATGCATGTTGGTGGTGGGGGGGGATGATACAGCCTTTAGGGTTGACAGTAAGACATGGTAGCTTCAGTTTTTGGCCGTCTGGCCTCCTCAGTCTGCATAGGTAATGCAGAACAACTCAGGTAGACGTTGTACACCCAGAGCCTCCATCTCCACTGAGGAATTAAGAGCTCAGGGAACTTGAATATGACTATGGGCTGAAGAAAATAAGCTGGGGCAACTATTGTACTGGAAAGCGACTTCATCATCATTACATTAGACAGTAAATAGAGCCACGTTGGTCCTTTGGGAAACACTATCTCAAGTGTTGTCCAAGACTGTGCTACACAGCACTTTTAGAAGACAGCCGAAGAAGTAAGGGTGCCAGTGCCTCTACTCATAAAATATGCAGGATATAAGAGTTCTGTGGAGAACCATATTGCAACAGGAATGGTGTCTTCTCCATTGCCCACAGCCACATAATGTGAGTGAGTTTATAAACATCTTTTCATAGCACAGATTTGTCTGGAGAATCCTTAGGGATACTATACCGTGAAAATTTTCTCTAATACAACCCTTCTCTTACATCAGAGCAGTGGTTCTCAATCTTCTTAATGCTGTGGCTTTTTAATATAGTGCCTCACGCTGTGGTCACCCCTAGCCATAGAATTATTTTCATTGCTACTTCGAACTGTGAAGTCGCTACTGTTATGAATCACAATGCAAATATCTGTGTCTCCGGATGGTCTTAGTTAAGCCCTGTGAACCGGTTGTTGACACTCAAAGGGGTCACAACCCACGGGTTGGGAACCACTGAAGTAGAGGCATAAAGGAGTGACCTACTGTGTCTGAGCTATCTCAGTGTCAACTTCAAGCCATGGAATTACAAGTCCAAGTGGAGTCCTGCACAACTGCTAAAATATCCTTTCCAATTTAGATGATGTCAGTCCTTTTAGAGCATCCTCATGAGGGTGCCTCCAGAAGCACAAGGGTAAGAGTATTTAAGATCACTTGAGAAAGGGATCCCAGGAAGCATGGTCCGTGGGGTCGCGGAGAGAAATGGAGAGCATGGGTGGCAATCCAAGGTATGTTACCAAGCAGGTAACTATAGGGAACGCCTGGACCGTGACCCATTGAAGAAATCTGGAGTTACTTGAGGGTGGGAGGAGCTGGACTATTTATCAAACACTGAATCTCATCCACCCTAGCTTAAGGCAATGCTGGGAACCGCTCGAGTCCTACACTTGTGCCTGTATTAGGGTAGACTGCGTTGACCAGAGGCGTTTCAGGTGGGGTCACAGGAAGGTAAACAAGTGGGGAATTTTGATATGGGAAGGGTTGGGTAGCAGCTACATTTGCTCCAGGCTCAGGACCTGAATCCCTTTGAACTTCCTAGACTCTTAGACACCTCTGCATTAAGGTCAGCCCTACAAGGCTGCCAAGGATCCACACAGCAGTAGTTTAGATGGGTTTGTTTTATTTTCTTTTGGTATAGTTTAGTTGGGTTTCTTTGGTGCGAGTGTGCTGTATGTACGCAGGCGTTTTCACGTATTCAGAGGCCAGAGGAGGTAAGCAGCATCCTGCTCTCTAACTCTCAGACTTCTTCCTTGAGTTAATTTCTTACTGAACCTGCACCAAAGCTATCCTCCAGCAAGCTCAAGAGATCCTCCTGTATCTTACCTTCCAGCACACACACACACACACACACACACACACACACACACACCCACAGTGCTCTGGTTATAGGTTACAGGCATGCGTATGATCACATTACCACATTCCAGAATTTTACATGGTGCTAGTATCTGAATCCAAGTTCTTATGTTTATACACAAGTGCTCTTACCAACTTAGATGTTTCTCCAAGTCCTCAGATGGTTTTTTAAGTGAAAAAACAGGGTAAAGAATCCTGAAAGAGGTGATGAAGACGCCGAGTCAGAGAAAACCTACAGAACAGAGAAAAAACAGAGAAACAGCTGGAATAAAAGAGCAGTGGGCAGTGGGGGGACCACCAAAGGAAGCCATTAGGCCTCACAGGAGATAGGTTACAGACTCTGTGATGAGGTCAAAGGAGACTAAACTGAGGTAGACATGGCTCTTGGCTACAACATAGAACAATGACTTCAAAGCCTTTGCATAAACAATGATTTTTTTGAAGATTGTATTAGTGGCTGTAGTTTAAATTTCTTCTGATTTAAAATAAATGCTACAGTACGTCCAGCAGCCTGGCAAGATGAAAAGTTTTGTTTTAGTCGCCACTGTGACATTGCACATATGTATCCTAATTTTCAAAAACAGAAGTTTAGGCACATACAAATAATTTGATTTGCTCCTGCCCCAACATGGGAAACGCATTGGTGTAGGGATCCAACACGAGAGCAAAGATGCTCACAATAGAAGGAACCTGAAAGCATTTGTGTGAACTGCTTTAGACACAGACAACAGAAACATGACAGGAGGCTTCCCAGAGGCCCATGGGTGATCTGTCTTCTGGGTATTAAAGAAGTGGAAAGAAGGGGACACAGAGAAAGTGAGGCTCTGGCTCCCTTCTTTTAAGGAGAAAGCACTATCTCTTTCACATTTATTTTCTTACATGGTGTCATCTGAGGCTGCTCAGATCGTGACTTGGCAGGCGCAGCAGTGTTTTGGGGCGTGCAAAATCCCTGCTCTGCAAAACCAGGTGAGTGTGAATGTGTGTGTGTGTGTGTGAACATGATCTCCATATAAGCTTTGGATTTCGGTGTAGCTGTCTTCTTTGGAGTTCTAATGCTGAGATAAGGATCTGAGCACAGACAGTTCATTTGGTAGGTGTTAGAAGTGTGTCCCCTGAGGTTTTGAAGTCACTGGGACAGAAACATCTTAAAAGAAGGAAGAACTTACGTCGACTCATGCTTTGGGCAATGTAGTCTATCAATGAGTAGGAAGACATGGCAGCCGAGGGTGGTCAGTCCAGGACAGCAAGAGCCTGTAGCCTGAGTTGTTCACATTTTGGCAGATGAGGAAACAGCTCTGGCAGGAACTGGAAGAGGTATCACCTTCAAGGCCCATCCCAGCACTCTACTAGCTAGGTCACAGTTCTTGGTATCCTGTTACTTCCCCAACAAGCTCTGCTGGCCAAGGACTAAAGCTCACACACATGGTTCTTTGGGAGATATACTCAGTCAACTCTAACCTCTGGTGTGACTGTCGTTGGAGACAGAGCCTTTAAAGCGGTGGCAAGCATAAAATGATGGCCTTGACGACAGAACTCTACTCCAATAGGACTGATGTACAAAGACAAAGAGATTCCAGGAGTGTCTGTTTGGAGAAAGAGCCATATGAGGGCACAGTGGGAAGGCCAGAACCCTTGAATGGACCAAGCCTGATAATAACTTGACCTTGGACTTCTAGCCTCCAGAATGACACAACAATATCTTGTCAATCCCCCCTGATCTGTTCTGTATTGACTACCAAGAAAGTAGGCAAAGAGTAATGGGTAAAGAAAGAAAGGAATACAACCAAGGGGGCCCAGCAAGAGGCAGCTGAGACTCAGTCCTGCTGGAGAGCCTTGAGAGATATAGAACATTCTTCAACATTGTTTCACAAAGCATGAAAGAGCTGAGGAAGTTGTCTATAGGTGTGCTTTTAGGTTGATGGGCGCTTAACTCCCTAGTGCCACTATCCTACTTCCTGGGATCCAGGTACCTTCTTATAAACAACTGTAAGCAAGGCTTGGAATGCAAGGCCATGGCATATAAGGAAATGAGCAGTCTAGCTAATGTCACTGTCTGAGAATCCATAGGGAGAACCTGATAGGTGCTGACAGCTCCCACAGTAATCTGAATTAAGTAGCAACACTGTCTTCTTTGAAGCTACTCTGCTGTTTATAAATTAGCACAGGTTTTAGACTAGAAATTCATCAACAGCATCACATTTGTGCCCTTTGCTCATATTGACTGGATGGGAAAGGTGATTTACTGATGTGCTCCCTGCTAGTTTGTGTTATTTTGGGAATCCCTCTATAAATAACATAGGAATCTTGAAGTTTCAGGATCTAAGGCATATCATACCCTGTGTGTATGTATGTAGCAGGTTTTTTTTTTTTGAAGGCAAGTGTTGTTTTGAAGAGAAATTGTACAGGGGCAGCCATGGTGATATCATGGGAAGCCTGATATACACAGTGAAGGGCTTGAGAGCCTTGGCCTCAAGGTGCCTCAGTAGGACCCTGAGCTATGATATTAGTCTCCAGTAGCTTCTGTCTCTGTTGAGCATTGGCAACTGAGGTCGCTCAAACATGGTTTGAGTACCCCAGGCAGTCCCAGGACAGCAGCTGCATGTGTCCCCCGAATCCCACATTTCACCAGATCACTACATCTCTTTTCAATAATTCTTAGTATTCAGATGTTTGTCTCCAGATTTGACAGTACCAGATGTTTGTCTCCTCCTTTCGTTGAGGAGATTGTGCTGTTTCCATGAGTGGAAGGAGAATTGATTTTTTTTTTCTCTTCTGACTCAAACATAAGGTGTTCCTGGGCATATGTATAGCCCAATGAGAACAATGGGGAAAAAAGAACAAGAAAAAAAAAAAGCACCAAACACACACACACACCAAACAAACAAATAAACAAAACTAAAACCAACAACACAAAACACCAGAGCGTCTATCTGAAGGATAAGTACCCTGATGTGGCTCAGCTATGGTCTGACTTTGTCTTCTCAGGTTCCTGTATCTAAGTTTAATCCCCAATTGTGGGATTGGAGAATTAATCTGATCATGGTGTTCAGAGGCAAGGCTGTTGCACACTGATTAATGTTGGTTAATCAGGGTAGAGCCATCCCTGAGTGCTGATGACTTTGTAATAATAGGCAGAGGCAGAAGACACAGCGTATCTTTTATCTTCTTTTGCCATGTGATATCCCTTGACACCTTAAGTTTCCACCAGCAAGAATGTCAATGTCACCATGGACCTTCAACGGTGGACCAGGGCCACCAGCCACAATAAACCCAAAGTACTCAGCCTTCTATATAAATACCAATATCAATAGACTACTATATATCTCTATAGCAAAAGCCATTGTCTGGAGTCTCAAAAGCCTCTAAAACTTTAAAACTTCCTCCTGAACCCCTTTGGAGAGAGCACTGTGGAGAGAGTTCTTTGTTTTGGTTATGATGGATACTTTACTGTCTTCTGTATTTCCTATAATTTTGTGGTTATGACCCAAATATCTTTTTAATTGTGTCACTTCTTTGGTTAGAAAACCATGGGCATCCTTGACCTCCTCCAAAAAGTTCTGGGATAGAATGTTTAATCCATGGATGGAAGTGGGTTTCTCATAAGTTTTGGAGGAAAGTGTCCTCGCTTCCCCTAGCTCATGATGCTATCTATGGGGGAAGGAGCTGCAGCCATTAAGAAGATCCCCATTAAGGTGTCTTCTTTCCCTTCATATTCTCTGAGCCAGCACACGCTCCTGTCCTCTCACTTAGTGTCCACGTGGCATCCTCATTCTATCCCAACTCCTCCCCGAAGCTTCTCCAGTATTAGTCTGCCCCATGAGGAATGCTACAATCATAACCCCTCAAAGGTATTCCTCCCTTAATCTCAGGAACTTGTGACTGTGTTACATGTTGCAAAAGGACTTTGCAAGGGTGAGTTAGGAATAAG
>JANHMN010000017.1:23197824-23241784 GCA_030674055.1 Rhabdomys pumilio | reverse complement strand
CTCTCTCTCTCTCTCTCTCTCTCTCTCTCTCTCTCTCTCTCTCTCTCACTTATCTATCATCTATGCACTTAATTGGGGGCTTGCTTACAATCTCAGAGGCTTGGACCACTATCATTATGTCGAGGAGCATGGCAGCAGGCAGGCATGGTGCTGGGGAAATAGCTGAGAGCTTTACTCTGATCCACTGGGCAGCGGGTAGAGAGACACACAGGTTCTGGCTAAGTTTTTGAAACTTAAGAGCTCCTAATCTAAACAGTTTACGGACTGGCATGCAAATATATGAGCCTAGGGGAGTCCTTCTCGTTCAAATCTCCGAATCAGTGAGAGGAGTCTGAGGCCACTATTCAAAGCAAAAGTTTAAAAACTCCATCCATATTGTCTTACTTATTTAGCATAAATTAATCTTAAGTAGGGCTAAACTATTGATTAGAGTTCTGCTTTCATTGTTGTAAAGCTAGATAGTAACAACATGAGGTCTGCAACAAAGGATGAATGACGGTAGCATCCCTGACTGGAAAAGACTCTTGGGCATGCTGATTTCGTACCGGATGCCCTAGTGTCAGGCTGTGTGCCAGCTACTTTACATAGAAGGCAGGTAAACACCTCATGTGATAAAGCTGAGGAGGCTGTGGAAACACCTGTGTAAGGTGACACAGTTCAGGAAGCCTGCAGTCAAAGGCTGCTATGACTACAGTGCCAAGCTTCCCCAGGTTACTTAAGTCTGGGAACTTCCTTTAGGGAGGGAGGCAGCTGTCTGGTTACTTAGGGTGAATTGTTTTTTGCCTTAATAAGGAGGAGCCCAGAGCTAGGGTAGAATCTTATTAACATAAATGTGAGTTGCCCAACCAGAGAACTGAATTTATTTGAATATCAGAGCTTCCTTTGGGGAATCTTGAGTGAAGGAGCTTGGAGAAGAAACATCTGGATTTCGGTGTGTAAGGCATATGTGTTCCTTCCCCCTCGCTCTAGGGTTCCAGCTTTCCAAGTTTGCTTACAGGTTAGCTAATACTCAAGGCTGGGAGAGCAAGGTTTCCTACTAAAGCTTCCCAGTCTTCTGTACCAAAGAAGAATTCCTGGGCTCTAATTCCAGGGCGCTGCGGAGGCAGCGGAGGTCGGGTTTCCTCCCCCCACCCCCCAGGAAGTGATCCCGCCTGGGGGCCGGGGGGGGGGGCGATGGAGTAAAAAAGTGTCTGGATGGGAAAGTAAATAAATGCAAGGCAAATAAATAAAGAAAATACCCACAAGCAATTACTGGGAGGAAGTGACATTTTCTTGTAAGTCACTTTTCTGACAGACACCAGGCCTGTTTGGCTGAGAGTGCCGTGGGAATGCTTGGGGGGCGGGGTAGGAAGGTCGCCGTCAGAATCCAAGGCACAGCCCGGTGCGGAGACCACCCGGTCTCGCGGGCTGGAAGTGGCACCTCATTCTCCCTTGCAGCCCCTCCTGTACGGGCCCCAACTCCAATTTAGAGCCGGTTAAGGCTTAAAGCCCGCAGGCGGCGCTTTCCCTAGGCCTGGCCGGGACTCCCAGGTGGGTCCCCCGCCCCGCGTGCGCCGGGCTGGGCCGGCCCCTGGGCGGCGTCACGGCAGCCGGGGAGGAGCGCGGGCGGGGAGCGCGCGGAGGCGGGCGTTGCGCGGGAGGGTCGCCGCCGCGGATCGCAGGCCGGTGCGCGCGGCCGAGCGGGCGGCGGCGGCGGGGACGACGACGCTGGTGGTTGGGAGGGCTCGGCGGCGGGCAGGCTCGGGGCTCCCGCGCCAGCGGGGTCCGCCGGGTCCAATTGCGTCCGCTTGGCGGCGGGAGGAGGGAGCGGTGCAGACAAAGAGCGGCATCTGGGCGGGCGCAGCGCGGCCGCCGCCCCGGGACTCGCGCTGCTGCCCTCCGGCCTCGGCGTGCACGGTGCAGCGAGGTAAGGCGATGGCGGGGGGGCTGCAAACTTGGGCCGGTTGGTAGAGTTGGGAAGAGACGGGCGGGCGGGCCGGGGCTGCCCGTGGAGGACCAGGGAGCCTGTACCCCTGCGCACCCCGCCGGTGCCCTCGGCCCCGCCGCGGCCTGGTGTCCCCGGGCACCCGCACCTCTGATACACACCTTCCTGCGAGCCCTCGCCTCCTTTAACCTCGGGCTGGCGTGGGGGTGGGGCGCCCTCCTCGGGCGAACACCAGGGACCAAGGACCGAAAGCCCTCGGGAACACCAGCAACCCTGGCCTGCGGGCGGGCGTGGGACCGAACCGTGGCCGGGTCGTCGGGCGCGCGTGCCTGGGAAGAATAGCCTGGAATCTGAGGGCCACAGCGCTAGGAAGCGGGAGACTGCGATGGCCGGGGAGAACTTACTGTATTTAGAACTATTCGTGTTCCGGCACAAAGCTGCTGTCACGTTCCATAAAGGAGGTACTTACCACGGCGCAGGGCGCTTTTGTGCCTGATTCCAGTCCCTGCTCCCGGTCCCGCATTTCCAAGACTTAAACCTCCTGAGCCAAAGTTTTTCCCAGTTGCTCTGCCCTCTCCCTCAGTTTATTCAGGGCGATTTAAGTAAGTGGTTCTGCACGAATTTGATGTGTGACTTTTAATGCCCCGATGGCACCTCCCTTTTGAGCACTGTTAGCTTGGCATTGTGCGGAGAGGTTTGATTTGCAAAACGCTGTTATTTATACACAACAACGATTCTCCTGGAAGGTGTGCGCGGGTGGTGGTTAATGGATAGCAGACGTGACTTACAGTAGTATTGTGAACAGCTAGGGGACACAGCTGGGCGCCAAGTGGAGTGGGCCCTGCCACCCTAGCCCATTCAGGTTGTCATCTTTCTCTTTATTTGGCTTTCCTTATTTTGCTAACAGGTATAAGGCCAGTCTTGCCAAGTTTTCGTCTGTGTGTGGGATGAACCGGTCCGAGTTTGGGCTGGAGGTGTACTGGCCTGCTCTTTGGTTGACCCAAAAAGAAACAGCCCATTGGCCAGTGGGCGTGGCTTGCTGGTACCCTCCCTTGGAGACTTCTCTGCTCCTCACCCAATGCAGGCTTTTCTGCAGGGATTTTGAGGAGGAATGAGAATAATTTTGGGTGTGTTTCAAGGCTGGGTTTTTTGGTATAGTTAGCAACTGTGGTTTTCTAGTCTAAAGGTCACTACTTTATCAGAACATTTGAACGGTACTTTGGGCACTCCCTCCATTCACTTTCCAAGTGTTTATAGATACAGACTTAGAAACAGGACTTTCCTGCATGTGCCTGGTTTATGTAGTGAAGGCAGCCAGTGGACACGTGTAGAAGGTGCACTTTAGACAGTTCAGGTTTTACACCTTCTGGTCTTTCCTAAGTGACCACGAGGGACAATCCTACCTTAAAGTTTCTTACCTCCTGGTAGGTTAGTGTAGTTTTGATTGAAGAAGGTAAAGGCCCCAGTGATCTGAAGCTGAAATGAGAACTTTGCGCAGCTGTAAAGCTTTGAGTTACAGCTCACTTGCTGTCAACTTCTTAGATGTGCTTGAACAGAGCTCCAGGCTCGGAGTTGGAAGTTGCTATGTGACCTCTGGCCCCTTGACAGCTGATTTGTTCACTCGTGGAGAGAGACTGACCCTTTTAAAATGGGTAGAGCTTATAAAAGGTGGTTTCCAGCTCCCTGTAGTCTGCTTTCAGTCCATTTCCAGGACTGAAAGTCCATTTCCAATTTTGCTTTCCCCGCTGGTCCTCGCTTCACTCTTCTTTCTCCCTCTCTCTTTGACCCTGTCATATTCCTGACCTCTGTCATGTACGTTGGGGCAGTGAACATTCCTAACAAACAGCAGCACCCAGGTGCTTGAGAAATGTGCTTCCATCCTTGTTAAGTCTCCCCAGATCTCGCCTTGTTGGACCAGACCGGATGACCCCTTGAAAACAACCGGAGACTCACTGATTGCATAGCTGCCTGGAGTTCTTTATTTGATCATTTGCATTAGTTTAATTTGCCCTGGCAAGACCAGGCTTGGTTGCTCTGTAGGACACACAGGCTTCTAAGTGACTGGTTTTCAGTGTGCACTGGGGGAGGACATGGCTTGTGGAAATGATTTTCTGATGTTCAGAATGAGCCTCAAGGACTGAAGAAGTCAAGGCTGCTAGTTGCAAGTGCAGTGCAGTGAGTGAGTGAGCAGCGTTTGGGAAACCTCGAAGCTAACTGTTCTTACAGAAGGACTTGGGAAGCTTCCGCTGGAGACTTAGGAAATTAGTTTTCTCGTCCGGAGGGACTTCAAATGTGGCTTTGGGATTTTTGCTCTTTCCTAAAAAACGAGCGGTAAGAACATTTCTCAGGACATAAGTGGGGAAAAAAATGATGCCATTTGTGCTGTTATGTGTAAGTTAGGCAGCTCAGAAGGAGGTCAAAGCAGCCTTTTACAACAAGCTATCAGAGTTATGCAGCCCTGGTGAAAAGACTTCATTTCTTTAGGCCATCAGAATAGCGAAGTGTTTAAAAAGACTTATTTTTCAACAATTCAATTTGGACAAACCACAGAGAACATGATGGTAAAGCCTTAGGGAACCACATCCTTGGCACCCCATTCCCACCCCATCTCCCGCCCTTTCCCCTAGAGTATACTTCCACCCGAGATTCTCAGTCCTCCAGGCCCTGGCAGTGAAAAATGTTCTTAGATTGACATAGCAGTGCCATGTTAGGGTCACCGAGGTATTTCTGCCTCTGACTAGTACCTGTGTGAGTAGCCCAAGAAGGATCTGGGATCCCTTTCCCAGATTTCATGGCTGTCTTAAATTTCACCACCTTCTTCTTCTTCTTCTTCTTCTTCTTCTTCTTCTTCTTCTTCTTCTTCTTCTTTTTTTGTTTTTGGTTTTTTGGTTTTTTGGTTTTTTGGGTTTTTTTCGAGACAGGGTCTCTCAAATTTCACCTTCTTGAAGGGCCATTTCTCCTGCATTTCACCATCTTCTGTCTCAGCTAAGAGGCAATGACTGTATCCTGGGAACTCCAACAGAACTTTCTTGGTGGTTTCCTTTGGATACTTGTGGCCTTCTTCCCAGTTGTCTTCATTATTTGTTACCCTGATGTAGGCTGGAAGGTGTTGGTCATACCACTTGATCCGTGGGTCATGTGTGACAACACATTTCTTAACGCACTGTTGATTTCTGGCCTGTGTTGTTGAGGTTGGTGATGAAATCTGATCTTAGCCTCTGTTCAGAGTCACAACCACCATACCACAATATGCTTGGTCTCTAGGACTTTCGAGACAGTGAGGGAATGTGATCTGGTGGCCTTTATTTGGTAAATTCTCTTGCACGGCAAGTCATTTGTAGTTCTGCAGCGAAACCTTGAAACAAAACCCACAAAAAAAATTTTTTTTATATCCCCCTTTACACATCCTGAAGGTACTTCTTTTTGTGCATCTGCATTGTGACTGCCCTTTGTGGAGCTAAGCAAATCCCATCCCAGAGATCTGTGGTGGAACTGCATGGTTTTGGGTAATGTGAGGCATGGTCTTAACTGTATGGTGTCCTCAGACTTGATCCTCTCCTGCAGCTTCCAGAATGCTGGGGTTACAGGGGTGTGCTGAGCTTGATGAGTCTTGATGGACTTTTTAATAGATGAGGCTGCCCATGTCGGCCTGATGTGATAGTTCTGGCCAAGGCTTTGGTTGTGTTGCTAAGAAGTAGTTACTGGATACTACTCCCCTTTCTACTGTTTGTATTTGGTAATATTTTTTAAGAAAAGAAGGTTCAGCAGGGCAGTGGTGGCGCACGCCTTTAATCCCAGCACTTGGGGGTCAGAGGCAGGCGGATTTCTGAGTTCGAGGCCAGCCTGGTCTATAGAGTGAGTTCCAGGACAGCCAGGGCTACACAGAGAAACCCTGTCTCGGAAAAAAACCAAAAAACCAAAAAACCAAAAAAAAAAAAAAAAACCTCCAAAAAAAGAGGGTTCAAGTTTACTCAGAATTTAATTGTTAGGTAAGGTCTGTAACCTGAGAATCTGGTCTGCAAATTTCATAACTTCATTTTTCTTTACAGCTGAATCCTACAGCGTATGTGCTACCTTTTTTTTTTTTTTTTTATTACCTGTTCATCTGTCGAAGGCCGTTCAGGCCGTTTCTGTGTTGTGAATAGGGTAGAAATAAGCATGGCTGAGCAGGTATCTGAGGAGTAGGATGTCTGAGTGCCGAGGAGTGGGTCACAGGTTAGATTTATTTTCAGCTCGTATGCTTTAGAGGTGTGCTTCATAGTGATAGTTTGCGCTTACGCCAACAGTGAATGAGCGTTCCTCTTTCTACCACCTCACCAGCATTCATTTTGTTGATCTAGGCCATTCTGACAATGTCGAGATGAAGTCTCAAAGTTGTTTACGTTTAAATTTCCCTAATAACTAAGAATGATTAACACTTTTCGAGAAAGCATTCCCAAGATGAAGGCTTTCTGATCACCAACACAATAGGATGCCGTAAATGGAATATTCCACCCCTGACCTTGTGACAGATGGCCCAGATTCAAGCAGACTAGAAATACTGAGATTACACTCAGGTGCACATATCACTATATATGAAACATGTGAATTTTTTGTTTTGACCTGGATGTTATTTCCTTTAAGTGTGACAAATGCAGGGTAGGTCAGGGTGGTAGTAAATAACAAATTTATCAGCAAGATAAGCAAATAATTTGCCCAGGAGTTCCAGTCAAGGGTGACATGTACGTGCTGCACCTCAAAGGCTGACACACTTCCGGCCCCAAACCTGTTGGATAAGGAACATTGAACCCGTATTGCAATTTCTTCATTTAAAACAGTTGTGGAAATAGGCTAGCCAGTTGTCACTAGAAGACCCAAACTGCCAGATGATGAGATAAGAATAAGATGTTATTGTAATTTTGTAGTTTACAAAGTACATTTTGCTTGCTCGTGTTTAGTGTTCTGCATAGAATGACATTTGGGTCCGACATCCGTGTGAGAAAAATGTCAGAGGTTGAAGGCTTGTTACTCAGTGCCCTGTCACCTCTCAGAAGACAGCCGGTTAAGCCACACGGTTACTGAGTCCCAGAGCATTGTCATAGCCCTTGGGGTGTTGTCTTAGTTATAGTTTCTGTTGCTGTGATGAAACACTATGACCAAAACAATTGGGGAGGGAGGGCCTATTTGTTTATTGACTTACTTATTTCTGGAGGCAGGAGCTGAGGCAGAGAGCACGGAGGTGTGCTTCCGCCGGCTTGCTCAACCTGCTTTCTTCTAGAACCCAGGGTCATCATACCCCAGTGGCCCCACCCACATTGGACTGGACCCTCCCACAGATCTGTACTGTGCTGTGTTTCAGGTATGTGCAGATGTGGTTAGGGCAGTTTACATGTGAGGCCCTTGGAAGAAGAACCATTTGTGGCAATGGAGGCAGGCAGGAGCTACAGCAGTGACTTTGTGTCCTTGCTTTGTTTTTAGGAGCCAGAGTTGCCTGGAAGGTCTCCTTGTGTTCAGGGTATTCATTCCTGCTTAGTGTGTGTTTTGGTTTGCTTGGTCTTCTGTAGTGGAATGCTGCACTAGGTGGCTGAAGCGGCAGCATGAACTTTCTCAGCATTTTGGAAGCAGGAAGACCAAGGTTATGTTGTCTGGTGAGGAGGGTTCTTCCTGCTGGCCCTCTTGTCTTTCACTAGCACTTTTGTTTTGTTGTTTGTTTAATTTATTTACTGTCAGTGTATAGAATAAGGGGTCTCTGCTGTGTCCTTGTCTTCTTAGGAAGGAAGCAATTCTATTAGATAAGATTCCCATTCTTATTACCACCTTTAACGGTCACCTTCCTCCACTTACAATTTCTTTTCAAAGAAATCGTATGTTTGTGAACATGTGTGTGTCTGTGTGTCTCTGTGTAGCTGTATGCATGTGAGTGCTGGTGCCCACAGAGGCCGGAGAGTGTGTTAGATGCCCTGGAGCTGGAGTCAGTCAGTTCTGAGCTTCCTGACATAGGTGCTGAGAATTAAACTTGGCCTCTGTAAGAGCAGTCTGAGCTTCTAACCGCTAAAAGCATCTCTCCAGCCCCAATATGAGACTGTTGCTTATTTTGGAGACGGAGGATTCACTGTGAATCTCTGACCAGCCTGAAGCTCGCTGTGTAGACCGTGTGGCCTCAAACTCACAGGATATCCGCCTGCCTCTGCCTTCCAAGTGCTGGGATTAAAGGCATGCACCACCATGCTCGGCTTCAACTATCTTCTTTAATGTTGTGTCCGAATACATTTGGTCTTCAACATCTGTAGTTTTGACCAGTTGCAAAACTTTTATCTTTACTAAATATATACACTTTTTTTTTTTTTTAAAAATGTATTTCTTAGTATAGTTTCCATACCATTAATGCTGTTGGATGTTTACATAATCTAGAATGTATGGGATGAAGATCATAGGTGATACAAAAAGCGTGTGTAAGGTTACAGAAGTGATGTGAACATCTGAGTATTTGGGAACTCCAGTGGTTCCGGAACCAGTCTTCCATGATACTGATGGGGGATGGTATCATTGTGTCATTATTTGGGGGTTAGAGCTTCACTGTATAAATCTGGGGCTACAATTCCATCTGTCACAGTGTATCTCTGTCTTCTCAAATGGCTAGTCTTAGGACATACAGTTGCTTTTACCACCCAGATCTGTAATCTGTTTATTCTTCTCTGAGGACAACTGCCAGGGATGGTTTCAGAATAGCTAGAAGTAAAAAGAGACTGTCAACTCATCCAGTCTAGCCCTCAAATCCCATGGCCGGTAAGAAGCATTGGCACTTTGCTTTGAGGCTTTAAGCAGAGTGATTAAAGACAAAAAGGCTTGACTCTGTTCACTGTGGACACTTGCCTTCACCATGTGGTTTGGATGTGGGCACTCACTGTGGTTTGTTTGTGTTTTTTTCCTCTATGAGGACTCTCATAAATACAGCGGAGAACATGGTGGGTTTTACACGAGAAGGAACTCATTTGCTGATCCCTTGTGAGAGTAAAAGTATGGGGCAGAGAGTCTCTATGACAGGGCTGTGGTCCTTCGAGTCAGTGAGTGCTCTTCCTGGGATGTGCATGGTGGTATTTGGTGAGATATAGCTTGTGCTCTGTGTGTGTGTGTGTGTGTGTGTGTGTGTGTGTGTGTGTGTGTGTTTTTATGGCCAAGGC
This sequence comes from Rhabdomys pumilio, assembly GCA_030674055.1. Taxonomy (NCBI): domain Eukaryota; kingdom Metazoa; phylum Chordata; class Mammalia; order Rodentia; family Muridae; genus Rhabdomys; species Rhabdomys pumilio. The sequence goes on along the minus strand of JANHMN010000017.1, from coordinate 23,232,700 downwards.
TAGTCTATTGTTACAGGTGACCACATTGGAGAGTGGGGCTAACCTGTAACCACTCTCCATCCATGTAGGTTTGTTCATTCATGGTTCCTTTGTTGTTTCATTATTTTGGTGGTGTTCATTTGTTTATCCTTTCATTCATTCATTGGTACGAGTCAGTTATCTTTCCTAATTATTTCTAAAACATCCAGTGTCTCAAACTGTACCATCTTCTGGCCTGCCTTGCCCTCTGGCCACTGTTCTCTTCATCCATCCTCTAATCCATCCGTGAATTCCCTCTTGTGTCCTCAATCTGGTTATCAGTCCTATTGATGATTCCTCCTCCAAAAGATTGCTTTCACTGACTCTGCTCTGTTCTTTTTTTCTTTTGACTTTGACATCAAAACATCGTCTGACAATCCTGCCATCTGTTTTCTCATTCTTTGTGCCCTGACACTCAGTTGAGGCCACCTTCTCGCACTTGGCGACTCTCCACTGCCCGGGGATCCATCTCTCAATATGTTCCGAGTCCCTGGTGTTACAGATGTGGACATACACACTCACTGTTCTCCAAACCCCACTCTCTCCTAAGCTACCGCTGTCTGTAACCACATACCCACAGCGGTTTGCTAACTCTGGTCAGGAATTGCTCTTAGACACTGATGCCCATTGGGGCTGTTCAGGGCTAGCTCTAGACTGCTGAGCTGCTGTGTAGCTGTGGTTTTGCATACAGTGCACCAGGAGCCTGCCTCTTCTTTATGAGAAGAGAGATTGTCTGCAGAAAGCAGGGTGAGTATGTGCCTTTTAACGCAATGTCTCCCTGTAAATTTCCCTTGAAGCCATTGTTTGTGGGGCAGTGCTATCCCATTGAAATGCCATGTGAGTCACTCACCCATGTGAATGCCAGGCCCAGATGTAACTTTAAATGTTCTCAGGGCCGCATTAAAAGTGTAAAAAGTAACAAGTGCTACTGTCATGCTTTTCTTTACCCAGTATAACAAGTTTGATTTACAAACATAATTAATGTGTGATTAGACTTTTTTTTTTTAAAATTTGATGAAGTCTTCAGAGTCCAGCGTACAAGGTATATTTAACAGCACCTATCTTTTCCTTCTTGGTGCATTACAAATCTTTTAGAAATGTGTTTTAATTGTAGAGATTTAAATTGTCAACATAAATAAGGTTTCACATATTTTTGATCAGTGCCAAGTACTTAATCTATATCTAGGTATAAAAGCTAAAATCATGTTTTTGAATGGTCTCTCACACTTCTGCACGCGCACACACACAAACACACACACACACACACACACACACACATACACACACACACACACACGACCAGACATTGTAATTACTGTTCTAAGCACATTACAGACAATAACTCATTGAATTCTCACAAGATCTGAACACGGCCCTTTCTGCCTTTATTCTGGAAAAGAAAAAAAAAAAAAAGGGGGACTGGGTTGGCTGGCTGAGAGCACAGCCACTCAGTGGCTCGTCTAGAACTCCTGTTCTGACCACCGCACTCTCTAAGCCAGGCTACCGTACGTTTGTTAAGATATGTCCAAAATGCATCAAATGGAACATAAGCTTTCATGCTAGTTAAGAGTTGAGAAATGGTTGAAAGACAAAAAAAAAAAAAAAATCACTGGTAGGGAGTGGAGTTGGATATAGATTCATTCTGGAAACTACTTATCAGCTCCATGTGAAGGAGGTTCTGGACTTTGGAAGGACTTAATGAGTAAGGCTGCCTCAGCGGCCTTGGGGATGCAGCTTTGAAGGGTTCCACTGTTCTTCTGACTACTCCCCTGTGCCCATCTGACACGCGTGAAGGTCTTGAGGATTTCCAAGTCGGCTTTGGCCTCTTTTCTAGTCATAGAAGGCTGGGTTGCCTCTTAGTCTGCATTCTTGGAAGCAGCTGCTCAGAGTCCCTTTGGGAACTATGACACGGGCTGCCATTCCAGGAGAGTGTGCTCCACACCATTCCAGACTTGGCCTTTAGTGTTTGGAGGTTACCGGAGTCTTGGGAAGCCTTTGTCATGAGCAGATGAAAGTGCCTGGAAATGATACAGTCTGCCCACGTCTATCGATTTTCCTTCAAGGATGTACCTCTGCTTCATAATGAATGAATTTTGGCTGAGGATTTAAGGATGTCTGTAAGTCAACAGATAGTTCAGTTATGTCACTTAGGAGCCTGGCTGCAGAAGCATGCTTGCTGTCTTTCCTTGCTTCCTTCTGTCCACTGTGTCCATTTTATGGCTAATCATTTTACAAACTTGTATCAAGCCTGTGTGTGAGTGTGAGGAGGGCCAGTCAGAACTGATAATAAATTGTTCTTATTATTTCGTGTGACGGAAGCCGGCTTGATGTTGATATAAAAACCACAAGCTACTATAGTATTTTTTAAATTAAGAAAAAAAAAAAAAAAAACCAAACAACTTTCTTTTTTTTTTAAAGCAAGAAATAAAAGGATTCAGAGAGTTATGTTGGAAAGTTTCCATAATCTTGGTAGGTGGATCAGTGAATTTAAAGAAACAAACTTAGCAGACTGTAGCAGGATAGATAATACATTGGGTCTTTTCTGTCTATTCATTTCTCTCTGTGTCTTTGGGATTTCACTTCATTTCTTCACTCTTATGTGGTCCTCTGTTCAACCACTGGGCTTTTTCTATGTGGTCTGTTCACCTGGGCGCACACACTACCCTTGATGTCCCTGTTCACAGTCTCCCTAGGCTCTGCCTTGCTTGGCTTTGTAGATTGACTCTTATCCCTCTGATCAGTCCTCTGCTTTGCCTGGGCAGAACTGAAGTGTGTTTGATGAACTGCCCGTAGGTCAAGAGTCTTGGTGTTCTTTTCAGACTTGATTGTGCCTTGTACCTGATATACTCAGGCATCCAAAGAAAAGCTGGTTCTGTCTTCTCTTTCCACAGCTGTGTTTAGTGGGTCAGGGTTCCATGCCCGAGGGAGAAAATATGTTTTAACATCCTGCATATTAGTGCATGCATGGCTTCCTACCCATTTTTGGGATCTGATTTGCTGTTAGATTTGGATTGGAAAATAGAGACAATTCACGATTGCAAATCCAGAATCACTTTTTTCTAGGTTAGTATCTTGAAAAACTTGATGGAGGCTTGAATATCCTTCACCCATGTCTATAAAACTCACTGATTCTCAGCTGAGCAACTCTCCCGTGCTGACATTTAGTAATGTCTGGAGATACTTGTCATGCTTAGGGTACTACAGGTGGATAGTTGGTACAGGCTGGCTCTTAAAGTCCTGTAATATCTGCACAGCCAAGAACTAACTGGCTCAGAATACTCAAAGTTAATCAGCCTTGGGGTGAATGAATGCAATTTTCTCCACAGGTGGTTTTTATTTTAGTTAGTGGATCTCACAGTTGCTTTTAGGAGACCAATTTGATTCCTCTATTTTAATCAACATAGTGAAAAATAATACATGTTTAGAACACCTGGACACTATTTGTACCTTGGTGCCCTTAAATATGCAGAGGAGACACTTCTATGTAATTGACTCTTTTTTGGTGTGGAATAATACTGAAGTTTGTCAGTCTGCTTATCTCTGACCAGTCGGCGTGTTTGTACCACATACCTAGGAAGAGCTGATTGTTGCATTGTGACACCTAGCTGAGAGGTGAATAAAGTCCATTGCTCTCAGAATGCCCACTGATGTGGGAGTTAAGCAGTTGCTTAAGCCATGGCTGATCATAAGGCAGCTGTCTGTTTTCTTAGAAACTTTACATTGATGATCATCCAGAGAGATGTATTTTGTTATTACCGAAGTTCATGGGCTTGAGGGCTCAACCTGGTTTGTTTTGAGCTGGGCACATGCGTTAGTGTTTGAATGTCTGATGTCTGCTTTGTATGGGCCTTACCCTCTTCAAAGAGAGAACACAAATACCACAAATTAGACCTTAGGAAGGAGAAGGAAAGGGAAAATTCTAATTTGGCTGTTAGTTGCTGACTCCCAGCGTCTACACAACTACCGATTAGCCAGCCTAGGATATGATGACTGTCTGAAATTTTTCCCTTTGTAAATAGGCTCTTTCTTGATCAAGCAGGGGGAAAAGGGGACCCTAGAAATGTGGAGGAGGCTTGCCAGTTGGAGTTGCCTTGTCTTCATAGCTGTCTTGTGTTGATTATTTCCTGTCCTGTCCTCTTCCTCTTTTTGACCGAATTTCTTATCACCATCCTTCCTGTTCTGTTACCAGGACGAATACCATAGCAACACAGTGAAATGTCCATGTTCTGAGATCTTAAATGTATAGCCTCTCTTTTCTCTAGTCCTATCTCAGGTGACTGAGGATCCTGTGGAAAGTTAATGGTGACTCTTGGGGAACACTGGGAACTTCTGAGTTATGTGAGGCTGAGCCGAGGATGTATCTTTTTGCTGCCTGTAGGCTAGCCAGTGGCATTTCTTCATGGTGGGTGTGTGGAAGGACTCTTCTGTTGTGAATTGGATGTTTTGTAAATGGAGAAAGTATCCAAACTGGCCGGTGGGTTCGCAGCTGCCAATGGGTTTCTGGAGAGAGATTGGCAGTATGGGGATGTTTCTGGAAAGCTGCTGGCCCTGCACTCCACTGTGGCTTGTCTCCTGCCTGTAAGCATCTGCCTTAGGTGGGGGATATTTTGGCTTTTCATTATAATTGGAACTGTATTAAATTATATTATTCTGAACTTGAGTAATAGGTTTATCTCAATTGGAATGTCTAAAGTCTTGATTCATGTGCGGAGTAGAGATTCTTTGCTACTGATTTGACTAGTTACAGAGTTGCCTTTTCGCCTCTCCTGATACTGTTCTGTGTTTTATGAAAGAGGTTGCCACAGTTTTTCTTACAGGACTGCCTTTGGGGCTTGTATAGTTAGTGTGATGTAGTCCTTGCTTGGTACAGTGTTTCCTTCAAGAAGCATGAATAAATGATTTAAGTGGCAGATACAGGGCCCCGCTACTTGTATCAGATCCTCCACTGTGGTTAAGGCTGGAAGTGGGTGGTGTAGAGGTGACAAATCCTGTTATTCTTCAGATCTCTCCTGTGTGGCGGACTACTGTTGGGATTGAATCTTGAATAAGCAACGTTCACTTAGTGAATATTTATTGATGCCACCTGTGTGCCAGGGCTGTGGGAGCCAGACAAAGACCTACCTTCAGGGAGCCTGTAAACTAGCCTAGAGGGTGCTTTGTTTGTTTGTTTTTGTTTTTTGTCTACACTCATTTCTGACCTTCAATCACTATCTCTACACTTGTGTGAGAGGTGACACTACAGAAAGTCTCCCACCCTCCCAGACAGCAACAGAAATGTAGTTCCAGTATCTTGGATGAATCTTTCCCAAGTTCCTTGGAGACAGAAGCTAGAATGGTCGCCTGAGTGCAGTTGTTCCCTGGTGTAGTTGTGGACATCCGTGGCTGCCCCAGCACCCTCATTCTCTCATGCAGCTATTTCAGGGACTCTGATGAAAGTCAGACCATTTGTTTGCTCACAGTAGACTCTTGTTTTGGGGTTTACTAAACCTGTTCTGTTCTTACAATGTAAACTCTGCTTGTCTGTTGCTTATTTACTTTTTAAAAAAATCAGTGAAACTGTTTATTTCAGGTTTTAGCTGAATTTTGCACTTAGATAGCATTATTTCCTGTTTTGGTTGATAATGGTATATGTGCATTAGCTCATGTTTTATTTTTGTTTGTTTTTATGTATGGTTTTTGAGACAGGGTCTCACTATGTCGCCCTGGCTGACCTGGAACTCGAGATGCTGACTAGGCTGGCTTGGATCCACCTGCCTTTGCTTCCTGAGCGCTGCAGTTAAAGGCATGGGCCACCACAGCCAGCTCATGCCCATCCCTTTTAATTTAGAGATTATTCAGTCAAATTTCTCTCTCTCTCTCTCTCTCTCTCTCTCTCTCTCTCTCTCTTTCTCTCTCTCTCTCTCTCAATGGATGTTGCAGATTAGTCCTGTCCAGCTATGGCAAGGACTTGTTGTGTTTTTTTCCTAGGTCTGATTTGGAAAGTACTTCCTTTGAAACTTAAACCGTTTCTTACTCTAGTTTGGATGTTTTTTTTTGGGGGGTTTTTTTTTTTTGTTGTTGTTTTGGTTTTTTTTTGCATCAGAGTCCTGGTTTTTTGTATTTGTAAGTGTAGTCTTTCAGACTCCAGTTTCTCAATCCAGCGCTCAGATCACAAAGGTGGTCTGTGAGGTATTATAAAACGTTTCCAGAGGTGGACAGATGGCAGCCTTTATTTGTTTGTTTGCTTATTTATTTATTTATTTATTTATTTATTTATTTATTTTTTCGAGACAGGGTTTCTCTGTGTAGCCCTGGCTGTCCTGGAACTCACTTGGTAGACCAGGCTGGCCTCGAACTCAGAGATCCACCTGCCTCTGCCTCCCACAGCCTTTATTTTTTAAGTTCTGTTTAGCTGAGGAAAACAAAGCAGCATTGAATTTCAATGTAAACAGGGCCTTGGTTACTTATGCTGAAGCAGCCTTCATTTCCTTTGGCTTCAGATGCCATGGATTATTGTAAAAAGGCTTCTGTGAAATGCTAGAATTAATTAATGATAGACTGTAATTAAGGCTTCATGTTTCTCTCGAAGTTAATTTGAGAGTAAACCAAGTTTCATTTGGAGATAGGAGGTTTGTGATGGATTAAAGGTAGAACAATGCTGGATTCCTGGTTTGGGGCCTTGAGAAAGAGAGACTTTGTATTAAGTCCTTGTTCCGTTTCATTGAAAGTTACAAGTTTGCTTATAGGGTCTATGTATCATTTTATGTATCCAAGCACACACAGTATGTTTTGTCCGATTTCAGTAAGGTAAAAACCTCATTCTGTTTTATTAAGCTGAGCTGTAATGTTCTCTCTTCCTTCCCCCCCACCCCCTTTTTTTTTAAATTTGAAAAGTTAGTATAAAACTCAGGACCTAGAGCCCAAGGCCTTGAGCTTACTGGGCAGAGAGAGGCCCTTGCACTGAGCAGTGTCCTCAGGCCTTTTAATTTCTTGAGTATTGTGACTCACCAGCTTTATCAAAGTACAAGTTGTTGCTGTTCAAAGGCCACCGTGGTATTTTGTGCATATGTTTTTATTTTATATTTACATTAGCATGGCCCTCACCCTCCAGTGATCTCCCTGTATAGCACAAGCAAGCTGTGACTTTGCTATGTAGCCCAGTCTTGAACAGGAGATCTTCATGCTAGCTAGAATTAGCTGGATTTCTGAATTACAGGAATCCCGTGGGCTTGAATTACAGGTGCGTACCACCATACCCATCTGTGCATTTAAAAATACTTTCAGATGACTGAGACATACCCAGCACCACTTTTCCTCACTTCATGGTCTGGCATCAGTATAGGGCCCTCGTCGTATTTAACGATCAGTGTTGACACACCATGTTAACAAAAGCCTGTGCTATGTTTAGACTTATATAATTAGTTCCTAACATCTGTTTTTCTGTCCCAGGACCCCACATTGCTTTTAATCCTGTCATCTTAGATTCAGCGGTCTGGCGTAGCTTCCAAGGCTGGATTCTGGTAGTTGCAAGCACTTTGGACAGGATTTGAGCGTTGTTTCCTTTCCTCATGATAAGATTGGGCTCTAGCAGAGAGTTGAAAGCTCCGTTCCCTTCGTATCACAGGTGCTGCCCTCTTACATTTTTGTTGCTGTGCTAAAATATCCTGACAAAAAAACCAACTTTGGGGGGTGGGGGGGGGGGGGTGGGGGGTGAGGGCTGGGGGGTGGGAGATGTATTTTAGTTCTGATTCTAAGTCATAATTCTTCATTTTGGGAGAGTCAAGGCTGGGACTTGAAGCAGTAAGTCACATCCCCAGGAGAGCAGAGAATCATTTCATGAGTGCTTTCTGCACAGCACACTGATTTTTCACTGCGGTTCAGGGCCCCGTCATGAAATGGTGCTGCACACATTCAGGGTGGGACTCTCAAGCCAATTAAGGAAAATCTCCCACAGATTTGCTCACAGACCCAACTGTCTAAGCAGTCCCTCCACGAGACTCTCTACCCAGGTGGTTTTAGATTGTATCAAGTTGACAGTTACATACTGTCAGCATAGTTTGCAACTGTATGCTAACCTTGCCACCTGGTTGAGATACAGTTTTCTCTAATGTTGAGTTTTTTCCTTCTTTCCATCTCTGGTCTTTGGGAAAAGTCAGCTCTACCACCTGGAGTGGTTGTTTCTACAATAGCTGCTCAGAACTCTTCATGGGAGATGAAGTTCTCCTCGCAGGAGACAATTTCAGTGGCCATAGAAGGCATGGCAACATGGATCCTTGGCACTGTGGTGGGGGAGGTGATAGGGTGCTTCTTTAGCATAGTTCTAGAATATGGTTTCCGGATATAGAGAAAAAGAAATTCTCTGGGTCTGCTTTGGACTTAATGACTCATTCTTTTGAGACAGATTGGTCAGAAATCTGGTGAGATGAGTTTCCCACGTGATGCTGATCTGTATGGGAAGTTGAGGGCCTCTGCTATGGATTAGCATCTGAGCCCTTCTCATAACTTTGCTTGTGTGGAGCCCGGTGCTGCTGTGTGTTCTGAATCTTAAATTCTCACAGCGTGTGCTGGCTAGTCTTAGGTCAACTTGACACGCAAGGAGTTATCTGAAAGGAGGGACTCTCCACCGAGACAAAGCTTTCATAAGATCCAGCTGAAAGGCATTTTATTAATTAGTGATTGATGGAGAGGGCAGAGCCTATTGTGGAGGATGGCTATCCCTGGGCTGGTGGTCCTGTGTTCTATAACAAGGCAGGATGAGCAAGCCAATAAGCAGCACCCCTCTATGGCCTTTGTATAAGTTCCTGTTTCTGGCTTCCTGTTTGAGTTCTTGCCCTGGCTTCCATCAGTGAGAAACAGTGATACGCAAGTGTAAGCCAAATAAACCCTTTCCTCCCCACTTGCTCTTAAGTCATGGTGTTTCATGGCAGCAATAGAAAGAAACCCTAAGTGCCCCCCCCCCCCCCAGTTTCTACCACTTTGGTCTGGCTCCCTTTATATGAACCTGTGCCCCTTTTTTCTATATAGCTTCACTTCTCAGTTTGATGGTTTCAGATTTGCAGTAGAGGAAGAAATGAATGACATTTCTGAGACCTACTGTGGAAAGGTCTGGGCCAAGGAAGGGAGACTTAGCAAAGTCTGTCAGAAAGTTTTGTTTCAAGGGAGGGAGGGAGGGAGAGAACCTAGACTCCATGTAGACTGTGTTGAAGTAAGTCAAACCCCTAGCAAATCTTTAGTTTGAACCTTATCCGGTAGCTATGCTTGAGATAGTTTTACAGCTCTCAGGCATATCCCTTGGTTGAAGTAGGCTGACCGTGACCACAAATGGTTCTGCAACTTAGGGGTCTAAGTGGTCCTTGTCTTGGGTATTGCTGTGGAGGCTCTGGGTAGGAATAGGGTGGACACAGTGATCCATATCCAGTGTTGACACCAGGTACCCCGAGACATAGAGCTGGCTGGCTATATGATGTATTAGGCTGCCCTGAGTCTGTGCTAGCTTCCTTTCCTAGCCAGCCTGCTGAGCCAGGGTAGTCTCCTGTCTCAGTGCTGTGGGAGCCTTTAAGTGTGCTTTGGGCAGCAGTAGGCTCAGAAGCTGGCTTGGGAAACATCTTGAAGACAGTCTTTTCCTCTCTTGGCTTTCTGGTACGAAGCTCTAGAACAGCCTTTTTGTTGTTGTTGTTGTTTGTTTTTTATTTTTTTGTTTTGTTTTTGAGGGAAAAGAGTGCTTGGCCATTCTCTTGAGTGTCTACAAGGTCATAGTTAAAGCCTGTAAATTCTGGTTCTCATTATTCTCCAGTAGTGATATCCTTTGAGTGTGAGGTCAGGAAACAAGTTAGTCTCTGCATCTCCAAAATGACAGAGGTTACAGAACCTCATTGCATCCATTTATGTGACTGTGACTTACGGCACTCTGTTTGTGTATTAAAATGCCAAATGTAAATTCAGTGATGTTTTTCAACTTGTTGTCTTCTCAATCTGTGCTTCTGTTGTAGTTGATATCCATTTTGATCTGTAGATATCGCACGCACACACGCACGCAGGCACAGCAGAGAGAGAGAGAGAGAGAGAGAGAGAGAGAGAGAGAGAGAGACTGACTGACTTCTTTTAAACAGGATCTCACTGATTTACTAGCATAGGACTCAAACTCTTGGTCTCAAGTGATCTTCCCAAGTACTAAAATCACAGGTATGCGCCACTGTATCTAGCTACATTTCTGGTGTTATTTATTTAGTTTTTATTTTATTAACCTATTATTTGAAACAAGTTCTTTCTATGCAGCTCAGGCCAGTTATGTAGATGAGGCTTGAACTCACAGAATTCCGCCTGCCTCGGCCTCCCAGGTGCTGGGATTAAAGGTATGAGTTGTCATACCTAGTTCTGTCTGATGTTTTAAAGAAAGATTAATACTAGTTAGAGATTACAGATAGGAATTTCAGTGGCTTTGTGTGGCTGTCACTTGACTCCATGACATTTATGGGGCTGGGGACATTCAGGGCTGGCTTGTGGTACTGACTGCCTTGGGGCTTTCTGTCACAAGGCTGGTACAAGCATCAGATGCCTTTGAGAATGGGACTGAGCTGGGGTTTCCATTATATCTCCTTTATTCAAACTCAGGGAGGCCTGGCTTGAGGGTGTAGCTCCGTGACGTACTGGGCAAGTGTCAGACTGTGAGCTCTCCTATACTTAGGAGTCATCGAATCTGCAGTTCAGAAATTCTCTTTTCTGAGCCTTGATTGAGATCTAAAGGTTTGTTAAGTCAGACAGTGGGAGTCAGAGCTGATGTTGTATAGAGTTCAGAATTATTTCTTAGAGAAGACTTAGCCTATCCACACCCCTCTGCTGATAACTTCACAGGAGTTTGTAGACTTGTGATGAAAAACAAAAACAAAACCAGGCATTTTTATTTTTATCAGCTTTTAGTTCATATATAGTATTTCCTGTAGGTGTGGCAGCTTTTATTCATATATAGTATTTCCTGTAAGTGTGACTGTAGTGGCACAATCCACAGCCTTTGTAATTACCAGAGAAATAACAGGAATTTCCCTGTGATCCTATATGGCTGTATGCTGAAGGTGGATTCCTTTCTGCTTTCCTTTGATTTCCTGTTAGATCTGCCAGTGTATCTTGCTGTTCTTTGTGTGCCTAAAAGAAGCCCCAAGATGACCTGTGACCATATCCTAAAATTAGTTTGGAATACTGAGTTAATAACTTATGATTATTTAGATTGCCTAAAACCAAAACCATTTAAAACCTGGAAGACTGTTGAGAAAGTCTTCAGGCCTCATGTTTTGCCCCTAGAAAAAGGGGACATGGCATAGAAGGACAGACCTGGCTGGGACAAACATGATTCTACCTTCCCATGATGTCCTTGCCACTGGCCAGGGACAGTCTACCTAGGCCTTGCAGGAAAGTAACTCAATTTTGTTACCTAACAGAACTCTTTCCAGCCTTGCAATGTGTTATCTACTTTCAAGTATATACTGTTTCTTGGCTAAAAAACACTAATGTAAATTTGTTTTGTTTAAGTGGTAATTTTATTATGTTCTGAAAGTTGGGTTGGGGCCTTACAGCCTTGTGATGATGTCTAGGAACAGAAACATATCAGTATCTTTAAAAGATCTCATACATTAAAGGCTTTCTGGTTCTCTGGTGTTCTGTGGCAACGCAGCCCTTGACCTGTGTTTAAAGAAAAATGCTGTGAAAATTCAGTGATGAGAATTGGCACACACATTGCTTGCATTGGGCTTCCGTGGGTGCAGCACTGTAAATACCAGGGGTGAGAAACTTCCTTTAGTGATGCCTCAAAGGTGCGTTCTCAGAGCACCACTGCTGCAGCAGTCGGAGCTGATATTTATTGAGTACTTAACAGGGCTGAGCATTTTATACCCGTTGTCTAACTTGATCCTCTCTACAGCCCTGCAAGGCTGTCCTTCTCCTCGTTTAACAGATGAAGTGGCCGGTTTGAAGAAGCTAAGCAATTTACCCAAGTCTTAGTCTTGGCAGCTTTACTCTGGAGCCTTTTCCTGTGGGTGTGTTCTATGCGCACACCTCTGCCGTGATGCTTGGCTTGGCATTGGCCACAGTCACGATGTGATGTGTGGAAGACATTCTTAATTATTTTAGCCATGCAGTTTGAATGGACATGCTCCCCTATCTGTGGCTTTGAGTTCCATGTGTTTACCCGTGGCTACCCTCCCAGGGCTGCTGCTTCAGGGTTCAAGCGCAGAGCACAGTGAAGCTGCCTCGGAATCTAATAGCCATTCCTGTCTGTCTGGGAAAGAAACCAGTTCTGGTTGTAAAAAGAGAAGTTGCCAGATTTGGCAGGCAAAAAGATCTGTAGGTGCAAACAGAGCTCCAAATATTTTATTGAGACCCAGATTCATCCCTTTTCTTTCCCTCCTTCCCTTCTTTTCTTACCTACTTATTTATATATTTATTTAAGCATGGCTTTGGCTAGAACTGAGGGCCCCAGGTATGCTAGGCAAGAGCTCTACCACTGAATCACACGTCTAGCCTAAGACCTTGATTTTTGAGACATAGTTTTTTTTTGTTTTGTTTGTTTTGTTTTGGTGGGGGGCACTTTTTATTTATTTGCTTTCTGTGGTATGGATTTCTTTGAATGGTAAGGATGACATACTAACTTTATTCTTCTTTATTGAGTGCATGTCTTTATTGTTCTCATTTTTTAAAAATGCATGTGTTGCCGAGATGAGCAGAACAGACTCCTCAGAAGAGTTGTGAAGAAGAATCCGCATCTTGTAGACTCACTGTTCTCCGCTTCCTGTTGGTAGCCTTTGTATCTGTGACCACTGTGTATAAGCGTGTAGTCTTCTCAGTACACTCATCTCTCGATCTCACTGCTAATCTCTGTAGTGTTTGTTCCTGTTAATGCAAGATAAAGGCCTATTCCTGTGCAAGCTGTCTGTAGAATTGGACATTTAAGCTTTCACTCCTGTAGACCTGATGTCTCCATATATTTCTCTGCAGCAGAATCCCTTTCTTGGCATAAATTTTAAGAAAAGATTGCAGAGTTTCATGGTATGGTTGTCTTACGGCTCATGATTCATTTTTGCTGTGATGTGCCATAAGAGTCATACCAGTTTTCAGCAGCCTAGCTGTATTACCCAGGCTCTGCTGCCTTGGAAGGCGGAGTGTTAATGACCCCTCCAGGACAGCATTAGAGTTCATCTCCCCCAGAGAATGATTTTATCTCAGAATGATTAATAACAACACTGCTGCTATTTTCAGCCAGCTACGATTTGTCCACTCCGTGACTCTGTATTTTTAGAATTGGTTTCCTCTTAAGCAGTCCTTGAATTTCAGAGGTAGTACTCAGACTTACTGACTTAGCCTTGCCTCTTGTTGGTCCTCATGGCCAGACCTACTGCTTGTTTACCTGTGTATGGCCCATTCTTTGAAGGGACTTCCTGATAACAGATGAATCACCCTTAACCTTGGCATGTCCTTTTCTTTTAAGAGTGACGGTCGCTCTTGTTGGTGGGTGGTTCATTGGAGCCATATTTGGGGCATAGAGTTAATGGTAGAATTGGATTATTATGCTTTTAGTCAGTGGCCAGATAAAAGAGAGACCCGGGTGTTCCTTTGTTTAGTAACTCATTTGCTACACTACACACAAACAACACCTAATGGTGGGGGTGTGTTTGAGAAATCTGTCATGTGATTCATGTCACAAACCTAAATGATACAGGAATACCAGACAGCCATGTTACACACCTAGAAGGTGTGGACCCGTGTGTGTGCATGCGTGCGTGTGTTCTCATGTTTGTAGTCATGATAACAGCAATACAAGATTAAGCACAAGAGAACAGGAGGCAATCCGGAGACACAGTAAGCTTCAAGTATTTAAGACAGCAGAGTGGTTATAGTTTTATGTATATATAAAATATCTATGCTATGGGCAGTCATTGATTGATCATCAAGTGCAGTGTCCTGCATACAGTTACACATGCACTTACATGTGACTGATGGCACAGTAGATGTGTTCCATCAGCATCAATGTCAGGGTGGCTGTGATATTACCAGCCTGTAGGATGTTTTGGGTTTCACTGTCCCCCGAGAACCACCATAACTTACGTGATTTGTCAGTGACTGAAATTTCATTATGTGGCACATGATTGTGTTTTCTGTCAGTTTGTCGTGCCTGAAACAGGCAGATAGCCTACCAGAGGTACTATTTAGATTCTGAGTTTTAAAAGAAGGCGTGTTTTGAATGGATGTCTTTGTTGGCATGCGTATTGGGTGTGGTGTGCCCAGACTCGCAGAGATAATAGGCTGTGTATTTTCAGCTGCTACGTGTGTACTGTTTATTATGCAGTGTCAGGTGACTAATACAGTACACCAGAGTCACCTATTTTTATTACTTCTTGGTCAGCATCTGCTACCAAGCATGACTCCCCCAAATTACTACTCTTATTCTTCATGAGGTTTTTATGGTGTTTCCCCTAATTTTTCAAGAGTACAGCAAATTACTTTATGGGGTACCTTTTTAGAAATGGAAGGGTGACAAGGAGATGATGGAAGTGGGTGTGAGACACTGCAGCCCTGGCAGCATGAGGAGCACAGAAGACGTGCATGTATTCTAGCTGACAACCTTGTATGCCGAGGGTGTGGTACTGGAGGCACTGGAAGGTGTAGGGAAACTTGATACACTGTTTTAACCTGCCTCAGATACCTTGCTCGCCGAGGGCTGTTTTCCCTTCCCAAAGTCCATCTACAGTATGGCCTGTACTAGGAACCCAGGGATGGGGTTCTGCAGACCAGTGTGGTTCCATCCACATATCCTGCCTCTGTTCCCACATAGATTTTGCTCCCTCCATTCTGTTTCCTTCTGTGATGAGAGCTGGTAGATTTATTAATAGTTTTAATGCCTCCAATCAAGTTAGTATACTGATAGACTAGTGTCTCCGTTTTCAGGTTGGTTTGTTTGGTGTTTGATGTATAATGTTGGTCAGACTAGGGAGTGGAGGGAAGTGTTGGTCTCAGAGAGAACCCTGATATGTGTGAGTGTAACTCCTTCCATCTGGGTTGCTCATAGGAGCACATAAGTCGCCGTGTGGAGACCGAGGTTGCACAGTAGCAGATGGAACCAGGGATTGCTTCTTCTGGTGCTGAGTACAGTGCCACCCACAAACCTTGTTTCTGTTTTAGAGGGCCTGCAGGGGTTTTATTCCCTCTGAGTGCTTTGCCGTCGTCGCAGAGGTTCTGTGTAGGTGAAGTCCACACTGGGAATGCTGAGCGGTCATGCTTACTTTCCTCTCTCTAGAAAGAGGAAGCTCAGAGTGCTAGGTTATAGGGTCCTGTCTGTTCCTCTCACTAGATCCCCTTTGCTTTAGTGATGTCATATTATTGTTGAGCCACTGTAAGCAATAGAATGCAAACTACATAGGTACATTAGAGATCTAACTTTACTAGTAACCCCATTTGACAAGTAAGAAGTGCATTCATGTAACTTGTCACTCAGTTGTTACCTGTAGTGTAGATGCTAGCGTGGTCTGCTCGCAATCGACTATAAAAGCTTAGAAGTTGACCATGTGTTCATTTAGTCTTGTTTCCACAACAGCATAACTGTTGTTTTGGGTAAGGTATGCTTATAGATATTCTAGCTTAGTGAGCTGATAAGACACATTTAGGAATGTCTCTTTCTGAATGTGTAGAGCAGTGCTTGGCAAACAGCCCGTGGACTGAATCTGTCTCACTCAATACCTCCTGTGTGATCAGCCTTATTAGAACACACCCTGGCCAGGGATGGCGGTACATATTCCTAACACTTGGAAGATGGAGGCAGGAGGATCAAGGGATTCAAGGCCAGCCTGGCTATGAGTCCCTGTCTCAAAAAAAAGTAATATACAAAATCAAAAGGAGAAAAGAAGACAGCCAGGATCGCTCAGTTGCACGATGTCTGTGGCCGCCTTCGTGGTAGCATAGTAGAATTGAGTAATCGTGAGCTTGTGACCTACAAAGGCCAACATACATGTTTATTAGGCCCTTTCTGGAAGAAACCTGTTCACTCTGTGTGCAGGAGGTGCAGGACTGAAGTGGGGTACTGCTGCATTGGAGCCTTGCCCAGCCCTTTCTTGGCATCATAGCTCTGCACTCTTTTCTGGGGCAGGAGGAGGAGGTAGCCTTCAGCCGAGGGTTTCTGAAACACTGCGTGGTTCCTGGCAGATAACAAGTACTTCCTAAATGTTAGCAACACCCCCTATCTTATATCCCATGTTTTGATCTGTAGACTTGCTTGTTTCTTCATGGAAAATTTGAGGTAAATTTCAAAGTATTATCCAGTAGAAATAGAACGCACGCTGCGTGTGAGCGATACAGGTGTAGCTTCAGTGACCTCTGTGTGAGCACTACAGATGTGGCTTCAGTGACCTCTGTGTGTGAGCACTACAGATGTGGCTTCAGTGACCCCTGTGTGTGAGCACTACAGATGTAGCTTCAGTGACCCCTGTAACCACATTTAAAAAGTAAAAGGAAGCAGACAGATTTTAGTGGTGTGTGGATTAACCTAGTAGAACCCATGTCATGCCAACATACAGTCAGTGTGACAAATGACTACATTCCAACCTTTCTTGACGACTGCAGAGTTCCTCGTGTTATGTGTCTTACTCTGTAGCATGGCTCAGCTGGAATAGCCGCATCCTGAGGAAGCCACCATAATAGACAGCCTTATCCTCTGATGCCAGCTGGCTGTCCTATAATAGTCATCCCCCGATGCAGACTGCAGGACTAGTACATACCTCCTACATTACGAGCAAGCACTTGGCTCAACAAGACTGTGCGGCCCTCCCCCCCCCCCCCCCCCCCCCCCGACCTCCCAACTTCAGATTCCAGCTGCGAAAGAACCTCCTGTGTTTCTGACCGACTGATCAGTTGTAAGTTCCCATGACTTCCCCTTCTTGCTCATGAATGCCATGGGACAACTGCCAGAGCTCAGGAAAGGCACTGGGTCCACCTGCAGCACCACATCTTGCAGAAGTCAGTTACTGGTAGTTTATTAGCAAACATGCAATTCAGGTATGGCAGTGGGCAAGGATGCACAGGGTGTGGCTGGGGCAGCGCGGGGCTGCAGAGTTTTCACGAACTTAACAGTTTCCTTCAGAAAATCACCCCAACAGGCTCATTAACCAGGGAGAGTCCTCAATCCAGTATTTAAGAGTTAAGACCCAGTTACTAGCCATCTTCCCTCCCAGCAAGCAGTGGAAGCAAGGTTGAAGGTCCCCCCTCTCTGTTTAGGGACCCCCATATTACATCCCTTCATAGGCACAGGCTCAGTTGTGGCCGACTGTGACTCAGGATCAACTATCACTCTGGAAATTCCAAGGTTTTTCTGGGAGCTGTATCAGAAGCCAGAACACCGCCCAGAGATACTTTTTTGTATCATTTCCATGACAGGACAGCACTAACTCAAGACCCACCCATCCCCACCCCTTCCCCAGCTGGCAAGACCTATTTAAAACACTTTTCTGTGAGCAGCTGAGACTTTCTCATTTTCCATTCTCCCTTGCCCTTGTCTGAGTAATTGTGAATCTCACTGCTGTGGTAACTCCCCACATCTTGGTTCTGAGGAAGCAAATGCAGGAAAATATAGTAGCATTACTAGGGATTTTTAAACATAGCATTGTGACTGTGCTCACAGTAATGTGCTGAAGAATAACTGAGCTGTGGAAGATAAGTTTCCCTGTGGGTCTTCCGAGAAATAGGTTATGTAGCTGAAACTCTCCACCCTGCCCACTGTCCTTGTGGACACTGGGCAGATCAGACTGGCGTGGGAACTTGTCTGGTAGCCTTAGAGCTGTGGGTCTGAGAGATTGCTTGGCCTTATCTAGTCAGCTTTGGTGGATAAGATGTGTCCTGGTAACATTAGTGTAACAGGGGCTTTAAGTCCTCTGTGTTATCTCTAGCCTCTCTTTGCCTTGGGTGATGCTTTTGCATGCATTCCCCCCCCAACTCATGTCGGGAATAGAAGTGGGGGCCATGAGTATATCTGGATAAGAAAGCTCAGTCACTAAGCTAGACCCACTTGGCGTTTTAATGTTTATTTAAAGCTGCATTCAAGACTCTGGAGCCTGAGCTCTGGCTCAGATCTTGCCTTTTTAGTCCGCCTGTTTCGTGTAGATTGTTTCTTGATGTTTCAGTTACTTTCTCTAAGAGAGAAGTTCTGTAGATGGATAGTTAGAATATGGACAAGGCTGGGTAGAACATTTGTTTAACTTAAATGAGGTCCCGGGGGGTCCAGCTGTAGTGCCACAGAACAAACCCAGAACAAGACAAGCAGAACAGTGCCTCTTGCAGAGCCTTATTTAAGGATTTTCACAGGAATACTGTCAGAATAGAAGAGACTGGCGAAGAACCTCGGTGGAACTAAGTGGAACACGGCTGCTAGAGGGATGTCTGAGAGGTTCAAGCACTTCATATTCTGAACATGGCTTTGTACAGACCCTTTAAAACTGAAGAGGATGGCTGAAATGGTCTCTGAGTGTCTCACAGCTTCGGGAAGAGGCACACTTGGGACCTCCTTCTAAGGTGGAGATACTTATGAAGGATGGTATTTGCACCTGGCTTCTACTTTGCTAGTGGGTAAAATACATAGCGTGGTTGTTTTTTTGGTAATGAAGAGGCACGAAACTTAACACTGTATATGAGTGTACTTGGGTAAATGATGGTATTTAAAATAGTGTCAGTGGAAGCAGGAGGCTGCAGGATCTGCTTCAGAAAGGCCAAGGACCTGTAAAACAGTCCTGACATGACCTAGAATTAGACTGCATGTGATATCACAGCAGGCAATAGTGTCTGGGATGTGGACAGCAGAAGTAAATTAAGTTTTTACTAGTGGTGTGTGTGTGTGTGTGTGTGTGTGTGTGTGTGTTTGCGTGTGTGTTTGCGCGGCGTGTCTGTCTGTCCGTCCGTTCGTCCGTCTGGATGAGTGTGCATGCCTGTATATGCTCAGTGGAGGCCAAATTCATGTCAGATGTCTTCGAAGTTTGCTCTCCATAGGGTCTCACTGATTGGCTAGACCAGTTGACCATCAAGTCCCCAGGATCCTCCCATTTTCCTATGCTTTCTCCTACACTGGGACTTCAGGCTCCCATCATGCCTGCCTGGTTCACCTGGGTGCTAGGATGTAAGTCAGCCCCTTCCTTTTGCTCAGCAAATATTTTACCCACCAAGCCATTTCCCTGGCTCCTGAATTGGTTTTCATTATTTTAAATATGGAGATATTTGGCAGGTTGAGAAAAATATTTTTTGGGACAGTTTTTGGCCTTTTAAAGTAGTTCAGCTATTGAAGGAAGTCATTCTAAGAAGCAACCTGGGGACTTGGTCTTGACCATGATTCTGTTCGTTTACACCTCTTATTCTTTCTAATAAGAAACGTGGGACCTGGTTTGGATAGACTCTTGAAGAGTACTTTCACTCTTATTATGCCCCTTAGGTAGAGATCAGTATTTTGTTATGACTAAAAGAAAGTTTTTTTTAAAGCTAATATTTCTCAAAAGGAGGCAGTTGAAGCTTTCTTAGAGTCCATAAACCTTTCTAGAAAAAGCATGATACATAGCCATTTTCTTCTGCCCAAAGTCAAAGTCTTGGTCTCAAAGCTGTCTTTCCTCTCTTGGGCCCACTTGTCATTCAGATCTATATTTTCCCTACAGCTGTTCCCAGAAGCCTCTGGGGCTTCGACTTCCCCTGTCTGTGGGCAGTCTCAGGGCTACCTATCAGTCCCCCTTCCCTCAGTTTAGGCTTGTGAAATGTCTGGGAACTCCTTCATCTCCTAGTTTTGGGGAACTTTGGCTTGTAAAATCCCCCTTTGTATTCCCTCTACTGGAGGCAAAGGAGAGGCATGCAGGCAGATGCTGTTAAGGATGGTGATGTGGTGCCTTGGGAGGCTGAGTGATTCCTTCTGATATCTTCCCAATAGCCTCCCAGAACCTCTTGAAAATGCTCGTTCTCTTTAACCCTTAGTTTGGAAACCAAAGCCTTACTTGGACTATTGACTTTGACCTTCTCAAGACTCAGCTCCTAAGTGAGCTTGCATACTTAGTCCCAGAGGAGAACACACCCAGCTCTTGCGTGCATAACACAGGATCCTATCATCTGCCTGTGTTTAATAAGTAGAAAGCTGACGTTTGTTGTGTTTCTCCCTGGGACGCAGCGTTGTTCATTATTTCACTGCAATCCTACTTAGACTTCATCTCTAGCTAGGGACCATGTCTCATATCAACTTTTCCAGAGTGATCTAATGTCTCCTGTCTGCGTTCCCTCTCCCCAGCATTGGGACTGGCCAGTGCACTGGGCAGTACTGAATCAGGGCTTGCATGCCACTATTGGCTTAGCATACAGTTATCAGTATAGAGGAGATGCAAAGGACAGTGACAAAAATATTGACTCGGAGCCTGAGTCTTCTTTGCCCTCTCCTGCATGCCAGACTCCTAATCCTACCTTCTGGCGTTTTCCTGGCTGCCTTGGCTGTCATCTCCAGGTCCCATGTGTGGGACTTCCCCTTCCTTTCAGTTTTTACAAGGGCTTTCTTCTTAATAAGCTTTCATTCCATCTCATTTCTTCACCAACGGAATTGTTCTCTGCTCTAAGCAGATCGGCCTTCTCACCCAAGTGAGGAGTTTCTGTTTTCCTCAGGCCATTGCTTCACCCAGGAGTGTTTACTCTGTTTCACCTCTGGGTTACCCTGCCCTGTACCTGGAGCCTCTGGGGCAGGTAACCAGT
Organism: Rhabdomys pumilio; assembly: GCA_030674055.1. Lineage (NCBI taxonomy): Eukaryota > Metazoa > Chordata > Mammalia > Rodentia > Muridae > Rhabdomys > Rhabdomys pumilio. The sequence goes on along the minus strand of JANHMN010000017.1, from coordinate 23,211,970 downwards.
TTGAATACAAGTGCTACAGTGGTGTGGTGGCTGACACAGTCTGACTCACCTGAGCTGTCTCAATGAGGAAATGTCTAGATTAGCGTGACTAGTGGGCCTGCTGTGAGGGATTTTCTTAATTGAGTTAATTGAGGTAGGAAGAAGACCCTCCCTGGATGTGGGTGGTACCATTTCATGGGCTGGGCTTTGGACTAAATAAAAAGGGAAACAAACTGCACTATGGTGCACACGTTGTCTCCTTGCTTTCTGCTTTGGACGGTGCATGTGATATGAGCAGCTACTTCAGGTGCTTGCCTCCGTGACTTCCCTCAGAGATAGATGGTAATGAGGAATTCTGAGCCAAATAAAACCTTTCTCCCTTAAGAAGCTTTTGTTAGGGTATTTTCTTAGAGCAACAGGCAATTAAACTAATCCCATGCTACCTGCTACATGTAGTTCTTCAAACAAGAAGTCTCTCCTTTTCCTCTGGAAAGTAGCCTATAGTATGGACCATGTTTCCGGATTCCAGATTCAGGCAGCTTCAGATGGAAAATATTATGACCTCGACAGTGTAGTTAGATCTAACACAATTGCTTCCATGTGTACTTGAGACCTTTTTCTTGTCATAATTCCTTAAAGGATGTATTCTCAGATGCTGTCTACATAGCACTAACTACGCTGTGTTATATGTAATTTGGAAGAGCATATATATGTTCTGTACAAATTCTGTACCACTTTATTATAAGGGACTTTGGCATTTTGGGATTGTGTTCTGGTGAGAGAGTGTATCCTGAATCTAGAGACTCCATGAAGACATTAAAGAGTACCTCTGTGTGGTCGTCTCTAAAGCCACCCTTCCTTATTGTATATATGATGAAAGAAGTGTGGCCCAAGAAGTTTCACATGGACTGCTATTGGGAAAAACAAAAACAAAAACAAAAACAAAACTGCTTTCTAAAATCCTTACCACATGGGCTTGTTTAGAAACGAGTGCCTTGTCATCTGGTACTAACTTGGTTTTCTAAAAAAAATGGTTGTGACAGATTTTGAGAGGTGGGTTTACATAATTCGTCTACTGTTTATTCCTGTGGGTGTGGCATGTGGCTGCTTCCTTGATGAGAATTTGACTATTTTTTTATGCGTTTTTTCCCTTTTCTTTATAATTGTTGGAAATGTTAAATTGTTCTGTGCCTTGTATCCGGCAGAAGCAGGGTAGAGTCGTGGCCACCTTTATCCCTCATCCCTGCTCCTTCTTTGGTTTCCGTTCATTCCGTGTTAGGTTATCTAAGCACATTCTAGACCCATATGCAGGATAATTTTTTTGGAACCATCTGTAGCCAGATGCCATTTTAATGATTTAATTGCAAATTGGTTTTGTTTGAACATAGTTATTTCCCCCTATGATTTTCTTATTTTTCCCTAGTGTCATGTAGTACCTTCTTTTTTCTTGTCTTCTTTTCAGTTGTTTTATAGCTTCCCTTAAACAGATTCTGCTATCAACAGGAGAGCTTTTTCATGCTGCCTTCTAAGTAAGAGAATCAGCTAATTAAACAGTTTGAAAATTAGTTGCCCCATCTCCTTCTCTTCTGACCGTCTCAGCTGTTACCACAGAAGCATCACACTGCAGGGTCCAGGTTGTCTCAGCTACATCGAGCCGTGTTTGTGTGTGTGTGTGTGTGTGTGTGTGTGTGTGTGTGTGTGTACGTGTGTACGTACAAATAATGCTTATCTTCTTATGTGTAAATGAGAACTTGAGGCCTGCTAGTTCCACACTTCCTTTTGGTTACTCAGAACCAGAGAATGAGCAGTGCAAATGTAAAGCTGAGTAAAGCTGCCCAGAGAGGTACTGGCTTGTTCTCAGATGTTTCTTTTGCCCTACTTGGGCGTGGTACTGTCCTTTAGATGCGAATGTGGCAGGCCTGGGTTTTCTCCAGTGATCATCAGGGCTCACTTTGCTGGGTAGGGTTGAGATCTGTCAGCTTCTACTTCCTGTGCATCTCCCTGGTTCGGATTCTGGTTTCTGTCCCACTGTGACACCTACATCTTTCTCCTTTTGCCCATTTCCACAACTATAAGATATCATGAAATTACAGCAGCTTGTGGAAGGTTTGGGGTATAGGCAGGCCTTTGTTATGGAGACTAACAGAACAGAATGGCTGCTCGCCAACTTCTGCTTCTCGTGTGGTAGGTACCACCTGCCCATGGATGAGTGCTACAGTCTGCCTTGGGTTGTCTCCTGGCCTACCTGAGGGCATTTTGACATGACCAGAAAAAGAAACTTGTGAATTGTCTTCTTTATTCAGCTAGTGATGGAGCAGGCTACCCAGCTGCCTTCCTCTTCCAGCTGGCCCAGTTGGTTCCAGCCCGGTTGTCCCAGCAGGGCCAGCTTCTGCTCAGGCTCTAGGGATGGTTTGAAGTCACGCCCCAGCAACTCTTTGAGGAATGGCACAGCTCCTGGGTTTCTTTCCGTTTTGACTAAATATGAGTCATCACTTGTAGCTTCATTTCTCAGATGACCTCTGCCTCACTCCCCTGGCCTTCATCAGTAAGTAGAAGCTTTGTAGAAATTTTGTGCAGGCAGAGTCTAGTACAGGGGTTGGTTATGAAACTGTGAAGGGCTGGGGGGAAACAAAGATCAGAAAGTAAGAGAGCTGCCTGTAGCTGGAGCTCAGAGCAAGGACAGGGGTTTCCCAGAGCCTGCTTTCAGCCTGGCTTACTGCTGCTGTCACCAAGTAGAAGCTCTGGCTCACTGGGTACAGCTGCTGCCTGGATTCTCCTCCACAGGAAGCTGCAGTTCTTGGCGATGAGTGGAGGTGGGGAACGGAAGCAAGGCTTTCTCCTGTTGTCTTCGAAGATCACACCAGGGCCTCTGGCAAGGCCCCCAGCCAGAATCCAGCTGACAAGGCTCTATGAGATACAGCTTTCAGGCCCTCAGCTTCAGCCATATGGAGAGTTGTCTGTGAGGTCCTGATACCAGCCCACACCTGGCACTCAGATTCTTTTAAGTGTGGGTGGACCTGATGTTTGACATCTGGGAGGAGTGGATAGATTGCCTATCACTGTATGGGTCAGTGTCATTGAGCTATGGAAAATATGCTAATGATACAGAAGACAAACCTGTCTAAGCAGAAAACGTGGCTCTTGACAGGCCTTGATGGCTCAGTGTCCGAGGGCTGAAGTAGGTTTCAGGGACCTGGTGAAACCTAGTAATGCTATTGTTGTGTGCCCCGCGCAATCGTCTCGCCGGCAAGAAGGCACATGGGCACCAGGATCCTTCTGCAGCAAGCGTTTATTGCGATGAAAGGAAGAAGAGAGAGAGACCCAAGATGGCGCTGCTTTATATACACCCTAGGGTGGCATGGACATATCTGATTGGCTGCTTGCTCAAAACCCCGTATGACGCCCCAGGCTGGGCAGTGACTTGGTGCGCTTTCACCACTTGCACATGCGCAGTTTACTTGTTTACCCATGGGAGTGCCAGGTGCCAGCGCCATCTTGTAATGGCGAATGCTGTCACTGCTCGCTGCAGCTCTCTACATTGTTGGACCTAGTAACGTGATTGTTGCCTCTAATAGGCTGGCTGTCCCTTCCCATTGTATGTAGTGCCATATGGCTTCCATCTAGAGCCTAGAAGCACATATATTCAGCAGAAGCCAAGACTGTCCTTATCTGTTTGATAATCTACCCCTTGTGGAGGGGCATCTTTGTCCTAGTTCAATAGTTATACTACTCTGAGGCAGTCTCTTGACTGCTTCCTGGAACACACCCACCCTGATTATTGCCAGGGAACCAAGGGAAGGGCCAAAGCAATGACCAGAAAGAGACTCGCTAGGTAGAGTCCAGTGGTATACCTTGTCACAGGTGATCGAAGATGCAGTGACTGTCAGTCATGGTCACCCTTACCTGGTGCCCCTTTGTGCCTCCCTAGGCTGGGACTTGATGAACGTGTGCATCAGGTTATGGTTTTGGAAAAAAATTAAAAAACCCAAGAGCTTCAAGAATTTGGTTTGAGACCATATCCTTTGAAACTTAGGATTTAATGTGCCTTCAGATACCAGCTTTGTGTTATAAGACTAATTCGTCCTAAGTACTGATAATAAATGCATGTGTTAGAATCTCTTTTGGAGACAAAAAGGATCCAAACTCAAGGTACTGTTTTAATTTAAGGATGTCTTGATATGTTTCCTATTGCTAACAACAACAACAACAACAACAAGAATAATAAAAGTTTGTCCTGTTTCAAGAGCTCTATAGATTCCAGGGTGGTCTTGGGTGTAAATCAGAACATTGCGTGCTGGTGTGTGTGTGTCTGTCATGTGTCCTCTTGTCTTAATGAGGTTAGAAAGTAATCAAGGTTCAGTCATAGGGTTGCAGCTGGGTGACTAATCATTGTTCTTACTAATCACCTCTTAGTGATCCTAACCTCTAAACGCTATGGTCAAAGTAAGGGGTATCCTATCCTGTACCATCTCCTCCCTTCTCATCAATACCTCACAATGAAGAGATTCAGTTTTAACACAGGAGCCCTGGGGCAACATATTTAAACCATATCCACATCATAGCAAAAGGCCGCTTCATGTTAATTTCTTTGTACAGGTTTTCTCTGCCAGAATATTGTAACGTCATCCTTTTACCAGCATACTGAAGTCTTCACTTTCACAGGCCAGATTGGGCCCTTGAAGAACGGGTTTATGTTCTATGAGCCATGCTTGGCCTTTTGCTAGGCACATGGAAAAGGGAAGTTGCTTGAGCATGGTGCAGGTTGAGGAGGGGAACAGAAGAATAATTGTGTTGCATTTATAATGCAGCCTTTGCATTGGACTAAAGTGCACACTCATGAACACAGTAATTCCTAGTAGAGATTTCACTTTCTGTTTGGATTGAGGCATTCATTTCTTCCACTGTACAAAAGGTGGAACTGACCTGGGAAGACCAGCATGAGGGGTCTCCTGGACTTGTGAAATAACACTCACCTGCCACATGGTGTTTCAGCACACCCATTCACTCTACCATGAGCAGACTCAGTGGGCCTCAATGGCTTGTGTTTCTTCAGTTCTTTAATTCATTTCAACTCGTAAATTAACTTGCCCTTCTCATTTGTTTAGTTCAACTTTTGCCTTTTATATGGTGTTATTTTAACTAAGCGTATTTTGTATGTATTAGAAACAAAAGCATACTTGAAGTTTCTGGTTGGAAGATAAATGTAGAATGGTAATTATTATAGACTGTTTGAATAACCTTTAAAGTGAAATTTTCAATATTAAGGTCTTTGTTTTTTAGATACTACATTTCCTTGGGTCCTAAGAGTTATAAATATTTAGATATTTTTATATGCTCATTTCCTCATAACTTTCGTACATGTTAACAGACCCAAAGGAAATAACACCTTTCCTTTTCTTTCAGTTAGTACGTATTAACTATACAGAATGGAGGGTTTTTTGATTTTTGTTTTGTTTGTTTTGTCTTTTGAGACAGGGTTTCTCTGTGTAGCCCTGGCTATCCTGGAACTTGCTCTGTAGACCAGGCTGGCCTTGTACTCAGAGATCTACCTGCTTCTGCCTCCTTAGTGCTAACATTAACGTCTTGTGCCACCACTCCTGGCTCGGAATGGTGGGTTTCATACATGCTGGTTTACTTTGGAATTTGGATATAAGTTCTGATGTTTATCTTCGTTCTTCATGGCCTCTGTCATGTTGAAATGGATGTTGAATAATGTCATGTCCATAGTTTCTGTGCCTAGAAGCCATTGACCATGAAGAAAAACAGTTGCCAGGCAGTGTGTGTGATGACTGTGCAGCTGAGAGTTTGTCACTCTGCAGTCCAGATGATGGGAGTCTAGTTGCAGGGTGATGGTGTTAGGAGGGGAATCTTTGGGAGGTGTTTGAAGCTTGTGTGTGGAGTCCCAGTGAATGGATTCACTCTCTCATCCCTTTGCCCATTGTGCTGTATAACACAGAGGGAAGGTGCTGGTTTGTGAGCTAGGATGGGACTACCAGACATGGAGCTGGCTAGTTCCTTCAGCCTCAGAACTGAGAAACAACTCAGCTTGCCAGATACGCTGTCTGGTGGTAGCCCTGATAGACAGAGAAGGCAGTGGCGTGCCCCTGATCATCAATGGCTCCGGTGGAAGGTGATGGTGGCTGCAGGGTTGTAGTTTTAGACACGATGGTGGAAGTTGCTTTGTTGAGACTTGCGGGTGAGTTAGAGAGTTAGAGAAAGTGACAACTCTGCAGCATGGTTTCCACATGAGTTTCTGAGTTCCCCCTTGCTCTCTGCCTAAACTGCTGGCGAAGCAAAATGGACTTATGTCCTGGGTATGATTAGAGCCAACTCCTCCAGGAAGGTGGGTGGGGTTTCTTTAAAGCGATAAGTAATGCTTTGTGGAAATGGAAGGAAATGGCAGTAAAGTCACTGTGAATGCTGTGGTCTGCCTTCCAGACTGAGGTGTCCTGTCTTACCTGCCCCCGGAGCAGTTAGTTAGTGAGGACTATTTCCCTTGGCTTTCTTTCTCTCTTACGTTTGAAAGTCAAAGTTGTGCCAGTCTAGGAAGCTGGATGGCCTCTCCCACAGACTTGAGTTAGCAGTTGAGTTATCTCCGGCTCCACACAATGTCTTTAGAAATGTTGATGTCAACCTTAGAGATTACCTAGTGAGGACTGTCTTAGTCTGTTTTCTATTTTACAATGAAATGTCTGATGCTAGGTGCTTTATTGAGGAAAAAGGCTTACTTACCTTAATTAACTCAGGAGGTTGAAAGTCTGAGGTTGGTTGGCTAGTCATGATAGCATGGCAGGTGATGCCATGTGACTGGAAGGATATACAGGGAAACCAGGAAACCAGGATTGGGAGGGGCCAGGCTCACTGAAAGCAACTCAGTGCTACAGAGCTAATCTCAGACTTCACGAGAATAATGCAATTCTCTCTGAGGGAAGCACCTTCAATCTCTTTGACCTTTCGCTAAAACTACCTTTTAGGCATCCAACTACCTCCCAACATCTGATTGAAGAATAAGCTTTTCACATACCAAACCCTTAAATTTATTCAGGCATACTGAATCCAGATAATAGTAAAAACTCTTAGCTGCTTTGAAACAGGATCAACTGCTGATTTACTATAGCAGCCATGTGCTAGGTGCTTATCTGCTGACTGAGGAAGAGGCTTCGGGTTGATGGTAAGATGCAGTATGGACCATCCTTGCCAGAGCATGGAGTAGCGTGTGGTGGTATATGCAGGGTTGTCATTGCCAGCTAGGAGTTGTTAGTGCTTCCTGTCACCATTAGCTTGTGATGAGTGTGCCTACCCCTAGCCATTTCTGAATAGTGCTTGGAACTTCTCAGCTGCTCTGCACGGTGTATTCCTGTGTATCTGTTGTATACATAAAATAATATATATATATTAGTAAATTTTACTGGTGTTGATGTTATTCTGACACCATCTCTATTGATACCTGGATTTTATTTTTTTTTTAATTTTATGTGTTTATATATATATTGTGTGTGCATATGTCTATGTGTGCAGAGGCCAGAAGAGGGCATAAAAATTCCTTTTCTTTTGTTCTTCACCTTATTCCTTTGAGACAGAATATCTCTCTGAACCTTGAGTTTAAATTTTCAGTTAGACTGCTAGCCAGCAGGTCTTAGTGATTTTCCTGTCAATGCCTCCAACAGCACTGGAGTTGCAGGTGCACTGGTGACTGTTGTCTGCTTCTTACATGGGTGCTGAGATCCTAAGTTGGGTCCTCATGGTTGTGCAGAAAGTACTCTTAACTAATGAGCCATCTTTCAGCCCAACAATACATTTAAGGGAAAACTATTACTACAATAGTTTTAAATTTACCGAGAAGCTGATGTCTTAGGGTTCTCTATTGCTGGGTTAGAACACCATGACCAAAAAGGCAGCTTGGGAAGAGAGGGTTTATTTCATCTGTAACTCTCAGGTTTCAATCTATCACTGAGGGAAGTCCAGACAGGAACTCAAGGCAGAAACCTGGAAGCAGGAACGGAAGCAAAGGCTGCTGAGGAACAGTACTTGATAGACTGCTCCCATGACCTTTCCAGCCTGCTTTCCTATACAACACAAGAGCACCTGCCCAGGGGTGGTACTTGTTTTAACAGCAGCTTTAATTCTAAAACCTCAAGGAAATCAAGGTAGTTTGTTCTGGAATAAAATTCATCTGTTTGTCACCAGCAAGTAGATTAGGGGACCTTCAGGGTTTGTGCCCCTCTGTATCCTGTAGGCAGAGTCTGCCTCACTCCCTCCCCCCCCAGCCCCCATGTGCTTTCCTGATCATCTCTGGCCTTTGGCTTTGTAGGTAGAACATTTCATGTCTGTGCTAAATGTAACCATCCTTTGAAGGACACGTCATACTGGACTGGTGGCCCAACTAGTATGCTCTGGCTGTGATGGAATGCCATTTATTAAGTCTGTCAATGCCCATGATGGTTTTCCTGCTGGTTGCTGGTTTGTCTGTACTGGCTCTGCTCTGTGGCAGGTAAACCTGAAAGAGATTCTCACTGTGTTGATCCACTTTCAGCCCAAATGTGGGGTCATTGTAAAGAAGGTCAATCTTTATCTGTTAGGAGAAAACCAGTAGACACCTCTGTGAATCTTTTGCTGTACCAGTATAGATAAATTCCTTTACTGAAAATAAAAATACCTCAGTTAAACAGTTTGTCTTGCTTGGCTTATGTGGAATGAGTGTTGGCTGAGTCTCCCTCACCCACAGCCTTGGCCACGGCATCCTTGTGGGTTCTAGACACTTCTGCAGACCTGTTACTTAAATGCCCAACATTATAAGCTGTGTTTGGTCTTTAGCAAGCAATAGGCGTACGTGTTCTTGCCCATGCCTGTAAAGAGCTGAAGATGTACTCCTTACTTAGAATTTTTTGAGAAGAGCAATTATGAACCTGGTGCTTTGGAAATTGATGGGTTGAAATAGGCCACAGTTCTTAGGGAAAACACACCTTTTCTAGTTACTTCTTGGGTGATGTCAGAACTGACATGCCTAAGGCCTGGATCAGGTATGCTTAAGGCATATTTAGGAGCTAAACGATACCTTGAGGGTCATTTAGGGGTTGTTTATTTTTCCATTTTTGTTAGCGAGGCTTGTCTTAATTATGAAAGTCACATAGGTCCAGACCATTAGACAGATCATCTTGTGGTACTGAATGATTGCTGGCCAGGCTGTTTTTACACTAGTCCCAGCTTCTTTTGCTTGTGTCCCCTGCCTATTAACTTTTTTCTCCTGGTCTGGCTTGGCTGGGCTTGTCTTCTCCCTCTGACGGCTTTTCCTGGCCTTTAGCTGACCTGTATATAGCATTGGGTGTGCCATGCGATCTCAACTTCTCCATTATTGTGTGACCCCATCTACCGTGCTTGGGCATGAAGAGGAGGTACACTTGCATATTTATCTGCACACCCTCCTCCTTATAGAATATTAGTTTCTCTGTGCATTGCCTTCCCACTCTTTTCAGGACTTCAGTATTCTTTGGTGGCCAGGCACACTGGTCTGGCATGAGGCACATGGTACATGTAGTTTGCTTGCGATCATCCACAGCTTAACTCCAACAAAATACACACACACACACACACACATACACACACACACACATATATGGGTCATCAGTGTGTCTTGGCCAGCATCCCTTTCCTCCTCATCTTATTTTTTTCCTCCCATACTGGGGATTGAACCTTGGTCTTTGCATATACTCGGCAAACACTCTACCACTGAGCTACATCCCTGACTCCTCTTTACGTTTTATGTTGAGACAGTGCCTCACTTGGACTAGGATATCCTTGAATCTACGTCCTTGTATCTGAGATCTTGAGTAGCTGGGTTTACAGATGTGTTCCATCAGTCTATTAACCCTTCAGTTTCTTGAGGCTGAGCGGGCAAGGACACTGGGGTCAGTCTGCTTCTCTAGGGGGCTCTAAGGTCACAGTGTTAGTAATAAAGACCTCAGTGGGATGCTCACCTCACTGCTTTTTGTGTCTGATTCCATGTAGCAGTGACACACTGTGCCGCCATCTTTTCACAGGCAAGACATGAAGTTTTTGAGATTCTTATTAAAGAACAGTTTGAATAATAAAGTGTCTGGCAAGGGAACTTGGCACCCCTTAGGGCTAGTTACAGGACAGCCTGTCTCATCTTTGACTGCTGCTTGCCTCCTTAGATAGGTCCTGCTGAGACTTTTAGGACAGGTGGAATCACAGAAGTGGGAACCACTGGGGGTTATTGTGAGAAGTGCCTTGGGGGCTCGTGTGGGGCTCTCAGGAAAGGAGGGAACAGGTCTGGCACTCCTAGCTATGAGCAGGGAAATCTTGAGCTATGTAGTCTGTAGACACAGGATCTTTATACATTACAACTGTGATTAACTTGGACAGGTGGTTTATTTTTGTCATCTTCTAAACTACAGTATAATAACTGTTGCATTTACATTGTGTTAGTTGTAAGTCAGAGATCATTAAGTGTTTTTGTGGGAGGGCATCGATGGGTTTTGTGCAAACACTGCTGTTTTAAATAAGGGACTAGAGTCCTCAGGTTTTGGAGCCTTTGGGGTAGAAGTCAATTCCTTAAGTCAGTCGCTCATGGATGAGAGGTGAAAGTATTTACCTTTTATGGACCGTAGTGACCTGCTGTTCACAGCATGTGGACACCTTTTGTCCCTTCTCATGGTATGTTTAATTCAGGACACTGACTGGGCTGAGCTATATGTGATATAGGATCTCTGTCACTATACTAAGATAGTAGTTCTCAGAACAGATTTGTGTCCAGCCAGGGAGTTGGGTATGGTCTGAGAGTGTCATTTAGAGTTATGGGGAACTAGATGGATGCTTATCTTTCTGGGGATTGAACTCATGGCCCAGATTGCCCTCCTGGGCAGTTCTCACACTTTGAGAAATCCTCACACTTCTGTCAAGCCCAGTTTCCTTGTTACGAAAATGGATGAGCATCTCTGAGAAGGAAACTTAAGTGCCATGCTGTGCATACCTAGGCCAGCTGCTTTCTCATTCTTGGGGCTTCAGTTTAGCTGCTAGAGGTTTTGTAAATGAAATTGATACCTGAAACTGGGAACAAGGTGAAGAAACTAAAAGCTATTTTAAAAGCAGAGCAAGATGCTATTGTCATGTGTTAGACTAGAAGGGAAGCCAAGATCTGCAGGATAGGAAGCAGAGCTGGCGGAACCTCTGTGCCAGTTTGTGCCTGTGAGATGTCACAGCTGCTGCCACTGTAGGTAGATAGGCTTTACTGTTGGTTGTGTGAAAGGAAAAATCAGAACTAGGCATGAAGTGATGCCCATGTTCTGGCCATTGACATTGCACATTTATACAGAACATACTTGGTGTGGAGGCTAGGGAGGGGTACAGGGGCAGCTACTTCCATCTTGGAATTGAATTCAAGTCTTCAAACTTAGGCAGCACTTGCTTTTACCCATTGAATCATCTTTTCAGCTCCAAATGCATATTTACTTAGAGTAAGAGTAGCTGGAGCTGCTCTTGGCTAGGTAACCCCTCTGCCACCCGCATCCCCTAATGAGGCAGACTGTACACTGTAGTCTGTACTGATGTGTAGTGGTTTCCATAGTGGGTGAAGTAGCTGCTGGGACAGCCACTATGGGTAAACAATGGTGACTTTTATTCAGCTTGTTCCTTTGAGGATTGTAAAATATGCAGGCATGAGGAAACCTAAGAAATGCACTGTATAATATCCCTGCATACATGTGCTCAAATTATCCCATGCTCCCTCCTTCCCTAGGAAAAGGCTATAAATTAAATCCTCATGTTTTTTGAGAGGGAAACAGCAGAGTAGCCTGTTCCCAGCTCATCCATGATGTCCTGTGACTCAAAGGGAATTCACCAGTAGAACTTTCCAGAAAGTGAAGCCTTTTCTTCCTTGCCTGAATAGATAGATTGGGGATTTGCAGAATAACACAGAACTCCTTTTCTTGCTGCACAGAGTATGGTAGTTTGGGTCTGAATTAGTCAGGGTTCTCTAGAGTCACAGAACTTATGGAATGTCTCCCTATATTGAGGGAATTTATTGTAATGACTCACAGTCTGTAGTTCAGCTAACACAGCAATGGGCAGCTGTGAATGGGAAGTCCAAAAATCCAGTAGTTGCTCAGTCCCACGCGGGTAGTTGTTTCAGCTGGTCTTCTGTAGAAGTAGGTTCCAACAGATGTGCTGGCAAGTAAATGCAAGCAGGTGAAGAAGAGTGAATCTTCCTTCTTCCAATGCACTTATATAGGTCTCCAGCAGAAGGTATGGCCTAGGTTAAAGGTGTGTAAGAACTTGATCTGGGACTTGCTTTGTCCCAGGTTGACTTTGATCTCAGAGATCTCCTTGCCTCAGTCTCCTGGGATTAAAGGCATGTACAACCTCGCCTGGGCCTAAGCTTTTCATGGCCACTATGCCTCATGATCTCCATGCCATGATCCAGGTCAGAAACTTATGTCTTCCAACCTCAAGATCTAGATGACAGGTGAGCTCTCTAATTCTGGATTACAGTTCATTCCAGATATAGTCAAGTTGACAACCAGGATAGTCATTATATGTTAGCTCGGGGGCAGTTTCCTTCTGTGCCCTTGGCATGCTACTGATACTCTGAAATTCAGCGTATGCTGTTTGATAGTGATGTAAGTTATGTTGAGTCAGGAAAGCCTTGACTGCATTAGTTCTGATAGAAATGTGCCATCCTGTGTCCTGTGACAGGGTATTTCTGAGAGTAGGATTTCAGTCTGTTGAGTGGATATGTCTGGGTGAACCAAGAAGCAGCAGATACCTGTATATCTCTCACAGTTTGAAGCAGTCTCTCTAGACTAATTCTGTTAGTGCTGGCTTTGTGTAAGGAAAGGGGCATGTTCAGTCCCAGGAACATTTGTGTTTCTCCTGGCCTCTCAGAGCACAGTGAAAAATACCAGACACTTTATGCTTGCCTTTTCTAGTACTATGGGGAAAGGTTAAGGAGTATGCAGATTAAACTGGATTTCAGGTCTTTAGAACGTAGATGAGTGTCTTTCTGTTGTATCATTCTTGTATATACTCTGATAATCACTATCCTTTAAATCAGGAATGTCTATAGATCCCACAGTTCTGATTGCTTCCCACAGTAGAGTCTAGAATTTCAAAAGAATGGAAAAAAGTTTGTCCTTGGAGGAACAGCTTGTCTCCCTGCTCAGGGCCTGCTGTTCAGATGCTATTTCAGGTTCTGAGTATTTCCAAGTCACTGGTGATTTTGATGTTTGCCAGTTTATCATACATGTACACAAATGCCACATGTGCAGAAATTATGCAACTTAAAATGCGGCCCCAGGACATGCGGCAAGGAGCACAGGAATGTCACCAGTGCCTCAGGACACCTTCTGAAGCAGGCAGTCATTTGTATGTACTGTTCCTTGGCTCCTGGGGTGGCCACAGTCTTTGAGTCCACTTGGGGAAAGGCAGAGCTGGATAATGATCCTCACTGGGAGAGTATTCTTGAGAGCCCTGTGGACACAGGAGAAAGTAATCCTGGTGTTTGTCCTGTTGGAAGACATGAAAGAAATCACTGCCCTTCAAAAGGAAAGAGTTGAAACTGTCTCGTCTAGAAGACAGCCAAGGGGGTGAAAAATCATATTTACATGCTTTCTTGTGAGTTCTCAGAACCCAGATGAACCCACAGGTTGGCTTAGAAACCGATGTGCCCACAGGCTAGGTTAGAACCCACATGTGCCCGCAGGCTGTCGTTCTTCATGCACACAGGAGGGCAGCTCCTTCTCCTAAGTGGAAACCGTGTTGCCTGTGTCTCCTCGGGTGCCTGTGAGTCCTGTGCTACTCTGTATGTGGTCGTGCTTGCTTTTATTCTTTGTAAGGATAGTGTAGGGGAGCTCGACTGCACTCACATGCCACTCTAGATCTTAGCTGGAGGCTGGGTGCCAGATCCATAATTCTTAGTAAGTGCTATGTCTTTTTATTTATCTGTTCTTATCTGGTGTGCTGAAGCAAATAAATGTTACAGCTGGTGTGGTGCAGTGTTTTTGGTTCAGATGATTCTCTGGAGAGACACGAATTCTTAAAACTGGGCAATCCTTATCCTTCCTACATTTGCCTATAGGGATAAATAGATACACTCGAGACCTGCATGTGTGTGTGTGTGTGTGTGTGTGTGTGTGTGTGTGTGTGTGTGTGT
>JANHMN010000017.1:23053910-23197814 GCA_030674055.1 Rhabdomys pumilio | reverse complement strand
TGTGTGTGTGTGTGTGTGTGTGTGTGTGTGTGTGTGTGTGTGTGTGTCTGTCCCTGCTCATGCCTGTTTAACTGTTCATTTGTCTTCTGCCTTATTTGCCTCTTCAAATGTCCCCTCCAGTACATTTCTTTCTGTTAGTTAGTTAGTTAGTTAGTTAGTTAGTTAGTTAGTTAATTCATTCATCCAGCCAGCCTTTTATTGATTTCTTCTTGTTTGGGGCACTGTGATTGGTGCTGTAGACAGAAAAGTCAGTTATTAGCACCCAGCACTGAAAAAAATGGCAAATGCAACAGTGTCTGTAAGACAGGTGCCACTTGTTTGAGTCTGCAGGACCTGAGTGAGCACTAGGTATATGTGAGTGTCCTTCTAAATACAGGCCCATCCGTTCTGGGCACAGCCAGTGCCAGACCAGGATAGGTCTCTGTTGGAGCCTTTGCTTCAGCCTTAGAGTTGGCTCTGGTCTTCTCTTGGGTCCTTGTCTGTTCCTTTCTATGCATGATGTATCAAGCCAGGCCCCAGCTTAGAGCCTTGTCCATATATTCAGGCACAAGGAAGAAGACCAATCACAGGGCATTGGAATTTGACCTGAAATCCTTTGATAAAATGTTCAGAAAATGTTCAAGGAGGCTTGGCAATGTGCCATGTCTGCCTGTGGTAGCTGTGGCTTAGTTTCCCCTCTTGTGGGAGTCTAGAGTTCTGTTTCCCATCTCTGTCACTGTCCTGCTCTCTCTCTCTCTCTCTTGTGGACTTGGTCTCCCTCACACCATGCTCCTGGATTCCTTTCTGTCTTTCTGCTGTGGCCCACATCACATGCCTCTGACCATTTGCACCCCTGTCCTCAAGGTGCTTGGTCTTGAGCACATCTTACATCTCCACCTCCCTCATTTCTGTGGGAATGCCAACACCATCCTTTAATATTATGAAGTGTTGATGTATGACCAGCCTTCACAGCTCAGAGTCTCCTGGTGGGAAGGTGTCTCTTGTCTGAACTCCTTTATGGTCCTGCTCTGGACCAATGCATCAGGGACACAAGGCAGCTACACTGCTGTTCTCTGCTTATTCAGCCCTGAGTCATGGGCTCTATCTCATCTTGGATGTCATTCTTCCTTGTCATACACTGAAAGAAACTAACTCACCACAGCGCAAAGCACAGACCCAGTTCTATTGAGCTTGCATTTAGAGCCTCTGCTGAATTCTTTACCTATGGATGCAGTGAACCAAAATGGTAGAGTCCTCGAAACTCAGATGGAGGAGGTGAGTGGCAGTATTTGTTGATGGGGCCTTTTGGGCAAAAGTTAAATAAGAGTGAAGCTCAGCTATTGAGCTTAGCCTTCCAGAAGTCATACTAACCAGGCATGGTGGTGCATGCCTGCAATCTTGGCACTTGTGGGGCAGAGGCAGGTGGCTTTCTGAGTTCTAGGCTAGTTAGAGCTGTATAGTCAGAGCCTGCCTCAAACAAACAAAACACAGTGGAATCGAGTGTTGATCTTTGCCTCTGTACCATATGAGGACACTGGAAAAGGCCATCGTGAACCAGGATGACAACCAGGAGCTGCCTGCAGGCTGACCCTGGACTCGCCGACTCTGTACAGACCTGAGCTGTGAATGCCTTTTGTTTAAGGCCCCAGTCTGTCATTTTTTTTTTTTTTTTAATAGAACCTTAGCTGACTAAGTTATTGAGCCCCTCTTGACTTTTTGCTGTGGTGAAGATGTCATCTTAGGAGTTGCTGGGGTACTAGTAACTTTACTCACAAAGTTACCCCTGTGGGCTAGACTTCTTCATGCCAGGGACAAACCCTCGCTCCCTTCCCCTGATATTATTGCAGCGGATGGATTGAAAGGCTAATAAGACCATCACCTTTTGTTTTAATTTTGATCTGTGTTTATGTTGTAAGCTGAACTCACTCTAATAGAATTACACATGCAGACCCCTGATATTCTATCCCTGGGTGTATTTTGAGAACCAAATGGACCTGGGATTTTCTGCTGTTTATGTATTCTTCCCTCTTTTATGTATTTTATGTATTCTTTCCTCTTTTCCTGTCCTCTATCTGCCACTAAGCATAACACAGCTGGAATACCCTCTTTTCTGAGGCTAGTCTTACTTCTAGGATAAAAAATGATGACTCAGGCTTTGAAAGTTTCACTTGTTTATCTGAATTACTGGAAAGGGTAGGAGTGGGAGGTTGGGAAGAGGGAGGCAATTCTTCATAACATGTGTCTTTTAATCAGTTATGTAAATTGGAAACAAAAGCTAGAAAGTCTAGACACTATGGCTGTCATTGGTTGATTTAAAGGACACACATCACCCTCAAACTCACTTACCCATAAAACACTCTTTGGTGGGATAAAGCCTACTGTGTGAAGTAAGACCAAAGGCCATGGAAGGGGAGTGTTTCTGCTTCATCTTGTCAATCACATTTGAAATGATGGCTTTCAGCCTTTTCTCTGGGTAGGCTTCTTCTTTCCTCCGGGTTGAGTACAGATGCTTTTCGATTTTATGGTGTTGCTTCTCAGTCAGCCCATCCTAAGTTGAACTTAAGACAGTCTGTGATTTTAAAATGTACTTAACACATCTACCTTACTGATTATATTAGCTTGGATTATCTTAAATGAGCTAATAACCCTTGCATGGGCACACTGTTAGACAGACTCATTTAACAGAAAGCAAGTTTTATTGTGTTGAACATCTCATAGAATTTAGTAAATTTATAATTTAAATTATAATTTAACTACCATGTCTGAAATAATGCTGGCACATAGTGTCCTAGTTTGGGGGATCCCCTAGTTGATAACCAGTATCCGTCCTCTCCAGAGAGGGTCCTGTTGCATGTTGTTAGCTCAGGGGAAGATCTGTATTTGAAGTTTGGTTTCTACTCAGTGCATGTTGCTTTTCTTACAGGAGTTGTTAGATCACAGCTGGACCCTGGCAGCCCTGAGGAGCTGGGGTCAGACATCAACCTTAGTAGGCTACTTGGACACATTAGAAGTTGTAAAAGCAGAGAAAGAGTTACTCAGTGTGGCCACATTGGTAAGAGGAACACATAAAGACAGTGATTCCCAAGTCTACGTTGAGGGCCTGCTACAAGAAGGGTTAGATAGGAATACACTTTAAGAGTATGTGTAGTTAAGCAGCCTTCATTAAGATTTTTGCCCACCATTGCCAGGGCTCCTGGTTTGCCTTATAAAATTGTCAGGACTATGAAACCTCCTGGGATAGGAGTTCTTTCCTGGATGGTTGGCAGTGAGCTTCCCTGCCCAGCTCCTGGAGAAATTCCAGGTCCTTGGAATCTAGGGTCTCAGTAGTTGATAGCCAAAAGACTCTCTTTAATGTCTCTCTTTAATGTCTCATTCCTCCTGTTAGTACTGTCATCCAGAGGTCAGAGTCATTATGCGAAGCTGGAATTGTTGGTGCTTGTAATTATTACAGGGGCAGATTTTCCTGAGTTTCCTATTACCTCCAACCCCCTTTGACAAGTAGTGTAAGCAATAGAGATGAAAAATTTCCTATGTGTCTGTATTTGGGTACCGTGCTGACATGGTGCCCTGTGTTACAGCTACTGGATGCTGTAGTTGGCCTGGATAACTTACTGGGCTTCCCCAAGTGCTTCCTTCTTGGGTTTTCTGTTTCATTGTTTGTTTTCTTTCAATGCAATTTATCCACTTCTGGTTTCACTCCTTGTCTTCATTCTTAAATTAACTTGGCCACCGGCCACTGTAATTCAGTGTTCTGTGCTTTAAATTGAAAGCCATCTGTACTAATTCTGTTGTTTATGACAAGATTATCATGAGCAGGGAAGGAAATCTTTGATTTGCTGGTTCGTGTGAGTGTGTGTTTGTTTATTCCAGTTGCAGTCATTGTTTTAGGATTCTAAATGGATAGGGACCCTTTGTTATTTATAAGATGTTATGGATTATTATTACAATAATATCTCAGCTGACTAAGGACTTTAGCTCTGGCTCTGTACTTCCTCTTCCTATGGACAGTGAGAGGCAAGGTGTCTCACAAACATGCACGTAAGAAGGAATATTTGTTCCTTTGGATCCTAGATCAGGCAGCTCTTTTGAGCTGAGAAAGTATTGAGTCTTAATGATGGCAATGATTCTCTTGCAAGATGAAGTCCTAACAGGGGCAGTAAAAGGTGGTGAGAGTCAGCTGGTGGTGAAGCATGTGTTACTGGTCGCAGTTTGCCTGTGAGGATCCACCTTGTAGATTGGCTTTCTTAAATCACACCTACCTACCTACCTATCTACCTACCTACCTACCACCTACCTGCCTGCCTGCCTGCCTGCCTGCCTTCCTTCCTTCCTTCCTTCCTTCCTTCCTTCCTTCCTTCCTTCCTTCCTTCTTTCCTTCCTTCCTTCCTTCCTTCCTTCCTTCCTTCCTTCCTTCCTTCCTTCCCTCCTTCCCTCCCTCCCTCTGCCCCTTCCTCCTTCCCTTTCTCCTTTCCTTTCCTTTCCTTTCCTTTCCTTTCCTTTCCTTTCCTTTCTTTTTCTTTCCTTTCTTCTCATTGTTGTCCTCTTCCTCCTCCTCCTCCTCCTCCTCCTCCTAACATATACTTTGTTTTGTGTATTTGCGTGTGCCATGGTGTACACATGTCAGAGGACAACTTGTAGCTGTCACTTCTCTCTTTACACCATGTAGGTTCCGGGGTTCCTTGGCTTGTCAGGACTGGTGGCAGCACTTTTGCTCATGGACCTGTCTCAGCAGCCCATACAGAAGGTCTTCTAAAATCACCTCTGCTAACCACCTACTCACATCTAGTTTTGGGAATGGTCCCTGGTAATTTGCATTTCTGAAATCTCCCAAAGTGTTGAAGGGGCTGAAAAGTCATAGCACTGGTTTCCCCTCAGACACAGAAGTGCAAAGTAGATCAGCATAGTCTGTAACAAAATTCTAGAATGAGCCCCAGGCTGAGCCTTCACCTTGGAGGACGGGGAGGATGTGAATGATGGTGGAACAGCTATGGTCTGATGTATCATCTGCTAGGGAGCAGAATCCACTTCTTTACATTCTAACATTCTGACTGCCTCCCCTGTGTAGAATGCTATTTCCTGTTTGTAGGACAGGAAAGGTTAAAAGTTGATTTGTGAGTCCAAAATACACGGTAAACCATTTCTTCTTCCTTAAAGCTCACTGTAGAGCTGAGCCTGTGGGCCTGACAGTGGCACATTGTTAAGGAACTGTTTTTTAGATAGACCTTGGAACACTCAGCCCTAAGCCCTAAATATGATGTCTCAAATTCCTCCCCTCAGGGCTCAGAGAACCTTGTAGAAGAGGCAGCTAATGGTAACCCTAACCATGAGTATAACAACCAGACAGGATGGAGGACACCAAGGCATCAAGGCCCTCTAAATCAACAGATCAACGCACATATGAACTCACAGAGACTGAGGCAGCATGCACAGGGCCTGCATGCGTCTGCACCAGATGAGGTCTTAGGACTGAAAGGAGAAGTAGATTCAAACTCCTGTTCTTAACCCAGCAGCCATCTCCAATAGATAACGAAATAGGTTGCCAAAGAAAATTTAGTTTTCTCCAAGGGAATCTCACTGGGGAAACAAATCACTCTTAATTATAGGCCGGATGCCCAGCAGTAGATGGCCACCAGAAAACAAAACGAGCTTAGTGGCATCTTCGGAGGTTCCGTCTCATAATCCACTGTTAGGGCTTTTTAAAGTGTTATTATGTGTATGTGTGTGTTTGTATGTTTTTCTCTTGTTTTACCCTACAGGTCTTTTGCATTTGTGTTATAGCTTCCAGGTTAGTGGGTTTTATGGTATTCTTTAATGTGTGAATGAGTGGATCTCTGTTTCTTGTGCCTTTTGGGAGGTTTTTTATTCCACCCCCCTTTCCCTTTGTTTATTTTGTCCTATTCTGATGTCTCACCATTTTTGTTCTCTCTTATTTTACTTTATTGTTATCCCTTAGAACAGTGGTTCTCAGCCTTTCTAACGCTGCAACCCTTTACTACAGTTCCTCGTGTTGTGGTGATTCCCCAACCATAACATTATTAACTTCACAACTGTAATGTTGCCACTGCTATGAATCCTAATGTCAATATCTGATATTCAGGATGGTCTCAGGCAACCCCTGGGAGAGTCATTCAGCCTCCCCTGGGGTCTCGACCCACAGGATGAGAACCACTGCCTTTGAAGCATGTTTTCTAATGAGAGCGCAAAAGGGAATCCAAGTGGGAGGTTGGAAGGGAGGAACTAGAAGGGAGAGGGAGGGGAAGCCATAATCAAGATATATCACATAGAAGAAAAATACATATTTTTTTCAATAAAAGGAAAAGAAAAGGAATTTAGGCAATAAAACCAGAGGGGGTGTGGGGAGAGGGAGAGCAATTGTCCTTGTCACTAGAATTCCTCGGTTGGATCACAGTGTCTGCACGTGCAATCTCTCTCCACCTATTTTTAGTCCATCTTGCATGACTGATTCAGAGCAGGGGCTGGTGAGTATCACATACTCAGTATCACAGGCTGCCAGGGTTAGACCTTGGCACTGTGAAAGCTAGAGAGCCTGTGAGTGTGAGCCTCCTTCCCTCCATGTACCTGAGAGGAGCTGTAAACTCAGTCTCCATTTCCCTGGGAAATAGGACAGGTTGTGCTCCACACCTGGTCCGAGCAGTCAGCAGGTCGAACAGACAAATCCTTATCTGTCTTCATCTCAGAGTGAACTATTGGAATACTTGTGCTCCAGCCTCCACTCTCAGCACACCCAGGGAGAAGTATGCAGAGGTGGAGTTCCTGGTTACTGGGCTCTGCCTCCTTGAAGGTCACCAGGCAGGTGTCTGCCTCCAGCAGATGCACAGGAGAAATACTTGATTGGAATGTTGACTTCTGAGGTGTGTCAGAAGGTGTGGGTTAGTAAGCTGGTGGCCCACATGGTTGCCCTTGTGGCTACAGGACTGGGTTTAAAAAACCATCACAATTCAGTTTCTGTTCATCAACCACAGATAGAAACCTTCCAGGCCATGCTTTTGGCATTGGAAATTGGTAAGAATTGGATAGTAAGAGTTTGTGGTACTTGAGGGTTTTTTCTAGCCACAGCTCAGTAAGCTTTGGGGCTCTGGGAATATAAGTGGATATCTATTGGCTAATGTGAGTGGAAGAGCAGTTAGTGTATGGGGGAGCCACCCTGACTCTGTAGTGGCCTGGGTTCCACCACTTCTGCACCTTCATTTTCTTAGTTGTTAAATGAAGACCTTCGACTCAAAGCTCTTTAACCCTTCCCTTTCAGGATTCCAACTCTAGTAATTTCTGATCCATATTTCATCTAGAGAAGCCTCAGGAAGTGATGTCAATTCCAGCCACATTGAAATGGGTCGATTTTTCTCTTACCTCAAGGGTTGTCAGCTTACGCTTCTTGTTACTTACTTGAAAGAAGGCTTGCCTGGTGTGAAGCTTCTGGTTGTTCTTTTGGGCAGGCAGGAGCAAGGGGGTAGATAGTGCTTAAAAGCAGTCCAGCGTACACATCTGTACCAGATGTTGTAGTCCAGTGGCTTGTCCTTGCTTGTGGTCCTTGGGCTGTCCTTAGGATTTGTTCATTGCTGCACACGGTAGCTTGTATGTTCCTGCAGTACACTGATAAGTTTCCTAAGGCAACCTTCTCTTCAGTAAGAAACTTTCTGCTTGATGTGTCATGATATAGTTGGGATAACCTGGTGCTGATATGGAGTTTAATTTTCCCATTCCATAATTCAGGCAAAACTGTGACATCGTTCTTCTTACAACCTTTGAATTGTGGGTGTTGTTTGATCCTTGTAAAACATGACTGGATTGTTACTGATAGTATGCTTTTCTGGGACACTAAATGATAGGGTATCAGCTGTGTATAGTATGAGAATAAAGTCTCAGGACTTTATAGAGTGAACTCATTATTCTATCTTTAGCGAGGGGAGTTTAGATTCTGAGCCTTCATAATCTTCATGTCTTGTTCTTGTCCTAGTAAACTGACTCTGAAAAGCCAGTTAAGGTACCAGTGTGCTATGGCTTTGCACATACTCACCTGAGACCTTCCGTAGTGTCTTCCCAGGCCCAGTCATGCCTGATGCCTTGATAACTACAGGCGGCTGAGATTGGGGAAGCTCTAGCTTCCTGGTTTAGCCTCACCATCAGCTGTGACTCTGCTCTAGGTAGGCTTATGTTCTGCTGGTCTTAGGTTGTAGAAAGTGGTTTGCAGCCTGGTGGGGTTTTGTTTGTTTGTTTTTGTTTTTGTTTTTTTTAAGCCTTTTGGGCTGTCACATATATGGTGACTTTGACTCTCGTGATTTCTGGCTTATTAGTATCATATCTAGTGTTAGCTTTGAAAGCTGAATCATGGAACAAATCTCCCAGTGTCGGCAATTACCAATCATGGCTAGCATTACTTAGTTTTTTTTTCTTTCTTAATCTTGTTTCATATATTAAGCCCACATGTAATTTTTAAAGGGAATTCAGATGCCAATTCATGTTATCTGTAAATATTTTGGTATTTCAGTAACAGTTTCCTCAACTGTCTTCAAACCAAGATGCAAACAGAGTCCATTGAACTATACAAGCATCTTTGAAGACAAAGGAATTTTTTTAAATCGTTGCTTATTTTGAGATGTATTATAAATTCATTTGGCATTTCTAATTCAAAATTAAAATTATAAATTCTTAGTTTTATATTTGTGTTTCCTCCTGAAAATAATAACTAGGTATGTTTACATAATTACTTCCTGGCTTGATAATTACATTTTATTTATACGTAATACATATAAATGTTTCAAGTAGTTATCAATGTTACTGCTAACAAGTGGGTACCAAAAATAGCTGAAAATACTTTGTCTTTAGGATTTATCTCACTAGGGGACCATAGTCAGATTATTGTATCCCATGTTGTTCAGAACGATTTCCCTGTACTTATGCTACCAACTCAACATATAATTTAGTTATTTCACTCTGCTTTTAGTTTTCAGACATTCACCCAGTCGTTATGTTCACTGTGTGATTTTAAGCCAAACAAGGTGTTTTCAGAGAGGTTTTGTGTCCAATAACAGACAGCTATCTTTATATGTGGGTTCTGCATCTATGGGCCTAACCAACTTTGAATAGAAAATGTCACATTTCTGCTGATGTGTATTCAGTTGGGCTTACGGTGATTAACCTGTACTCACTCAAGACTATTGTCATTCTCTAGACGTTATATTTTAACAACTGTTTCCATAGTACACAGGCATGCAAGCACACATGCATATTCTCTCTCTCTCTCTCTCTCTCTCTCTCTCTCTCTCTCTCTCTCTCTCTAAATTAGAGAGAATTTAAAGTAGTATCTAGGAAGATGTGCATAGGATACGTCCATAGCTTTTTATAAGGGACCTGAGCAGCCTGTCCCCTCTCCCATATTCAGGGCCAAGGTGGCTGATGTGAATCTGTTGAGCCTACACAGATACACCTTACCAACCCCAGAACCATAGTCTACTTGAGATTCATTTTATGTGGTACATTTCATGTATTTGAACATTTTGTTTTCTAGAAAAAAAATATATATATATACACACACACACATACACACATACACACATACACACATATACACATATGTATGTATATATCATAATTTAAGTATTTATTTTCTAATTATATATTTTCTAAGTATATAGTAATAATATATACTATTCCTAAATATAAATATATTCCTAAATTTAAAAGAAAAAACCAAAACAACACCTGTCATATACTTTGCCCAAGCTAGGGCAAAGACGTGCAAGATGTCTCCTAACACTGGCATATTGTAACTGAGTTAATCCTGACACTGAACCACTGAATGTGCTATTTATTCAGTTATTTTAGAAGGGATAATTACAGTAATATGCGTCTAAATACCTTAATCATATGCCAAGATAGAAACTACATGAATATCTCTGTCTGCTTGTTTCTGTAATTTACATGTCATCTGGTTCAGTAGTTCTCACTGGAATGATTTTAACACTCAAAGGATATTTGGCAACATCTGGGACATTTTTGATTGCCTACACTGAAAGGAGCGTGAAAGTTGCTGTTAAGTACCCCATAATGTTGGGACAGTCTCTAACGCAGTACCACTTGTTCCCAAGTGACGATATGCTGAGGTTGAGAAAACCTGTCAAGTTCAACAGGCATTTGAGAGCTTGTGTTCCTCCTTCCAGACACATTCCTAACCCCCACTTCCTTCCTGTCTTCCTTCCTCTTCTACTTTGCTGCTTTTTCAGCAAAACCACACATTTACAGCTAGGACTGTAGGAAGACACCAGTCAGTTAAAATGGAAAACCTTGGGAATATCAGTGGTGTTTGTCCAGGTTCATAAAGAAAAAAACAATTATGGTTTTGGAAAGCTAGTTTTTTGGCTGATCACAGGCCTCAAGGAAGCGGGCTAAGTTTGGTGCATATATCAGTTCGAGGCTAGGTCCACTGTCTGATACGTAGGCATCATTGTAGGTTCTGTGGCTTCAGGGCTGATTTTGAGATACTCTCTCCTGGAATGCATTCAAGGTCATATCTGAGTGCATGCTATCTGCTCTTTGGAGTACCTGGAGAACTCTGGGTTTATATATATATATATATATATTCCCTTTTTGCCTCTTTCTCTGTTTTCTGTTGCCCTGCTTTTACTATCATAAAACACACCTCCATCAGTGAGAAGCCACATATGTGACTGTGGACCCACTGGGTTACATTGCCTAGGTGGTAGGTATTTCACTTGGTGAGCAAGTCACCTAATAGCATATTTCTTAGATCCTGTCCCCACTGTTAAGTGACTCTACTCAATTTCATTTCATTAAATGGAGTCAGTAGTTTAATCTTTGATCATGTATATAAGCATGGATGAATTGGGATGTTCCTTTTCCTTGTGAGAGGCCTGCTGGAAATATTGGCAATTCAGTTTAGTTTCAGAGACTTGTCTGGGCATGGCAGACATGGACAGGGTGCATGTGTCAGAGCTGGTCTGTCTGGTCATTACTGGGACGCTCGAGGGCTTCACTGTCACATTTCCCCTTGGTTTAATAATGAAGAGGAGTGTCCGTTAGTTTAATGCTATTCCAGAAGTTTGCTTTCCTCATCCTGTACTGTCTTGTAGATAAGTGAATGGGGGTGGGGGGAACAAACAAAGCAAATCTCATCTGGTCGCATTTCTATTTGACAAAAGTAAGTGAAATACAACGTGTGTATGCAGAAGGGTGTATATGAATACAGAGCTTCTTGACACTCAGGTGGCGGCTCACAGGTATGTCTGTCCTTTCCCCCAAGTGTTGATTTTATAGTTAGTTTCAGGAAACTTTCCCCAGTAGATTTCAATCAATACTCCTATTGCTGGCTCTGTGCTCCTGCCAGGTGAGTACTGTGCTACTGGTTTCCAGAGAGTCTTTAAGAAATGGCTTTCATCCTCAAAGTCTCTCATTTTGAATGTATGTCTCAAGACAAAAATATTATACATTTTTAGGCCTTTGCATCCCAGTTTATATTACCAACCTTTTAATCTCCACATCTTCTGGCTTGTCTCACAAAAAAAAAGAAAGGTATTTCTAAACTGTTCTGTCTGGTCAGACTCAGCATCTTAAAAAGGACCCACTACTCATTTTAATCCCTATGTAGGGCTTTTGATGGCTCTTTAAGTATGACAAGATTTGGGCATGTTTTTAAGTATGGTATGTTTTTATAGTACTGAGTGGCAGCACTAATGTCACAGTTCTTTCTGGTCAGGGACGAGCCCACCAGCCCATTGTGATGGTGGTACAGGGACTACCATTGTGTACACCATTGTGACAGTGGTACAGGGACAAAGATGGTCCCCTGGCTTTTCTAAGGGGAAGGAGACACATGGAAAGCGTCTTTAGTGCTTTTTGATGGACCGTGTGAGGGAAGCCAGGCAGCCATGCTTTCTTTGTTCGGCTTCTGGTGAGGCCTTTAGGAGAGGGATGTCTTAGCACCGAAGCTAGAAGTCCTTGAATTTGTAAGACTGCAAGACAGACTGCTTCATTGTGATTCCCAGCAGTGAGGCAAGCAGATGCCCAATCTTTCCCAACCACAAACAGATGAGACAAAGTGTCCACATGTCAGCCTCCTGGCAGCGTTTGTTTTGCCATAGAAACAACATGCTCTTTCAACAAGAAGAAACCACTTGTGAATCTGCTACTCAGAAATGTGGTGGTTTGGTGTGAACTCGGCTCATTACTTTGTCCTTAATTTATTGTTTCACAAGCTTCCTAAGCTGGCGGACACGCAGGTTTAAGCAGTGTAAGCATCTGAGCAGGGCTACGGGGACAGCTGTTTTAATCTGATTCAATCTATTTCCTAGAACCTAATTATAACAAACTCATTTATGGGCGCTCTGTCTTTTTCAGAGCCAGTATTAGTCATTTGGCCTCCAGGAGAACTGTGAACACAGATGTCCTTAGGATTTCAAAGGGAGTTCGAAGGGTTTATTCTCTTCCGCCAACTGTGGATATTTTGCTGAAAAACATTTTATTTGAAAGAATAACATATTAATCTAAGCTACACTTTGAACTTGCTGTTCCTGGCACCAGAGGCCAAGTTCATTATTTCTTACATGCAGCTCTCTGGTTTCTTTTTATAAAGACTTTTGTCCACCAATGTTTTTTTTTTTTTTTCTAAATAAATAATATTACTGAATTGTACACTTTTTATTTTTTTAAAGACAAGGTCTGACTGTGTAGTCCTGGTTGTCCAGAATTTAATACATAGGTCTAGATTGGTCTTGAATCCAAAGACCTGCCTGCCTTTGCCTCTTGAGTGCCACGATTAAAGGGATATACCACCATGCTCCTTTTTCAAATGATATTTTTTTTTCTTTTTGTTTTTTTTTCGAGATAGGGTTTCTCTGTGTAGTCCTGGCTGTCCTGGAACTCACTCTGTAGACCAGGATGGCCTTGAACTCAGAAATCCGCCTGCCTCTGCCTCCCAAGTGCTGAGATTAAAGGCGTGCGCCACCACTGCCCGGCCTCAAATGACATTTTTTAATGCTATGTGAGTTACACTTCAAATCAATAAAATGTAACTTCAAAACCTGAAGGCCAGTTTAGGAGACTAGATAAAAGTCTTATTTTGAGGCTCCTAGGAGATCTGTCCATTTTAGATTTAAAAATAATGCTTTCATGTATACCTAGACAGGAAGCCTGGAGTGAGCCCATTGATATTACAGCAGTTAAATGCTTGTGGATTAATGAATCTGGATGAGAAAAGATGGGAACACACAGTGATGTTGCTTAATCAAGGAGTGAATTGCTAGTTATGCTTTCCTGAGCAAACATGTCAGAGAGCAATAGTAGTTAACCTGCCTTTGGGAAGTCTTCTGTTTAGAAACCGGGACACTTTTATGGTGAGTAGTGTCCCAGCATACTAGTGCTTTGTCACCTGCTAACAGACATTCAGCCACTTCTGCTCCAATCTATCTCAGCCTATGACTGCCCCTGGCCTGTCCGTTCTGCTGATACCCTACAAATGAGACTGCTCTCTCAGCCTGGGCACCAGAACATTCTCATGTTTGAAGTATTTTTCTTCTTCTCTTCTTTTTTTTTTTACATTTTTGTTTTGAAATAAGTTTAGATATACAACACATTGCTGGAATGCTTGAGAAAATCCCTATCCACTCCTTCCGTGCTTTGTCAGATATCAGCGCTTCCCCTAACCAAGCTCTGCTGGAGGTGGTGAGGTCATCATACCTCATCTCTGTCAGTTTGACAGGTGAGAGGTGATGCTCTCTTTTCATTAGTTTATCCTTTGAATGTTTGTTCATGAATATATAATACATTCTGGTTTCGTTCACCACTCCACGATTTTTTTATCCCTTGTGTAATCAAGCCCCCATCTTCTCACCAAGTCTTCCTGCTATCTTGTCTTTTGGGGTTTTGTTTTGTTCTTTTTGAAATGGGGTCTTATGTAGCCCTGGCCCTGAACTTGCTAAGTAAACCAGGTTGACTTTGAACTCAAGAGATCTTCACACTTCTGTTACTTAAGAGTTCAGATGAAAGGTGTGTACCATCATGCCAGACTTTTTTTTTTTCTTGGTTTTGTGACTCACTGAAGCATAGGTAACAATGACAGCTTCCACCCCTGCCATCCCAAATCATAAACTGCTAATCCCTCCTTGGGGAGTGTGGTTGGGCCTCCCATGAGCCCCTCTCTGTTTCCTGTGATTGAGTGTTTGTAGATCCAGTCTTGTGCAAGCCTGTATTGTCATGGATACAGGAGCTATGTCATGCCCAGAAAACCTCAAGGTCCTCCTTCCTCATCGTCTGAGTCTTAACTATGATAAGCCTCCAATCCTTGGGACTGTTGATGGCTGGTCAGAGATTCTTGGTGTCGTTTAAGTCAGTGTCTCTGTTGTGAGGCCTGCCTCCTCTCAGTTAGTCAGTCGTGTGTTTCCTGTTTTCATCTGACATTGTTTTCTTGGTTTGCTCACTATATTATCAATTTGCAGCCAACCTCAGATAGATGTAAAATTTTTGGATCAAAAAAATTTAATCTGCTGAACACGTGTTCTCTGTTTTCCATAAATAGTATTACTTCTTATGTAGCACCATTAAATAAATGATTTAGGTATATGGATGGAGAATGTGTGCATGTTATGTGTAAATACGACACAATATTTTGTACCCATCATGTAAAATTTCAGTATCTGATAGTTTTGACAGCCAAGAGATTCTGAAAACAGCCTTCCCACAAACACTAAGGACCAGCTGTACCATGCATGATGACCTATAAGAAAGCAAGATAACAGCGAATCAGTTTAGCATAGGAAGGGGAACAGATGGTTCTCTTCAGCTTCAGTCTAGAGAGCCACCACATACATTCATCACTGGAAGCCATTGGTCTCCACCTGGACTCATCCTTGCTCACTTTTCCTATAGTCTTAGCTGTAGAAGCAAGTTAAAGATACCTGGGAGAAATGTGATTAGAAACTTTTAATGGCATAATGCTTTTTTAAGAAAGAAGCTAAAAGCCAAGTCGAACACATTATACAAAGGCTGTAAGAATCCCCTACATTACTATGCAGTTTGGCAGTGGGCACAAGAGTCTCATTTGGGTGTAACGAGTTGTCACATGGCTGTTAGGACTGAATGTGCTAATGTATGTACATGGCAGGCAGGACATGTTCACTAAGTGACTGTCAGCATCAAGGTCTATTTCTCCTCTCTAGCCTGTGAACCCTGAGGTACATAGTTCCCAAGATTTAACTTGAGAGCCAAACGGCAAGGAGAACATCTGCTTTGTCTTCAGCAGATATATTCTAAGAAACTTAGCCCACATCTGAAACTGGCTAGTACCAAACACTGTGTATACTATGGGTTTTTTTTTTTCTCTGCACGTATGCATTGTACAGTAAGACTTAACTTACAAATTATGTGCAGTAAGAGATTAATAGCAGTAGCTAATAAGATAGAACCTTTGTAACCTCACTCTGTAATGAAATTGGTTTCTCTTGAGTCAAGACAATATTTTTACACTGTGGTTAATTAGGGGTGACTGAAAACTACAGGAAGTGAATTGAATCTTTGGATAATAGGCACTAGTGCATTTAGAGTCATGTATGAGAGACTCTGAGAGACCTCAGTACTACAAACCAGGACATATATGTATGTGATTAGCATGCAGAAGGTTGAAACTCAGCTCATGTCTGAGAGGAAGTTCTGTCTGCCTTTGGTCTGTTGTACTTGAAGGGGTAGAGCCTTTTAGAGTAGAACCTTAGAGTTCTACTTCTAAAGGAAGCAAGTTAAGTTATTGGGGCATACCTTTGAGGAGGACATAGGGACACAAACTTCAAGCTCTTCTTTCTTGCATGCCTCTGCATCAGCTCTTGGCTCTAGGTTTGGGCCTTGGTTGAGTTCTGTCTGACTTCCTTCACTGATGTGGAAGTTTAAGCCTGATAAACCTTTTCTTCTCCAACTAGCTTTTGGTCATAGTGTTTCAACAAAGCAACTGTAGCCCTAACTATGACATGTTATATTATGCAAAAGCTACTGACCAAGGCCTGAGCTCTGAAGCTGAACCAGAATAAACCTTTGCTTCTTTGAAGTTTCTTTTCTCAGATATTTTAACACAGTAACAGAAAGCAGGCTCACACCATCTGCTACAGCAGGAGTGTGGTTAATCATCTGGATTTCTGTTGTCTGTGGGTAGGAGTGATCTTCAGAGCAGAGCATGGAGAAGGAATAGAAATTCAAGGGAGAGGGGGTTGGGTTCATAGAGAGCCCTTGCTTGAACTTTAGCTGTGAAGTGAGCGAGTTGCCAGTGCTCTGTATTTTCTGTAGGGGCAGAGTTGTATCCCTGTGGTGTTGTCTGAGGGACCTTGGGGAAGAATGCCAGGAGAGTAAAGCCTTGTAAATGTTCTCTTTTTCTCAGTGAAGAAAATGACAGAATCAGAAAAGAGACAGTAGAGCATCTTCTAACAGAGTTGAACCTGGTAAATTTTTGACCCTTGGTGTTTTCTGATACTGGTGCAGTGGTTTGATCTCAGAGTAGAGTCTGACTAGGGTTGGATCCTGTGCTGGCAAGTGTTTTGTCAACTTGACACAAACTAGGGTCATTTGGGAAGAAAGGATCATAATTGAGAAAATGCTTCTGTAGGGTTAGCTTGTAATTAAGTCTATAGGGTGTTTCCCAGATTGATGGATGATTGATGTGGGAGGGCCCTGACCATTGTGGGCAGGTGGTCCTGAATGGTATAAGAAAGCAGGCTGAGCAAGCCAGGAGGAGCAAGCCAGTAAGCAGCACCCCTCCATGGTCTGTGAGTCAGTTCCTGCCTCCATCTTCCTGCCCTGACATCCCTCGGTGGAGTGCGACCTGAGAATTGTAAGCCGAATAAATCCTTTCCTCCCCAAATTTCTTTTGGTCATGGTGTTGTATTGAAGCAATAGAACCCCTATATGCATGACATTTACTGGGTTCATTCTATGCTATTTAATGTTTACAAAAAAAGCAAGACAGTCCTTTCTCTTTATTCTCCATATCACATGAGAAAAATTTACTTTCTAACTCAGTTTTAAACTTAGACGTCTGGTAAAGCATCTTACTCTGTATGCGTTCCTGGTATCAGATAGCAGCCTCGTCTTTCTGTGTTTGTGCACGTGAAGTTTGATAGCATCTGGTCTCTGGTATTTGTTCTATAATACTTGTTGAACGGAAGAATAGTATTAGCATGATGGCACTTGGGAAACCTCGTTTCCACTTGGTAAGTTAGGAAAGTTTTTCTCTGTAAAACCCTAGGAAATGTCATGGTTCCTTTTGTTTTAGATGTCAGTCTCAGCAAAGGAAGATTAGATCCACTTTCTTAGATTTTTATCTAAAACAATCATGTTAAGATAAAATAAAGTTACTCGGGTTGTCTTCATAGGATGTTTCCTGTAAGGCTGATTGATAGTTTGTACAACACAGAGCAGTTTTAGAAGCAACCTAAAAGTTTATTTTATTTTATTTTATTTTATTTTATTTTTTTATTTTAATAGATGAATTTTCTTATAGCAAATAAAATTGGGAAGCCAGGCTGTATGTTCCTGTAATTTACTTTGACTCCCACTCTCCTGGGGTTATTTCAGAATGGTAGGACAGTATCTATGATGTGCCTTTTCTGCAGTGTTTTCGCTTGGCAGGCATGCAATATATTCGCCTTAATAAGTAAGACTTCTCAAGTACTTCTGGCAACTAGGTGACTGATTTGTAGTCTCTGAGGAAACCTGGCTTTGACTTAAGTAGTTGCCTCAGTGTCGTATACCTGCAGACTGTAGACCAGGGATTTGCTTCCAGTTTGAAACCATTCGAGTCTTCTGAATCCCATGCCTCACCCAGGCCAGTCATTCTCTTCATAGTTTGAGGTGTCTCCAGTTGGCTTTTGTTCATTTCCTCTTTGCCCTAACCCCCGGTGAACACTGCGACCTTTGGTCAGCAGCATGTGTGTATTCTAATTCTGTAGGTCTCAGGTAGCATTTGCTTAGGATAAAGATGGGCTGCAAGTGGGGTGTTCCTGCGTCTTGAATGCCTGCTCCCAGCACTCTTCTTCCTCCTAGTGTACCCTGTAGATATTCTGCTTTGCCAGTTCTAAGTTGGATGGCAAAACAAAAGGGTAATTTAATTCATTGTTGGACCCTTTCCCAAATCTCTGCCTTAGTTTTTTCTGGTTTTGATTTTGTTGGGGTTTTGGGTTTTTTTTGTTTTGTTTTGTTTTGGCTTTGCTCAAACGTTTTCTTGTGAGACACTAATTTCAAGAATATACTTTATAAGGTTGATGAATAAAATTATGAATTCAGAATCTATTCTTGACTGTTTCTTCAGTACACCACATTGTTATATGGAGTTGAAGTTGATCATTTTAGAATGTGTAAATACGTGGACTTACGTGGGATGAGATTTATCTGAGACCTGATTGGACAAGGATGGGGTTTGGCTTGGTGCCAGGTGGTTTTGACAAGTCTGTTGGTTCTTTGTGTCTCGCTAAAAGACTCACCATGTCGATCTCTGTGTTCTTGTCTGATTTCCGTTTCAGAAGTGCTGACACAGCTTATCTGAGCATTTATGCCTCTTACCACTTGAAGCTCAGTGGGTGTTTCTTTGGGGATATTCACACAGAAATGGCTTAATTGGATTTCAGCCCAGACGGCAGTATCTGAATGGTTCTTTATGAATTGCATTAATTGGGCTACTGCCATAGGAAGTCCTCGCTCGCACATGCACGCACACAGACAGAGGGAGAGAGATATTAGAAGTGCTGTGAGTCAGTACTTTTCATTTGCTTGTTGCTAACTTCTTTAATAAATGAAATATTCTTGGATGTGGTACCTCATCTCGGTAGGGCAGCTAAAGCAAAACAATTACTGTGCGTTTGCGGCCACTCTGAGCTGCATAGTGAACGCCAAGCTATTTCAGGTTAAAAAGGTATACCCTATCTCAAAAGATAGAAAATTAAGACAGGAATATTAAAGAACAATCAATAAGTCAGGTATGTTATGTATACCTTAATCTCAGCATCAGAAGGCAGAGGCAGATGAATCTGAATTTGGGACTAGCCTAGTGTACATAGTGAGTTCCAGGACAGCCAGAGCCACATAGTGAGACCATGTCTCAAAGGGAGAAGAGGGATGGGGAGAATGA
The DNA here is from genome assembly GCA_030674055.1 of Rhabdomys pumilio. Lineage (NCBI taxonomy): Eukaryota > Metazoa > Chordata > Mammalia > Rodentia > Muridae > Rhabdomys > Rhabdomys pumilio. The sequence continues at coordinate 23,178,703 of JANHMN010000017.1, read as the reverse complement.
GACCCTTATAGGTAAGGAATATAGTTTGTAAATATAACTCTCCTTTGGTTGTTTTGTGTGTGTGTGTGTGTGTGTGTGTGTGTGTGTGTGTGTGTGTTATTTTCTTAATATTTGTGTTATTTCCTAAATTCAAGGTCCATCTGGCTATTCATAGCCTGATTCAAGAGTATAGTCTGTGAGGGACTGAACCTTTGAAAGGAGAAGATTTAGGGCCTGAAGTGGCACTGCCTGCTTCAGGCCATTTGGGTATTAACAATGGATCTTATGATGTAACTGAGAAGTGACAGCTCTGTGAGTGTGGTGACTCATGCTTGTAGGCTCATGCTTGTAGGCCCAGCAGCACTGATGTAGGCTGATGTAGGACTGAGTTTTGAGGTCAGGCTAAGCTATATAGTAAGTTCTGGGATAGCCTGGACTAAAGTGAAGCCCTGTCTCCAAAGCAAACACAACCAGAACAAGCAGACAGCAGACAACACCAGCCCCCACCCTCCCCAATCAAAACAGCACCCCCTACCACCCCCCCGAAAAAAAAACCCCAAAAAACCCAAAAAAAGAAAAATCCTGAAAGTTTTCTTGACTGGTAACCATGCTGTGAGGTTCTGTCTGGAGCCACGTGGACACCAGCACAGAAGTTCTCTTCCTGTTGACCTTTCCTCTCAGGAGAGTGATATAAATGTTGGACTGTGGTCTGTGATTTTTATGGGAATAGAAGGTGATCTTCCAGAAGAGCCTCTTGGAATTTGTGCCTCAACAACGAAGGTTTGATTGGACAATGATGTTGGGAGCTCAAGACAGAGATGTTTCCAAGAGAGAGAAGACACTGCAGACACTGCGAAGTCTGACATGCGAAAAGAATTTGGGCGCTTACGCTCTGCCAATTATTCGGAATATTTTAAAACAGCTAAACATAAGCACGATGTATTAAATTTTAATTCGGTTATAATAATTAGAACCCTCCATGTTAAATTTTTATACCCATTAGCCTTTTAAAACGTCATTTTTTTTAATTAGAATAAATTTGAATTAGAGTTACAGAGCTTATTTTTACTAAAGTTACCTGTTGGCACCAATCCCCATCCAGCCTCCCAGGATGGGAGTCTATACATTGAGACTGCAGAGTTTCTGTACCCGGGATTTTTCACGAAGCATGAAGTCCTCCCAGTTATCCATGCTATAGCATGTGGAGATCATCCCTCCCTTTGTTGGGCTAAGTAATGTTAAACTGTGTGTACGTATCTCATGTCTTACTGCCCAGTCATCTCTCAGTGGACACCATTTTCTTATTTTTATTAGTCTCGAGGTTTGTAAAGGCTCTATTACCGCTTAATAGTGCAAGCTTGAAGGCAAGCTTTTGACACAGAGGCCGGATCCAGACCATAGCAGCTGATGTAGCAGTGTGGGGTAGAAAAAAGGTAGAGACCCAGCAGCACTTTCTACCCTGACGTGGCCCTTTTACCTAGAGGCACAGTGCCTCAATCCCGACTTAATGAGAACCTAAGTCCTGACCAGCATAGAGCTCTGGATATTTCCATTTTGGGATGCTCAGCTGTGTGACTGGCAGGCTTCACAGGCTCAGTATTTGCCCGGCTAAATTAATACGTGCTTTCATAACATGAAGGCGCTCTTACTGAAAACGTTTGTGAGGTTTCTGGTTTGATTAACTGTAGGCTATAGGGAAACTCTTGGGTTTATATAAGACAATAAAATATACTTTCTGTGGAAAAAATATTTGACTTTTCATTCGTATAAAGGCCACAGAGAATACCAGGCACAGTGGTGTTCTTCTCACCCTTGAGCTAGGGTGGTAGAATCAGGGTGGTGGGTTTGGGGCCAGTTTGGATTGCATAGTGAGCTTGAGGCCAACCTGAGCTATTTGGGGAGGCTGTCTTTTAAGAATAGGAGGAAAGAGAAGGAAAGGGTTTTGCTGTGTAGAAATAATACCAGCATGTAATTTGGTATAAATGGTGTTGTTTCTCAGTAAGGTCATTTGGGGACATAAAATTCCTCTTTTCCAAGGTGGTGTGGGTTTTCTGTAGGTATCTCCCTGGTTGACAGAATCACTCTCCATAGTTCTTCAGCCTCTGCAGAGGCTCATTGGCCCCCTGATGTGGTTAAAAACAGAAAAACCTGACTTTACCGATGTTTCAGGTGATTTTGTACTTTTTAGCTTTTGACTTCATGCGCCTTTACCCAGCCAGAAAAATACAGTATACACTTACTTCTTTCTAGAAGGACCCCTAAGCCAAGAAGAAAGAAAGAACAGAGACTTGGCCAACAGGGAAGTTTTAAGTAAGGATGGGGTAGAGGCTAGGACAGGACTGAGGAAGGGGTGGACTGTTCCCATTTGCTGAAACCACAAATAAACAGGCAATTCTCCATGCCTAGTGCTCAGTCAGAGCCAAGCTTCTGCCCTCGAGATAATCGCTCCCATCTAAGGGGTCTCTAGGCATAACTACTAACCTACTGGAAATGGCAGGGATTGGAGAGTTGTATGGAAAACACCAGCCTGAATCCACATGGTGCAGAATGCCCCACCTCTGCAGGATGGACAGCTTAGCACCATAGCATCTTCATTAAACTGAAATAGAGTTAAAGTGGCTTTAGGAGACAGACCAGAAATTGTAATTTTTTACTTTGTAAACATGACTTGCACCCTCACTGAAATAAATTAGTCATAAAAAGATTGCAGTGCACGCTACAGGCGGGAAAGCTTTAGTAAGGAATCCATAGTCATTTTGATGTGGTGATAGAGTTGTGCTTGGTTCTTTTGGGATGTGCTGCGTTGTCTGGGCCCATTAGGTTGTATGTAGGATTTGCTTTACGCTCACCTGGAGAAGGCTGTATGCGTGCTGTCACTGTTGAGGCTGAATGACGTGCATATGGAGGTGGACATATAGTGTGTCTACTGTTGCATGTATTTAAAACATGGTTGTGTTGTGGCAGTGGTAGAGGACACAGATATTTACATTAAAATTCACAACAGTAGCAAAATGACACTTACAAAGTAGCAACAAAGACGGTTTAATGGTTGAGAACCACTGGTTTCCAGAAAGGAAGTTAGGTCCTCTTGCCTGTGTCCTTGAAGGGCTATTGGAACCCAGGCCACGCCCTCTCCCTTTACTTTTTATCCCACTTGAGGTTAGCAATGTTGTTATACCATGTAGTCCTTCCATGGTGTTCTGTCTTGCCATAGGCCCCAAAACAATGGAGCCAGCCTGCTGTGGACTAAATGCTCCAAACCCCTGAGCCATAATAAATCTTTCCTCTGTCGAGGTCAGTTATTTTCCTTAGATATTTTGTCAGAGCGATAGAGAGCTGACCTACACATCCCCAGGGGAGTTAATGTTTTGTCAAAGCAGTCATTCATGTATGTCTTGGAAGGTGGTTAGATCTGACAGCTGCGCAACTATCCTTTAGAAAGCTTGACTTCATACGAGTTCCTCTAGCAATTAAAATCTGAAAAATCTAACCTTCTTCTAGAATAGATCTGGAACTTAGATATACAGAGGGTGTTGGTAGGGCCATGACCAAGTCACATAGGTAATAAGGTCTGTAGTTTCAGCAGGAGAAGTAAGAACTCGAGTCCAGATACCAGCACATTATTTTATCTTACAGTAAATACCTACAGAGAGAAAAAGCATTAAATATTCTCAGTGTATTTGCTTATGGGTTTTCCCTTCTAGTAAATCATACTGTTAAAACCATCCGACTCTTGAGATAGAGTTAGAGAATGCATAAAGAGGGATTCATTTGTAAATCAAAATTTATGAACTTGTAACACTTTATGATAGTCCTGCTTGAATTATCACTTCCTATTTGAGTAAAATAGAATTCATTTTTTTTTCTGTGAGGCTTTTAACATTTTGGGGAAATAATCATCCTAGGAATGAATGAATAGCTCTCTCCTCCAAGTGAACTGTCAAGACAGATCCCCTCTGGGTTTGAAATGATTAAAGATGCCAATGAACTCCCTTGGGAATCTGCAGAGCACATCAGAGTACCTTTGAAAATGCCAGAGGAAACCAGAATTGTTTGCCCAAGTGTGTGCACAGAGAAAGCACTGCCAGTTTCACAAGCAGGAGGGAGTATGGTCACCTGTGTTAGCTGCTTGCCTCTTAAATACTGTGTAGCTTTGAGATGCTAGTCTCAGATTCCCTGGTATGGCAAGGGATGCTTTTAGCCTTAGGATTGTGGGTTCAGTTGGTGACTCCTGGGCAAATGGCAAAGCAAGAGACTGTCAGTTGTGGATAGGGCTCTGTGTGGTCTTCTTCCTGTGAGCTTGCTTGCCTCTGTTGCCTCTGGAAGCTTTCCTTGTGTCTGTGGCAGTGTGTTGTAGTTGAGAAGAGTGCTGGAGATACTTGGAGCCTTTCCCTTACTGTGATTTCTTTACTGCTGCTCCTGCGTGGTGGCGTGCGTGCATGCGTGCGTGCGTGCGTGTGCGCGTGCGTGCGCGTGTGCGTGTGTGTGTGTGTGTGTGTGTGTGTGTGTGTGTGTGTGTTTCTGCCTGTGAGAGCAGGTGTCTAAGAAGACCAGAAGAAGATGTTGAATCTCCTTAGAGTTGCAGTTACAAGCATTTATGAGCCTCCAATATGGGTGCTGGGAACCAGACTCTGGTCCTCTGTAAGAGCAGTAAACACTTTTAACTGCTGGGCACCAGTGTCTTTTTTCTTTTTTCTTTGAGATGGATAGTTGAACTCAAACAAGCAAGCACCCCTAATATGTGTCCTTTTAATCTGTCTACAGATCCCACAGGTTCCTCTGCTATAGTGTCATCCCGACTAGTTGAAGAGCTTGAAGGATCACTGCAGCTTTGTTACCTTCAAGGTGTCCTCAGATAGCAGAACAACCTCATCTTTTTGAAGAGTGCTACGATTTTTCTAGTCACCTCTTGTAACTGCGTGCCAAAGGTAAGCCTATAGGTTTCTGCATAAAAGAGGCTTAGCTGGTTTGTTTTGTTGCCTTAATTACTTAATTTGCCTAGTAGTTGTTTTTTTTTTTTAAATTAAGATTTTTTTTTTTAATCTTTGTGTACGAGTATTTTGCCTGTATGTATATGAATGAATATGTACCCTGTGTATACTCTAATGTCTGTGGAGGTCAAAAGTATGCGTCAGATGCCCTGGGACTGGAGTTATAGACGGTTGTGAGCCATAGTGTGGGTGCTGGGAACCTAACACAGGTTTTCTATAAGAACAGTAAGTGTTCTTAACCAGCCCCCTGTAGAGTAGTTATTAAATAAGTAATAATGGCAGTAGGAATGGTCCTGATTTGAGCTTCATTATATTTAAGCTCTTAAGGGACATAGTTCAAACACCAGGCTGTCACTGTTCCGACAAGTCCATGGGGGTAAGGAGCATTCTGATCATGGCAGATTTGCTTACAAAGGAAGCCTCTCAAACTCCAGTGATTTAGAAACGTTTATTGAAGTGGGGCCTTATTAGACTCAAGTACTTGTGAATATTCACCTATCCATCCCTTTGTCAAATTTCATGGGCGTCTAAGCTAGAAATTGCAGGTTCTCAGATCTTGTCACTAGAATTCATTAATAATTTACCAGGAACAGACTGGCACTAATTATGAGGAAGTTTTTCATGATCAGTCAGTGACGTTGACAGACTCAGAGTATGCACTGAGGAGGGAGAGCACTATTCTGGCTCCTGGCTCTGGACCAGCCCGCATACTCAGCAGAGTGCATTACACCAGCTGGGCAGTGATTTCAGGAGCCATGTTTATTGCATAAGGGATGAGATCTATACAGAAAGCATTTAATTTTGCGGTGTAGCGTGGTAGCAGCCGTGTAATAAACACTGTGAGCACTGACCACATTCTAAGCCATTTTGCTAGGATTCTTTTAGCACTGTCTTTTTGTAGCTTCAGAAACAGATAAAATATGGTTCCAGACATCCTCATGTCCTGGCTGGCTGGGGCTGGAGCTCTTGCAGGACCAGTTAGATTACACAGTGTTGTACTCTGTGTCTGTAGCCAGTCTGTCTGGGGCATGGAAGCACTGCCCTGTGGAAAGGAGTCTAGGAAGGCCCTGGGATGCTACACTGGAACCAGTTTGATGGAATGAAAGGACACATGGTAGAGACTTAATTGTTTGCTTGGCATAGGACAAGCCTGGTAGCCTGAGTGGATTTGAGTGCTAGAGGGAGTGACGTCTGGGGCTAGCCTTGTGCTTTCTGGTCAGCGATCTTTTGAAGTGCCAGTAGGAAACACAATGTCTGGGGAGTGTCACCAACGTGACACTAGCATAATGGTGTGTAGAAGAGTGATGGTTGGGATGGTGATCTTGGGTGTGTTCTCTAGCTATTGTGTACCCAAGGAGTACACCAAGTTCCTAGGCCTACACATGAGCTGGGTTGGGGAGCAGGTAGAGGGTAGTAGGGTCTCAGGGGTCATTTCTAGGGTTGTGTTTTCCTGGCCCGTGGTCTTATTTCATTAGTGTAAAGGCACAAAAGTTTGGAGACCTCCGGTCTGCCCACTAGGAGAATGGAAACCATGGAGATAGGATGCTCACACAGCCCTTTTCACACGCTTCACATTGTATTTATAGCTGATCACTCTCTGCATTTCACTGGAAAACTGAAATTTCATGTTGATGGAGGTGGCCATTGCTTAGTGGGGTGGATGCTGTGAGGCCTTCGTGTGCTATCCTGAGGGGAGAGATACCTTCCCTGGATTCACCAGCTTGTTAGTAACTGCTGGGATTATACTGGGATATGAATGCCAGCTGTGATGCTGTGTGTATCCCTTTCCTCCTGCACAGGTACTACAGTGCAGGAGAAGATGATAGACACCAAGCCTGTCAGTTACCCCTAATACTAAGAGTACTCTCCAGTAGTATTTCTTTAATGAAGGAAAGTTTCACTGTTTCCATTCACATTATACTTGATTTATATAAAGGCAAATTTTCCTTGAGCTTAACATGTATCAGTCTGTTTTGTATTATTCCATCAAAATCCCAGAGGCTGGGGGAAGGAAGCTTATTTAGCTCACAGTGGTGAGTGCTTTCTCTGTGACAACCTTCTTGCTGGCAGAGTCCAAGGGTGTGCGCGATGTCACACGCACATGTAAGAGACAGTATGTCTTTTGGTCTCTCTCCTTTTTTTGTTAAAAGTCACCAGCATTTATGAATGGATCCACACCTTGATGATATCCCAATCAGTCCTCTAAGTGTCACAGATTAAATTGAAGCCTCCTTAATACCTCACAACAGGGATTTCAACACATGAACCCTAGAGGAGCCTCAGCCCACACCCAAACCATAGCAGTATATTTGGAAAATGTGCCTTGGATTGGTTTGTTGCCTATTTTTAGCCATTACAGATGATTGTGAGCCACCATGTGGTTGCTGGGAATTGAACTCAGGACCTCTGGAAGAGCAGTCGGCGCTCTTGACCTCTGAGCCGTCTCTCTAGCTGAATCAGGTGTTTTCTATGTAAAAAATAAAATTAATAAACCTCATGTACCCACATTAGATCCAAGTTTTGGTAGATTGCATGTTCAAGGGCCTGGCTTGGAACTCCTAGTTCCTCATATTTGAGCTGCTCCTCACTAGTCCCCACAGAACTACCATCCATCAAGTCATGGGCACTGTCTGTTCTTCTGAAATCATTCTTCTACCTCTTTTTTCTCTTGGTACACTGTAGAGTCGTCATATAAGTGCATATCCGTACAAATTTATGCATATATGCTACATATGGAACGATGGTTTAAGTGCTGACCAAAATAAAGCAAGGGAGGGGTTATATTATTGTTTCCTAGGAAATGTCCCCAGAGCCTCACTTGTTAGAAGCTCTGTCCCTAGCTGCTGCCACTGCTGGGAGTGGTGGAAACTTTAGAAGTTAGAGTCTGGTTGAGATCACTGGAGGGGGACGTTGGAAGGATGTGACTTGCTGCCTGACTGCCACGTGATAAGGAGCCTCCTCTCTTCCGGATTCTGGCTATTGTGGAACTGCTTGACACAGGCTCATAGAAGTCAAGCAAGCACCCCACAAATGTGACCGAGAGCAGGTATGAGAGAAAAGTCTTGATGGATGGTGGCTACAGGAAGCCATCTACACAGTGAACTGACAGAGCGGCTTCTCCAGTCTTGCTGTTAGTGTCTTTATCTAGGTCACATTTAACCCTTGGACGGAACGGGCGCTGGGTACAAATAATTCTGTGTCATCCTGGGAATTTCTTGGGCGTCTCTACTTCCTCCAGATTGGAAGTTTAAACGTTGTTTAAAAGTTGCAGGGGAAAAAGGTCATCTCATTTCCTCTCATTTCAGGAGCCAGTAGTTTGGCATCTTAAGAGTTTTCAGTTTACATGACTGAGTCAGTGACTCGCAGAACAGAGGAAATAAGGCTGGGATAGGGGCGGAGCTCATCTCACCACTGCTGCTCGTGGTTGTAGTCTACCGTAAAACTAATGTCAATCAAGAAAATAAAATGCGGCCATGCGTACTGACTACAAGAGTCCATCAATTCAAGGCCCAGTCAACACCCAATATGGAATGAATGTAGTATTTATTCTCTATTTTGACTGCTAAGTCTAACGAGCAAGGCTATAAACAATGGCTTTGCAAATTATGTCACTTAATAAAAATGAGGTACTTCTTTTTGTAGATCTACAGACTAGGAGACCTAGGCTGCAGGCTCACCTGATTTTTGTATATGAGTACACTGTAGCTGTCCTTAAACGTACTAGAAGAGGGCATTAGATTTCGTGACTGATGGTTGTGAGCCACCGTGTGGTTGCTGGGAATTGAACTCAGGACCTCTGGAAGGGCAGTCAGTGCTCTTAACCACTGAGCCATCTCTCCAGCCCCTGTCATCTGGTTTTTGATTGGCTGTCACATCTTGAGCAGGTCAGTGACTCACATAGTTTTAATCTCCTTGTCTGTAAATTAGGCCTGACGCACCCCGAGGGGCTGCTTTGGGATAAACTTGCTGCATTGTAAGCACCTAGTGAGCTTGAGGTAGATCATGTTCTGTGGAAGCAGCCGTCACTCCTGCTCTTATTGGCTGCACCCTTGAGGAAGTCATGGTCAGTGAAATGTCATTTTGATAGACATCTGAGTGTGACTTCATACACTCCATATCTCTGTGACTTGGACTTTTCCAAACATGGGTATTATTTTACCAGATGACTAAATGAACTGATGACTTACCTGGAAACTCTGGCCCTTATCAAGAGTCAAGAGGCTCTGACGTTCAAAGTGAATGCTCACAGCCATCTAACTTGAATCCCAGGAAGCTTTAGTGAAGGCTGACAGAACAGGAACCCAGTATTGTTATATCGCTGCTAACTGAATGTTCAGCGTCATTCAGGTTTTTAACAGACATCTAGTGTGTGTTCCGGGAGTCCATAGTGCACACCACTCCTCACCACGCCTTTATGACTCTTGGGTTTCATACCTCATACTCACTTTGATAATCCCCGTGGTTGTAAGGGGCTCAGTATTTGGAGGAAGGCCCTTTGTTTATCCTATGTTTTTCTAATGTTCATATGGGTCCTGGGAGACTAAGTGTACACAGTCAGCATGGCCTCAGTGTTGGCATTGACCGTGGGGCACCTGTCACATTTCTGCTCCGCAGTGATGCCGTCCTGCTTGAAACCCTGCTCTGTGGAAGCAGGACTGAATACACAGCAACACTCCAGCTGGAGGAGGAACCTCAGTTATTCCGGATCCTTCTGCTATAGGAATTTCCCCTGCACGCCTCACTTATTTACTTACTAGTCATTTGGTTTTTGCTTTGTATATGGAAGCCTGAGCCATACTGCCTAGTTTTGTTTGTATTAGTGCATTACAAAGATGGGACCGTGGATTCTATAGTCCATAGACTTTTGCCACTTCTGTGTCACGCTGCAGGAAGCAATGAGCACTTTTTTTTTCTCTCTCTCTCTGCTGTAGGATACTGAGCTGTGTGACTGTGCTGCCCATCTGTCCCCTTGGCTGCTGGTTGGGTTCTTTCTTGTCTTTCCCCAGCATCGCTATTGCTTCTGCAGTCATCATTGTGCATGTTCCTTAAAAGTGTCCTTACGGAATATTAGTGGGAGTGGGACCTTGTAGTCATATTCACACGCAGATCTGTGGGATCATTCTGAGTTGTTTTTCTTTTTCTTAAGGAGCGTATTCTATTTATTCATTAGCAGAGCATGTGGGCTCACTTGACTAGCAACCTTTTCTGGTTCCCCCCACATAATGAGGACTCTTATTGTGGTCTCAGGTGATGAATGGCTTGAATGATGTTTTATGCCTGCTCACCATCTGTGCTGTCTATCTGCAGTCACCATGTTTTGTCTGTCTTTTCTTTTGTCTTGGTCTTTTTCTCTGCATTGTAGGGGTTTTCATTATTGTAGACACCAGCCATTTGTTATATATATATATATCGCTTGCTTGCAACCATTGGTAAACAACTATATTCAATCCTTTGATCTCTATAACCATAATTCCTTTGTACACATATATTGTGGCTCTACCAGGTTTGTTCAGCCTGTGGCGTGATGATGGATTTGCTTTAGGAGTGTTATGGATGTGACCCAGCGTAAGCTTTTAAAGAGCATGTGAGGTTGGAAAGGACTCAGCTGCTGTTCAGAGGACTGCACTTTGGTTCCCAGCACCCAGTGGGGCTTACAGCCACCTGGAATTCCAGCTCAAGAGGATTAAACATCCTTTTATGGTCTCTTTAGGGACACACACACACACACACACACACACCCCACACACACACACATACACACACAATTTTTTTTAAATTATTTGTTAAAAAAAAAATCTTTGCCTTTTTTTTTTTTTTGGATTGTACCATTCTGAAGCTTGAGCTTCTTGGATGACAACAGTTTGTCGTGTTGTCAGAAGGTTGGAGTCTTATGCTAGACCCTCCACTTAACTAGAAGAGTCTTTGATCTTTTCCTGAACCAACAGTGGAGGCCACTCTGTAAACATCAGCATTTTTATGTCAGAAGATCCTGTGTGCTGATGGTTCTGCCAAGGTCTGATTACCTTTCTTGTTTCATCCTTCCATTGGCTATCTATAAATTGTAGGTATGGTGAAGACAAACGTGTTTATTTTAAATGTTAGAATTTTATTAAAAGTATAGAGATCATTTTTTTTTTAAAATCAGGTAGATACTGAGTCCCAGGCTGTGTCTTGGACATTTCATTTGCTTTATTAACCTTTAATCTTTTTTTAAAAAAAATCTGTCCCATGATAATCACAATCACTTGCTAGAGAAACTTGGGAACAGCTTGTGAGTTACGGAAGGGATAGAAATGGAGAGGTGCAGCAGATCTGCAAGGCTGGGCGGTAGAGGGAGAGAAAGGTGCTTAGATTTGAGGCACAGTTTCAAGGCCAGCCTGCCTATAGGGTTTTCTGGTACAGTGGCTGGGGAGAGAAAGGAGTCTGAGTTAGAAGTCTCAGAGTTTTGACCTGACACTGGGTGAGTGGTTGCACGCCATTTCATTTGTCAGGATGGGAATCCCTGTGCAAACAACTCTTTTTTTTTTTTTTTTTTTAATTGTATTGATTTTCTTTTGCTTGAGTGAAAGAATCTGAAAGCTTTTAGACGTCTGAGGTTTAAAGCGTACATTGCACATCCACGCGGAGGTATTCTCTAGGCAGCTGAATGTAGAAGTCCAGCAGTAGGGATACAGAACTGGAAAACAGCATGTAATAGTATGAAGCAAAGAGTGTGGATAGAGGAAAGGCTGCCCCAGGACAGAAACACAGGTGACTAAGAAGAAATAGCAAGGAAGGAAGCCTGCAGGGCATCCCTTTGTGAGAGGAGGGCTTGCAGAAGGGCTGATCATAGCAACCACTGTAATGAAGACCATTGGGTGGGAGAGAGGTATGTGGAAGGGATAAAATCCTTTAGAAGCTTTAAAAAGTGCAGGTAGCATTGGCAGAGTAAACAGCTTTTGGAAATGTGCTGTGGTTGTGTTGCTCTATAGGAAGGTGACACTGTGGACATGGTTTGGGATTCAAGATACTATTTTGTGTAAAATGAGATGGTTCAGAAAGATACTTCAGCCAGGGGAGCTGAGACGAGTAGCTTCCATTTAGGAGGTGGGGTGCCTCATAGGGGCTCAGGCAGCTCACTCTAGTAGCACAAGAGACTGAAGTGTTCCCAGACACAGCGTGATCATGTATTCTTCTGATGTCTCCTCACCCATTACGTCAGAATACAGAAAGGTGAGTAGATGAGGGTAGGTGAGAAGAAAGGCTTTGAGTTGAGTTCTGGGCATTTGAATCAAGCTCACAGCATTGTAGCAGGAGGTATTACAAGTGACATAGCTCTCTCTATATATATTCTACAGGGAATTAGGAGCTAGCCAAACCTAGGAGCTAGCCAAATGTAGCACACAAGTCCAAAAGTATTTCTGCTTTATTGTCACCGAAAGAGGACTCTTTAATTTGTAAAGAATGTGTGTATAATAGTAGCTGTAGACAGTGCTGGGCACTGTGGGATCAACAACACAGATTCTGTGACTGTGGTGGAAACTGTAATGGGCTTGGAGCTACTTGTGTTGTGCTTAGAAAGCAAAACAAAACAAATACGCACAGGCTCAAAATGCTGGGATGCTCCGACAGGCAAAGGCACTGGCTTCCAGAGCTCCTGGCAGCCACAGGTGACAGGTGCTCAAGGTCCAGACCACCAGCCATACTTGTGTTGATCCTGTGTACACTGGACACACTGTGGTGAAGAGGGGTGCTTTCTTTCCCATGTCACCACCCAGGGCTTTTAAGGAGAAAAAAATATCTTGCAAGTTCTAATGGAAGGTCATTTTACAGAGCTCCTGACTGTCACACCTCAAAGCACGAAATCTGGGCATTGTCACAGTCAGGAGGTCCCTAAGAAGCCACAGTGCGTAATCTAGGGACCTGTATAAGGATGCAAAGATAAACAAGACGCTGGAGAAACTGCCAGTCTCAATGGTCTAGATGTTGGTTCATTAATTGTAGTAAGGACACTATACTAATGTCAGATGTTAATTAGAAAGAAAGCTATAATTTTAATTAGCATATAAAATTGAGTATAAATGCCAGAAGCTTTTATTATTCCTTCCTTGTTCTGATTTCTTAGATCACAGGCATCTTTCTGTAGCTGTGACAAGATACTTGAGGGTACATATAAGGGGGAAATGTTTCTTTTGCAGTTTTAGGTTTTTAACCAATAGCTGCTTCTAGGTCCGTGTGAGACTGTACATCAGCGACAGACACAAGACTACATTCTCTTATAAGGAAAGCTTCTCCCCAGCCCATCACAATGTGATCCGTCCCAGGTCACCTCCGAATACTGCTGCGGTGAGCCTGGGCCATCAGAAAATAATATCCTTTTAAATGACACATGCAGTTGGAATGAGCAGCTACCATTCCAGTCTCCAGAATTATTTGTGGATGTGTGCAAGTCAGCCTGTGGTAGCTTCACGTCTCTTCACCTGTACTGGGTCCTTGCTGAGTAAATGGGATGGGAGTCCCTGTTCCCAGAGCCAGGTACCCGCCAAGAAGTAGGAACCCCCTTTTTATGATTCTTCTCATTAAATGAGAAACACTAAAACACAGACAGATACTTAGAACTGTGGTATAATCATTCAAACGCACTGAGCCAAAGTGACCTTGAACATCACAAAACCTGGATAATATGGCCTGTGTGTTTCATGGTCTGCTTCCTTCTCAGTGCCTGTTTCTAAATTACAGGCGTCATGAATAATAAGGTGGTCAGGGGAATGGCCAGGTATTGTTGAGTGTAGCTGAATAGATATGTTTATAAGATGCTTACTAATGGAAGTTGCAACTTCAACTTCTTTTATGGTTGCCAACTAACTAGCAAGGCTCAATAAGCCCCTAAGTATGATACCCACTCATTGTGTGTCTTGGGGAGCTTTGGAAATACGTTTTTCTGAGAATTCTTTATGTGCTCTGGCATTGTCAAAGAGGCTAAGTTTCACCAAAGCTCGATCTAGTTTGTGCTCACAGATGGGTATTCCTGATTGTTTTATCTCTCTTTGCCCCATCATTGAGATGTCTTCCATGCTGGAAGAAGGCAGAGCTCTGTCTAAGACCTATGTTGTCCACAGTTTATATAAAATTGCTATATTAAATTAGCTGTGATTATACTCACTAGTGTCTGGGAAGCATGCAGCACATAGTACCCAGACTTTCTCCTGTGGTCTAAGCTGCCCAAGAGGGCACTGGAGAAAGTTCAGAAGGTAAGCAGGCTTGTGGCTTAAATTAGTCAATTCTGCATAAATAGTATTTGCCAGGTTTTGAAGCAAAGGGCATCCGTTCTGTTTTCTTTGAAAAGATTTCCAGGCAGTTGTGGGTTCTGTTGACTTAGTTTAGTCTCAGGAATGGCATGTAGCAGGCATTTTCAACCACATGTTAGGGTAGTTTTCTTATTCACTGTTTCATCTTGTGGGGGAGGGTAAAGGTGGCTTCCTGACTGTAAAGGTGATTAGTGGAAGACATTCGCTTAAAACTAAGATGATGAGGGAGGGCGGTGCAACCAGAACCATTAGCAACAGTATAAGATGTTTCTTTTGATTGAGGTAATTGTGTTAATAATCCTTTAAGGAATGCAGTGAAAGGGGGTTGGAGATATCTCAGTGATTAAGAATGCTAACTTCTTTTCCAGAGGACCCAGGTTCAATTGCTAGCACCCAGCACCTGCCTGGCATCTCACAACTGTCTCTAACTCCAGTTCCAGGGGATCTGACACCTTCCCACAGAGATACATGCAGACAAAACATAAGCGCACATAAAATAAAAATATTTTTTTTTAAAGAAGAATGCAGATAGAAGACTCATAAAGGATTTTCTGAGTACTTCACAACCAGTAGGATGGCTACCATTAAAAACAAATGTTGACAAGAATGAGAAGATATTGAACCCTTTGTAAGTCATGGATGGGGAATCCTGTAGCCCTGGAAACTCTTGGTCTATCAGGAGAAGCTAGGTGCTTAGCTATCCCAGGTGCTAAGTGCCTCTGGTTTGTATTTTACCTTTCTGGTTTTAATAGTAACTTACAGTTCTTTGTGAAATGTATCCTAGTTAAGCAACCTAGGTAATTGGAAGTCCCCTAGATAGAAGTTTGTCACCATTGTTAGCCACAGTGGGAGCACTGGGAGAAGGGAGCTGAAGAAACTGAGTTTGGAGCCCTAGTACCTGTGTACTGTAACCCCAGTGGAGACTAACAGATCCCAGGAGCTCACCACCCAGTCATTCTAGTTGAGATGGACAGCTTCAGGTTCAGTGACTGAACACTTTATGTTTCAAAAAATTTGGTGAAGAAGTAGTTGAGGAAGACAACTCATGCTGACTCCTGCCTCTCTAAAGCCATACATGGGAGAGTGAACCTGCACATGACCATACATGCACGTACATGTGTGAGCCATATACAGGAAACTGAGGAGATGGTGGATATCTGAGGAGGCAAAACTAAAAACGTGGCAGTCAGCCATCAGTCACCTTCCCTTGAAAGCCATTCAGACTGTTGGTCCAGGCTGACTTTCAAACCCTGGCCTTCTCCACCAGAGAGAAATACCTTAGAAGACATCACACTGGTTACTATGAAGGAACCCTTCACAACCTCACAGGCCTTCATCCAACAACGCCAGAAAACAAACCACAGAAAGAACCCCTCTGTGATAACCCACTGAGGCAAGCTGGCTTCTGCTCTGTAATATCCAGCCTGAGTCTCGCTCTCAAGAGACTTTGCCTCTGTCTAATAAAATATTAAAACCACAAATCTTGTCCCAAGTCATCCCCAGGAGATCAGGGCCTGCTGTTTCTCCCTAAGTAATTCCACCTATTCATTTGTCAAAAGAAAATTGAATTTGGCTTTTGTTTATCAGCATCCATCTTCCCCCTAGGATTTCTTTTTTAGAACAACAGCAAAATTTTACTTCCAAGTTATACTAGCAGGCAGTGAGAATAGTAAATGAAGCCATGGGTTTGTGGGAAGTGCCTTCTGGTGAGTTTGAACCCCAGATCCTCTGCTTTCTAACTTTGTGGACTTAGGTAAGTTACTGAACACCCCAAGCCCCCTTTTATCATCTCGAAATGCATCTGTAGATGACATCTATTTCAAATGGTTCTTGTGGACATTTGATGTGTTCATCCTTAGGAAACACATAGGTCTCAGCTGACTTCCACTATGCACCCCTTGACCATGCAGATGGTGCCGGGCACTCACCCCTCTGTGGCTGCACATAGAAAGGGTATTGTGTATGTTCTCTTTTATGGGTGGTGTGTTTTTCTGTTTTAGGAAGGTGACCGAGACCTTGCCTATTGTCACAATGTAATTAACTTAGTGAGAGTTGGAGCAGCCACTAGATTCCATATTGTATCCTAGTTAGGATTAAATTGTATTCGCTGTAATTAGCAACAGTGCTGTAAAAAGCCACCAACTGGCCTTTCTGTTCCCTCACAGGAGATCAGGGTCCTGCCAAGTGCTGTCACATGAGTTGGCATTTGGCAAGTCCATCTACATGTCTTGAAGTTAATCAAGGGTTTTAGTTGGTTCGAAAAGCCATTCATGAGTCAGTGTCTTTAATGCAAATGGGCTTTTGCAGATCATGAATCAAGAACCAGCAATACTGCAATAAATGGAGAATATAGGAAGCTTCTGTTTCCAAAGAAAACCTCCTCACTGAACTCAGTTTCCTGTTGCTGCGGGAGCAGATGCCCTAAAACAGTGATACCTACTTCACCTGTGGTTCTGAGTTCAGAGTCCTTACAAGTCCCACTAGGTGACATCACTGGGTGTCACCAAAAGCTACACTCCTGGAGGCTCTAGGAGAACTGTCTTTTCTGGTGTCTGGACACATCTCTTGGCTACAGCATAGACTCTTTAATTCTCTCTCTGATTTTCTTGCCTCAGATTAGCAGGGATGTTTGTAGCTATCCAGAGCCTGCTGGATCATCCAGGATTATCTCCACATCTCAGGGGGGAGCAGTTAGTGACCTTATTTCCTGTTGGTCATGTAATCCAACAAAGCTGTAGGTGCTCTTGATAGGATGCAGACACATGCTTACCACATCTGGCAAAGCCTGTGTTGAGTGAGTTTTTGTGAGTTGATCGGTTGCAATCTTCCTCCACCCAAGACATGATATGTTACATAGGAAAAAAAATATTCCAGAGACCACCCCCATGAAGTTGTTACATAATTTGAATAATTTAGATTTCATTGAAAATTGGCATTGGGATGGCATCTGTCTCCATTTGGTCTCGGTTTGCACTCTTCACTCCCTCTCCTCTCTGCCTTGCTCACAGACACATGTTCTGGTATGTCTGTATACACATGCACACAGATGTATTTCTCTGACATTCCAAGTCAGTATCCTGCCAGTAAAAGTGTTAGGCTTGCTTTGCCCTCCTGCTTGTCTATGTGTGTATTTTGATTTTTGTTTGTGAAATCCTATGTTTTCCTTCTCCCATTTAGATTGTCAGTCCTCCAATAGTTAATCTTTATTAAGACCTTTATTAATCATCAAAACAAAGTCAATATTCTTATTATTTGTTTTCAAATAATATTTTTTCTTGGAGATTTCCACGCATGTTTGGAATATAGTCACACACACACACCCCAGCCACCCTTTTCATCCTCCCATCCCATCTCATGTAACTTCAGTTTTCCTCTTCCTCCTCCTCCTGCTCTTCCCCGTTCTCTTCCCTATGGATTCCAATTTGTGTTGCCTAAGAGATAAGGAAGCTGTAGTCCTGGGTGAAGACCCTGGCTCTGTAACTATACAAACCACTTTATCTCTGATTCTCAGTCTCCTAAAAGATGCTTCTTGAATGGTGGCTGTTCTCTGGGTTAAATGAGGGGTATCATGTGCCCATCTCATATCAGAATTTAGTTCCTGTACCAGGGCTTCTTAAATATTTCCATGTACAACTTCATGCCTCTGGAGAGTAAATTCTGCATACTGATGAGACAAGCTTGTTTATTTTTCCTGAAGAATTAAATCTCTACTTAGTATTTGTTCCTACAGGATAAAGATCATCTTTAACATTTTTCAACGTTGATATTTTTATTTTATAATCATCAATTCTGAGCTCCCTGCTTGACATACATTGTGCAAAATAGCAAAAGTGTACATAGGGCCATGTCTGAAATCGGAGATTCTGTTGGGAATTACCAAGCCTGAGTTTTTAACACTTCTATGAAGCTCACATTAGCAACTCAGCATTTTTAAACTAATTTGGAACTAATGTGGAAAGAAAACAAGCAGCAGGAAACTGTTATGTCCTCTCCTCCATAATTAAACCATTCGTTTACTTTAAAAACAGAAGATTTTGTGTAGATTGGAGGAATCTCTGTCTAGTCTGGAATCTGAGCTGAGGTGTTTGGGTTTGTGTAGTGTGTTGCACAGACAGTTTTCTGCAGGAAGCTGTGTGATTCATTGGGGTGAGGACTTACTTGATTCTGAATTACTCTTTGGTTACACATTTATAAATCTTTTGTTGTTGCCAAATGGGCCATGTCCTTCATACTTTATGCAGTCCCTTCTGTTTCCAACTGACAGTTTTAAAACTTGGGTCCTAGACAGAAAGAAGATTTTACCTTGGTTCTTGTTGTGTTCACAGATTTGACCCAAGGGACTCGATAGGGTTACAGGAGAGGATGGGTGTCCTGGTACCTGGCTTTTTCTTGGAGGTTCTGATATGATTGACAGAGGAAGGGCTCCCAAGCAATGCCACCTCCCATAAAGGAAGGAAGGAAGAATTTGTTTGGCCTCATAAGTTCAGAAGAAGGCAGTTCACCATGGCAGGGAAGGAAGGGCACTGGAAGCAGCTTCGTCTGTGGCCTGACCAGGACAGAAGAAGGAGAATACTGGGCTCAGCTACCTTTCTCCTTTTTTCCCCCTCTGTGTTTAGTCCAGGATGCTAGCCTGTGGATTGGTGCCGCCTATATTCAGGATAGATCTTCCCTCAACTAAACCTCTGTGGAAACACCCTCATAAACATACCCACTACCTCTTTGTGCCTCATTAATGCCCTGAGGGTCTTTTTGTCCAGTCAGGTTGACAATTTGAACACCACAAAGCACCCAAACACAGCACTTGAACTGTCACATTTTACCCCTGGTCACCAGGGGCTTGTGGCCACCTCTTAATGCAAAAATGCATTCATTCTAACTTTGAAAGACTTCATACTCTTATCTCAACAGTGTTAGAAGTCCAAAGTCTTTTCCAAGACCTGAGACAAATCATAGGGCATAACAAGGAAAGATTTCACTAAAACAAAACTGAAGCCCAGCCAGACAAACAAGTCTTGCACCTGGGGCATCTGACTCCTCTGTCTCCAGCTTGGCTGCCTTCAGTGCATGTGGCTTTTTCTTGGCTAGCTTTACTTGGTGCCTGCTGCATCCCTTAGCAACTGCTGCACATTGCTGGCCTCTCTACTAACTACCCTGTTCTCTGGCTTAGCAGGAAGCCGTGTTTTTATAAGCCGTATGCTTTCAGCATGCACTGAAATAAATGCATCTAAGTCCTCCCATAACTACTGTTGCAGAAAGAAATTCAGTAGAGAGCTTTGGTTGGCTGGATATCAACTGATTTAAATGATGATCCGTTTCTATTTAAAATCATTTTGGAAATTATATAATTCGGCAGCAGACCTGGTATTGAAATGGAATTCCCCACCCCCAACCTCGTTTTTATTACTGCTATTGTTTCTGTCCTTGACTTTAAAAGAGATGCCCACCTTGATGCTTATGGGTCTAATCTGATAGAGAAATCAGATGTGTGAGCTACAAGCTATGGACTAGGGGTCCTCTGACAACAGGTAGCTATTGGTCTCCATCTTTAAGAAGAACTTTGTGTAAACTCCACCCTCTTGGATATTATGTGCATCATGTGTACAATTTACAAGCATTTTCTTCTTCCCAAATAATTTTATCTAATGTGGTAATTCATAAGTGAGAAGACATGTATTATTCTTAAGTGCCTGAATATGGTAGAATGTGTCATATTCATGCCTCCATGGGTCAAGTTGATGGGTTTCCTGTTACTCTGAACTCATGAGGTAAGATCAGAAGAACTCTGTCAAGAGGAGAGATGGGTTTGGGTCAAGTATCTTTGTCATTACTCCTATAATTGAGGGGCATCTCCATCAGTAGAGGGGCTGAATATGATTTTTCTGCTACAAGAACACTTGTGCATTTTCTACCTGAGAAGGGTGCAGTTGCTGAAATAGGTGATACTTGTGTGTATTGTGTTCTCCTATCTAGTATTTCCCAGATTGACTTCATCAGATTTGTACCATTTTTTTATTGGATATTTTATTTACATTTCAGATGTGATCCCCTTTCCCCATTTCCTCCCCACACAGGAACCCTCTATCCCATCCCCCCTCCTCCTGCTTCTATGAGGGTGTGCCTCCACCCTCCCACTCCCACCTCTCCACCCTTGAATTCCCCCACACTGGGGCATCCAGCTTTCATTGGACCAAGGACTTTCTCCCCCACCCATGCCCAATAAGGCCATCCACCCCTACATATACAGCTGGAGCCATGGGTTCCTCCCTATGTGCTCCCAGGCTGGTGGCTTAGATCCTGGGAGCTCTGGTTGGCTGGTATTGTTGCTCTCCCCACGGAACCACAAACCCCTTTAGCTCCTTCAGTCTTCTCTCTCACTCCTCCATTGGGAACCCCATGATCAGTTCAATGGTTAGCTGTGAGCATCTGCCTCTGTACATTTCAGGCTCTGGCAGACCTCTAAGGAGACAGCTATATCAGGTTCCTGTCAGCATGCACTTCCTGGCATCCATGTCAGTGTCTACCTTTGGTGACTGCACATGGGATATGGATACCCAGGTGGAACAGTCTCCAGATGACCCCTCCTTCAATTTCTGTCCCACTCTTTGGCTCCATATTTGCTCCCATGAGTATTTTGTTACTCCTTCTAAGAAGGACCAAAGAAAGCACCACACTTTGGTCTTTCTTCTTCATGAGCTTCATGTGGTCTATGAGTTGCATCTTGGGTATTTAGAGCTTTTGGGCTAATATCCAATTATCAGTGACTGCATACCATGTGTGGTTTTTTTGTGATTGGGTTACTTCACTCACGATGATATTTTCTAGTTCCATCCATTTGCCTAAGAATTTCTCGAATTCATTGTTTTTAATAGCTGAGTAATATTCCATTGTGTAAATGTACCACACTTTTTGTATCCATTCCTCTGTTGAAGGACATCTGGGTTCTTTCCAGATTCTGGCTATTATAAATAAGGCTGCTATGAACATAGTAGAGCATATGTCCTTGTTATATGTTGAAATATCTTCTGGGTATATGCCCAGTAAAAATGGCCATCTTGCCAAAAGTAATCTATAGATTCAATGTAATCCCCAACAAAATTCCAAATCAATTCTTCATAGAGGTAGAAAGAGCAATTTGCAAATTCATTT
Organism: Rhabdomys pumilio; assembly: GCA_030674055.1. Classification (NCBI taxonomy): domain Eukaryota; kingdom Metazoa; phylum Chordata; class Mammalia; order Rodentia; family Muridae; genus Rhabdomys; species Rhabdomys pumilio. The sequence goes on along the minus strand of JANHMN010000017.1, from coordinate 23,157,300 downwards.
GGAATAACAAAAAACCCAGGATAGCAAGAACTATTCTCAACAATAAAAGAACTTCTGGGGCAATCACCATCCCTGACATCAAGCTGTACTACAGGGCAATAGTGATAAAAACTGCATGGTATTGGTACAGAGACAGGCAGGAAGATCAATGGAATAGAGTTGAACACCCAGAAATGAACCCACACATTATGCTCACATGATCTTTGACAAAGGAGCTAAAGCCATCCAGTGGAAAAAAGGAGAGCATTTTCAACAAATGGTGCTGGTTCAACTGGAGGTCAGCGTGTAGAAGAATGCAAATTGATCTATTCTTATCTCCTTGTACAAAGCTCAAGTCCAAGTGGATAAAGGACCTTCACATAAAAGCAGATACACTGAAACTAATAGAAGAGAAGGTGGGGAAGAATTTGGAATACCTGGTCACAGGGGAAATGTTCCTGAAGAGTGCACCAATGGCTTATGCTCTAAGATCAAGAATTGACAAATGGGACCTCATAAAATTGCAAAGCTTCTGTAAGGCAAAGAACACTGTCAATAGGACAAAAGGGCAACCAACAGATTAGGAAAAGATCTTTACCAATCCTACATCTTATAGAGGGCTAATAGCCAATATATACAAAGAACTCAAGAAATTAGCCTCCAGACAACCAAATCACCCTATTAAAAATGGGGTACAGAGCTAAACAAAAAATTCTCAACTGAGGAAACTTGAATGGTAGAGAAGCACCTAAAGAAATGTTCAACATCCTTCGTCATCAGGGAAATGCAAATCCAAACAACCCTGAGATACCACCTCACACCAGTCAGAATGGCTAAGATCAAAAACTCAGGTGATAGCAGATGCTGGCAAGGATGTGGAGAAAAAGGAACACTCCTCCACTGTTGGTGGGATTACAAGCTGGTACAACTGTTGTAGTAATTATTTAAAAAAACAGCGAACAGTCAACCTGTCTAGGCTGCAGCGGCTCTGCCTAGCTCAGCCGCCATGTTGTGTAGCCAGAGGCCACATGTGCACCACAGCTAGAAACTGCCAGCCTGAAACCCCAGCCCTGCCACCCACAAGAAGTCAGTGTGGGAGGTGGCTCTGCCAATCTTCTACGCATTGCTCAGACCATCCCGCCACCCACACAGACCTGGTAGAAAAATGAGACTCTAATGCTTAAAGAATAATCAAAGGCTTATATATTTTGTAATGATCAATAACAAGATGCCCTTCCAATCAGAGGTGTAACCCAATACCCAATCTAGATATACCGACTACCTTTGACTGCTACAGACAAACGAACATCAGCCTCCATATCCCTCTCTCTTGTCTCGTCTCTCTCTTAGCTTCTCCTCTTCTTTCTCCTTTTTCTCCTTCCTTCTCCTCTTCCTTTCTTTACTCCTCCCACCTTAGCTCCTCCTAAATACAACCTCTCTGGAAATTAGTCTGGCTAATTTTTCTGGTTCTACAGAAAATTGGACCTGAGGACCAAGCTGTACCATTTGTTTTAATAAGCTGTATTTTGGAGTAGTTTTAATAATGTATTTTAATCTATACAATAGACATGTCTTGACATATATTTGCAATTACAGTTGCATGTATTCATTGTCTCTGCATTGCTTGCTTCTCCCCACTCCTCCCTCTCCATTTGTCCTGTGTCCATAGATTTTTGCCTTGCTTAGAATTAATGTCATATAATGGAATTGCTATTCAAGAACTAGTTAGGAGACAGCAAGACAGACTTCAGGGAGTTCTACGACAGAGTTCTACAGTCAAGAAGACAGAGTTCAGGTCCCCATGTGAGGATAAGTGGGAGTTTACAGCCATAGGAGAGGAGAAATATGGTGTGGAGAATCCTGAAGGAGCCCACCTAACAGAATTCTTGCTCAAAGATGCCATGTGACCAACCATCACATGCAACATGGTGGGAGTCTAGGAACCTAGTCAGGTGTCAGGGGTGGATGATTCTTGCTAACACTGGGTGATCCAGAGATGGACGCAAAAGCTATAGAGAACAGGGTTCCAGGAACTTTAGTAAAGTTTACTCAAAGGAGACCTCATGTCCAAATCTCCATGCCCAGCCTTTCTGGCTTCGGTGCCTGCCTTCACTTCTAGGAAGCATCTGCATTTTGTCCTACTCTCTCCCTAGCACTTAACTCTTTCACTGTCAGTTAGACAGTTGGTTAATCAGTTCCCTACTGTAGGATAGCTTTGTTTATTTCCCAGTTTGGGCAGTTATGAATAAAGTAGTAAATATCTAAGGATTGCTTTGTTTCCCAGAATAATTTTATATTTATTGGAAAGTTGTACAGTTATTTGTGCAGAAAATTAGCCCTTAGCTAATTTCTCCAGTGGTGACATATTATAGTGAATTGTCAAAACTAATGAACACTGGCACATTGCTGTCGTCTAGGCTTTGTTCACATTTCAACAGTGCTTTCACAAATCTTCTTTGTATATTTTACCATCCGTCTCAGGATACCACGTTGCATTAGTAACACATTAATTGAATTTGAGCTTTTGGATGTGTTATATTTACTAAGTATCTTTAAAATCCTCAGCATATGCTGAGAATATGAGTGCAAAACTATCAGCTATAAGGGGCAAGTGTCACTTGACAAATGAGCACTTTAATGATGAGATTGTTATTTTGAGTGTTGCTCCCCGCCCAAGTTTGCATCTAGCATCAGTACAGTGTGCAGTATGTTTAGAGCATTAGAGGGGCTGCAGGCTTTGATTACAAGATGCTGTTTCTCAGCAGCACTAGAGCTTACGGGTAGGTCATTTTAAGGGCAAGTGTTTCAAGGGGCCGGAAGGAGACCGGTGGCAGTGTGGCCATAGGAGCTGTCGTTGACAGTTTTTCAAATCTGTCAGGGGGGAGGTGTTCAGGTAGTTAATGAGCATCTCTAAATGTTTTGCTGGCAGAAGGACTCCATGAAAGATGACAGAAGAAGTCATTGTCATAGCCAAGTGGGACTACACTGCCCAGCAGGACCAGGAGCTTGACATCAGGAAGAACGAGCGGTTGTGGCTGCTGGACGACTCCAAGACGTGGTGGCGGGTGAGGAATGCGGCCAACAGGACAGGCTACGTGCCTTCCAACTATGTGGAGCGTAAGAACAGCCTGAAGAAGGGCTCCCTGGTGAAGAATCTCAAGGACACGCTAGGTGAGTGTCCATACCCCACCTGGAACAGCAGGTCACCCTACAAGAACAGCCAGTGATTAGCACTGCTGCTTCAGCCTGTGTGTGTGTGTGTCTGTGTGTGGGGGGGTAGGAATTTGTGTGTGTGTGGGGTAGGAATTTGTGTGGTGTGTGTACATGGGTGTATACTGTGTTTGTGTGTGTGGAATAGGTGTGTATTTGCTGGGTCGTGTGTGTGTGTGTGTGTGGTAGGAATTTGTGTGGTGTGTGTATATGGGGGGTGTATACTGTGTTTGTGTGTGTGGAATAGGTGTATGTATTTGGTGGGGTGTGTGTGTGAGGTAGGAATGTGTGGTGTGTGTATGTGGGGGGTGTGTATAATGTGTTTGTGTGTGGAGTAGGTGTGTATGTATTTGGTGGTGGTGTGTGTGTGTGTGTGTAGTGTGTGTTTGGGGGCCAGATGTTACTGTTGATAGCCTCCTACTTGGGTTTTATATTAAGATCAAGATAAAGGCTCTCCTTATCATTTTCTGGATAAGTTATGCAGTTTGGGATCTTGGGTAAATCAACTTTTCTGTGTGCTGTGGATCCCTCTCTACACAGTTGTCAGTCTTGTTGTATCCAGATTGTAGGGGACCCTGACTTAGAATCATGACAAGTTCAGTAGCTTTTCCTGTGAGTGTACCAGCCTCTTATCTTACAAACTCCCATGCACTGGCTTCTGTGCACACAGAAGGAGAAGGTGATAAGATGTCTTATTCCACAGTTCCAGGCAGTTAGTTACGTGTAGGTGGGATGATTACCAACGTGACATCAGAAGCCTGTCACATGGACACCTCCACAAGCCCTGTTTGGTTATCTCGGTCTTCACAGCTGCGCCTCTTTTCTTTCTTTGCTATATTAGTTCATTTCCTGTCACTGTACCAAACTGTTCGAGGTTAGGTTACTGTATAAAGAATAAGGCTTAATTTGGCTTGCACTTGTGTTCCCAAGTCAAGTGACTGTATATGTATTGCCTTCTTGGCAAATTTTCAGTGTGGTGTAAGTACCATATGGCAAGAGACGAGGGGAGATAGAGAATTGTATGTGTATGTTTTTCTGATACTGTTCCCTCTGTAAACACCAGTATTTATGTAACGTCTGTCACCCAAAGGCCCCACCTCTAAGCACTGTGATAGGAAAAAGTTCCTTCTTTCTTACAACCTCTGTGGGGGATTAAATTCAACACAAGGTAAGGAGATACATTCAACCACATTCATCTGCAGCACCTGGTCAGACAGGAGATCACTACCATGGGCAACCATACCTGAGTGTGCACGGTGTGCTCAGCAGCCATGCTTCCTCCTTCAGATTATCTCAGAATATAATTGGGAGGGCTCTGTGGAAGAACAACTGAACTGAGCTGACAGTTGACAGTTGTGGCCTCCTTGGGTAAGTATGAAGTTGTTTATAGGCAACAATGACAGCTTGCCACTTGAGGTTTGTCGTGGAAGTGGGCCAGTATCATCACCTGAGATAAGTGTATGTGGGCTTTTTTGTATGTTACTAGAAGAGGATTAGTTTCATTGGAGGGGGCAGGGTGAGGGAAATAAGGGATAATTGGAAACAAAGTCACACTGAATGTGGTGGGTGTTGAAGGGTGTCTGTCTGTCTTTATAGAGTCTATAAAGATCAATGCTTACTGTTCAGTGGGTGAACCCTTCAGTCATTGGGAGGTGAACCCTTCAGTCATTGGGAGGTGTTTTGTGCTGTGTTTGAATTTTTCTCAGGATGTCTGTGGCTATTGTAGACTCTGAGACTGCTGGAAAAATTCCATTTGTTATTAGCATTCTAAGTCTTTTTCCACTGAACCCTCTCCCCTGTGTATTCTTTTTCTTTACTTGAGACAGTCACTGGAAAGAAATGCTTCTGTCCTATTCTTAGGACTGTTAGTTAAGTATGATAAATAAAGAAGCAGGTTGAATGGGTTGGTGCTGTAGTGTTGTTCTGAGAGTATTTGACTGGTTTTCTAACCTCCTCTTAACACACCCTCTGTAGTAATGTTGAGCATTGTTGACATATTTTGCCTTAAAAAAAAAAAAAAAAAAAAACTTTAGAGTTCTATAAACCACAAAATGCATAGGACTTGAAGGTAGAATCAAGAAGTCCCCAAAGTCATGAAGAGCTCCTCCAGTGGCTGCTGTTCACTTTCTTAGAAATAAGATAAGGCCTCAGGTTGGAGCTCCAGGCCTTATCTTTGCCCAGTGTATTCAGATTTCCTGAGTGCGATCACTTCCTCTTGTTACACAACCCTAAGTTACAAAGCACACCAGCACATCTCCACCCTGGTGCTGGGCCTGCTCCCCTGTCACTGACAGACTGCCATCCAGCCCTGCTTGGAATGCTTAGACTGCTAGAAAAGGCCAATTCCATTTTTGGAGAATACAGATTGTTAGAGAGTGCTTCCTTAAATAGAATCGAAATTTTACATTTCTCAAACTTCCTCCCCTTGGCTCTGACTCTGCCCTCCAGGGCTATGCCAAGCAGAACTAATCTCTTCAGTGAGTGACAGCTCTTCTGTGAACTTCTGTCTCAATTTCAACACACAGTTCTTTGGAAACATTTGCATTAAGCATGAAAGATTGCAAAAATACAGATAAACTATGTTTTAGATATCCATATTTATTAATAGGAGTTGATTTTCATATCCAAAGGGCCTTTGGGATTCAGGGAGAAATAGCCTGATTAATTTTTTTCTACAGGTTATGTGCGAATGCACATACAAAATGGGGGTATATGTGCCACAACGTGTATGAGTGGGCCAGAAGACAATCCATCCATGTGTATCTGTTCCTTCTTTCTACCATGTAAAGTCCTGGAGATTGAACTCATTAGGTCTTCAGACTGGATGGCAAGCACCCTTATCCATTAAGCTACTTCACTGGCCTGGTTTCCATGTTTAGTACTCTGTTGTTGCTGGCTGTTCCTTTGTTTTCATTACCTGTCATAATCGCCTTTGCTATTGGACAAAGAATCCTTGTTATCTGAGTAGAGACTTCCTGTTGAGGCAGGACCTAGAAGGGGAGGCATCTTTACCACGGTCTGTATGCAATAGCTTCCTTCTCTGCAGCCTGTCTTTCCCCAGTGTGTAGGCTGCAGAAAGTTGAGAGTGCTTTCTATAATTTCTCCCGTCTCCCAGGTATCTTTTTTAATATAAAGCCCAGAGACTAAACATAACCTTTTGGGCTTTTCTGTGCCTGTTCTTGGTCTGAATAATGACAGGGAGATTTTTTTCTCTTTTTTTTTTTTTTTTTTTAAACAATGCTTTTGGCCTTATCTTAGGCTAACTCCCCACCTATCTTTTAATGTATATTGACCTGTTTATTCTATTCAATCGCCCTCTCGGTTTCATACTTCCAACTTCCTGTGCGGCTTGGTGATGGATCTTCTTGTGCCTGACTCTCTCCCAGAGTTCCTTTCTCAGTCAGTGTCCTACCTTCTAATTTGCTTTTTGCTCTAAGCCATAGGCTTTTAAGTTTAGCCAGTCAGAAAGTGCCCTTAGGCAGGGAAGAAAGAACAGAGACACATCTTGACACAGTACATATAAACATTATTCTTACAACTGTTTATTGCTTCCTGTTTAGTTACAGACTCTAGTGTGTCCTTAGAGTTAGAGTTGAAAAGCGTCTCTGCTGTGTGGAGGTATCAAAACAATATTGACTTACACTGTCTACCCCTTCTTGTAACTGAGTGGTGCCATTCATGTGGGATTTATACTACTGTGGGAATCCACCTGAATCTGAGGTGGAATCTGAGGGCCATGGTAGAACTTGTATAGTTCATGTCTAGCTTGGCGTACATTTCACAGGAGTCACCCACAGAGCCACAGTGCTATCAACTAGAGGTTCCATCTGTGAGGGAAGGAGACTATGGCGCTGTGTGCCTTGCCTCTGCTGAACTCCGTTAGAAACTTACCTCTTGCCACACACAGTGTTTTCTTAGAGCTGCTTGTAGGCAACAGTATATTTGACAAAGCATCTCTTGAAAGTATTAGCATTCTTTTCTTTTAATAATTTGTAGTTGAGTAAAACGATCTTGTTTCACGTTTTCTTTCTTGAGGGCAAAACATTTCTCTACTGGATCTCCTTTCATGTTCTGATTCTGATCATGAACAGTCAAGAGCATGTCCCCATGCAGAATAGGGATTGTCAAGAGTTGGCTCTGCAGGCAGTGTTCTGACGTAGCTCTGAGCTCAGCAGTGAGCCAGCCCAGGCTACTTCTGGCCTTGATATTACAACTAGAACTTGGCCTGTATCACTGTGTAGGCTAGATATTAGCCTTATGATAAACCTTTTGAGATGGAGACACACTTTTCCCTGGGAGATAATTTTCAAAGATTGCTCTGTAAGTGCCTCAAACGCGATCTTTGTTACCATTCTGATTCTAGTTAGAACCTACCACAGCCCCAAAGGAGTCGAACTTTGCCTGGGAGACTATGAACAGTAGATAAAGTGAGCAGAAAGAGCATTGTGAAAGGATGAGAGGAAAACGGGTGGGGGTGGGGTGGGATGGGTGAAATTCGGCAGAGGTCAAGAGACAGACTTACCCCGATCCAGACCAGAGTGGTACATGTTTTCTTTGCTTTTACCCAGTTCCCTCCTGGAAGCCCTCGGGTCCTAGGATGCTTCACTGTCGAGGGAGCCAACCTGCTATAGAAGCTCTCTGGCAGGCTAGGACAAGAGCTGTGTGCATAGAAAAGTAAGTTTTACAGTGAGTCCTTAGGGAATATTAAGGATACAATGCCTCTCTTGGCGAGAGAAATTGTATTACACTTATAAGTGACTTTCATATCTCTGTCAGGCTTGTTTTTTAAAGTTTTGGGTAACGAGTAAGTGAATTTCTCCTTTATGTAAAACTTAAATGCCTTGTATAACATTTGAAATTCTTATAACTAACCCCACCAAGACAGAAAGGACTTGCCTTGTAAGCTGGTCTGGTCTTGGCCTTATCATGTATCCCAAATGGCCTTGAATTCTCAGCACCCCAGCATTCTCCTTACTCAGCTTTCTAAGTGCTAGGATTATGGGCATGAGCTACCACGTGTGGCATCTCATGGTTTTAACATTATGACCACATAATCTTTCAGGGCATCATATACAAACTTCATGTGTCTGGAGAAAAGCAAACTAGTGTGTGTACCTGATTCTGATACCTCTCTTTGGCGTGGCATGGTCCCCTGTAAGAACTATGGGCCAGATCACAGAGCTAGGCAATTTCTGTCTTGTTAGTACCATCAGATTTTGCGTGTCTTCAAACATACCTGTTTCCCACAAAGGATACTTACAAGTCCCTCAGTCATTCTAAGTTTTGTCTTCAATCAGTCTGTCAGTGAACTGGTAATAGGTAGTAGTGGACAGGAGCCAGGTGTCTGTCACAGAGTGCCAGGGCCACTAGCTGCCTGCAGCACTTATCTGATGAATGAACATGGAGCAGCTTGCAAGTCTCACCGCACTCTACCCTTGCCAAGTCAGCTTACCCCACATACATTTTTTTCCTGTCAACAGTAAAGATGCCAGAATTCTGCCTAGAAAGGATTTGGGAGCTTCATAAAGCAGGAAGGGGCTCTTGAGCCAGTGGGCATGCTAATCTATGCTTTTTTTTTTTTTTTTTTTTTTTTTTTTTGACGTAACATAGAAAGACATAGATTGTTCAGTTGAGCAAAATGTGTGTCGTCAGTTGGAAACATCTGTTATGTAGAAGCAGGTAACACCGCTCCTGCCCTGAGAATGGCCCTGTGACCTCCCTAAGAACACCGGATAGGAGACCCAGAGTATATATACTTCGGCTCTGTCGTGTTTTGCCTACACAGACTTGACCATCTGGATTGATTGGCAAGCCTCTCTGTGCAGTAGATTGGAAACTGTCTCCAAGTCAGCATTTACGGAATGTTGGGGAACAGTTTAAAAAAAAGACAAATTTCTCATTCTACGCATGAAAAACTAGAGCCTAGTTGTCACAAATTGAGTGAGGTCCCAGGTTAAATGATAATAATGAATAACTGGAAATTTCCCCAGTTTGATGGATGCTGTTTGTAGCACTAGGGTGATAGAAGGTGGCCTTAGCAGCTTTGTCTGCAGTGGGTCCTGGAAACAGGGTTTCTATCACTTGCTGTACATTAAAAGCACACAGACCCAGTTAGAGGGTTATTTAGAGACCTCCTTGGGCCTAAAGGCATCTCGATGTCAAGGGGATGCTATGACATGAACCCCAGCTCTGTAGGCACATTTGCACGAGTGTAGTGACTTCCGTTTAGAATTAGCCTTTGAGAGACCAGACAATATCGTGAGTGTACTGTGACTGGATTTAAGACACGGGAAAACTGCAGGTGCCAATGATTCCTCATTAAAATGATGCCCTGCTTGATTTGAAATTTCCTGTAGTCATCCTCTCTAGGATGAGAACAAGAAATGTTCTCTCCATTGAGCTGCTTGCCTGCTCCATCTACCCAGACTGGTTTTTAGTTCTCTCTCTCAACATGGGTCTCAACGCGACCCATGGATGACTTTCCAAGCCCTGAGCTCAGTAGTGATCCTGGAGAAGAAAGTGGTTTTTTCCAGACCTTGTGGCTCAATATGGAACACGGAAGCAACAGTCATTGGTAACTCAGGGATTCTGAACATGAAGTAACAGAAAAATAACAAAGAGAAATGGAGAAAAGGAAAAAAACCAAACAGTCTGGAGAGGATAAGAGCGGTATGAGTTGAGTAGAGAGCGGGGTGTTTGGTGGGAATGGCAGGTGGGACTCTTGCCTAACTGTTAAGTATGAGGAGTTCACAGTTTATATTTTTGTTGCTGCTACAATAAAGTACCCCAGACTGGATGCTTTGTAAGGAAAAGAAAATGTATTAGCTGGGCGTGGTGACCCATACCTGTAATCCTGGTACTTGAGAGTTGATGGCAGAAGATCAGAAGTTCAAGGCTGGCTGTGGGAACATACCGAGTTTGAGGCCAGCCTGAGCTACATGACGCTTTGTTTCAAAAGAGAGAGGGGAAATTGGCCTACTGGGTAAGAATACTTGCATTAAGGACCTGAGTTTGAATCCCGAGAGTCTTTGTAAAATGCCACGTGTGTTTCTATGTGTGTATGTATCCCTAGCACTGGTGGGATGGGGTGCAGTGGGGCAGAGTGGAGCTTACCGGCCACTAACCCAACTCCAGGTTAAGTGAGAGATCCTGTCTGAAGGGAACAAGACAGAAAATGGTCAAGCAAGGTGTCCAATGTCCTTCTCTGTCGAGCAAGATACCTGATGCCCTCCTCTGGCCTGCACATGTGCACTAGTGCTTGTTCCCAGAATCTGCCGCTATACATAGTTCTGGAGGCTAAGTCATGGGACGTGGTTGCTTTGTTTCTATGAATTTCAGGTTTTAGAGTCATTTAAATCATTTTTATTTGGTGACTTCAGCAGAGACGAGATTTCTGAGGTGGTTCGTAAGTACCTCATTCCAGTCTCCATCATTTTCTCTTTTTGATGACTGGCCTTCCATACCCAGTACTCTTGAGTGTATGTTTTTGTTCTCTCTGGACATGGCTTTGGCTTGCTGAACCCAGAACTCCTGAGCTTTGTGGAAATTTGTGAGCGCTGAAGGGGCAGCTGCTCCCCCTGTCTTTGATTGCAGGAGACTGAATAGTTAACACCAATAGACTGATGCCAGGGAGGGGTAACAAAAGACCACACTCTGTTGGGTAAAAGCTGTCACTGCTTCATTCCCTGGCAGAAAGGGGCTAAAGAACTTTTTGATAGCACGCAGGAGCTGGTACACAGGTGTGGACTTCTTCTGCAGTTGGTCATTGTGCAGTCCCCCTAGAGGCCAACAGAAAGCTCACACAGCAGAAAACCCAGGTCCCCAATTGACTTTACATGAGTTTCCAGGGAATGGTCAGCAAGGTCTTTACTTATTTAATCTGTGCCTCACCCATAAGAGAGAAGTGAGTATCTCATTTTACAGAAAAATATTGAGTCTTGGAAGCTAACTGTTGTACCAAAGAACACACAGTAAGTCATGAGGTTGAAATTCAAGCCCAATGGAGCCTGACCTCACTCTCTGTCATTCTTCAGTCTCATGGGGGACCCCCGAGGGAGTGAGCTGTCCAGTTGATTCCTGTGGACTGTTTATACTGGTGACTTGGTTGTTCCTTGGCTGCACCTACAACATTGTTTTGCTTTGCTACCCTAAACCGTAGCCTTCACATGTCAGCAAAGAGCTGCTTCAGCAGATAGCAGCTCTGGCCCAAAGTATTCATATATTAATAACTGCACAGTTCTATAATGTCAAGAAGTGAAGTAAGGGGCCTTTATTCAAATGATTCATAAGCTGTGTACCGTAGGAGCACTCATAAGTTGATCTGTATTCTGGCATTGTGGGTCTTGTATTGGTGGACATGCATACTATTCCAGCCATCCTTGGTCTTCACAGTTCTCATCACTGATGCTAGTTTCTGTAAACAGGTAAGCTGCAGAATTGTAATTCCTCCTGAGTTAGTGTGTTTGTGATATTGCCATTGTTCAGGTCTTGTTAATGCAACTATTTCTAAGAGAGGTAGTCTTACAGCAGACCTGATATTCTGTCTCTTACGATATTCTGACCCTCTTCTGTGCTGTTCCCTGAGCCATAGAGATGCAGGAGCTGTCCCGCCTTTACATTGTGTCTGTCATTTCTGTGATGGTCCCCAGTACAGAGCAGTTAGACCTGAATACACACACACACACACACACACACACACACACACACACACACACAAAATGGACTCAGCAAGTAGTATTTATGTATTTGTCCATGGTGTGTGTGTGTGTGTGTGTGTGTGCGTGTGTGTGTGTGTGTGTGTGTGTGTGTGTGTGTGTAACAAAGAAAAAGAGGCTATCAATTTGAAATGGTGAGAGCATAAAAGACAGGAAAGGGAAAAAAAAGAAGTGATAGAATTATATTTAATCAAAAATGTAAAAGAAAAATAACCCCTGAAATGGCTGTATTTTATTAAACTATTAGTTGTTAAAGCAGGCATACCTTTAAGAAAATTGGAATATGCAGAAAAACTTGGAAGAAGAAGGTACATCCCCTGTGTCTCTCGGCTCTGAAAGAACCAGTTAGTATTTATATTTAATCTCTTAGTGTTTGTATACATTTCAGTTAAGTTGCCTAGATGGCTCCTTGCTGTTCTCACTGGAGTTAACACAAAGCACATGGACTCTCTCTGCAGGGTGCCTGACACTGGCCGTGGCATTTCAGTTTTCTGACAGTCCCTGTACTTTTTGGTTCTTTTGGAATGTTTGAAGTTTTTATCGTTAAAGGAGACATTGTTTTGTGGCAGTGCGTTTCTTAGAGAAGTCCTGGGCTTTTCTGTACTGACTATTTTCTGTACTATCCTGCTGTGACACATGCGTCTAGCCTCGTCACTCTGTGCAACTACTTCATTAAAGATAAGAACGAAGCCCAACACACCCCTGGAAAATTTGTCTTGTAACATTAAAAAAACAAGATCTCCAATTCTGTCTCAGATGTCCAAACTTCTCTGGAAGTCTGTCCTGACTTCACCTGCTCTGTGGTGTAATCTACCATTGTGCATGTGTGAGGTAAACGTAAGGCATTGTTATTTACATTCCACTCCATTACAACTCCGTCTCACCAGATTGTTCACAGTGGGAACAGGCTGTCACAGGGATTGCTGCTGGAATACTATGGAAACTTCTATAGTGTTGTGCTGCCAGACACTCAGAATAAATTCATATTTGTTTTCGTATCTCATGCGTTTCCAAGTATTTAGAACCAAAAATGTAAAACAACTTGCAACAGATTAGTGGGAAGATAATTAGAAAATAGAGACAGATTGTTGTTGTTGTTTTTTAATTACTAATAGGACAAAAATCTAGGAGAGACCTTGAGATGTGGGAAGCGTGTACCTAAGAATCTCTGGAGAAGCAGGTGTAGAGGTAGCCGCAGAAAGCATGAAACCTATGTTGTTCTGCCCACTAGGCTGCCATAGCCCCTTGTATCTTTATGAAGGACAGAAGGATGGATTCATTACTCTGAGACCCTGTCTCTGTTTATAGGTTCCACACTAAAGATTCTACCAAACAGGAGCAAATTGAAAATAATCAGGAATATTATTATGTTTATATGAGTATATATAGGTCTTTGTTCTTGTCTTTATTCCATACAATACAGTATACCATCTCATAGCACGTGCATTATAGTGGATAGTTCTTGACCTCACTATATGGGAGGATGTGTTTAGGTTCTATTCTATGTAAATATTATATAAGGGATGGGAACAGACATGGTGACCACAGCAGATCCTGGGACTTGGCCCTGGGGATCCTAAGACTGACACTCTTTCTGCATAATTGACTCATTGCTTCTTATGTCTCACCATACAACTTTCCAAAGAACTCCCCCTCTGAGCTAAAGAATTAATTCAAACCATGGAATAGAGTGATGTGAACTAAAATGCCTAGGAATGAGTAAACCCATCTTACCATGTTTCTGATTGTGTCCCCATATGGTATGCATTTTTGTTAGCTTCTATCCATGTGTCTGAAATGGTCCTTTTCTCTACTGATGTTTTACCTCGGTGGCTGAGGCACCTTAGGGCATTGCTAACTGGCACCATGTGGCTGTATTGAGTGCTGAACTCTACATACTGCCCTGGTTCTTGCTTTCTTCTGGCCCTGGTCTTGTGCTCACTGTTGGTGCTATGGAGAGGGTAAGTGGGCATCTAAAGGCTCCTGCTTAATATACAGAGAGGCAGAGTCTACTTAATGGCCTTAGCCATTAAGTACAATACAGGTGATGCTAGGCACTATTCTACCTGTCAGCCAAGGTGCTCACATGTGTCACCTTTCCCCTAGAGCAGTGATTCTCAACCTGTGGGCTGTGACCCCTTGGGGGCAGGAAATCAAACAACCTTTTCACAGGGTTTACCTAAGGCCATCCTGCATGTCATATATTTACATTACAACTCATAACTGTAGCAAAGAAAATAAGTTTATGGTGGGGGTTACCCCAAACATGAGGATGTAAAAGATCACAGCATTAGGAAGGTTGAGAACCACTGGCCTAGAGGTTTGTCACTCCAGGCTGCTGTTGCTCCTCTGCTGTTTTAGAATTCACAAGTATTCCAAATGCACTCTGGTGGTGGTGGTGGTAGTGGCAGTGGTGGTAGTTCTCAGCTTTGAAATCCACTTCGCGTGGCAGTTTTTACAAATTTTGAGGCCACACCAAAAGTATTTCAAGGACTCTGGCATGAGTAATGGCTGTTTGCAGGAAATTTGCTCAGTTTTTGCCTTTTTGTTTCCTTTGGTATGAAAATTGAAGCTTAGACAAAGCCAAGAGAAAAGTCCCTGTGTCCCAGCTGTGCACAGTTGACTGTAGACCACCAGTGGATGAGGGCTTAGAGGCAGGAGCCCAGGGCTCTGGAAGACTGGGCATCGATGACCTCTGTGTGCCTCACCCAGAATAGCAAGTATCCTGTCCAGCTTCCCTGGCCTTGGATATGGTGCCTTTATTCTCCCAACACCAAAACCTTTTGTTCCGTAGGCTAAGCAACCTCTCTGATTATTCCTGAACACTGATATTTAAGTCACTCCTGACCCTGAGGGCAGAAGGAAGTGACATCTGCCCCTGAGTGTGGTTGTAGGAGACAAATCCATGCAGCTCAGTTGAGAAAGTCTTGCCTCTGTGTTTTTCCAGTTGATTCACCTCTGACTCTAACCCTAGCATTAACTGATCAAACTTCTTGTTTACAGCAAATCCCTAGGCAACTGCCACTTGGATTCTTGCTGTGTGCCAGTCACTTACTATGCCCAGGGCTTTACCCAGCTACTTTACCCACCTGACTCTGCCTTCCTCATCTGCTGTATCTGCTGTAAATGATGACAGGGAGAACAAAAGAAGTTCTGTAGAGTTCCCAAGGCCAAGAGCCAGGCAGCATGAGAGCCGACTCCCAAGTGTGACTGGGACAGTCCTGCAGGAATGGCATCTACCCGTGTCTTCTCCATGACTATTTACTTATTTTAATTTATAATGTTCAATTTTTTGTCAACTGAGTACAGTCTTAGAACGCTAAGGTGTGTGTTTAACTTTTGCTGGTGGTTTGGCACTTCCAGTCATAATGGAGAATGTCATGTGCAATCTGTGACACATTTTTATGCATATTTTACATACTCAAAATATTCATGCTCTTGGATTGGGTACATATGTTGAAAGATACTGAATATGTATTTTCATCAAGAATTGTAATGAGAAATTAAGGTATTTTCATTGGCATCTGTGTTACTGTTTGATTTTTGCATTTTTTTTTTTTTTATCTCTCTAAATCATTTTTTCCCCCCTAGCTTAAAAGTTTAGTCACATTACCTACCGGCCTGCTAAAAAAAGAACGTAACTTTCATATGTGCTGGGAGTGGACATTCAGGTTCAGAACCCTGTGCATGAGGAACCATGTGACCGTAGGGAGGGCTGTTTACTCTAACACATCTATCTATCGCTGAACTGGCTCTTGGTGCAGCTGCCCAGTGGAAGAGGGACTGCCTGGGATGGAGGAGACAAGTACTGACAGCAACCCCTGTTGGCTGCACCTTCCCACCCTCGCAGGCACACAGTAAGATTTTGAGCTTTCTCAAAGAATGAGAAGGAAAAGAGCTGTAGGACAAGGCTCTTAGCAGTCACCAGCACTCGTTTGGAAGGGCTGACAGTGTATGCCCTTATAAGTTGTGATGAGATAGAACAGTGGAGTTCATTAATTGAGCATGTGTCTTTTTGATGGGTAAGTGACCCTAAAAACCTACAGGGAAGAAGTACGTACAAGATGGCTTCCTCACAGGGTACTCCATTGCTGTGTTCTAATTCTCTTGACAAATCTAGGAGTTCAGCAGATTTGGTAGTAAGCCCCCACTTCTGTAAAGAAAAAAAAGACCACATTGTACTTACTCCTTGGACACTGTCATTGCCCAATGTTCTTGCCCAGGCCTTACATGTAGAATTTGGGGGATCAACTCAACATTGGAGAAGACATTGATTTTCATTTTTCAAAACTGGAGTTAATGTGGAGGAAAAGTTCCTACCCAAGCTTCCTGCCCCACTCTCAGTCTCCTTGGGTTTACACATTCTGGCTGTCAGAGGGTACATACCCTCTATAAAGCATAAATGAAAGCACCTGGAGTCTTGGGGTGAAATGGGATGCTTGTTATCCATGAAGGAGCAGGGAAAGTGTTGTCTTTGGTGCCTTGCCTCTACCGGTGCCAGGTAAAGAGAATTTCCCACTAGCATGACACTGAGATGGCAATGTTCAGTATCAAGCCTTCTGCTTTGCCCCATATTGTTCTGCCAGCTTTTGAGGAGAAGTCTGCCTGTCTCTTGCCTACTCTCCCTCTCTGTAGTGTCTTATGGCCTCTGGAGCCTCCTGCTCATGCACTCCTCCTCCCTTTGATTTGTGTCCCCTGTTCCTGCTTTCTGTGCTGAACCCAGACTTCAACATTTTGGAGCATCTCAAAGCCCATCTGCTCATGACTCCAGATAGCCTATAGTTCCTGCCAAGGGCACTCCTGGTCCTTATCTTCGTGGGCTCCTCTACTTCCTGTACGCTTGGAAGCTACAGGCTCACAGAGACCTTCCCTTTCATGGTACTTGTCACCATGGTGACATTTAGTATTAAAAGCTTCTCGTAATTTTTAGTTGACTTTAATAATGGATCCTAACTCTAATGGAGGAAGTGCTCACACATTAATAGCCAATGGTCATAACAGTATAAGCAGCATTTTAGCATAAAGAAAATTTTTGATTGAATTCAATTTAGGTTACAGACTTAATTAGTGGCAAAAGTTGTTGTTGGCATCTGTCCTTTGAGCCTTCAGGAATGACTCTTCTGCACTGGTGTGTAATGTCCTGAGTGCCAAAGAGACATTCTTTCTGCTTGGCTTCAGGATGAGCTCTGAAGAGCAAATAAGCAGAAATTTCTCATGAAAAGACAGAGAAGAAAAGTGCTGTTTATAGAAATTTCCCTTGTAGTCATGGCTGACCCTAGCTCAGTGCTTTGGGGGTTACTGAGAGCAGCTATAGTCTAGTTGAATGTCCCTGAAATCTTCTGCAGCCTAAGAGCCACCTGTTGTACAGATGATGCAGGGGTGAACCGATGTTGGAAGACATGACTCTGCCCCCATGTCACTCTCTTAAGCCTACACTGGTGGAGTAGTGAGTAGGTACATATCAGGATATTATACTGGACAATACCTTGTCTTCCACCCACCAAACATTGGGCAGTACCTTGCCTTCCACCTACCTTTGGTGGCCATGCTATGGCTGAAGTGGTCTGGTTTTCATTAAAAAAAAAAAAAAAAATCACTAGCCTTTCATATCCCACTTCCACTACCCTGAAAACATCTGAAAAAAACGTTACTGGCTTAGTCAGGTTTCTGTAGGACCAAAGCAACTGACCACAGTTGTGCCTAGGTCCATTTGGATTTAAATTTGATTTGGTCTAAAATTGGTTTGTGTTCAATT
The DNA here is from genome assembly GCA_030674055.1 of Rhabdomys pumilio. Classification (NCBI taxonomy): domain Eukaryota; kingdom Metazoa; phylum Chordata; class Mammalia; order Rodentia; family Muridae; genus Rhabdomys; species Rhabdomys pumilio. The sequence continues at coordinate 23,139,642 of JANHMN010000017.1, read as the reverse complement.
CTGTGTCCTATTCCCTAAGTCATGATTGGAGTTTCTTTGACACTTTCTAAGATATTGGCCAGAGGACAGTGATAGTTTGACTACTCTCCACCAAATCAGATAGATAGCTTGTAGAAAACAGGCTGCTTGCTGAGGGAAGCCTCCTGACTGTAGACACTATCTGTCATAGTTTGCTCCTAAGAACTCTGGGCAATGAAACCTAAGGCCTTGTATGCTCAGAAAACACTGTACACCACCTCAGTGGTTTGTGATGCCCATGAGCATGCTTTATGGACCATCTGTTTGCTACCTCCTGTCTCTCCCACACCCAAACTCAGGAGGCCCCAACTCTTAAGTGCTTTTTTTCTGCTTGCTTGTCCACAGACAGCACTTTGACAAATAGGCACCAGTGGTTTGGTACTTTAAAGAAGGTGGGGGCAGGGAGTGAAAATGGGGGAAGGCTGTTTTATTTTCCCGGGACTCTCAATTGATATGACAAAATCAGCTGAAACTGAGGTTTAAAAAGAGAAAAATACTAAAGTCAGCTTATATCATAAGAATGTATGTAGGATTCTGGGGGTGTGGCTCATGCTATGAAGTTCTGTCTCCTTGGGAGTTATTTTGTTCACCTCCGCCCGTTATTAAGTGCCAAATGCTACTGGCATCTGCTGCCTATGGCGTTCCCTCATGGTCCCTGAAGAGCTTGGATACCACATGTATTCCCTCTGTCTCAGCAGTGCAGGTAGAATGAGCCCTAATAACCCGCGTGGAAAATCCTTGAATATGAAAGGTTTAAGAAGTGTTGACTAGGTTAAAACTGGGAGGAGTGTTATCTTACATGGTCAGCCTGTCCAAATATCCTTACAGCTATTGCCATAGTGGTAATTCAGAGTTTAATACCTGTGGGTTTTGATGGTCTTAAGACAACCCCCCATAAAAGGGTTGTTCAACCCAAAGGGGGTGTGACCCACCGGTTAAGAACCACTGCAGTATAGGCACACAGCTTACTGACTTTCTTTCCAGGAGTGGCATCATCCCCAGTGAGCTGGGCCCACTCGTATTATTAATCAAGGAAATGCCCTGCAGGCCTGCCCACAGGACTATCTGCTGAGGATATTGTTTTCACTTGAGGTTCTCCCTAAATTACTCTAACTTGTATTAAGTTGACAAAACTCTGGTCAGAACACATAGCAGATTTAGGGTTTGTCTTTTCACTTATTCTGTTAAATTTTGTTAAATGATTTTAAATTATTTTATTCTGAAGTAACTGAGTTGATCTTAACCAGCATTACCACAAAACTAGATGCAAATCAAGTCAGCACACAGTGATGTGAAATCACTCAAAAGCCAAATATTAAATGCTTCCTCTCACTGAGAATTATCTGTGGTCACTGTCTACTTTCCTTAGTCAGATCTCATAGTCTTCAATAATAAGGACCTTTCATAATTTTTAGTTGACCTTAATAATAACTAACTCTAATGTCCCTACACGTTAATACCCCCAATCCAACAGCTTAAAGTAAGGAATATTTTTTGGTTAGATATCACTTATCTTACAGATATGATTAGTGGCAAAATTAAGTGATTTGCCCCAGAGTTGCCAAAATTCAAGGACACTCCATCTGAATGAGTTAGCTTGAATATATTTCAGAACCCTCAAATTTGTTTGACGGTTTTCTCTTAAATCGCAGAGCTCCAGCTGGAAGATGACAGTTAGAGCATGTCTCAGAGGTGTTTGTTATAACAGCCCTTCATCTTTGGGGAGGAGGGGTGCATAAAAGATTTTGACTTTAAAATGATGAACATTAATAATGCATGACATGTTCAAACTTTTATTAGAACTCAGTCTTTATTTAATTTTCTTCAGGAAAGTTGAAATGTGCCTGTTATCATCAATAAAAATGTAGCTCAGGACCAGAGAGCTCTAACACCTGGTGCCAAAAAAGCGTCATGAAAATAGAAATCCAGCTCAGCTGTTAGCTATTACATCCAGTGCCATCTATCTGTTCACAGAACAAAAAAATACCATCCCACGGAGTGTATGTTATTACAGTACAACTTGTGGCTTCTCTCAAGTCTCCACAGACCTGGCTTCCTTAGCAGCTTGGTCACCTTCTGTAGCCAGCAAACCTTACCCACCTTGGGCAGCTTTGTGCTTTGACACCAGGGTCACTGCCTGGTGTGGGACAACTGAGCTGCTCCAGTCAGATCCTCTGAGGCTCTGAAACCTGTGTCAACTGCATCTCGTTGGTTGCTCTTCTGCTGAGGGCTCTGTGAAGAGGAAATTGTAGCTGTTCGAGCGCCGTGGGGAAGAAATACCAGACACATAGGTACTTGCCTCCAGTCCCTTTGGCAGAACACAACAGGACTCAGAGCTTACTGCTTACAACAGGAGCTGGCTATGGTGCTATGGCCTGAGTCTTTGTGGTCTGTCTCGATGTATTGAAACCTCACCCCATCTCCCCCCAGGTCTTAGGAGGTAGAAAGCCTTTGAGAGGTCTCAAAATGAAGGGTTAGAGAAACCTGTTTCCCCTTCCTACCTGGTGGGGACATAGGCATGGGAAACAGGAGGTGGGACTTGACATAGTCTGTGATTTTAAACTTCAAGCTTCCAGAACTTCAAGAGATTAATTTATGTCTGTGGTATTGTGTGGTATCGGGTTACTCTTCTGGTGGGTCTCTAAGGTTTCTTAATTGTAAATGCACAGCTTTATTTTTCTACTGGAAGAAGTAAACACAGGGCCTTGGAAATGGTATATAAATATTTACTACCGTAAGCCCAATACCATAATCCTATGGTAATAGATTTCAGAAAATTGAAACTTTTCTTTGAATACCAATCTTCAGTGTAGGTGTTAAAATCCGGCTCCTGGGACCTAGAAAACAGCATCATGTAAGTGTCTTGTTGAGGGGTTTTTCACTAGGATTTTCTGTTCCTTCTTTGTTCTGTTTTTTGTTTGTTTGTTCTTTGTTGATTTTTTTTTATGCCAAAGTGTTGCAGTTTAAACATAATTGAGCAATCTGTAGATAAAGCCATTACTGCGCACAGTGTGATGCTTTACCTGCCCCCAACGCATAGCTTGCTAGCAGTTGGAAAGTTTCTAATGGGCTAATTCTAGATCTTCTCATTCATGTGACTTCTGCAAAGCAAGCTCCAGCAGCACATACAACTGGAAAGCTCACACCCCAGGTCAGTTCTGTAAGGGATGATTTTATGGTTAACGTGAGACTGGGAAAGAGGACTGTGTTGCTGAACTCTCATGCAGATTGGTACAGATACTCCAGTGTGCACTGTGCCTGGACTGGTACAAGATGGCACAGACTAGGCACATTTGTTCTGGTGGGACAACAGGAAGGATCCCACTGCTGGTGTCTGCATCAGGAGTTGGTTGTTGGGACCCTAGTTATGAGGATAAGGATTCTGGAGACACCATTGGAAAGCACTTGTCCTATCTGTGGTGTAGATGGAGTGAGTAGTCCCACTAGTTATAGGATTTCTGGTCTGCCATGTTTATATGAGCTTGCTGTTTATGGCTAGTGAATCTGGCTTGGGTCCTTGAGAAATGGATGTAAAGACCTGCCTCTTAAGAAAATAGTTGATAAAATATGTCAAATTCTAGGAGAAAAGTCATACAGGTTTTCCATCACAATCTTCAGAGTCTTATTTTTTATTGGATATTTCCTTTATTTACATTTCAAATGTTTTCTCCTTTCCAGATCTCCCCTTTGGAAACCCCCCCATTCCATCCCCTCTCGCCCTGCCTCTATGAGGATGCTCCCCCATCAACCCACCCACTCCCATCTTCCTGCCCTGACATTTCCCTACACTGGGGCATTGAACATCCTCAGGCCCAAGGGCAGCTCCTCTCATTGGCATCCATTAAAGCCATCCTTTGCCACATATGTGGCCGGGAGCCACATAGTCGTTGGTTGGTGGTCCAGTCCCTTGGAACTCCAGTTCTGGCCAGTTGACACTATTGCCCCTCCCCCATGGGGCTGCAAACTCCCTCAGCTCTTTCAGTCAAAGTCTTATATTTTTTGGTTGTGAGCCTAGCCCTTAACAGCTGAGGCATCTAGTCAGAGACCTGGAAGTGGGGAAACTTCAGAAGTCTTTGAACATGACTGTAGCTGAGTGTGGGGCATATGGAGCTTGAATTGGCCCCCTCCTGTAGCCTAGGACTTAGGACCTAGGCGCCCCCCCCCCCACATAAGTAGCAGATATACAGCTTGGTCTTCATTTGGGTCCCCCAACAACTGGAGTGGGGGCTGTCTCTGACTCTGTTGCCTGCCTGTGGATCCCATTCTCCTAATTGGGCTACCTTGTCTGGCCCCAATGGGAGAGATGTGCCTAGTCCTGCGGTAACTTGAGGTGCCAGGATGAGTGGGGGTGGGGGGAGCTCCCCCTTCTCAGAGGGGAAGGAGAGGGGGAAGAGACTGTGGGAGGACTGGGAGGAGTGGTGGGGGGCTGTGATCAGGATACAAAGTTAATCATAATGAAAGAAAAAGAGAAAAAATAAACACTCTTCAAAGTCTTCTGCCTGGATTTAGTGTGTCAGCAAATCTTTTACTAATTCATCAGTCTGTTCTAGAAAAAAAATAAAATAAAACGTTCAGTGTTTTGTGAGCAAAGGGATTGCAAATGGAGAAGGAAGTCAGAGGGGCCAGCTTGTAGCCAGGCCATAGGAGGGCAGTGAAATCAGAGTAGCAAAGAAGGAGGGGTCTTGGGACAAAGTGTTCCGGATGCAGATAAAGGGATGAAGGATAGGATACAAGCTCTTCTGGCGTAGTTCTGGCACATTGCAGAATCGCTCCAACTTCTTACCCAGTGCAAAAGTGCAGGCACCTTTTTTTTTGTGTGTGCCTTTATGCCTTTTTTTTTTCAGTCCTGAGACCCAGGAGATCGATAAAGCTGTCCATCCTTCCAGAAGGATTTACTTTTCTCTGTTCTTGTTATCTTCTGTGTCATAGACCTACTGGCACTTGTTAGTGGGTAAAATGGAACAGACCACTTTCGGTAAGTATCAGCTTTTAATAACTTTTTAATCTGTGCCACACAACTGGACCATTTTTTTTTCCAGCTAGTCGCTGTCGTTTGTAACGTCTTTGTGTGTCCTACCCACGCTAAAACCTTCTGTGCCCTGATAGTGTCAGAGTGGGCATGGTGTACAACATGTGTCCAGTACCAACTGAACCCTTTGCCATGTCTTCACAGGCCTCGGAAAGACGCGCAGGAAGCCAAGCGCTAGGGATGCGTCCCCAACGCCAAGCACAGATGCCGAGTACCCAGCCAATGGCAGCGGTGCTGACCGCATCTATGACCTCAACATCCCAGCCTTTGTCAAGTTCGCCTACGTAGCAGAACGAGAGGATGAGCTGTCCCTGGTGAAGGGCTCTCGTGTCACAGTTATGGAGAAATGCAGTGATGGCTGGTGGCGCGGCAGCTTCAACGGGCAGATCGGCTGGTTCCCCTCCAACTATGTGCTGGAGGAAGCGGACGAAGCTGCAGCTGAGGCTCCCAGCTTCCTGAGCCTGCGTCGGGGCACTGCGCTGAGCAATGGGCAAGGCTCACGGGTACTGCACGTGGTGCAGACACTGTACCCCTTCAGCTCGGTCACTGAGGAGGAGCTTAGTTTCGAGAAGGGGGAGACCATGGAGGTGATTGAGAAGCCAGAGAATGACCCTGAATGGTGGAAATGCAAAAATGCCCGAGGCCAAGTGGGCCTGGTCCCCAAAAACTACGTGGTTGTCCTCAGTGATGGGCCTGCACTGCACCCCACGCACACCCCCCAGATCAGCTACACCGGGCCTTCAGCCAGCGGGCGATTTGCTGGTCGTGAGTGGTACTATGGCAACGTGACGCGGCACCAGGCCGAGTGTGCGCTCAATGAACGGGGCGTCGAGGGCGACTTCCTCATTAGGGACAGCGAGTCCTCGGTAAGTGTCCAGCTGCTCCTGTGCTGGAGCCACACCGCCAGAAGAAAGCTAAATGCACAGTTCCCTGACCTGTGAGTTCAGGGGCTCCAGCCAGCCCTGGTCTTCGGATATTCAATGATATTACAGTCCATTTGCCTGATTGATTCTCCAGTGTTAAATGTCTTACCAAGTTAGGCTTAATCATGGGCATAACAAACTTATTTCTAGGGTTCTGATCTACCATGGTTTTAGATGTCCACTGTAGTTCTTGAAACCGTACTCAAAAAGAACCACATTGTGTGAGTGCCATGACTGGTATACCATTCCCATGTCATGTTCACTGACTGTACTTGAAATAGCAAAATGGTATTCGGGGCACATACTAAACTAGATAAATATTATGTTGGCAGAGTCGGCTACTTCTAATTTAGCAAACCTAGGTTAGGTTGACTGTGAAGTCCCTGCTGCTACTCCTTTTCCTGGTTGTGGGAAGATAAGAAAAGTGATTTTCAGCTCTCAAGGATGGTTTTGGCCCTGTAGAAAGACTTTCCCTTTTTCAGTTTAGAGATGCAGGCTTCTGTTTCCCTCCTGGTTCCTGCCTGTGTAGAAAACCCTTGGGATTACTTGGTCTATGACTCCATCTGCATCTGCTTGTACAACGGACTCTCAGCTAACAGGTGCCTAGCCTCCGAAACAGCCTTTTCTTGCTGGTTTGATTTTCTTTGTAAACCTCATAATCCCAAGGTTGTTTCTGCTGCATGCAGAGCCACTGAAAAGCTCATTCCCTGAAAAGCTCTTAAAGTACTTACAAGCAGAATTGAACAGAAACCGAGAGTGCCCAGGGAGTGAGGCCACCTGTCTGGCACAGCCAGTCTCCCTCTAACAGGTTGTGGGGCACTGTGGCTCGATGGGACTATCTGAAAGGACCAGACAATTTTCACTATGGGCAGCCTTACTGTGTGTGCTTTCTGGGACTAACCCAGTTTGTAGTTACTTTCGCAGTGACTCTTCTTAACCTGTAAGCAAGAGTTTAGTATGTTCAAGGGTTACTAGTTCTCCGGGCTTATGTTTCATGTTTTACGTCCACACTGTAAAAGCAGAATGTACGTGTTCTGCCCTACTAGCTCAGTGAGCAGTGTACACAAAACCGATCTGAGAGGAGGTCACAACCCCTCCTGGAGAGGGGCCACTGAAGTCTGTTCTTCATAGCAAAAGAGGCATTGAGCTCGTGGAAACCAGATCTCTTTACGGTGTCAGCAGCTTTTCAGGGCCGGCCTAAGCCTTAGATATTCTTAGGCAGGACTCCGAATGCTGACTGCCCCTGAAATCTGAATACTAAGATGTCCTGATTAAGACCAGGGTGTTCATCATTGCTGGGGAAGGCTTCACATGGCACTGTTCTCACGCCTTGGAGGCTCTGTGCCTGGCTGCTTTTAGACCACATTCTGGGCCTGTGAGGAATTAAGGTCAGCACCAGAGCAGAAACAGGACAGGCGCTGGAGAACCAATTAAAATACAAAATGCCCAGTCCAGAGTGCCTAAGAGCCAAATGGTTGAGTTTGGAGTGGCTTCTTGGGAGAGAGGGGGCTAAGAACCACATATGGGAAGGTACTGGCCTCTTTATTGACAGATGGGATTTCTAATCCAAAAAAGACCTATTAATTTTCTGTGTACAGATATGGAGGCATTGATTTTAGAGTTTATTTTAACCCTGTTTGTGGACATCCTTTATTCTGCCAGGTTAAGACAGACTTTTGTTTCAAGGGGTGTGGGGACAAAGAGTACTTTATTAGAACATGTGTCACTTCCAGAGACACTGATTGGGCTGCATCGGTGTCGGGCTTCTGCCCCCACATTCTTGGGACTGTTAAGCTGTGTATGTGTGCTAAGAGGTTCAAGTTGTGTTAAGTTGTATCCACTGATGAAAGAATGGGCCAGATTCAGGTTTACTGTCTCGTCTGTGCGTAGCTCCATGCTGTGACAGGAAGGGCCTGTCCTGGTGGATGCATGGTGACTCTCTGGCTTATTCTTCTCCACTTCCTGCTGCCTGTCCCATGTTCTGGTTGGAGCCTTGTTCTCATAGCCAAACACAGGTCACACAGAACACTATTAATTCATGATCTAATTGCACGTCACAGGATTAGGGTGTAGAAGGTTTTCCCTCCGAGAGGCTTGACTCTCCCACAGGACTGAGGCGGGTGTGTTTAGGCCTGTAGTCTCCATGGTGGGGGCGGGCAGGTGGGGACTGTGGGAAGCCTGACTCCTGATTATGAGCAGTAGTTTGGGGGGAATACATCTTCCTGATACGAGTCAATTAAAATGTATCTCAGGTGATTACAAGGTAAATGAGTAAGGCTGTGGATGATAAAGGTTCTGCACTGATAAATGCCTGCTGTTTTTCTATGAAGTATTAAAATCTACCCATCCCTGAGGTACAAGAAAGTCTGTGCTTTTGAAGAGAGAGGTGTACATTGCAAGTAAAATGAGCGTTGCTTCATCTGTGTGCTCCAGGCTGGGGGAGTGCTGGGCATTCAGGACTCAGTTGGCATTGTATTGGACTAAGAAGCAAACCAGCAGACCTGTTTGACTCCCATCCCCAAGTGCAGTACCCACCATCCTCTCTCTTCTGGTTGTTTTTCCGTTTGCTTGTCTATAATGACAATTCTTGAAAACTAAAGGAAGCACAATATTTTCCCTTACCAACCAACACTTGTGAACTAAATCTGCCCAACGCAGAACATTCACAGAAGCCCTGCTTTGCTTTCACTGAATGGGCATCAAGTCCTTATATGTTTGCCTCCATTGATTCTATGAGAATGCTTAAGAGGCTTGAAATTAATTGCTGGCAAGCAGTACAAGTGTCAGTGTTTTATTTTCTCAGTTACTGGATCCCTTTCCTTGTAAAAGGTACTCGGAAGGCATTTGGTGCAAAGACCTGAAAGGTGGAGAAGGTGCGGGGTTGATACAGGACAGCATCTGCAGGAGTGGTATAGGAAACACTCCCTCTGTAGACTTTTAATCCTCAGAGGCTAGTAAGTCCCCTCCAGTGCATTATGTGCCGTGATAATTATTAGGTACTGCTGTGTGCCATGCTTCACACTCATTTTAGGTAGAGGAAAAAGTCCTTTGATAAAGAAGATTTAATATTTTATTGATCACACAGGCAAAACCAGTGGGTGTTTTATTCACCCCTTTAAAGCCAATTAGTATTACTTGATTAGGAAATAAAAACTAATGAGTTCTTTGTTTTCAAATTATTATTTATCTGCATTTTTTTATTTTATGCATATGGATGTTTTGCCAGCATGTGTGTCTTTGCACCACATGTGTGGAGGAGTGCTCTTGAGACCAGAAGAGGGTGTTAGATCTAGCACTGAGTTACAGAGAGATGTGAACCACCATGTGAATACTGAGAATCGAACCTGCATCCTCTGAAAAAATCAACAGCACTCTTCACCTCTGAGTCATCTTTCCAGACCGAAATAATTTTATTTCTTCTAGAAAGATTTCTGACCATAGTTTAAGAATAATGAGTTGTGACATTTTAAGAGTTTATTTCTTATAGAAACATTTCTAACCACGACTTCATTGACCCATCTGTCAAGATGGGGATTTTTACAGTACAGTTCAGCTCCACATCCCCTCAGGAGCTGTGACTATAGAGATGACTGCCCTTCCATCCTTTCAGCATTTCAGAATGTAAGCTCTTTCTGGGTCAGCATGAAAGACAAAAGCAGTCAAGTCTGTTCCTCAGGGTTTGCGTTGTCCAGCCCCGTAGCCCATGGCTCAGCCCCTAACCAAGTTGGCCTTAGGAAAAAGTAGGTTACCCTGAACAGCGTCTATATTTATCTCTCCTTGTCTTAGAGTCTCTATTGCTGTGATAAACAGCATGACTGAAAGAAACTTCTGGAGGAAACAGTTTATCTAGCATATGTCTTCCATATCACAATCCATTGTTGAAGGATATCAGGGCAGAGACCTGAAGGCTGGAACTGACACAGAAGCCATGACGGAATGCCGCTTACTGGCTTTCTCGTCATGGCTTTCTCAGCCTACTGATAACACCTGAGCCACCAGCCTGGGGGTGTCACTACCCACAGAAAGCTGTGCCCTTTTTCATCACTTACCAGTTAAAATGCACAGCAGACTTGCCCACAAGCCAGTCTACTGCAGGCGTTTTTTCACTTCAGGCTCCCTCTTCCAAAGTGACTCTAGGTTATGTTGAATTGACCTAAAACTAGCCATTGCCGTCCTGTTTGGGGAAAAGTCATTTTTGTCAGGCTTTTTGTACAGTACCAAATGAAAATTTTCAAACTGTAAACTTACCTATTCTTACTTTTTAAAATTATTTTAATCTAATATATTCTGCTGATGCTTTCCCCTACCCTGAATCTTACGCATCTCTAAATTCCATGTCTCCTCCCTCCCTTTCTATCTCTCTTAAACAGGGAATAAAAAATATCAAACAAAAAATTTTAAAGAAAAAACCCCACACATACAAAAAACACAAAATGAGAAATTATAATGTACATCCAAAAGACCAAGAAGACAGAAAACAAACCAAATGTGAGACAAAAAATTTTCAAAGCTGCTGTTGAGTTCATTTGTTTTGTGTGGGTCGTCTACTGCAGGGCATGAGGCTTACCCTCAAGTGTGGTTACTGTGTCTAGTTAGACTCCATTGGAGAAAACTAATTTTTACTTTTGAATTGACTGACAGTTACAGATAGCTTCTTGGTTAGAGGTGAAACCCTGTGACCACTTTCTCCTCAGAGATAGGCAGGCCATCTAGCTTACACATGGACAAGCCCTGTTCTTGCTGCCACAGTCTCTGGGAGAGATCATATGTGCCTCAGTCCTGATGTGTCTGGAAGACACTCTTTCCTTAGGGTCCTCATCTCCTCTGGCTCTTACAATCTTCCCACCTCCTTTTCTACACAGATCCCTGAGCTCTAAGGGGAGGAGCTTGATGAAGATGTTCTTGTTAGTCCTGAGTGTTCTAAAATCTCTCAGTCTCAACACAGTGTCCACTTGTGAGTCCCTGTATTCGTTACCACCCACTGAAAGAGGAAGCTCCTGTGATGGCTAAGCAAAGCACTGCTCTGTGGGTATGCAGTATGTCATTAGGGGTCATTTTATTGCTATGCTACTTCAAAACAATAGTATTTGGTTTTCTCCTAGGCTCGTGGTCTGTCCAGTCACAAGTTCTTGGCCACCGAAAGCAGTAGCCAAGCATGAGTTCTGTCTCATGGAATGAGCTTCGAGTCCAGTGATACGATGGTTGCTTATTCCTGCAATGTTTTTATGTCACTATTGCTCCAGCATATCTGTGGCCAGGTCACTGTTGCCGATCACAGGGTTTGTAGCTAGGCTGATGGTTGCCTTTCTCCTCTGGTAGTGTGCAGACTATTTTCCGGTACCATGAACCTGGTCAGTAGGTGTGAAGCCTCTAGTCAGGTTCCAACTTGACTTCCCAGTGTTCAGTGTGATAGCTACATGTTCTCATCAGTAATAGGAACTTACCATTGAATCTTAAACTTAGAAGGCTATACACATTTAGAATAGGCTCTTTTTCTAAAAGCCATTGTTCATTGCCTGGCTGTTTCACTCATTCTCAAGAAGCCCTTAGAGGCAGACACCTCCTCACCAGCCTTTGATCTTCAGTACTCGCTTTAAAACAGACAGCATGCCACTGACTGGGACCTGTGAAAAGGATGTGATTAGTTTGAGAGGCTAGCTCTTACTCAGACATCATGTACACGCACATATTCCAAACTCTAGAGTTTCTGATCCCAAGTATTTTGAGCAAAGCATACTAGGCCTACAGTGCTGACTCCGTGTTGACCTCTCTGAGTGAAATGTAGAACTGTAGGAATGTAGAAAATAGAGAACAGCCTCCAACAACTTGGGAATCACAGTGGATCTGTGAGATTAGTCATCTGAGCCCACAGCTGTGTGGACAGTGGCGATAAAACATCCCTCACCCATCATCATTGTCTTGTAGTAGCCTCTGTTACCCAGCAATGTGTCTGGCTCTCACAGATCACATACTCAGAGCCATCATTTCCTTCAGCTTGGCTTTTGCCTGTCCAGAGCTCAGTACAAATGCGGAGAGCACACCACACCCCTACCTTCTGTAGCACAACATATGTACGTACCATCTTGGGAAACACAAATCTTTCCAATTCCATTCTGCCCATCTTCTGAAAAAGTCTTGGCTGGCCTCCAGGCTTGAGCCAGGTGCTTCTTCTATCCCCCTGCACACCCCTTTCAATGAGAGTTAGCCCAAGGATATGTCAGGAATACTGAACCATGCCTACCTTGCTTGGCATTGAAGCCTAAAACCTGTTAAGCCTCTCAGGAGGTAAGTTGATTATGTGCAGTGGAAAGATTCTCCTCTGAGCCTAACAGAACTATATAGGTTTGTCCAGTTCCTCCTATGTTCTGTTCATGTGCAGGGTTGATTATATTGCTAGCTGGAGTGGGTCAGACCCCTGGCCTCTGGAGGACTGTTGCTACTACTGCTAAAGGGTCTGGAGGCTAGCACTCCAGGCCTGCCAGCATGGTAAGGGGAAAGGAGGTCATCCACCGTCAGCTAAAGCAGCTCTTCAGACTAAAATGTCAGATTGACAGTTCAACCTTAAGAGTGTTCAGCGATGTTCTCACTAAAATCCCTTAGCTCAATAGCTCCTTTTTGCACACAGATTTATGTAAAGTTCTTGCAAAATTGTTAGTTCAGGAGAGAAATGTTTTTCACCCAGATTATGTAAAACTATAATGAAAAAGGAAACTTAAAACCCAGGGTCAAATAAATACATCTTTATCACTTGACTCCCTGAAGTGCCCATGTGGCTAATGTGTGAACTGTACTGAGGAGGAGCTTCTGGGGTTGGCTTTTTTGCTGTTTGGTTTTTTTGTCTGGTTTGCATTCTTTACCGTGGCTGCAGTAGACACGAGCGTGTGTCTTACAGATGGAGACTTTCCTTTGCCTCACAGAGAAAGGATTTGTAAGAGTTTGGCTTGCCTACTGGCAATCCTACACGCATGCTATGTAAAGTAGTCTTGAGATGAAACTGTAGACAAGGACTCCGGATGTGTTTGTCTTTAATAAAACACATGCAGAGCAGAGTAAGGACTAAGAGGCCTGTCGATCAGCAAGCCCATGCGGGGCCCTTCTGCTGTGGAGAAGTAGGAGTGGATACTCCCTGTTTCACACTTGAGAAGCTACTTCAGTGTCCTATGAAGAGTTCTTTGCCATTCCCCAAAGAAATTCCACAAGAAAGCTTTATGTTTAAAGGAACGTGCAGATAAAATCATCATAGAGCTCGTTCAAGGCAGCCACTCAGACACTTAGCCCAGGCCGAGACTCTACCCATCTCTGTGACCCTCCATAGCATTAAGAGGGCCATCCTGAAGCTGCGGAGTCACTTACAGTTTACATGTTCATCCACAAAGAATAAAGAACTGTGATAGATTGAAACTAGAACAGTTAGCTTTATAACCGCTTTCACAGTTTGTCCTTGTGCCTGCATTCCGTCCCCAGCGTGTTATTTAATGCCATCTGCTCCAGAGAAGCACAGTGGCTCCGGCAACCATAGGCAGTCAAGTGTCCCTAGGATTTTTGAGAGGTGGACAAAGATGTATTTGTAGAAGAACGAGCTAGGAAGTCCAGAGAGTCCTTGATGGCTGGGGCCATCTCAACTTTTTTTCTGGTCCCTAAGAAAAACTGAAATGGCAGGTGTCTCAAGTGGGCAAAAGTTCTGTTTGATCTCCAAGAGGCACCACTTGGGGACAGTGCCTCCTCCCCATGACTTCCCATGCCCACTGCTGGTGGCTTCTGTGGTAGGAAGGGAGGGGCCTCCCCACCCACTGTGGTACTTCCGTTTCCTGGATTCCCATCAAAGTTTCTCAGATCTTTTGTAGACCGTCATTAAACCTTTACCTCTGTGTGTGTGTGTGTGTGTGTGTGTGTGTGTGTGTGTGTGTGTGTGTGTGGTAAAATGTCTTTAAAACCAGATTGGCTGTCTCAACAGTTTTTAGGTGTGCATTTCCGTCAGTGAATGCTTTCACATCATTGTGTAGCTGTCATTCTTCAGAGCTTCCTTACTGTCCCAAACTGAAACTCTGTCCTCATCGGACACTGACCCCCCCTCCCCAACTGCCCCTTTCCCTGAGATTCTTTTCCCACTCTGAGTTTTTATACTTAGGGGCCTCTTATAAGTGGAATGTTGTGGTGGTTGTCCCTGATTTTATTCCAGTTATAACGTCCTCAGAGTTCATTTTTGTTGTTGTGATATCTTAGAAACTGTCCTTCAGTAGTGAGTAATACTCCATTTTCTATCTCTATTCATCTGGTGGTAGATTTTCAGGGTGTTTCTAGTTTTGTTTTTTAATTATTAATAGGGCTGCTGTGATTGTGGGTATATAAATACTTTTTTAAGCTTCTACTTTGAATTCTCTTAGGTATACCCTTTGGTAGGTTTGCTGAATCAAATGGTAAATCAGTTTTAATTTTTTGAAGACCTACATATGTTTCCCACAGTGGTGTTTCTCAACATTTCCTTGACAAAGCCTGATGGCATGACAGGAACAGCGGAGTTAGAAGTAGCCTTTTTATGCCGTGGAGTCTGCTGTACTCATTAAATGTAATGTGTGGTAACCATGGTGGAATCCCACATTCACCTTCCTCGCTGTATTGTTTCACTTTTTAAAGTTCCAGTTTTACAAGAAGCATCAGGCATGAAACAGAATCCACTCCAGGAGCTCAGTGGCAGGACTTCTTAGACAAGTAGCATCATTGTCAGCAACAAACTTGCTAGAAATACAGAGTACCAGGCCCCTCCTCCAGTGAATCTGATGCTGGGACTTGAGAAGGCCTGCCTTGTGGGATGTATGCTTGTTTGAAGCCCCCTGAACATATTTCATGGTAAAATTATTACCATTGTTTAAACTGGGCTTAGTGGTTCACAGCTATGGTCCCAGCAGTCAGGAGGCTGAGGTAGGAAGAGTTCAAGACCAGCTACATGGTAGGTTCCAGATTAACCTGAGCTATAGAACAACAAAGAAATGAAACATGTTCTTCAATTCTTTGCAGTAAAACACTGTGGACAGACAAAGAAGGTCAATATATTTTTAAAGTCTGTACTTTAAAGTATCGGACTGGGGAAAGCTATGGAGGCAGGCAGGAAAGGGTAGACACCTGAAGAATTCTGTCTGAGGATGATCTTGAGACCTCTGGTAGTTTCTACGTTTTAGGCAGTTGGGACTTTGAAGTTATTCTCTAGTTGAAGATTAGTTTTCTTTACTGAACTGAGTTTCTTTCTCACTAGTGAAATGCATGTTTGGTGTTCTGTGGGTTCTGTTTAGGGCCTGGGGAGTAAAGAAAGAGCAAGTGCCACCAGCGTTGTCGGAACATTTCAGTCAGCTTTGACTCAAAAGGAGGCTGCATTGGACAGCCAGGGGAGGTGGCAGACAAGGTTATTTGGTACAGGCCATTCTAGCTCTCATGCACTGGTTCCTCATTTGGGGATCAGTGAACATCGTTAGACAAAGGATGTTTACCCTACTGAGGTAAAAAGGAAAAAAAAATATTCCCCAAATGAAAAGAAGGGAGAGGATGTAGGGTTTGATAAGAAATCAATAGACTGCCCTCTCTTTGAGACGCAGAAAATATCAACGTAAGTGCAGATTGCTCATGCTTGACAGTCAGCAGAGTCTGGCTCAGGTTCATAGGACATTTCTTTTCTTGTCTAAAGTGGATGATAAATTTTAAGGTTAGTTAAAAACCAGGTGTAAAGTTCCCTCTTCCCTTATTTCCTTACAGTCACCATGCTTAGAAAACAGATTACTTTAATGCTCATTAAGCTCTCAGAGATGAAGGAGAAAAGAATATTAAAGATTATTCTTGATGTTTGTGGATGGATTGTACTCATTGTTAATTCTCTTGGTTTCCACTGGGCCATGAAGAAAACAGACCCATGTCTTACAGAAGAATGGGCCGAGAAAGAGATGGACAAATCAATCCAACATTAGGGAATGTGCCGGAGGCCCAGTCATCAGCTCAGAGAAACATCAACCAGATTCAGTGCTGGGAGAACTTGTGGAGCCCAGGGAGGAGTCTAAATGAGAGAACAAAGAGAGGGCAGAGAGGCAGATGTTTCAGATTAGAAAAGGTACAGTCTTAGAGTAGCCAAAGCATACTCTAGCCATAGAAAGGTCTGATGGCTACAGTATATAGAATGGTAGAAGAAGGTGTCAGTCCATTCTTCACAACCCCTTCCTCTGGAGTGTGGAGCCTCTTCAGTGACTGGCTTCTACTGACTAGAATGAAACCCCAAATGGGCAAAGATAATCTTGAGTTCTCCTCTGGAACTCTCTATCTGGTTGAGTCAGCTGCCATGTTGTGTTCCACTCACACAGCCTTGCAAGGACCTTGTGTAGTTCCAGGGAAATGCTAAATTGTGCCTGATGACTGCAGCCTCCACCAGTGTCTTATACCTTGTTTTATAGAGCTGGGGATGAAAGGCAGAGGCAGCTAAACCATGCTAGGTCTCTGTATGTTTAAAAAACCTGTACACAGGTTCTCAGACAATCTTTGTTTCAGAATATCGGATCATACCACAGTACCTTACTGTTTTTTTGACAGGAGGTATGTGGCATCAAGCTATTTCATCTATTTTCCCAAAGTCTGTTTCTAAAAGCAGGCACAAGAGGTTCAGAACAGACTGGGGAAGACAGATGGGTAATCTTTCTAGGTCTCGTTCCACTGCCTGGTGCTGTTCTTTGAGGTAGATTTGTTTGGGGTCCAGAATAGCTCCCATCTCCAGTAGACAACCAGGGCAGTTGGCCGTTGGGCCTCCATGTCTGAACTGCTTTGCTCATGAATCACATTCACGTCTTTTCTAGTGACTTGTACATTTGTTTATTAGTGATTACAGTACTTTTGGCCCAAGGTCTATTGAAACCCAAGTGGCTGTAGCCTCCCACAGAGGTGATCTGGTCCTGCTGTTGGTGAGTTTCTGTTTCTGGAGCAGGCTTAAAAACCTCCCTTCATAAAGTCCCCAGATGACACTGGTCTGGGGGTCACTGAGTTCTGTCATCTTCAGATAGCATGTAAACAGGGGTCCAGAGGTGCTGAGGAGGGAGGTCTCTTATTTATAATCTGGCATGGGTGAAAGTAAAACATTATTTTAAAATACTTTTAAAAACTTATACTATCAGGGTTGGGGTTTTAGTTCAGTGGGTTTGCTCCTCAGATCTGGCAAAGAAAGGAAGGGAAGAAGGGAGGGAGTTATTAATTATGCTATATATATATATGGCTTATCTGAAACATAAATTAGTATTTCGGACTCTGGTCACATCCCCAAACTATTGAATATGCAAATAGTACAATTTTTTAAAAAAAAATGTAAAATCTAAACATTTTGTTGAAGAGGTAATAGGGTCCTGTAACATGAAGAGATGTCTACTGGTATTGATTGTTCATTTTCAGATTGCCTGAGGAAAGTCTTATCAATTTGAATTAAGAATGCGCTAGACTCCCTGGTATTCCTGCTTAGCATGAGTTGATTGTGTGCCCTTGACTTTAAGGTTTCACTCAAAAAGCCCATGAAATTAAAATTCCTTTCCCGGCTGCACCATTTTACTGCTGTACCGAAGCAAGCCCGTACACATCATGGTATCAAATTAAGAATTTGACTAAAAGCAAATTTCCCTGTTCAGAAAGTCATCTTAGTTAACAAACACAAGGCATATCAGATGTCTGCTACAGCCATCCCCAGTTACCACCCCTAAAAACAAAGCTGCATTGTCTTAGTTGATTAAAGAATCAACCAAGTAGAACAGTCTGGCTCATGGCAAGCTGACACAGGGAGGACACCCCATCTTAGTACAGACCTACTTATAGAATATTAATAGTGAGGAGGTAAAATATAATCCCCATGGAACCACTGGAAGAGAATTGATCGGCTCCTAACTTGCATGTTTCATTGTACTCAGTTGTCTGATGACTGTCTGGTGACCTTAGTGCCAGTGTGTGCAGTGTGTGTTAAGTGGCACCTGTTGTTCACTTTCCAAGTGGGCCCCCCCCAGAAGACTGAGGCTAACTCGTATCCATCTGTAGCTATCTTGGGATATCTTTGGGATATCACATGATTACATTCAAGTCATCTATTTAATACTGACATCACGACTCGGGAACAATGGTGCTGGCAATTTGAATATTCCAAAAGGAAACAAACTGCATTTGTCAGCATTACTGGGGACCTTGGAGCATAAAAAGGTCTGTCTGTTGTTAACAGATGAAGCTCCTGGGGCCAGTTGGCATGCACAACTGTGACATCAGAGTTCTGTGATTCTTTGAAAGAAGTGTCAGGTTCTGTGTCT
The DNA here is from genome assembly GCA_030674055.1 of Rhabdomys pumilio. Lineage (NCBI taxonomy): Eukaryota > Metazoa > Chordata > Mammalia > Rodentia > Muridae > Rhabdomys > Rhabdomys pumilio. Next base: position 23,121,367 of record JANHMN010000017.1, on the reverse strand, counting down.
TGCCTACCCAGGGGCTCATGCATGATCATGGTCCTGAACACATATACCCCAAGGCCCATCTCTTACCGGGCCTCCTCCAAGCTACCCAGCCCCCGGAGATCAAGATTCAACCGGCTATCATTATCATTCCTTTCTTCAAGTAGCTGTGGCTGCTAGGTAACCCTGCTGCCTACTAAGTTTGAACTGCTCCAGGCTCCTATCTTGAAGTGACCAAGAGTAAACATGGGCTCTTTGTAGGACTTGCCCACCCTATCACACAAGCCACTGGGTTTTGTTAATTTCGAATGGAGGTCCTGCTGGGAGAGAGGGCCAGCTACTGGCTCCTGAGTAGAGCAAGTCCCTAGGGATGGGAACAAGCAGGAACAGACTTAGAGGGGCGTCCTGACCCTGCCTAGGCAGCTAGACTTTGGAGAACAGCCTATAGAGGATGGCCAAGCAGGAGACAGAGCACAGTTCAGAAACACCATGAGTGGGAGTCAAAGGGATCCAAGGTCTGAGTCTCTTCCCTTCATATTGAGCCACACTGCCTTTTTAGTGCCGCAGAATAGTAGGTGCTCCTTTCCCCACCATAGGACCCATACACAAAAGGCAAGCAAGCCACTGCCGCCCGTAGCTCAGCCTCAGCTCCTTTGTCTGTAGAGGCCTTTCCTAGCTCCACCACAAGTGCTCAAACATGTACCCTCACACATGCACAGAGGGACGCATGCTTCACACTCCTATCAACTTGATTCTTACATACAGCTTTCACAAATGCACATACTCCCCCATACACACAAAGCACAATGCCTAAATTGTGTCTACTCACACTCCTTCCTCACTGGCTGGCGGTAAAGTCTGTGCATTATGTATATGTGCAGGGCATAGGTTGCCTGGCACGTAGTCAGCATTTAGTAAACATTGAATTCATTGATACTTCTATTCAATAGCCTTCCTGTTGGCTTTTAGGAAACGAACTAGGTGACCAGCTTTATTTAAAACGCTAGCATACCCCAAAATATACTTGATAATTAAGTCCCTGAGCTCATCACTGAATGTAGCCTTTTCTCACTGCTTGAACCACTGGGGAGCCATGTCTGGGACATCACAAACTCTTTAAAATACACCCACGTTGTCCACTGCCTTTACAGTATCTATTGTTAAAGAGCTTACATTTTAATAGAAATCAGAAGAAACACTTACAGTTTCCTGCCTGCATGAAAATCACTTTGAGTAATTCCCAGTTTGTCAGAAATAATTTGGGGAAATGGAAATCTCAGGGTTCTTCTGCCTCAAGGTTAACCCAGCTGTCGTTCTCTCTGTAATGAGTTCCTACGTGTCAGAGACCCAGAGTGCATTTATCCCTGAATCCGTGTGAAGGAGAATTTCATTAGTGCTTGACTGTGATCCTGAGAGCCTTGGGCTGCCAGTCAGTCTGAGGACACTGGGTGAATGCAGTGCTTGCTAGGTAGACCCTGGTCTCCGCAGGTGCCTACCCTCCTGGTAACTCCCTTCTGCTTCTTCCTCAGCCCAGTGACTTCTCCGTGTCTCTCAAAGCATCAGGGAGGAACAAGCACTTCAAGGTGCAGCTGGTGGACAGCGTGTACTGCATTGGGCAGCGGCGGTTCCACAGCATGGACGAGCTTGTGGAGCACTACAAGAAGGCCCCCATCTTCACCAGCGAGCACGGGGAGAAGCTCTACCTCGTCCGAGCCCTGCAATGAAAGCAGCCATTGGCCCCCTCATGCCCTGCCCACTGTGGGCCTCGCTGCCACCTCCGCCTCCCAGAGCCCAGCACTTCTGGCCACCTCCACCCATGTGGCCTGGATCACCTCTGTGGCCCAGTCTGTCCTTTTCAGCCCTGTTGGTCAACCATAGCAACCTAGGCCCTCACAGCCATGCCCATGGCCACCACCTTCTGGTAGTGAGGACCAAAGGGAGCAAGCTACTCACTTCTCTCCTTTCAGTTGGAAACAGTCTGTTTGAATCCTTACACACACACACACACACACACACACACAGAGAGAGAGAGAGAGAGAGAGAGAGAGAGAGAGAGAGAGAGAGAGAGAAAGAGAGAGAGAGAGACAGACATAGAGACATAGTGGGGCTTATTCAGAGGATAGTGAGTCTGTATGTAGTGAATATGTGACCTTGGCACACACTCCAAGAGCTGTGTCCATGGGTGTTTGGTGCCTCTCATCAGCTATGCTGGTCCAGGCCAGCAGCCTGTGTCCTGGGCCTGCTTTTTTGTTTATGTTTTTTGGTTCTTTCTTTCTTTCTTTTTTTTATTTTTTTTTTGCTTTTTGTTGACACTTTGTGGCTCCAGGTTCTGCAGGAGTCCAAAAATGTGCGGATAGCAATACTGGAAACCCTGGGGAGATGGTGGTGAGGGAACTGTCCAGTGCCTTTGAGGCTGTGCTTGCAATAAAAAGAGGGTTTTGGTGAGAGTTGGTCTGCAAAAGAGGGAGATGGCAACACAGAAAGAAAGATGTTCTGGTGGTATGCCCCAGGTGTGCCATCCACATAGTGCTTTTGCCCTTTGGCTTGTTTGAATTTCACAATGATGTATTTAATTCTCAAAGTAATATGTATCTGTAGCTGTTTGTTGACACTAATAACAGATGATTAAGGAAAACAGCTGATCTCTTGGGAAGGGGAGCTACCAATACTTTATACATACACTATATATATATATAAATATATATATAATATGTGTATATTATATATATATTATTTGCTTTACAGGGAAATTTTTCAGGGTTTACAAAAGAATATGTGATTAGTAGTAACAGAATGTTTATGAAGAAATTGCATTTTCATTTTTCTTTACATTTGAACTTCTTTATAGTTTGACTATAGAGTCTGGAGATGGCACATTCCTACAATTGAAGAAGGGGTCTTGGGATCCCCTAAACTTGCATACCCAGTTTTTTGAATATTGTAATAAAAAAAAAGTATTATGACAAGGCTGTGTGTTGTGTTTTGGAAGACCCGACTCTCTTCTGGCGAAGAAGGAGCAGCCATAGGAGTCATGGAAAACAAAGCAGAAAAGGAAGATGGTTTGTTGCTGTGGCCAAGCATGAGGACCTGACTTCAGATCCTTGGCACCCACAGAAAATCGAATGTTGGTCACATGTGTCTAATCCTAGCACTAGAGATAGCCCCAGAGCTTGCTGCTGAGGCATTCTAACCAGTCCATGTGTACTGGGTTCAAAAGAAAGTAGATAGTGGCCTCCGAAGGCACATGAACGTGTACATGGACTGGTTCACACATCACAAGCACACAAATGAGTGCTCTTGGAGGACTTTAGCACATTGATTACTTGTGTATTTTGCTACACATTTTTATTTTGTAGTAGTAGTATGTGTGTATGTATGAGGCAGGGGCATGTGTTGGTTCTCCACTTTTATATGGAATCTGGGGATCAAACCGTGGTCATCGGGCTTGCAGAATATGCACTTTTGCTCGCCAAGCCGTCTCAGCAACCCCTGCTGTCCACATTGTGTAAGCTTGATGTTTGCTCTTTGGAAATTAGTGGTTTAAAAGTATATAGTTAAGCCCGAGTTTTCTGACTGTCTCCAAAATCCTTGTGGCCTCAATCAGTGTTTACTGTTTGGTTATTTCCTTTGCCAAGTGCAAGAATGTATCCTATGTGCTGGCTTGGTGTCATGCATTACTCACAGCCTTGTGAGGTGACCCCACCGACATGCATGCCCATTTTAAAGGTGAAGACGAGCTAAAATCAGTTCACAAGGTGCATGGCCACTCTGTGGATGAGCAAGAACACTGATACAGGACTGTGCCCTAACAACCCCAGCCTTTTTATTGTGTATTAAAGTCACTTGAAGATGTGTGGCTTGATGACTGAGGTTGGGTCCCCTGATTATAGAGAACAGGCCTTCATTCAGGTGAGTGACACAGGTCATAATCGTAGACATCTGTTCTCTTCCTCACCTGCAGAGATGGCAGAAGTCACTGTGAACTGTCATGCCTACCTGCTGGGTGTTACATTTTGGCCTTCTGTCAGAAGGCCTCTAGCGAGTGACTGCACAGCAATTCAGGGAGAAACAAGTCACTAAAGAGCCGAAGATATACTCTAGACCTTCTGGGCTTTCTTAAGACGGATCACTGTTGACAGTTGTCTTTGGTCTTGCCACACACTGCCTCGTAAGAGTCATCTGGCTGCCTAAGGTAGGTTTAGCTCAAGGGAAGGTGTTTCAGATGCCGTGTCAGTGCTGTTGTGTGTCACGGGGTTGGCTCACCGTTTTCCTGACTTGGTGGACACTTCTCTTTCATTAGTGGACTTTCTTAGAAGACCCCACTGGAATTGCTGTAGTGTGCTCTCCGTCTAGATGTCCTAGAACTAGTCTACCCTAGAGCCTTTGACTTCAAGATGAAAGAATTACTCCAGCCAACTTCAAGAGCTCCTCTTGTCTTTGAAAGTTCAGGACCATTCAGGCCCCACAGTGCAATAAATGACCACCTCACCAGAACTTGACAAACTATATCCTGAGAAATTCTCCTTGAAGTATTTCAGCTTTAACATTTTTTTTGTATGTGGCAGGGGTTGGGGGTTGGGGGGTGGGGAGTGGCTGTCTCCACCTGAAGATAAAGCAAAAGTTCAGTATTGGAGCAAGTGACTGAAAATGTAGACTCCAGATTGTGCTCCTGTTCTGAGGATCCTGGCATTGCCCTTTTCAGAGCAACTCCTTCAACTGTTGGGTTTCTGGTTCATCACCAGGTTTGCTTCACAAGGGTGCCCCAGCCACTCTAATCCCAAGGCAGGAAACATCTATGGGTTTTAGCTGGGGTTGGTGCTGGGGTTGCACTCAGGGCCTTGAACATGCCAAGCATACAGTGCCTATGAACTAGACCCCCTCCACCACCATTTTGGTTCTGGGGAATCATACCAAGGTCTTTTGTCCAATGTGTACTTGACCACAGAGTTTTACCTCACTTTTTGTTTGTTTGTTGTTTTTCAAGACAGGGTTTCTCTGTGTAGCCCTGGCTGTCCTGGAACTAACTCTGTAGACCAGGCTGGCCTCTTTACCTCATTTCTTTGAAGTCTTTGTTTTTGAGACATGGTCTTGCCACTTGGTGTTCCAAGCTGAACTTGTGATCCTCCTGCCTTAGCCTCTAAGTCCTGCCCTCACAAGTGTGTAACTCCACACCCAGCTTCTCTGAATTTTTGACAAGGTCCTACCAGATGCCATTGTAAGTCGGTCAGCCATACATCTGGGTTTTGTTGTAGCCTGCTCAAAGCTTTAGGAAGATCTCCTGTACACACACACACACACACACTCAACATATCTTGGACAGGGCAAACTTTAAACCCTAGCACAGCTCCCAGAAGCCTAGCCATACAAATGTCCTAATTAGTTTTATGTCAACTTGACATAAGCTGTAATCATTTGGGAAGAGGGAACCTCAATTGAGAATATGCCTTCACCAGATTGGCCTGTGAGCACTCTCTTTACTGATGTGGTAGGGCTGAGCTCTCTAGTAGGGCCATCCATGGGCTGGTAAGCTGAGGGCTATTAAAAAGAAAAAAGAAGGGGGGGAGGGGCTGAGTAAGGCAGAAAGCAGGATTCCTCCTTAGCCTCTGTTTCAGTTTCTGACCCCAGGTTCCTGCCTTCTGCACCCATCCCAACTTTCCTACATAATGAACTACATACAACTGTAAGACAAAATAAATCCTTTCCTCTCCATTTGCTTATTGTCGTGGTGTTTTAACATAGCAATAAAAATCCCAGGTAAAGCAGTACGTTCTGGAGAAAGCTGCCACTTGACACTAAATGGCTGATTCCTGAAGATAGTTGTACCTAGTAATCTTGACATATGTTAAGAAACATAACGTAGGAACTGGAGAGATGGATCGGCGGTTAAGAGCACTTGTTCTTGTAGAGGACCAGGGTTCAGAACCTGTCACCCACATGGTAGCTCACAGCTATCGGCAACTCAAGTTTCAGAGGATTCAAAGACCTCTTTTGACATCTAGGCACACACGGAGCACATGCAAGCGTAACACTCAAATTTAAAATGCTCAAATCTGAAAACCTTAAAAGGTAATAAAGGATGGATAGATAGATTAGATAGATAGATAGATAGATAGATAGATAGATAGATAGATAGGAAGGATGGATAGATAAAATGGGTAGATGTGCGGGTGGATGGTAGATTCCCTTTCCCAGAGGCAGGCATTAGATGACCAAAGGGAACCAGAGCACCAGATCTTGTCCTCAGACTGCTTGTGGATAAAGATATCACAAGCTTAGTTAATGACCTGAGGAAGGTCCAGGTTCAAGTCTGAAGAGCCAGTGAACTTGTATGAAGCACATGTCCTTCTCTGGTGCCAAAGGAATTGCTCACTTCAGAATCCACCAAGGCATACATCCAAGTTATGCCCTTACCTGTGGTGTAGCTTTCAGCAGGTTCCAAAACTGATTCAGTGGCCTATTGATCACTGGTACAACCCTACCTACATACCTCATGGCAACAATTTAAAGACAGCCTTAAACATTTGATGAGGCTAACTGCCTTGCATGCTTTCTATAATATGTACAGGGATTAGAACCATTGTTCAGCCTATTAAATGGGCTTAATAAAGAAAAAATAAGTCTGCAAACTAAATTGTTACCTAATTTAAATTGTAATGGGTGGCCTGAGATTTCAGATCACTTGTGCTGGTGATAATATAGAGTATGAAAATAATTTCTCCCTGGAACTCCCATCTAGTCACAGATGCCAAAAGGATTTACTTCTACAAGTGCTTTAGAATTCCCATTAAAAAGCAGCAGAGTAGTAATGAAGTCATGACACAGAAGTAATGAAACTAAAGTATTTGCCTAATCAGACTCTCAGTGTCCACATCCAAGCTGTCTAAATCACTAATCCTCTTGCAGTATGCTGCTCTGGGTGTCCCAGTCAGAAGTACAGCCTTTGCCAAGAGCTTTTGGAGCTTGTCACTGCACATGGTCTGCCTGTGCTGCGTGTGCCTGAAGTTGTCAGTTCTACAAAATCTTCAGGCTTGCTTCTCATCCACAACCCCAGATGGAGACTGTGGCATTGATTAACAAGTTATCTAGAAACCATGTTAAGAAATCAGAGGTGATTTTAGTTCACACTAAATTTTAGTATCAGATACTCTACCATGACTGAATTATTCAAGCAAAAACTACATGGAAAAAAAAAAACTGGTTTCATTTGTTCTTAAATGACATGGAACCAGATTGGTTAAATAACTACAGATGCTCTTGTACTATAGTGGAAAATTGTCAGATCTGCACCAGACTTGGATTTCCTGCTGGAATTAGAAAATAATTTTGCCTTTAGTCACAATTTTCACCCAAGCACAAATGAACACAATTACCAATTTGAGACTGAAATGATATCAATTAAAAGCAGATTCCACATTGTGGAGCCCTGAACTCATAACCCAGGTGATGGAGAAAAGTGAGCAGGGCCCTGCTAAGCCCAGACCTGCTTCCTTGCTCTTCTTTCCTTTCCCTGTTAGTACTTATCAACTCCTACAGATTGGATCACATGTTTACTACAGTGATTCTCATTTACTCTGTCAACACATAGAGTTGGAATTAAGTTTCACAAAGGTGGGGCCATTGTTGTTGTTAATTGATGTCACCTAGACAGAAAATGTGCTGTGTAATTGTTAATATTGGTGAGTGAATTGAATGGGAGAAAAGAACAGTGCGATTTAAGAACCATTGTGTCTGAGAAGGTCTTTGTTGCTTTTAAGAAAGAATGTCACCACCATGGCTCAAGCAGCGTAGTTGAGTTTTGTTTTCTTTCTGACAGTTTCTAGATAATGCTCTATATTGGCTACTTTTCTCATTATGACAAAATACCTACAAATACAACATAACGGGGCTTGAACATGGTTAGGTGGATAAAGTACTGCCTGAACAAACATAGTATGGGTGTTCATCTCCAGCACCCATGTAAAATGCTAACTGCAGGTAATCTCAGTGGGCACCCAGTGTCAACCCTGGCCTCAGATGTATGTACATGCGCACTCAATGCTCATGCACATGCGGGTACACACACACACACACACACACACACACACACACACACACACACATGCACGCAAGTCAACTTAAGAAAAGAGGGCTTATTTTTGACTTCTGCCTTGAAAGGATAGTGTCCATCATGGTAGGGAAGTCATGGTAGCAAGACCATGGAGCTACTGATCACATTAAACCCATAGTCAGGAATAAAGATTTCAATGATGGTGCACAGCTCACTTTCTATTCTTTATTCAGTCTAGGGACCGAGCTCAGAAGATGTCCTCAACAGTTAAGTTGCCCTAGAAACACCCTCAAAGACACACCGGAAAGAGGGTCTTTGTGGTGATTCTAAAAGCCAATCCAGTGGACGCTCTAGATCAAATATTACAACTTACCAACTTGATGCCCAGACACATCATTTTAAATCATAACATCCCATCCAAAACTCGTAAGACCCCATTTTCATTTCATGATATAGAATACATGTATCTCATCTCTAAAAGTCCCTGTAGTCTTTAACAGTCTCAACACTTTTAACCATGAATCCCTATAAGCCAAACTATATGTTTCCAATATAAAAGTGCAAAGAATAGGCATCCTAATTCCAAATTGAAAGAATAATAAAGGGGAAAAAAACACACCATGCATCTAGAATGTGGGATGAAATTATCTGGGCTCCGACAGCTTTGGACAGCCCTTCCTCATCCGGCTCATCCATGCATAGCACATGGGTGATTTCTCTTAGGGGCCAGCTCCAGTTTATGCCTATAACTTCCCTCTGTGGGCATCCATGGGTCTATCATCTCTAACCTGCAGTCTCCAAGGCAACTTAGATTCCACCTTTCTAGATTTACACAATGGTTTTTCAGGATCATCTTTAAAAAAATACCAATCCTGCCATGCATTCCCTGGACTCAACAGCTTCCTTGCTGCAAGCCTCCATGATCTCTTTCCCCTTGCATGTGTGAAAAACTAGCAGCAAACAGTTTGGCTCCCTTTATCACAGCTACAATGACTAAACACTTCCCTAGGCCGTTCTTCTCCAGGAAAGAATGCTTTCAATGATGGTTCAGTTCAGCCCCCCATTCTACAAATAAATTTTTAGTTTTGAAAATTTGAGCCTTAATGGATGTATGTTACTCAAATTTACTTTAAAAATAAATTGCATCTATAGAAATTTCTGTGTTCTTTTTCTGACACCCAGTACTTGACATCACCTTGCTCATATGGTAATGTATAACCACCATCTGACTTTGTTGGGCTCTCCCTAGTCCCTGAACTTCCTTAGTGGAGGCTTCCTAACTTCCCAGCAGAATTTGTGAGTTCCCTTCTAAGGTAACTCCAGGCTGTAGAGTACTCTTGAATACATGACATCTATATGATGTTTCAGGCAGAACACATTGTTTCCAGTACAGTTGATTCTTTCTGCTCCCACCAGATGCTTGAGTCTTTAGGCTCATGAGGTAGAAATCAAAAGTTGCTATTTTTCCCAAGTTCCAGGAGATACCATGCCCACACCACCATGTGATCCTCCTAAAATACAAGTCACTCTGCTTTAGGCAAGAGAAAGCACTCCTCCCAGGTGTGTCATAGATCAAGAACAGTTGCCCATTGTTGTGCACCTAACCTTCTCCCTCTCCCTCCAAAACTGACTCCCAGATCTCGTAGGCCATCCTGGCAGACCTTAATCCATAGTCTGTGCTTTTTGATCTAGAATAAGCTGAAACCATACAATGCAAAAAAATGTAGTACCTCAGGACATGACCCTTACCACTTTCTTTCTCAGCCTTGGTGACTCTTGCCATGACCAAAAACCTGTCACACCAGTGAAGGCAAATCTTTAAGTCTCTACATAAGCTCATACTTATCTGTGAGTGGATGACAGGAGATGAGTAGAAATGACTTTGTATGAGTTCCTGATCTCATGAATGATGCAGTACAGGTAGATGGAAGAAAATAAAGAAAAAATATTTTTCTGAGAGTTCATTCCTTTTACACCTTGGATTTTAATCCTAGCACAATGAAGAAACTAGTGTCCCAAGAAATGGACTGGGATCAAAGTATTGGGTATAAACTAGATAAGAATATGGTAAGTCCACCTGGAATCTAATCAAGAAGTCTGCAGAATAGCAAGTGGGACTCACCCATTGTCAATGGAAATCACTGGATCAAGCTAATTGGGTCTGTATCCACACCACTAATAAATGGGGTGAAGCAGAATCATCAATTATTCATGCGAGTGTCCTGATGTGGTGCCCTCAAGTTGAATCACAAAGCTTGTGTTGTCTATCTAGTGTCTTCATGCTGTAGGGTTTCCAAGATAGCCAAAACAATCCTAGACAATAAAAGAACTTTGGGAGGAATCACCATTCCTGACCTCAAGCTATACTATAGAGCAATAGTGATTAAAAAAAAAAAAAACTACATGATATTGGTACAGAAACAAACACGTTGATCAGTGGAATCAAATCAAAGACCCTATGGATACTTAATTTTTGATAAATAAGCCAAAACCATACAATGCAAAAATGAACACATCTTCAACAAATGGTACTGGTAACTGGATGTCTACATGTAGAAGAATGAAAATAGATCCATATTTATCACCCTGCACAAAATTCAAGTCCAAATGGATCAAGGACCTCAACATAAAACTGGATATATTAAGTCTCATAGAAGAGAAAGTAGGAAACACTCTTGATTGCTTTGGTACAAGAGACAATTTCCTGAACAGAACACTAACTGTTGGTAGCGCAGGCTCTAAGACCAACAATTGATAAATGGGACCTCATGAAACTGCAAAGCTTCTGTAATGCAAAGGACACTGTCAATAGGACAAATCAACAGCCTACATATTGGGAAAGGATCTTCACCATCCCCTAAATCTGAGAGAGGGCTAATATCCAAACTTTACAAAGAACTCAAGAAGTTAGACACCAACAACCCAAACAACCCAATTAAAGTATGGGGCACAGTGTAAGAAGGAGAATTCTTAACAGAGGAATCTCGAATGGCCAAGCCAAGAAGCACCTACATGAATGCTCAAAGTCCTCAGTAATCAGGGAAATGAAAATCAGAACATCTCTTGAGGTTACATCCTTCACCCTTCATAATGGCTAAGATTAAAAACTCAAGAGATTGTGTGGGGAGCTGACAGAAGGCGGCTATCATCCTTGCAGCCATCTTGAGCCATATACCCTGACAAGAGACTTGTTTACAACAGCCTACAACAGCTGAGCACACTCTGATAACATCTTGTTTTAGATACCCAGGATTTTCTCTGGTAACATCTTGTTTTAGATACCCAGGATTTTCCCTTGGGTGTGTGAGACCTAAAGGTGTGAGACTGAAAGGCATGACTTAAAGGTGTGATTTAGAGACAAGACTTGAAGGTGTGACTTAAAGGCATGACTTGCAAGTGAGACATATAAAAGGCGAGAGGCAGACAAAAATAAACTCCTAGACACTTGAGACTTGCACTTGGGAGGGAACTTGGAACTGGGAAAGAGACGAGCAACTTAGAACTAGGATAAAGACTTGAGACTTATTACAGAGGAACTGGAATTAGGACTTGAGACTTGGTGCTAGGAACTAGGGACTAGGAACTAGGGACTTGGAGAGAAGAAGAGAGACTGAAGAATAAATGGGATTGAATCACACTGTCTGGTCTTCATTCTTCGTGTCTGCCCTCACTCTCTCTCTCTTGTTGAACCCTGACCCATGGACCAGAGCAGCTTGGGGCAGTGCGGGTTCTAACAGTTTAGCCCCCAAGGCTTTTTGGCAGTGTGGGTTCCAACATTGATAGAGCAGTCCCCTACATTTTGCTGCCCAAATATGGGGTAGTGCAGTTCCCAACATTTTGGCCCCCAAGCGTGGGGCAGAAGGGTCCACAACAAGATTGCACATGCTGCAGAGGATGTGGAGCAAGGGGAACACTTCTTCATTGCTGGTGAGATTGCAAACTTGTACAACCACTTTAGAAATCAATTTGGCAGTTTCTCAGAAAACTGAGAGTAGTTCTGCCTCAAGACCCAGCTATACCACTCCTGGGCATATACCCAAAAGATTCTCCAACACCCCACAAACACACTTGTTCAACTATGTTCATAGCAGCTTTATTCATATTAGCCAGAAACTGGAAACAACCTAGATGTCCCTCAACTGAAGAATGGATCAAGAAAATGTGGTACCTCTACACAATGGAATACTATTCAGCTATTAAAAACAAAGACTTGAATTTTAGAGGCAAATTGATGGAGCTTGAGAGTATCATCCGAGTGGTGGAACTTGAGAATATCATCCTGAGTGAAGCAATCCAGTCCCAAAAGGAGATGCATGGTATGTACTCTTATAAGTGGATATTAGCCATAAAATGCAGGTACTACGTTATACTCTACAGACCTAAAGAAGCTAAACAAGAAGGAAGGCCCAAGTGAGGAAGCTTGAAACTCACTTAGAAGGGGGAATAAAATAGTCATAAGAGGCAGATGGAGGGAGGGAACTGGGAAGGAAAAGGAATAGGGCAGAGAATGGGAAGCTAAGGATCAGGTGTAGGGAAGGACAGGAGAGACGGCCAGATGGCCGTGAAAATGAATGGAAATCTGCAAATGATGGTGGTGAGGAAGTGGGAGCATCTCTAGTACAAGACAGAGAGCTGGGATAAGGGAGGCACCCAAGAATCAATGGGAATGACCTTAACTGTGACTCACTATATTGGGGATATGGAACCTGGAAGAAGTCACCTCCTGTAGCTATGCAGGAACTCTAATGGAACGATAGAGACATACACCCACAAAACTTTCAACCCCAAATCTATCCTGTCTGTAAGAAATACAGAGATAGAAGATGGAGTAGAGACTGAGGGAATGGCCAATCAATAGCTGGCCCAACTTGAGACCCATCCCATGGGCAAGCACCAATCCCTGACACTATTAATGATACTCTACTAAACTTACAGACAGGAACAAGTTGTTCTCTGAGAGACTCCACCCAGCAGCTGACTTAGACAGATACAGACACCCACAGCCAAACAGTGGATGGAGCTTGGGGACTCTCAGGTAGAAGAAAAGACTGCAGGGCCCTGAAAGGGGATAAGAACTCAACAACAAGACCTATAGAGTCAACTAACCTGGACCCTTGGGGCTCTCAGAGACTGAACCACCAACCAAAGAACATACACAGACTGGACTTGGGCCTCCTCCCACATATGTAGCCAATGTGCAGCTTGGTCTTCATGTGGGTCCCAAACAACTACACTGGGGCCTATCCCAAGAGCTGTTGCCTGTATGTGGAATGTGTTTGTCTAGAGGGGCTGCCTTGTCTGGCCTCAGGGGGAGACGAAGTGCCTAGCCTTGAAGAGACTTGAAGTGCTGTGGGGAGGGGTCCCACTCAATCAGAGAAGAAGGTAAGGGAGGATGGGGAAAGGATTATGGGAGGGGGTTACTAGGAAGGGTACAGTGAACAGGATGTAAAGTGAATTAAAAAAATTAGAATTAAAATTTAAAAAGAAAAACACTGTAGTGATTCAAAACCTTCCACTTTCTATCAAAGTATGTGAAGACCTGAGGTCACATCTTACAAGATGGTATTGTTGTAACGTTGCTTTAGTACCTCAGACAAAAAAAGAACTTGGTTCTCCTTCTCCTTACGTTCTATCCTTTGTCTGGGCACCATTTTACAAGGTTTATTTTTTCTTAGAAAGAATCTGGTGCCAACTCAAGTTCAGGGTCAAAACTTGCTACAGGGTAGTGTACCTGTAGTGCATTCAAGTAATAACTGATCATAAAACCAACACCAGGAAAATGGATTTAAACGTTCCCCCTGGCAATCTGAGCTTGGATTCTAGAAGTCCCTTGGCTAGCCTAATCCACTCCTAATTTTTTATTTTAATATCAGGTAGGTCTCTACATGTTGCACCAACAGACAGAAAAAGTCAATGTGTGTCAGTGTTCCATTGGGTTAAACCATTACACCGTGAGAAGATTGTTCAAATCACTCTTAGATTTCAGACTCTGGGAGTTTTGCCTGAGCACCCACTGAAAATTTACAGCAACTTCCTACCTATTTGAAACATTTTCTTTTCAGTTTCCAACACCCACCGAACATCAGTCCAGGCAAAAGGAAGGATCCATTTCTCCTTACTCAGCCTTGTCCTTCCTCAGTCACAGGCACACTGGCTGCAGCCCTAGGGATTCCTCCCTGTGAACAGACTTTCACAAAGACTGCTCTCATGGCTGTTTAGCTCTGTCCCTAGAAGTCCCTCTTGGCTGGAAACTAAGCTACAGCTAAGTATAGTGACACAAAAGAGCTACTGTGTGAGCTGTAAGTCAGTAGGAGGCAGTGGGGCCCAAGGCTGACTCAGCAAGTGCATTTGCCTGGTTTTCTTGGGCTTGAGTGGGCAGAGCTTCCTGGGTTGCCATGGGTGGAGCTCTCTGGGTGCCATGGGCCTCATTCCAGTGACCTGTGTCCTAACACTGAGGCATGGCCTCTAAATCTGCCTACTGTCCCAGATTGCATTTCTACTTGCCTTGCCTTCTTCCTGCCTATGTAAAGTTTCTGAGGGCAAGCCCTGGACATTGTAGCCTATTCCACAACAGTCCTTGAGCCAGTGTGATCAGAGCAGGATTAGTCCATAGCTTACCTTGAGTTTGGAGATATTAGAGGTATTGATGACTGGCCATTTCCAATAATTAGTTTACTGGGCAAGCTCCTTTCTTGTACAAAATTTCATAATGCATATTTTAAGCCAGATTAAGGTCCATTAGCCAGGCAGAAGTTAGGGGGCAAGGCCAATGGAGCAAGGCCTAAGTCAAACTCAAGAATGAGTGAGGGTCACAGAATCTGACCTATGTTCTGACCAGTAACCAATATCTCTAATATCTCCAATATTGCTGTGATAAAACACTGACCAAAAACAATATGGAGAGGAAAAGGCTTTACTTCAGCATAGATGTTACAATCAGTTCTCTAGAAAAGTTAAGGAAGGAGCAGCAGGCAGGAACTTAGAGGCAGGAACTGAAGTTGAGACCATGGAGAAATGCTGCTTACTGGCTTGTTCTCCATGGATTACTTGACTTGCTTTCTTATACAACTGAGGATCACCTGGCCAGGGATTGTCATCCTGAAAAATGAGGCAGGCTGGGGATATTCTTGAGCCTGGTAAGATTAGGAGTGAGCCACAGGCTACTGTTTCCCAAGATCTTAACTGACCCGCACTGTCACCACAGACCACTTGTAGACACTGGACACATCTGAATGAAGACATGTGAATACATACCAATTTGTGAGGGAGTCATACCAAACATAGAAAAAATAAGAACTACCTCGTAATATTTTATGTTGATTACACGTTGAAAGCATAATAAATTGAATATGTTGGACTTAATAAAATATTAGTAAATTTATTTTAATGTTTTCCATTTAACTTTCAAATGTGTTTACTAGATATTTTTAAATGGCATAATATAGTCACATTGTAATTCTGTGTTGCTTTCGGTCATTTGCTTGCCTGAATACCCCAGTTCCCCCCATTTTCGTCCCCAAGTTCCGCACAATACTATACTCACAATGCATGGGATTCAAACAATTGAGTGCTATCAGACT
Source organism: Rhabdomys pumilio (assembly GCA_030674055.1). NCBI lineage: Eukaryota > Metazoa > Chordata > Mammalia > Rodentia > Muridae > Rhabdomys > Rhabdomys pumilio. The sequence continues at coordinate 23,105,764 of JANHMN010000017.1, read as the reverse complement.
GGAAGAGTGAGAAAACCAGAAGTGAGTTTTTGAGAACTAAGAACAAGAGGATCTGACGCATAAACTTAATAGATTGGACAATAATGTTGAGAAAAATCTTCCAAAATGGAAAGAAGAGAAACTACGTGATTGAAGATGCAAGAATTAGGAGTCAAATGACCAAGGATGCTCATCTTCAAGACATGGGGAGAGAAGAAGGGAAGGAATCCGTTTAAGCTTTTGGCTCCTACAGGGCCCCAAAGTTAGATCTTGTCTCCCATCCTGGGAACTTGACAGGTAGTGTCTAAAACTGTAAAAGGGAGAAAGGACTTTGTCCTGCTGCCCTTCAGATACTTGGCCTTGAAGTAGTGAGAGAAGGAGATGTCAGAGCAGGGACATGCAGGTCCTTGGGGAGAAGTAGCATAGTCAGACCCCAATGAAGACACCTAATTCTATTCATATCACAGAGTAGGTCATTCAGTACTAAAGGCATAACATGAAAAAAAAGTTAGATAATACTGCAAAACTCTATGTTGATGAATTTGAGATGAAAGTAGTTTGTAGTTCACAGGAAGCATAAAGCACGGAAGGAGGAGACAAAGGCAAAGGTGACCCCACTAGAACAAGGATTACCATGCCTCCAATGATGATGCAGAGGCAAACTTAGTGGTGTGTCTCTGGTGTCCTAGCTACTTAAGAGGAGGTGGGAGGATGGCTCAATCCAGGTGTTCAAATCCAGCCTTAGAAACACAGCAACACTCAGTCTCAGAAACAAACAGGAAAACAGCAGAAACTACAAAGATGGGGTAAGAACTGAAAAAAAAATAAAGCTTTTAATATATTTCACTAGTAAGGGCTTTAAAAGAGAAACCAATAAGCTTAATGTACAAACGAGCAAAAGGATATCTATAGCCAAGGTAACAGAAATGTCCAGATGAAAGAATCAGGAAACACACACAAATTAATGGAGTTAAATCAAACTTCCACCTTTTAATTATACACATGTCCACATGTACACAAACACAAATGGAAGCCAGCGATCAGAAAGGGTCTTTCCCTTGATTTTTGAGGCATCGTCTCTTATTGGACCTGTACTTCGTGTAGGCTGTCTGGCCACTGGGTTCCAGAGATCTTTCTTCCTTGAAGCCCACAGTGCTACAGTTATAGGTGCAAACTGACAAGCATGAGTTTGAGGTCAGGGTTGAGATTTGAAATCGGTCATCACACATATACCATCAGCACTTTGCTGACTGAGCCATCTCTCTAACCCCCATTTAACATGTTTGTAAAAACAAATACCCACAAAAATACCACCCAAATCAAGAAAAAGACTGCAGACACATGTCCAGCTGTGCCCTATGTGCCATGTACAGCTGCATGAGGCTGAGGGAAACTATGTGAAGCTCAACACAAAGTCAGCCACTTACTTAGAACATTAAGATTCTTTCCTGGGCTTTGCCCTATTGTTTTTGATAATTTAATTGCACAGCTCCAGAGCACAGCATTTTAAAATAACAACATCACTTTGCAAGGTCAAAAGTTCGGACACACCTGAGAGTATTACTGGGGCCCGAGAACCCATTACCTGTAAATTTCTTCCCTTTTGAAACAGGTCTTCCCCACAGAGAGGACCACTATTCTCACTTAGAAAAAGGTTGTTCTGAACTTCGGCCACTGTTTCAACTCCTGTGGAAGACGCTGGAGCAGCATAGTTTGGTTTAGCCTGAATTAAAGTTGTAGTTAGGTGAAAATTACACTTGTACTATTTTGTACTCAGCTTTCCCTCTCCATTGTCTATTGATAAGAAGGAAAAGCAATGTTTGTGCTTCCACTTCGTTCATCTTTATTACCCAGTAATAAATCTATGGTGTTAACATATAAAATGTATTTATCCACTCTCAATAAGTCTTTTCTGAATAGCCTATATATACTATTACCCAAATATTAATGAATTGCTCAACCACAAGAAGTTGTCTGATTAAAAAAAAAGAAAGGAAGGAAAGCCTACTGAAAAAAGAACAAAACCAGAAAGTGGAGAATGTTCGCTTCATTTTACTTCAAGTTTTAGTTCAGATATAGGAAGTGACACTGTAAGTGACCCAGCTTCCACACCCATGCTCTGTGGAACAATAGCCCAGGCTCTACTTTAACAGACACCAGAACCTCCATAACATAGATTAATCAGGATGCTGACATACCCCTGGAGTGTCTGGGTGGAGCCGAGGGAATCTCACTCCTAGTGGAAATGTAATTTGGAGGGTTGCACAGCCTTTGGCAGAAGCTGACAAACTTCCTGAACTTGAAGCATCGAATAACTAATAACCAAATGCTAATTTTTCAATCAGAAACTCCCTTTCAAGAATCCTGACCTGGAAGCTTGCTGAGATCAAGCAGTGCTCTTCTCTGTGTAAAATGCAATCATAGCCAAGCTAAGCAGGATTTCACTGAGACAATGAATTGGCCTATTGCACTCCATTTCTGAAGCTGTGACTATATCATCCCAAAGGGTAATGCATGCAAGCCATGAGCTCATTTATCCTTGAGATGTCAGTAGCCACCGTGTCTTCAGCTCCACATATTACAGGAAAAGCCCTTACTGTAATCTAGAGTCCTTATTTTAATATGCTGTACTGTCATCTCCAGACATACTCAAGTCTATGTAGACTGATGGCAGTATAGGTCATAGGTGGCCACATAAGTCCTCCGCAGTGCTTTCTCAGCAATTATCAGTTGCAAGTGCTTTTTGCTAGAAAGCTACCCCAAGCATGGGGTACCAGCTATTAGAAATTGGATATTAGCCACTGAAACTACCTATGAGATCACAGGACCTTTTCCTCTGTCAAGTTGTTGTAGAAACCTCGGTGATAGAAAGTCTAATGTTCAAGAACATTAACAAGGTTCTGAAGAGATGTCTGAGCCATTAAAATCACTGCTTATTTTTCTAAAGGACCCAGGTTCAGTTCCCAGTTCTCATAAGGTAGGTCACAATGATCTCTAATTCCAGTTCTAAGGGGTCAGATGCCCTCTTCTGGGCCTCCTCAAGCACTAAGTATGTATGTGTTACATAAGCATGCATGCAGACAAAACATCTCTACATATAACATAAAATGGTACTAAGAAGAAAGAGGAGGAGGAGGAGGAAGAGGAGGAGGGAGAGGAGGAGGAAGAGGAGGAGGGAGAGGAGGAGGGAGAGGAGGAGAAGGAAGAGGAGGCAAAGGAAGAGGATGAGAAGGAAGAGGAGGAGGAGGAAGAAGATGAAGAGGAAGAGGAGGAGGAAGAGGAGGAGAAGGAAGAGGAGGAGAAGGAAGAGGAGGAGGAGGAAGAGGAGGAGGAGGAAGAGGAGGAGGAGGAGGAAGAGGATGAGAAGGAAGAGGAGGAGAAGGAAGAGGAGGAGAAGGAAGAGGAGGAGAAGGAAGAGGAAGAAGAGAAGAAAGAGGAGGAGGAAGAGGAGGAGGAGGAAGAGGAGGAGGAGGAAGAGGAGGAGGTGAAGAAGAGAAGGAGCAGCAGCAGCAGCAGCAGCACAATAGATGGTTTAGAATGTCCAGCACCAGCAGAAGTGATATGAACTTAGGGACAATATTTGGCTCAGTTGGGTTCACAAGGCACATGAAGTTCAGGGCAGCAATTCCTTTGGTGTTCTGCAAGACTTCAGCCACCCAGCTGAGGACAGTGCACAGTCCTAGGGAAATCAGGTTTGCTCATCACCTGGGACCATGTTGCCAGGGGGGATGGTTGCTAGCTTCAATTTTCAAGCCACCAGATGGACCACACAACAACCACAACCAAGTTTATGTATGTCCTGTGAAACCTAGCCACTGAATGTTGGTGCCACTGCTCAAGGCCTGCACTTACTCTAGCTGTCCAGCTGCCCCTAGCTTTTATCTGCCACCTTTCTTTGTTTTCAGCTTAGCCTGTACTACTGAAAGTAGGCTGGGAAAGGAAAGATAACAGGGAAAAAAAAAACCAACTTTCTTTGTTGGACCTGGTATTTTAACACCAGGGGAAACAGGACACTCACTGTGTGAGTCTAAACAACCTGTTTATATGGCTGGAGAAAGGAAGTCTGAACCAATCAGGTGTTTTTGTGGCTAATCCCTCTGCCAGGGAAAGTGCTTCCTCCCAGGCCATCTTACCTGCTAAAAGCCTGGTAAGAACTGTTCAAACAACCCTCCTTGGCAGGGGCTAAGCCTTCAGGAGTCTGGGAGATCAGCTGCAGTCTTTTGCACAGTCTCTGAGCAACATGGCTGGAGCAAGCATGAGGGTGGACTGTCTGGTTGTTAGACTGGAAGTCTTCTTGCTCAAGGCAGCAAGCAGAGCCCCAAAGCTGCTAATTAGGGAATCAAACTGCTCCATCTCCAGTGTCCTTGCTTCTTCACAGGAAAACAAGCATTAGGAAGAGTAATGATGATATAAACCTATAGAATCTGTCATAATAAAAGTGATTTGAGGAGACTTTAACAATGCATTAAACCCCACAGATATAAACAATACTTACACCTCTGAAAGGGAAGCTTCTGTTGCTTTATTCTGGTCTAACTCAGTAGTCAGTTGCCCATCATAGGTAGACTTCAGAAACTGCACAGAGCACATTCTGTCTTTTGAAACACAGGGAAGCACTGAGTAAACCCATTGATTCCAGTGGCATTTATTTATTTATTTATTTATTTTGGTTTTTTGAGACAGGGTTTCTCTGTGTAGCCCTGGCTGTCCTGGAACTCACTCTGTAGACCAGGCTGGCCTCGAATTCAGAGATCTGCCTGCCTCTGTCTCCCACGTGCTGGAATTAAAGGTGTGTGCCACCACTGCCCAGACTTCTTCTCTTTCTTCTCCTCCTTCTCCTTCTCCTTCTCCTTTTCTCCTCCTTCTCCTTCTCCTTCTCCTTCTCCTCCTCCTCCTCCTCTTCCTCCTCCTCCTCCTCCTTCTCCTTCCCTCTCCTTCTCCTTCTCCTCCTCCTCCTCTCCTTCTCCTTCTCCTCTTCCTCTTCCTCCTCCTCCTCCTCCTCCTCCTTCTTCTTTTTAAGAATTTATTTGTTTTATGTATGTGAGTACACTATCGCTGTCTTCAGACACACCAGAAGAAGGCATTGGATCCCATTGCAGATGGTTGTGAGCCACCATGTGGTTGCTGGGAATTGAACTCAGGACCTCTGGAAGAGCAGCCAGAGTGCTCTAACCACTGAGCCATCTCTCCAGCCCTCCACTGGCTTTTAATTACTTAAGTTCATCTCTACTGTTAGAAGCCATGTCCCTGAACAGCAAAGTAACAGACCCTTGCCAGCTCTGTTGCAAGAAATGCCTCTACTGCCTGTTATATTGTTGGTAACTGATTTCATGCTTATTCGGGGAATTTGGAGATACCCTGGTATAGTTTAAGCTGAAGACCTATTTCTTCACTTGAACCTCTGCGAGTGTTTGTTGGCAACATTTTGATGTCATAGGGCCCAGAAAATCTGCACAGAGCAGACTAACAGCTCTGCTTTGTCACCATGTGTCCTGTGAAAGCCATGAAGTTTGATTACACGTGTGCAGGCCACGGATTTTGCCACCTGTCTTTACTTCCAGCCCACTCCCTGTTTCCTTCATCTACCCAGTTCACTTAACATATGAAACCTCTAAACTCCATCTTGAGAATGCTGGTGGGTGTCTATCCACCTCCCACCTTTCCACAGTTTGCTTCCTGATAGATAAGCTCTTTTGCAAAACTTGCCATGTAGGTGAGTGGTGGAAAGTATTGGGTGTAGCTTGGTGTTACCAGCAGTTCCCACAAATAACCAGCATATGGGAAGTGAAACTTTCTATAATAAGAACAATTCAAAGAAAATGGGACAGAACGGAGGCAATGGGATCAAGAAACAGCAGCAGGGTGAAGATGAGTCAACAAAACAAATGGAGACCAGGAAGAACAACCTAGGAAGTGGACTGGAAGCCACGCTTTCTAAAATATCCAGGAAACAGATGAGAAAGGCAGTTCAAATGGAGGAAACCATCAGTGGGGTCAAATACTCTTGAGAGGCAACCACAGCAAGAGGGAGAAAGAAGAAGGGGTAAATGAATGAGAACACCAAATCTGTGTGTGTGTGTGTGTGTGTGTGTGTGTGTGTGTGTGTGTGTGTGTGCGCGCGCGCGCGCGCGCGCGCGCGCATGCGTGCGCATGGGCATTTCCTTCATGTATACCTGTATGCCACATGTGTACCTGGTACCCATAAAGGCCAGGAGAGAGCACTGGATCCCCTGGGAGCATAGTTACAGATGGTAGTAAGTGGACATGCGAGTCCCCTAGAGGAGTACCCAGTGCTTTTAACTTCTGAGTCATCTCTCCAGCAGCCTGACTGGATTCTTATGAATACTGAAACTGCAATTGGAAGTATAGACAGGTCTACCAAGGTGTAACAGCAAAGGGAACCCAATATTAAAGCCAAAGAGCTCTCTCTGTCTCTCCCAGGCCCTCCCCTGACATGTGTTGGAATAAACCTTGAACAGTCAGTCTCTGCCAGACCCTGACCAAACCCTTATGTTGAAACTCCAGTTCCCTCCCCCTCACTGCCGTCATCAAATTCAATTACCCATTATATATCACATCTCCTGATAGCCTGGGAAGGACAGTTTCTAAAGATAAAACAGCCTTGTCTAGACAAGCAGCTCAAGGAGGAAGAACTGAGCTTGCATGTAGCCCTAGCAGTCACACTTAAGTCCCTACTCCCCAAACCCCAAGTGTGTTAGGGTTTCTATTCCTGTGATGAAACACCATGACCAAAAAGGAAATGGTTTATTCAGCCTACACTTCCACATTGCTATTAATCACCAAAGGAAGTCAGGACAGGAACTCAAGCACGGTAGGAAACTAGAAGCTGATACAGAGGCTATAGAAGGTACTGCTTACTGACTTGCTCTCCATGGCTTGCTCAGCTAGATTTCTTATATAACCCAGGACCACCAGTCCAAGGTAGCACCACCCACAATAGGTTGGGCTCTCCCCCATTGATCACTAATTGAGAAAATGCCTTACAGCTAAGTATCACAGAGACAGTTACTCACCTGAAGCTCCTTCCTCCCTGATGACTCTAGCTTGCATCAAGTTGACACACAAAACCAGTCAAATATCCTTTTCCCCTTTCACAGATATCTCTTTCCCTCTGTGTCTGCCCATGGCTGTTTGAAATGAACAGTTCCAACTGCTAAAGCCAGACTGAACTTTTTTGCCTTCTGTCTCTTTAAGATGCTGCAGAAATCTAATAACAATAACAGTAATAACAATGTGTGCATGTGTGTGCATGTGCGCGTGCATACCTGTGTGTATGTGTGTGTGTGTGTGTGTGTGTGTGTGTGTGTGTGTGTAAATTAGGAATGAACAATCAGCTGACAATGGTTCAGAAGAGATGATGGCCATAGAAGAGTCACACTCAACATATCAGTAAATACTATTTTGAACTCCTTACATCAGAAGACAGAAGATAATTCAAGAAGTGAATGAGGTTATTACAAGGGCACTGAAATATGAAGCCCAAAGACAGGTGTGTGCTGGGATAGAGGAGGGACAGATGGCATTAAAGTGACTTCAAGGAGCTCTTGCTGTTTCATGGCATATTTCTTCAACCTCATTCTTTACCCCACGGTCACTGTCTCTGTGAATACATCACAAATACTGACTTCTGAGTGTCTCTAAGGTGCTTTTTAATAACTTCAGGCTTTAAGGGAGCCACACTCAGTCACATTAGTGCCCTACCTACAGGCTGCAGAGGAGATTGGGTGACTGAGCTCAGGGAATTGCTAAGTCCTGGAGCACCGTGATGACCATCGGGTGGAATTCAACTTTATAAGCAGTGTAGAGTGGTGCTGGAGAGAAAAAAAAGGGCACTTCAAAATATTTGAGAATGGTGCAAAGTAATGTGTTTTTTTAAATAGTGTTAAACTAGAATTTACTAACATGTAATGGCTCCCATCAGGCTCTAACCATTAGAAATAGGTCCCCAGTGTCCCACAGGGTTAAACTCATTATAAAGATATATATATTTTGGCTTTTCGAGACAGGATTTCTCTGTGTAGTCCTGGCTGTCCTGGAACTCACTTGGTAGACCAGGCTGGCCTCGAACTCAGAAATCCGCCTGCCTCTGCCTCCCAAGTGCTGGAATTAAAGGCGTGTGCCACCACTGCCCGGCAAAGGTATATTTTTTAAAGTATGAATATAGACACAGTTATAGGCTGTTTGAGAAACTGACAATGTGCATAGGAGTCAGTCAACATCTCTTCTACCGACCATGCCTGGAATCTACAGTCTACTGAGGTGATGGGTGAGGAGCTCACTTCTTCAAGTCTCCTGAAACTAGAGTTCTTGACCTCACTGAAGATCCACCTCCTGATGTGTGTGGGGGGGACACTTCATTTAGAACCAGACAAATGATCAGAAAGGTACACCTTGTAATTTCTGCTCCCAAGAGCAGAATAGAGGGAGTGGATCTGAAGCAGACAGAATGGGATGCTGGCAGGTTTCTCAGCCGACATCTTTGGTGGAAACAGGTTCTGCTAGGTGATCTACAATGTGTTCTTTCAGCTTTCCTGGGGCTCTCATATGCCACCTAGCAAGCTATGATAAATCCTTTTGACTTAAACCAGCTCAAGCAAAGTCTGTTCTCTGCAACTGAAGTCCAAGGGAAAGCAACATGAGGACTGTCTGTCAGAAGACTCAGGTAGGAGCCTTGCCATCCAGCCATAGCAAAGCCAGTTATTCTTAAACACCAGACCGATGAAATACCTACAGCCCATGTGTTCCTGCCTCAGCCCAGGCTTACTTCTTGGGACCTAGGAAAGGCCTGATCTACATATGGCAGCCCAGTAGCCCCAACAATTGAGCAATGGGAGAATGGTGGTTGGAAATCTATTTAGGCGTCCCATTTGCTGTGTGTGAGCAGTTGAGTCTATCTACATTGTGAGGTCTGGCAGGAACCCAACCATTCTTATCTTTCAGAAGAAGGAAAGTGGATGCTATAAGACATTCTTTGAATTGCAGGAGGACTCGAATTTTCACATTGCCCTAGCTCTCAGAATACACAGGATACTTCATAAATTGTGCTCCGGATGGTGAAGAAGTGTTCCTGGACTTGAATGTGTTTTATCAGTAATTGGAGATCCTCTACCTTCCCTCCTCCTCAAGCAAATGTGCTTTGAGCTCTCTCATATCCAGTGAGAATTACAGAAAGGCAAAACTGGAACCGTGGTTACTGTTATAACTAGGAGGAGAACAGCAGCCAAGAACCCTCACAAAATACTTACTGCCACTTTCCCATGAGTCAACCAAATATAAAGACAATCTCCTAAGGACCAAATTTATTACTGATTGATGAAGTGCTTCCACCACCAGGCAGCAGGCAGTGGTTAATTAGCACGGAGCAGTGCTGTAGATTACATCAAACATTTGTTTTACATTTGAAAACTCTGGAAATGAAAATTAATGGATTCATGCTGGAACAACCTTGTTTGTGGGGGACCAGTGGCTCTGAATAGCCCAGCAATTATTCATTTTCCTTTGACTTCTTTTCTGTGATGGAAAAAACTAAAAGTGATTTCAAGAAGGAAACTGCTGCGTGGAAATCTGGCAAGTTTTTCCAAGAGCTGAATTGCTCTTTTGTTCCCTGACCTGTGATATGAGATTGTCAGCTGAAACCAGGTGTCTGTAGGTGTTTTGCCAGCCTTGTCCAAACCTGCAAATGCCAAGTCCTGACAAGGCTCTGCTCTGGGATGAAACACAGAGGGAATGCATGGTGACTAGAAGAGGCTGGGCATGCAGACCCTCTGCAGGGCAAAGGCACTGTAATCTTCACATTTCAAAAGGAAGGTACGGTAATCGGAAGCTAGGGGCAGATGTCCTCCACAAGATAGGTCAACAGTTAATTTAGTTGTCATGACGATGATGAAGAAGGAGGAAAAAAATCAGACAAATGAAACCAGATCCACTGAGTTCTTTTTTTTACAGTTACCTTACTCCCTACTCTCAGGGAATACTTCGTACATCCTTAGTGAATGCCTGAAACTGAAATAGTCCAATCTACTACTCACACTGTCTCTCAATATTGATAGATAGGTGTAATTTCCTTCACATGTACACACAACACAGTATGAATACACTGGATGATAGAGTGACTCATGGCCCAGAAGGAGCACAGTAGGGCAGGTTGAGATTTTATCACACTATTCAAAATAGTGTGCAATTAAAAACTTATGACTCTTATTTTTTTGGAACTTTACTTTGAATGTTTTCAGATTGTTATTGACCAAAGGAACTGGAAGCTCAGGTAAGGAGGGTATTGTATATGCAGACCAAGAAGAGACACACCTTGTGATTCACAGATAGATAACCCTGTGCCTGGCACAGTGAGACCGTAGTGTTTGATAAACAACTGTTTATACAAAACCAAAAGGACCAAAGAAGCAAGAACAAGATTCCTGGATGACCACGAACCTCATACAGGTGACATTCATTTTTGTTTTTCTTTTATCTTAGAGTGTTCTAGATATAATACACTGAAGCTAGACATTGTGGCAGAATGGCCAGCTCAGCTGCTTTCTGAACTGAGGACCTGGGAATCATCCCACAGTTGTATGGGGTTAGGGATGGAGAGGGCAACTGATGGGACCAGCTAGTAGCATGCTGACAAGATCGATGGAGACAAATGAACATCTTGGTCTCCTTCCAGCCAAATTCAGCCCTTGTTGGCTAGCAGTTTACTGCAACCAGGCTGAAGACTGGCTTTCCTACACCACCACACCCTGGCATGGCTGGAGTCTGTATGTAAAATAATTCCAATGATTATTAAGGGTCTTAATATAATACTTTACAAGCTTAAAGTCATCTGTTAGAAATTGGCTATACAGTTTCCAGCAGAGTTAAGCGAATTAGGTATTGCTAAAAGATTTTCTCTATTACCCTCAGTACTTAAATTACATAAAATTAAATACATATGCACACATATACATATTTGTACACATATAAATATATACATATAATTTCCAGATCTCCTACAATTATATAAGCCAGAGGACAATTGCATATTTCTGTGGAAAGAAATAATATCAAAACCAGGTCAAGAACAATGGTCTCACTCCACTGAGCAATAACAAATTCCTGTCACTGTTGTATCAAGTGCCATCAGCCGATGATAGTGAGCACAATGCCAAAATGTAGAAATAGCTGCTATTTCTCAGAGGGTCTAGCTTTGGTTTTCCTTAGACTTTTGAGCATTGTTTTTCAGAGTGGGAGAAGCTTGGGGGTGTAGGTTGGAAGAGGCCCTTGTTATGAATGCAGAAACCACAGCCCACACAATCCTTCCTCAAGGTATCTTCAGTGATGACCGAAAAGAAGCAGGAATCTGTCTTTAACAATCTGGAATGTGACTGTTTTAGATACCTGTTGTTGTGACAAAATATGTAACTAAAACCAACTTCGGGTTTATTTTGGCCTCAGGTTCAAGTGGATATAGCATACTGAAACAGGGAAGGTTCTGCAGTATAGGCAGGAGGTGGGTCCCGTTGTGCCCACAGCCAGAAAGCCAAGACTGATGACTGCTGCGTCTCAGCTCATGTTCCTCTCCTCAGCTCTGGCTTCCTTGCCCATGAAACACTGCCATCCATGTTTAAATTGTGTACTCCCACCTCAATATGATCTAGAAAATTCCTCCCAGATATTACCAGACTTCTGTTGGTGATTCTGAATACTGTCACAGTGGTAGTCACTGTCAACCACCATGGTCAACTACAATGTTTTGCTGTTGGGGGGTCATGATATCTGCTAACAACTAAAGGCTCTGAGGAATTTCTGCAGCAAGGAAGTGGGCTTTGGACCAGTTCTTTGTGCTCTGAGTTTGCTAACACCAACAGTCTCACAGATTCTGCCACAAGGACTACTTAGAAACACCCACATAAAAAGGAAAGATGTGCTTCAGAAGTCTCTAGAGACTCTCCTGTAGAGTCTTTCCGGGCTGTTATCCTTGAGAGCCACTTTGGGAGAAATGCCTCTCACTGCAGAAACATCTGCTTGGCTGTAATGTGCTCTGAACCCAAGTGGTCTGGGGCAGTGTGATTTGGAAGGCTAGAGCAGACCATGACAAAACATCAAGGAGCCTTTCCTTAAGGGCTCAGATTAAGATAAATTTTGACAAAGGATCTCAGATTTCTCTCCAGAGCAGTACACAGATATAGTTATAAATTCCCTAAGAATCACATTTTTAAAGTAAAGAAAATTTAAAATTAATTTTAATATAGTTTTATTTCAACATAAATTCAATAGAAAATAAATTAATGAGACACTGTTTTTCTTTTTTCTTTTAAGACGATGTTTCATATAGCCAGACTGGTCTTGAACTCTGTATGTAACCACGGTTGAGCTGGGGAGAGGGAACTTGTAGAGTCCATCTCCAATAGAAAGACAGGGCATCAAGTGGAGGGGTGGGTTGCCATCTCACAGTCAAAACCTCTGACCCAGAACTGTTCTTGTCTAAAAATCTGCAGGGACAAAAATGGAGAAGAGCCTGAAGGAGAGGAGGTCCAGTAACAGGCCTAAATTGGGATCCAGCTTAAGGGGAGGCTCCAAGGCACTATTACTGATGCTATGGTATGCTTACAAACAGGAGCCTATCATATCTGTCCTCCAAGAGGCCCAACAAGTAGCTGAGTCAGATGCAGACATAACACCCAACCAATGGACAGAAGCTGGGGACCCCTGTGGTTAAACTAAGGAAAGGCTAGAAGAAGCTGAGGAGGAGGGTGACTCCATAGAAAGACCAGCAGTCTCTGTTAATCTGGACCCCCAAGATCTCTCAGATACTGAGCCATCAATCAGGCAGCATACACAAGCTGATATGAGGCCCCTGACACAAATACAGCAGAGGACTGCCTGGTCTAACTTTAGTGTGAGAAGATACACCTAACCTTCGAGAGACTTGAGACCCCAAGGAATGGGAAGGTTTGGAGATGGGGGAGGAGATATAGGAGGAGGAACAGTCAGAGTGAGGACCAGAAAGAGGATAATGACTAGACTGGGCAAAAAGATTAAATAATAATAATAATAATAATAATAATAATAATAATAAGAAGAAGAAGAAGAAGAAGAAGAAGAGGAAGAAGAAGAAGAAGAAGAAGGAGGAGGAGGAGGAAGAGGGGGAGGAGGAGGGGGAGGAGGGAGAGGGAGGGGGAGAGGAGGGGAAGAGGAGGGGAAGAGGAGGAGGAGAGAAGAAGAAGAAGAAGAAGAAGAAGAAGAAGAAGAAGAAGAAGAAGAAGAAGAAGAAAGAATTCCTGATCCTCATGTCTCCGTCTCCCAAGTGCTAGGATTATAGGCTTGTTTCATTACCATTTAGATATGACCCCTTTTCCTATCTTTCTGTCTGTTGAGGGTCTCTCTAGCTTCCTCCCTCTGCCATTTATTCTGATCATGATGTCTTCACTCATCAGGGTTCTGAGAGCAGTAACACCCGCCAACCATGGACTGACCTCCAAACCTTCAGGCAAAATCAATCTTCTGCCTTTTAATTTGTCCATCTCAGGGCTCTTGTTACAGAACGAGAATAGGACACAAGCAGCATCTCTTAGGTTGGAGCTGGAGTGTCTATCCTAGTTACTATGCCAATTCCCCTTGTCTCATTCATGTTGGGGAACAAGCAATGGCTTACAGAAAGTAGTCTGTAAACATTACACTTTTTGTCAAACCAAAAGGCATTTCGTTCTTTTCAGTGAGGTAGAGGCACGTTCTAACTTGCCTTAAAATTGAACAGACTCAGGCTTAAGACCTGTGTGGGTCTGAGTGTGATGAATTCCCCTTATTATCTACTCCTCACATGTTCACTTGAAGGCTACCATGTCCCACACCCAAGCCCCTGTAGCCTAGTAAGGCAGAGCATGGTTTTTCCTGTGGCTCACCCTGCTCTGGAAGCTTCTCTAGCCCATACATCTCTGCTATCCATACAGGTGGGAGCTGTTAAAAGTAGGGATCAATATGAAGTCTGTTTATGGCTTAGTTCATAAAAGGTCCAGGAGTAGGTTTGAAGGAGTTCTGGATTTTCTCTTTCCTGTTTTCTACCTCACCGCCTGGCCATATGCACAATGCCATACATACCTGATTCTGTGGGCTCAATGTCTGGCTATTGCCTTCACGGGATGAGACTCATCCAGCCATTGAGAATGCTCCTCCCACAGCTTCCTGCCATTTTCCCTCTAAGACATTAATTCCAACACTTACCCTCCACCTCATCTCTTACAACCTGAAATCCTAGCAGACCAACTTTCTGACCAACTTATTCTATGGTTTTTTTCCTTTTGAAACATGAGGGCACATGATCTGCCATCTCCATCCAGGCTTGCTGGTGAAAAAGGTGCTCAAGCAAGAAGTTGTATCTCCACTGTGCTGGGACTGGAGAGCAGTCACATATGACTCTGGGAAAAAAGTCCTGAACCCAAGATTTGTGATAGGTTTCCCCTGCTTTATGATTGCAGAATGCGTCCACAGTAGAAGAGACTTAAAGATTGCCATTGCAAGGCACCACATCCACCCAGCCAACCGGTTCCTTATGCTTCACAGCCCACACCTTTGAGCTCCCCTTAGACCTCATCTTGGCCAGCAGTGTCATCTCTGTCCCCACACTGAGGAGGCAGGAGCTGCCCAAAGTTTTGTTACTTACCATGTAAATCCCATGTAAATCACCACCTACTTCAGTTCCCAAGTGCTCCACACAGTCCTGAGAGCCACTTGCCTCTCTGCCCTGCCCTCCTCTTCTCCCCAAGCTTTCCTTTTCTTCTTTTCTTAAAAATCCAAATTGCCAAAAGGACAGGAAAAGGGAGAGTAAGAAAAATTCGGTGACCCCCCCTCCCTGTCCCGTGTGGTACAACAGGTTTAAAGGGTCTTTTTTTGTTTCTTTGTTTTGTTTTGTTTTGTTTTGTTTTTTTGCAGGTTTGGAGAGATGGCTCAATGGTTGAGAACCATTACTGCTTTGGAGAAGAACCTGAATTCAGCTCCTAACACCACATCTGTGTCTCACAACTGTCTGTAACTCTAGCTATAGGAGATCCGACACTGTCTCCTGGCATCTGCAGGCACCTGCACTCACAAGCACATACCACCACAGAAACATGTGCTTGAACATGAAATCAATCTTTAAAAATGTCCATTGACTAAGAAGTCCAAAATTAATGTCTGAAAAATATTTTGACAGAAGTGATTGTAGATGAACCAAACTGTTTCTGAACTCCAAAAGGGGAGCGTTCTAGGCTAACACCGGTATGGAGGACTATCATAGAATTAGAGGACAAGACTAAGGGCAAGGCTGGGGAGCAAGCCTAATGCACTGCTCATACGCACCACATAGGACCAGAAATAATTCATGGAAGTGTTTATTTTTGTCTTACAGTTCCAGAGAGATAAGAACCCACCAGAGCAGGGCAGAGGCATGGTGGTAAGTGGCACACATGGTGGCAAGACCAGGAAGCTTAGAGATCACATCTTTAACAGCAAGCATGAAGCAGATGAAGTGAACTAGAAATGGTGTAAGGCTTTAGGCTCTCAAAGCCCATCCCCAGTGACATACTTCTTCCTCCAAGGCCACACCTCCTAAACATTTTTCCAAAGTGCCACCAACTGGGGACCAAATGTTCAAATACCCAAGCTTATTGGGGACACGTTTTATTCAAACCACCAAACACCCACCTTATCTTCTCATCCCGAGCCTCCTGCTTTTGTGTATCTGTAGGGAGACTGGTTATTTTCAGGCATGAAAACCAACCCTCTGTAGCTTCATTTTCTGAGAACATAGGTGTTCCCTTTAGCAATAAATTGTTTCTGAATTAGTTTGGGGCCATGAACCCGCTGGAGACAAATTTTTGGTTGTAGAGTCTTCTAAGTGCTAGTTCTTTGCCCTCCCTTCAAATTATAAAACATTTTTCACTGCTAAGGGAGAAAACTCAGTGAACAAGATATGGGCTACAGACTAAGAGACCCCAGATGTCTGCTGAATGGCAGGAAGAAAAAAAAAAAAACACTGGTGCCTTTTTTCTTGGTGACAAGGCTGGTCTCATATTCTACTGTTTAGATTTCTCTCAAAAGATCCATCTCTATCTGCTCCATAAATTGATGTGCTTGAAGAGTATGTGGAAAACACACACACACACACACACACACACACACGCACACGCACACGCACACGCACACGCACACGCACACGCACGCACGCACGCGCACACACACACACACACACACACACACACACACACACTCCTCGTAAAGTTACAGTGGTTGCTATGCCCCTTCTCTTGCTGCCCCTTGGGCTAACACTCTACTTCCCATAGTGGCTTATTTTTAGCCCCCAGAAAACAGCCTGTTGATCTCTCCAAAAGGAATACACACTCTAAAATGCTTCCCACCTCAGAAGTTCTGTGAGAATGTTCCAGGAGAGCAACGCCAAGACTACAGCTCTTGGAAACAAAACTGCAGCTACAAGAATGTGTTTTGAAGATGGATAATGTCCCACATGACTATCAGCTCAAGACGACCTCTGATGACCAGCTGTGACCAGGCAGAGGTCAGGTGAGCTACAGGAACAAGGGGGACGTTTTTCATACAGTTTTTCATTCAGACAGTGAACAATTTAAGGCAGTGGACTGAACTGGCCTCAGTGTGTCCAGTCTAGAATGCCCAGTAAGCGCAGTACTCACTCTGAACCCAAAAGTTGACATAGAAGTTGAAGAAACTGAACAGAAAAGATTGACGTGGTGGCAACAAAAATGTTCACACTTTCTTTATTCCCGAGAGTTGGAGACATTACAGGCAAATTAAGAAAGATATTTGATAAATAGGAATAATGGTAGTTATTCTGGGATATTTATTGAATGGCTCTAGCTACCAAAAGATATGCCAAGTACTCAAGAAGCAATGGTAGAGGTATGGAAAACTCAGAGCCACCCTCATTCCACAAAGCTTACAGCAGGGGATGGGAAGCAGCAGATGTCTCCAGTGGGGAATTCCTAAGGAAGTGACCCTTGATGCTTAAGTAAGGTGGTGTCTTCGTCAGGCTTTGTATTCCTGCACACACATCATGACCAAGAAGTGAGTTGGGAAGGAAAAGATTTATTCAACTTACATTTCCACATTGCTGTTCATCACCAAAGGAAGTTAGGACAGCAACTCAAGCAGGAGCTGATGCAGAGGCCATGGAAGGATGTTATTTACTGGCTTGCAAAACTTTCCTTCCTTCTTCCTTTCTCTCTCTCTTTCTTTCTCTCTCTCTCTCTTTCTTTCTTTCTTTCTTTCTTTTATTTCAGGATTTTATTTTTTATTGGATATTTTATTTACATTTCAGATGTGATCCCCTTCCCCCCTTTGTCCCCCACCCAGGTACCCTCTATCCAATCCCCCCTCCTCCTGCTTCTATGAGGATGTGCCTCGTCCCACCAACCCACTCATTCCCACCTCCCCACCCTCGAATTCTCCCACACTGGGGCATCCAGACTTCACAGGACCAAGGACCTCCTCCCGCACCTATGCCCGACAAGGCCTTCCTCCCCTACATATACAACTGGAGCCATGGGTCTCTCCCTATGTGCTCCCAGGCTGGTGGTTTAGACCCTGGGAGCTCTGATTGGCTGGTATTGTTGCTCTCCCACGGAACCACAAACCCTTTCAGCTCCTTCAGTCTTCTCTCTAACTCCTCCATTGGGAACCCCATGATCAGTTCAATGGTGAGCTGTGAGCATCTGCTTCTATATATGTCAGGCTCTGGCACAGCCTCTAAGGAGATAACTATATCAGGCTCCTGTCAGCATGCACTTCCTGGCATCCACATCAGTGTCTACTTTTGGCGACTGCATATGGGATGGATACCCAGGTAGAACTGTCTCCAGATGACCCCTTCTTCAGTTTCTGTCCCACACTTTGTCTCCATATTTGCTCCCATGAGTATTTTTGTTACTCCTTCTAAGAAGAACCAAAGCACCCACACTTTGTTCTTTCTTCTTCATGAGTTTCATGTGGTCTGTGAGTTATATCTTGGGTATTTCGAGCTTTTGGGCTAATATCCAATTATCAGTGAGTGTATACCATGTGTGTTCTTTTGTGATTGGGTTACCTCACTCAGGATGATATTTCCTAGTTCCATCCATTTGCCTAAGAATTTCTCGAATTCATTGTTTTTAATAGCTGAGCAATACTCCATTGTGTAAATGTACCACATTTTCTATATTCATTCCTCTGTTAAAGGACATCTGGGTTCTTTCCAGCTTCTGGCTATTATAAATAAGGCTGCTATGAATATAGTGGAGCATAAGTCCTTGTTATATGTTGGAGCATTTTCTGGTTATATGCCCAGGAATGGTATAGCTGGATCCTCAGGTAATGCAATGTCCAGTTTTCAGAGGAACTGCCAGACTGAATTCCAGAGTGGTTGGGCCAGCTTGCAATCCCACCAACAATGGAGGAGTGTTCATTTTTCTCCACATCCTCACCAGCATCTGCTATCACCTGAGTTTTTGATCTAAGCCATTCTGACTGGTGTGAGGTGGAATTTCAGCATTGTTTTGATTTGCATTTCCCTGATGACTAAGGATGTTGAACATTTCTTTAGGTGTTTCTCAGCCATTTGAGTTTCCTCAGTTGAGAATTCTTTGTTTAGCTCTGTAGCCCATTTTTAAAAATAAGGTTATTTGGTTATCTGGAATCTAATTTTTTGAGTTCTTTGTATATATTGGATATTAGCCCTCTATCAGATGTAAGATTGGTAACAATCTTTTTCCAATCTGTTGGTTTTCATTTTGTCCTACTGACAGTGTCCTTTGCCTTACAGAAGCTTTGCAATTTTATGAGGTCCCATTTGTCAATTCTTGATCTTAGAGCATAAGCCACTGGAGTTCTATTCAGGAACTTTCCCCCTGTGTCCAGGTATCCGAGGTTCTTCCTTACCTTCTTCTCTATTAGTTTCAGTGTATCTGCTTTTATGTGAAGGTTCTTTATCCACTCAGACTTGAGCTTTGTACAAGAAGATAAGAATGGATCAATTTGCATTCTTCTACATGCTGACCTCCAGTTGAACCAGCACCATTTGTTGAAAATGCTGTCCTTTTTCTACTGGATAGTTTTAGCTCCTTTGTCAAAGATCAAGTAACCATCAGGGTGTGGGTTCATTTCTGGGTCTTCAATTCTATTCCATTGATCTTCCTGCCTGTATCTGTACCAATACCATGCAGTTTTTATCACTACTGCTCTGTAGTACAGCTTGAGGTCAGGGATGGTGATTCCCCCAGAAGTTCTTTTATTGTTGAAAATAGTTCTTGCTATCCTGGATTTTTTTTTTTTTTTGTTATTCCAAATGAATTTGCAAATTGCTCTTTCCAACTCTATGAAGAATCCAGTTGAAATTTTGATGGGGATTACATTGAATCTATAGATTGATTTGGTAAGATAGCCATTTTTTACTAAATTAATCCTGCCAATCCACGAGCATAGGAGATCTTTCCATCTTCTGAGATCTTCTTCTATTTCTTTCTTGGGAGACTTGGGGTTCTTGTCATACAGATCTTTTACCTGCTTGGTTAGATTCACACCGAGGTATTTTATATTATTTATGACTATCGTGAAGGGTGTCATTTTCCTGATTTCTTTCTCAGTCTGTTTATCCTTCGAGTAGAGGAAGGCTACTGATTTGTTTGAGTTGATTTTATATCCAGACACTTTGCTGAAGTTTATCTGGCACTACCCACAATGGGCCCTCCCACACTTGGTCAGTAATTGGAAAAATGCCTTATAGCTGGATCTCATGAAGGCATTTCCTCAAGGGAGGCTCTTTTCTTTGTGATAACCTTCAACTAGTGTCAGGTTGACACACAAAACCGGCCAGTAATAGTGATGTGGGGACAAGTCAGTTCACTAACTTTAGGAAGCTAGAACAATTCGAGTCTACCAAAAGTGACATGTGGTGAAAATACAGGAGACTGGGGATTTGAAAAACTCCAAGATTTGGTCTAGATAGTGGGATTGGAAGAAAAGATCAGAAAAGGAGAAAGTGGATGTGTGCCTTTGCCTCCATTTGGCCACACCTACTGATTCTCATTCATAAGGGATATGGATGAAGGATACATTGTATACCTCTTCCAGATGACTAGTTCTACATGAAATCAGGAACAGAAAGACTCATAGTAAAACCTTAGGGAAAACTGAGGACCTTGGGATAAATTACAAAAACTTCCAGTCCACCCCCAGAATAGCCAAAGTCCTTACACAAAAATCACTGTGAACTCACTGGTCTTGACCCCAGGGCCCCAACTGCTGGAGGAGTCTTTCCATCATTGAAACACCCAGTGTTGGGACTGGAGGGAGAAACCAAAGACAGAATAACCCAACAAGTCCTAATGGAATGTTCTAGATGTGTCATAGCTGAAATGGATCTCGGGGATAACCTTGTCCGTAGCCTGCTTCAAAACATAACTTGTAGCTAAGGAAATGTTCGTGAGGACATTGGTATCTTGAAGAAAGATGTAGTTACCAAGTAACCACCCTTCTAGTGCTAAGCACATGCATTAGGCAAGCCGTAAAAAGCATTGCTGCAGATAGATTGACACAAGTCCACAAACAGAGACAGAAAGATTCAACTCAGGGTCAAGAATGTGGGGATTGCTCATCCCTAAAAGACTTTCTCTAATGACTTCAGGGAAGTGTAGACAGCCCACAGGAATTCAGATGCTTCCTCCAAATCACATATGAAAGAACAAACACTCCCTCCTGGTGTGTGTGTGTGTGTGTGTGTGTGTGTGTGTGTGTGTGTGTGTGTGTGATGGCCTGAAAGTCTTTGAGTAGGCTATGCTGCCTAGTCAGTGAGCCTCAAACTGGCCTGTATCCCTCTCTTTTGTGCTGAGATTGATTACCAGTGAGATCCATCATTATCGATTTTGTTCTGTTTACTCTGGTTTGGCTTGGCAAATGTGGGTTCTGGAGATTGAATTATATCCTTGTGCTTGCAGGACAAGCATTTAACGGACTGAGCTGCCTCCATATCCCACAGGTAATTCTTAAGGACTATGGCCAAAGCAACGCATAGATAAATAACTAAATTAAATTAAATAGAAACAGAAGCCATTACAAAGACAACAGGACAGAAAACATTTTAGATGGTTAATGATGCAAATGCAATATTTCCAGATGTTCCTAGGTCTCTTAGTTATCACACTAAATTTTTACTAAATTACACCACGTCATGTGTTCTTCCTGTGATCAGTATACACATATTTCTAACCTAAGAACAGGTTCACTTAGGAGTCTACAGGAAATGGCAGTTAAATGGGTTAGTGTAACTTTTACATATACACCTGTTCCTTTGAACCAAAAACTCTTTACACTTGAATATGAACAACCCGCTCCTCCACCACTGTGAAGTAGCTCAGCTTTTGATATAACTTGAATTTGTTAAACCTTGCAAAAAAAAAAAAAACAAAAAACTTGTGGTCTGCCCTGAAGACTTCATTCACATTTGACAGACAGTTTTTATTCATCTGAAATAGCCCACTACCCACCAAACAGTTTGATACCCTTCCCAATTACTGCATGATTAAGCTGTCGAAAAGTCAAGGTAGAGAAAGCAGACATCCTTTGTCTCCATCCCCCTAAACCATTGACTTAAGTACAGGGTATGGATATAGCAAGGCAAATCCCTATGAAGCAAGTATATACTTGGATGTCTTTCTCTAATACAGAAGAAAAAAATCTGTGAGTTCAGAGCAGAGGAACTCAACCATAGGATGTCTGTCTTGGAAGTAAAGAGTGAAGTTAGTTTCACATCCTCGTGTCTGGACATAGTCCTGATTGCTACTTGAAATAAGTACTGTTTTTGATAATCTACTCAACATTCACACTCTAACCATCCCCCACATACATATGCCTACCAGATAAATGTACTCATATGCACACTCAGATTCAAACTCATGTGGCTCTCACGAGTTGACATTTCTAGCACACAACACTCAATCATACACTCACAGGCAGTCTTACACACTCCACAGATATACGTAAACACACATTTCTACTTAACATACCCATACTCACATACACACTAGCACACACAAACCAAAAGTACATGCATGTATACATACACACACACAGAAACACATACACACCCCTTCTTACATAGCATCCCCAGCTCATTTTGTAACTACCCTATCCTCTTCTTTATAATGAATTACGTGTATGAATAAATTGTCTATATAACTCAATCAGAAGCTTAACTGAGAACTGGATTCCCAGTTTGAAACTTTCTGAACCAGAAAGCAAGTGTTGCCTTTGTCAATATAACTATCATCATGCAAGGTCCACAGGAAAGATTCATCTTATGACCCTCCCTGTTCCTGGACAGCTACTGAGATCTGTTCCTTATTTCTTCCTAGGCTTTTGCTACCATGTATCCCTGCTAATACTCTAGTCTAAGCTGGAGTCTAGTCTAGTCTAGTCTAGTCTAGTCTAGTCTAGTCTAGTCTAGTCTAGTCTAGTCTACTCAAAGCTTGGAATCCAGTTTGTTCTCTGCTTCTAGTTTCTGCTGATTGACCTCTAACCTACTCTGAGCCTTGGGAAATCCTTTTTCACCAGATAGTCACCTAAGCCAACCTGTCTAATAACTTCCATGGGGTTAGATGGATGAGAGACAGAGGTAAAAACAAAGTCCATACTTCTCCTTTAGGACCTCACAAATAGAAAAGGGTAACATCTGGACTTTGTGACAAGTTACTGTGACTGGACAGTGCCTTTTTATTGAGACAGTTCAGCTTGGGAACATGAAAAAGAATTCATTTTCCTAGTTAAATGATACATCAGACGGGATCAAAGAGTTGAGAGACCCAGGCATCTGGGACAGAGAAAGAACTCTGAAAAATTAATCTGGCATCTGAAACATGACTTGGCCTGTGTATCCTGTTGCAATGACTCTGTGCTATTACATTGAACCAGTGTTTTCCATTGCACTTGCCTCTGTGATATTAGATTGGCCTATGTATCCGACTGCACCTGGCTTTGTGACATAGCATTCGTCTGCAGCACCCACTGCACTAGCTTCTGTGACATCACATCGGCCTGTGTGTGTCTCCCATTGTACTGGACTATGTGATATCACACTGGCCTGTGTATCCCATTGTACTAGCTTCTGTGGTGTCACATTGACCCTTCAGTTTCTTTGGTTCAAAATGACAGCATCTAATGTAAACAATGAGGTTTACCTTGTGAAGTAGATGCCAGGTGGAACAGAGAATACCCTGATATCACTGAAATGTCTTCATGGATTGGTGGTGGCATAAGGGCCTCTGAACTTTCATGCCTTAGGGTAGAAACTCAACCGTAGGTTCTCCAGGAGATATGACAGCTGAGAGGAACATCTTCCTTCCTGGTACCATACCTTTAAATGTATGTTGAAATCTCTGCTGCTCGACCATCTCTTGCTGCAGTCTGTGCTGCCAAATAAAAGTTCTAAGAATCAGACTCAACATAAGGCAAAGTGGAGGTTTCTGCCTGAGTGGGTATATCGGAAACTTCATTTTCTCCTCTATGACTGTAAGGCCTGGCATGTTTCACAACTCAAAGGCATGCACTGCAATTCTTGTTGTTATGTTTATCATTTAGAATTCAGGCTTCTGTAACAGAATGTATCACCCGTGGGGCTTGAATAACACATTTATTTCTCACAGTTCTGGAAGTTAGAAGTATAAGACGGAGATGCTGCTGTGTCTTATATATGGTGAAGATACACATCCTTGCTATAGATAGCCATCTTTACACTGTGCCCTCACACAGCATGGAGAGCAAAAGAGAGCCTGGATACCTATCTTTATAGGCACTAATCGCATTCGTGTGTGATGTGTGTCCACTACTGTGACTTAATGACCTTCCTATGAAACCCCCCACCCTACCTCCTCATACTACATGTTGCAGGATTTATAACTCTCTGTTTCTGTGTCTCTGTGTCTCTGTGTCTCTGTGTCTCTATGTCTGTCTGTCTCTCTCTCCCTCTCCTTCCTCTCTCTCTCTTTCTCTCTCTCTCTCTGTATGTATGTATGTATGTATGTATGTATGTATGTATGTATGCCAGTTCATGAGTATGTATGTGACAGAAAAGTCAGTCTTGACTGTTGTTCTTACGGAGCTGTCTGTCTCATTTTTGGGGGGGGGGAGAGAATTGAGTGTCTATTGACATGAAACTCATTGAATAGGGTAGGTTGGCTGGTCAGCACACCCCAGGACTCTTATCTGCCTCCGTGTCCCAGCTCTGGAATTGCAGTTGCATACTACTATGCTTGATTTTTCGTATGGGTTCTGAGGATCAGAAGCAAGCTCTGTATTAACTAAGCTATCTCCCAGCTATCCCAAACAGAAGCAGGGTGGAGTCACCCAGACTCTGAAGTACTACAGAGCATAGAGCTGGAAATGTGACTCGAGCCTTTTAGAGGAACCCAGAAGACCATGTGTAGATCCCAGACGTTGGAACAAGAAGCTGTGAAGTTGAAGCTGCCTAGGAGACCCCCAGCTGTTACAGATGCCAGAGCTGTGGGATAGCTGCCGAGGAAACACAGAGTGGAACCAGCCCAAGAGAAAGAACTATGTTGTAGTCAACAAAGCTGGAAGGAGTTGGACATGAAGACAGAGTCATGAAGATAGAGTCTAGAGTTCACCCAGATTTCGTCTTGCTTTTATCCAGTATTTTCTCACCATGATGTTTTGGAATGGCAACATATATCCTGTGATGTTGGAGGTATGCGACCTGAATGAATCTCAGAAGAGACTTTGAGCTTTGGACTTTTAACATTGTTGAGACCGTTATAGACTGTGGAACTTTTGAAGTTGGACTAAATGCATTTTTGCATTATGCTATAGCTAAGTATTACCCCCACCCATCGATTCATGTGTTTGAACAAGCCTATGGGAGCTAGGAGTGGAATGTGGTAGTTTGAATATGCTTTGTCCATGGGAAGTGGCACAATTAGGAGATGTGTCTTTATCGGAGAAGGTGTGTTGTTGTTAAAGGAAGTGTGTCGCTGTGGGGGTAGGGTTTGAGGCTCCTAAGCTCAAGCTCTGCCCAGTGGGCAAGAAAGATTCAGTCTTCTTTTTTTCCCCTTAGGAACAAGATGTAGAACTCTTAGTTCCTCCAGCACCATGCCTGCCTGGGCTCTGCCATGCTTTCTTCCTTGATGATAATGGACTGAATTCCTGAAACTGTAAGCCAGCCCCAATTAAATGTTGTCTTTTATAAAAGTTGCCTTGGTTATGGTGTCTCTTCACAGCAGTGATACCCTAACTAATGAGATGCATCTATTTTTAGTCTTTTGAAAATTGTCCATACTGATTTCCATGGGCATATGGAGAGGCTAATGCAACCTGGAGATAATAACTCAAAGGTATTCCAGGAACTTTGTCTTCAAGGTGATCCTATACCTTGTCAAAGTGAAAAGTGTCTACAGTCATTATAATTCTGGGCAGCCAAAGAAACATTAAGCAAAAAGAATACTACTGGAGGTATTGCCATACTTGATTCCAAGGAAGACTGTAGAGCCATAGTAATGAAACAGCATGACACTGGTATAAAACAGACACGTAGATGGATTAGGGAAATTGAATAGAGGACTCTGATACGGGTCCATGCAACTAGAATCACCTGAATGTGGACATAAATACAAATGCAAAAAAAAATTAGAAAAAAGATAACATCTTCAAAAAACTGGTTATGAGAAAACTGGATATCTACTATCACTACATGAAACTAAATCCTTATCTCTCTATTGACACAAAAATTAATTCAAATGGACCAAGGATCTGAACATAAGATCCCAAACTCTGAAACTGTTAGAGAAAAAAGTTGGGAATATACTTCACGATAAAATCAAGATAAGGGCTTTCTAAATAAGACTGCAGTCATTCAGATAAAAAGGCCAACAACTGACAAATGCGGTTTCATAAAATTAAAAAGCAAGCTTCTGTACAACGAAGCTGTCAATCAAATGAAGAGACCATTTACAGAGCTGGAAAAAATATTTGCCAGCAACACATCTTACAAATGATTAAAACATAGAGTATGCATTCAGAAAACAAACAAACAAATATCAAGAAAACAAATATCTCCCCAAAATGGGTTATGGAACTGAACAGAAAGTTCTCAAAAGAAGAAATACAAATGGTTAATAAATATTTTTTAAAGTGTTCAACATTCTGAGTCATCAGAAAAATGTAAATAAAAACTACATGGAGGGAGAAATGAAAACAGGAAAAAGATGTAATTATATTTTAATTAAAAATAATGTATATAAATATTGCTTTGAGAGTACATCTTATTCTAGTTCAAATGAGTATCATCAAGGAAACAAACAATAGCAAATTCCAGTGAGTATGTGGGGAAAAAGAACCCTTACATGCTGATGGCAGACATGTTAATTGGAACACTCATTATGGAAATCAATATGGATATTTCTTTAAAAGTAGAAAATAGAATTACCATAAAACCCAGTTATGTCATTCGTAGGTTATAATCAATGAACTATATCTTAATACAGAGACACTTGAATGTCCATATTCATTGATTTATTCACAATATCCAGAAAGTTGAATTAACCTAAATGTCTACTGGCTGATTAATCAATAATGAAAATGTGATACATAATACAATGAAATTGTATTCAGCTGTAAAAAATAAAATTGTGAAATTTACAGGAAAATGGATGGAACTGGAAAACATTATACTCAATGAGGCAACGGGTCCAGAAAGACAAAATATTACCTGCTCTCTTCCATACATTGATCTTAGCTTTGCATTTTTGGATTTGTTTAACTTGGAGTTGCTTAGAGGACAGGAAGCTAAAAAGGGACTGGTGGTGGTAGGGTTGGAAGGACAGTAAAGCACACATGCCATGAAAGCATAGGACAGTAAAACTAGGGGTAGGAAAGTTTAAATGAGGATGGGAGAGATGGCGGGGGATTGTTTAGCTAAACAAAGGCTATATGAAAAACTAGATGGAAGTCTACTATGTTGTAAGCTAATTGAAAAACATAATTAAGAACCAGCAATTTGACTCAGAGTTAAAGCACTTGCCACACAAGCCTAATGACCAGAATTTTATCCCCAGAACTCAAGTAAAGGAAGAAGGCAAGAACCAACCTCACTAAGTTGTTCTCTGACTGCTATGTGTGTGCTGCTGTGAGCACACCCACACATACATGCTATAAACACACGATAATCATAAATATTTTTAAAGAAAAGCTATTTTTTAGAAAATTGAAAGGAAATATCCTGCATAGGTCAATAAAGCTACTTCTGGAAGCCATAGCTTATTAAACCAAATTCTATGGTAATATTTGAGATATTTCCCTTAGTTGTTGGTCAGGAAAACACCAGAGGTATACAAAAGAATACTGGGTATTGCCAGTTCTCTTGGATGCTTACCAGAACCAGATGTTTAGACTCTCTTGCTGAAGGCATCACATGTTTTGGTTGCAGGATATTGAGAAACCAAGCTGAAAGAGAGCAGCTTCCTTTATAGTGGCTAGTTTACATTGTGCTTAGAAGGTTTATGAAAGCTGCTGAAGGAGAAAAATCAACAGTATCCCTCAGCTGTAAGCCATGTGTGCTACATACTAATCTCCTAGGCAATAGGGTACAATAGTGGCATGGTTATTATGAAATAACCAATCACTTTCAGATTGTAGTTAAGGCCTTTTCATCTGAAAGAATTTGTGTCTAATGCTGTAAACCTAATCAAAATCTTAGGTCTTAGTGTCTAGCAAGGAACCAACACTCCAGTTTTGTTAAAGAAGCATCTTCTCAAATTCTCTTCTAAATATTTTTTACACACAGAGATTAATTCTGTTTTCAACCTTAGAGAAGCTTCTATCTGCAGTGATCAATGTGTAACGCAGATTCATTAACTTGTGCAGGTAAGGAGAGTAAGCAATTGTTGGCTGCTCT
Source organism: Rhabdomys pumilio (assembly GCA_030674055.1). Lineage (NCBI taxonomy): Eukaryota > Metazoa > Chordata > Mammalia > Rodentia > Muridae > Rhabdomys > Rhabdomys pumilio. Next base: position 23,077,842 of record JANHMN010000017.1, on the reverse strand, counting down.
GTTTTAATTTACACATCTATATTACTCCATCCAAGTCCCAGGAACATTCTGGAAGAGAGGACAGAAAGAATGTAAGAGCCAGAAAAAGGAGAGTAGTGTTAGCAAGTGACATCTTCTGGGTGTGACTTTAAAGTCCTGGATTCACAGAAGCTCTTCTTACCAGCACAAGATAGAGCCTATCAACACTGTATCATTGGAAGGGGAGGGGCTTATGAGTCTCCACCCTCCCAAGCATTTTTATCAGTGGTTGCTGAGAGAGGAAGAGCCATCTTCCATCAGTGGTGTAGCTCCTGGTAAGTATCTGTGCTCCAGCAAATAACCCATGTTCACAAAAGCAACCATGATTAAACTCAGCGAATCACCAAAAGGCCCCATAAAAGTAGAGAAAAGACTTATTGGGGAGAATAAAAAATTCAATGAGAATAGGAGAGAGACAAAATTGGTAATGGGGTGAATGTGATGAAATCACATTATAAACATGTATGAAATTTTCAAAAGGAAAAATTCACAGACAGAAACAAGGCTGGGTGAGGAAGGTTGTGGAGTTATTTAATGTGGACAGAATTCTACTTGGGAAGATAGGAAAGTTCTAGATGTGGAAGTTGGTAACTATAGTACAGCAAGATATATGTGCTTATTGTTACTGAGCTGGGCTCTTAAAACAGTTTACAAAACTTTAAGTTGTATCTATTCACAATTCTTAGTGTATGGTCTTAAATGGTAAAATAATGAGGAAGAATGCTTTCAAGATGATTTTTAAATGTTTACAAACATCTCCTTGGTGAAATTATAGCTACCAATATAATGACTGACAATCTTCACGGTCAACCCATTTTTCTTCATATAAATCGACTAGCTCTAAAATTAAAATTGTAAAACTTATGAAACTGTTGCCAAATAAGTCAGAAAGCCTAGATAGTTCAAAATAGTGATGGACAGGCATGAAGGTATGGGGGCAGTTTGAGGAACAAAGGCTCGGTATGACCTTAGGTGGGGTTCTTGACCTCTAAGGTCCTGGAGACATCACCTTGCTGCCAGGGATCGGCTCCAAGGTAAGGCCTATTCTCCATCCAGAAAACTGAATTGGATGTTAGATGCTGGTCTCCCCGTGTGTCTGAGATGTGAAGATCAGAGGCAGTCTGCTCTAGCAGCCGCAGCAGCAGGTCTTTTTTTCAGGCAGCAGTGACTCTGTTCCTTGCTCTGTGTCTGTCACAATTATCCTGCTGTGCATTGCTCCTTCACTACTTTTCTAACATGCCAGCCTCTCTATCCATAAAAGATGATTTTGTTTTTGGAAGAGGAAGGTCAACACTAAGTCCATGCTGACTAGGGCTAGTTTCACGGAGACAATAGCTCATTTAGGAACTGCTTTCTTGAAACAGAAGAAGAAATATGTCAGATCTGATGCCAAGGATTTTATGCCTCTGAGCATGCCTGCGTTTTCTTTCCTGTCAGGAGGGGAAAACAGATATGAATGTCTGACATTGAACAAAGGACACAATGGCTCCACTATGCTTCCAGCAGCATGCCATCTTCGGCTCTCCTTTCTCCCTTTTGTTTCTCCGTGTCTCTGTCTCTGCCACTCTTAGCTCCGCCTCCCTTTTCCCTATCCAATCATAGACCTCCCAGTGCAAATAGATAGGATAGGGAAATTTCTGCCACACTATTCTATTTGGTTGGTTTGCCAAAATAATTTTGGTTTTTAGAACTTAGATATAGCCAGGGCATTTAACCACCTCCCCCATCTCTTCCTCCCTCCCTCTTTCTCTGTGTGAGTGAGTGTGAGTGTATGTGTGTTTGTGTCTGTCTGAGAGAGTGCGTGTGCATGTGTAAAGTTGTATATATCTGTGAGTGTGTGTCTGAGAGTATGAGTGTGGATGTGTAAGTTGTGTGTGTATGTGCTTGTGTGTGTGTGTACTTGTGAGTATGGTGTGTGTGTGTGTGTGTGTGTGTGTGTGTGTGTGTGTGTGCTCAGAGACAGGCATGCTTACTGTCAGAGCAATGCATGTGTCTTCTACTGTAATGGCCATCATGCTGGTTTGGTGGCTGCCACAGATACTGATCATACATCTTGATTAGCATCAGGATGCTTGTCAGAGACGGCTCTGGATTCAATGGAAACAGGGTCAGTGACTAAACTCCCAAGAATGGAGTCTTGGGCTCTGAAGCCACCAACAGTCACAGGGGGGCATGAGCAGCATGGCCCCTAGTCTGCCATGCACCTGAAAGAGGCTCTGAGCTAGGCTTTAATACCTGCCTCCCACATATCTATTAGTCACTGGATGGAGAATACCCTCTGGAAGAACTATGGGCTTGAACAAGGAGACTGTTTTCAGGAAAAATAGCTCCACAGAGCTGATGGCCAAAAGTGATCTCCAGCTGCTGAGAGAACAAGCCTTTATTACTTAAAGGAACCATGGCCTCGTTGCAGAGGATAAGTGACTGAAGACTGAACAGTAAGAAATCATGTGTATGTTTAGGGTAGGGAGGGGCTAGTCTGTTTTCTGTTTCTACAGTAACATATCTATGGTCATTTTTTTTAAAAAAAGAAGTTTATTTACCTCATTCTTGGCTTCATCTGTTCAGCTTCCAGTGGCCTCCAACCTACATCTGTATCACAACATGAGGAGTGGCACAATGGACCATGTGATGAAACTAAAAGCCAGAGATGGAGACGGGCCTTTCTTGAAGCATTCTGTTCTTACAGGGGCTGACCAATGTTCCATAAAACTACATGAATCTCTTTTGAGGGTGCTATGCAAGAGACATGTCAGTCTTCCACTGGGTCTAGATTTCAGCTCTTAGTGCTGCTATCCTGGGTATCGGGTTCCAACCCTGAACCCTTTGGGGAATACACTGTAGAATAAAGATCAGGAAAGGGAAGAAGTAGATATCTATATTATGACGCAGTGTGATGGTAGGTTTAACAAGGTCCTTTTAACGTCTCAAATCTTCAACACTTTTATTTGTAAGATTATCTTTATATCTTTTTAGTTAATATGAAGATCAGATGTACATAGGTACCCTTAATAAGATGCATAGAATTATAGCGGTATAAGATGGTGCTGTTGTATGGTTCTCAATCAAGAAGCCTTTCTGAAAAGTGTTCAGCTCTGGAGCCCAGAGGCTGATGGTTGTCAAGCTCAAACTCAGGCAACCCCCTGAACAAGATCTAACAGAACTCCTGAGCCATCACTAGAACATCTGGAGCGGCAGGTCTGGGTTCTAAGTGGGGAATCTACATTTTCATTGTTTCCAGGTAACACTGATGCTGCAAGTCTATGGACCATCCTTCTTGAGGCGGCTCCACTTATTTTCAAGACTGCGGATGTAGAAAACTTTGTGTGTTCATTGACTGGGTAAGCCACTGGGTGCTCAGATATTTTAGTTATCTTATTCTTGGTGTGCTGTGGGGGATATTTTGGGATTGATTATACAGGTTAGGTAAAGCAGCTACCCCCAGCATAGGTGGGCTTCTTCTACTCCGTGTGAGATCTGCATGGGTCAAACGTTGAGCCTAAAGAGCCTACTGTCTCAATGGCTGTCTTCTCCTGCCTTTGGTCTCAGACTAGGACTGAAACTAGCTCACTAGTTCTTCTGGCTGTCTGGTTTTCTGCCTGTGGATATTGAGACTTTTCAGTGTCCACACTTAGATAATCTAGACTATTTTCATTAATCAAGTAATCAATTAATTGATCAGTTGAGACAGGGTCTTAGCTCAGAATGGCATTTATCACACGTCCTCCTACCTCAGCCCGGAATTAAAAGTTTAAAGTCATATATCTATTAGTACATATATCCTTATAATAGGATACACACACACATACATGACACAGATTCATATAGAATAGTATTACAATCTGTATCTACTTACATGTAGCATATTCTCTTCATGTTGTATATTATTATTTATATATCATCAATAATATGTATTACTTATATATAATACACACATTAATGCTATCTATAATACATATGTATGTATCTATTTGAGCAGCTGTTTCTCTGGATACCCATGATTAAATAATACAACCACACATCTAATACTAGATGCATTAAGCCAGAAGGCCTTGGAAGTGGATTAGTGTCGGGCCGTGGAAGGGTATCTTGGTTCTTGGGTGGGTATCTGAAACTCTGAGACTCCAAGGGAGAAACAGCAGGTGTTCAGCCATGCCCCTAGAACCCATGGTCTTGACACCTGATCTAATCTCTATTTAACCTGCACAGGTAGAAGGCGTGGCTACAGGCCTCAGCCTTGAGAGATTTCCACCTAAAGGCCAGAGGACATAGCTAATTAAGTTAGTCCCTCCCAGACCCTCCCTTCTTCCCCCTCCCTATTTAAGCCAGGCTCACTCTGGCTTAACTGGGGGGAGGGGATGCACATCCAGATTCAACCATCATCCGTCATGCTAATAAAGCCCTTTTGGAAACTCAAGAACTTTCTCGTGTCATTGGGGCCTGCCATCGCCAAAGCTTCCAGCCTTTGGAACTCCAGACTTTCCCGAGTTACTGGGACCCACGGCATGGAAAGCCCCTCCTCCTCCTCCCCCGCTCCCGTTTTTTTTCCCCATAGATTAGCTGTTGGTGTTAAGTGTTTAAAAGTGTGAAGAACACAGCACACAGTGACACCTGTCCTTAGAAAGGACAGAGATTGTTTCTGAAGGGTTGTGGAAACCAGGATTATTCTGGGATTAAGAGGAATTCTGGACCATCAGCCTTAATTATTAGCCACTTTCAATCCTGGATAATGAACTCTGTGTTATAAATGAAGAAGTGACCTGAGAGCACAGAGGTTCTGATTCCAGGCCTGAAGAGTGATGTATGAGAAGTCCAGGCTTGGCCTCTGTTGCCAGCTTTTTTGATGTCAGTTCTTGGCTTTCCCAGCATCCTTCCTTAAAGGCTATTGCTGTCCTGAACTCTCCTTCTCTTTCTTACTTGTGGTTTCTGCCAAACTAGCCTTGTCTGTCTCCAAACTCTTCTGAGTTGTGATGGTTCCCTAGCAACACTGTTCTTAGACAAAACTTGAGCTGCTGCTTGCCCATGAGCCAGTGATAGCCCATGGTCCCCAGCCTCAGAAAGACCTGCTAATCCTCTAATTCAATTTTGAACCTAGTGGAGGATGACATATGAGTTTTATTAGTCCAAATTCCAAGTAAGTCAGGCCTTTGGTGCCCAGCTGTTTAGCAACTTCTGGGGACAGTATATATCCAGAACAATGGGTGTCATGTAAGTTCAGAGGCAAGATCTTTCTGAATCCACACATGCTCTGGAAACTTCTCATCATCACTTGCTTTCAGCCAAAAGGCTGAAAAGTGTCCAAAATGTCTATTCTTGGTGCAATGCTTGAGGCAATTTATAGATAATGAGCTTCTGTCTGTTTAGAAGAAGGGACCATCTGGAGCTGAGATCACCCCCTCCCCCAATTATTGAGCCCTTTTGAGATACAGTAGGACCTTTACTTTGTCTACAAAAAGATATCTAACAAAATGGATTTCCTAGTGGTAATGGAGTATGTTCAGGGGACAATTTTGTCCAGATCGATGTATGAGCTAATTAGTGAGATTCAACAGCTCACGTCTCAATTCTCAGCTGAGGGAGAGGCCCTATTGCCTTTCTGTATGACAGAGCAATAGAGCAGGAATTAAGATGGTGATACTCTTTGTCCTCATTGCCATCTGGATAGACTTAGGTTAAATCTAGGGAAGGACTACATGGATCTAAAGAGGAGAAGCCACAGACAGCACCAGCCTGACTTTCTGTGTAGTCACACAGCCCTTGTCTCTGTCACCACTGCCAGCAAACCAACATTGTACTGACCTAAGAGAAGCACGAGCTTAGCAGGGCTTAGCTGCTGTATCTGGAGAGTTGTAATCTTTAGGATTTGGCTTTCATGGATTATTAGATGTAGGGACATGCTCAAATTGGGAGTGAGGCCAAGATGGAGGCACAGGAGACTTTCCTGGAGGGAGGCCCTCTTTGTACACACTACTCATGGGAAGCACAACACTAGGCTTCTGTTACTGGTTTTCCAAACAGAAACAAGACTTAGAATGTAATGGTTGGAAATAAAATATATGTAAAAAAAAATTAGGACTATTTCAATTCTTCAAGTTATTTAATATTTAAACTATATCTGAATCCTTTTCCCAAAAGTAAGGCCAGACAGCTTTCTGCCTCTGACTGACTAACTGATTGATTGTGAATTTGGAACCTAAGGTCTCACTCACGCTTGACAAACACTTTACCATTGAGCTGTATCTCTAGCCATTTACCATTCTACACGACTTCTCTCTACCTAGGCAGTTAAAATTCTTGAATCAAATAAGAAACAATCACTTTCCTAATAGGTTTTTAACCCACAGAAACAAAAAAATGGAATTTTGATTCAGCAACTGAGTTTGTGTAAAACTCAATTTCTGAAATTTTCCCTCAAGAGAAAACTCATCTCTTGAGACAGTGCTCTACACCCTAGACCAGTAGTTCTTAGTCTTCCTAACGCTGTAACCCTTTAATATATAGTTCCTTGTGTTGTGGTGATCCCAACCATAAAATTATTGTTATTACCACTCATAAATGTAATTCCGCTACTGTTATGAGTTGTAATGTAAATATCTGATATGCAGGATATCTGATATGAGATCCTCGTGAAAGGGTAGTTTAACCCCCAAAGGGGTCATGACCCACATGTTGAGAAATGCTAGCTTAGTCTAAAGAACTGATCTTGGCCCTGGAATTTTATACCAAGTTCCCCGCCAAACTTCTGACACCCACTTGCTGATGTCTGCTTATTTGAACATGATATCTGATCGTTGAGAGCAGCTAAGAAGTAGTTTTTAAAGGTAACTGAAGACAGTCCTAAGAAAAGGAAGGAAACCTGGTAAAAGCAGGGAAGCCAAAGAAAACAGAGGTAGAAAAGGAAGGGGCAGCTAGGAGGTGGAGAAGAAAGAAAGCAACTAAGGCAACATTATCTCCAAAAAGCCTCTCTGTTTCTGAGTATCACCACAAGGTTTTGGTGATTGGACCAGGAAGAGGGGATGTTGGCTAAAAATCATATCAGAACCCTAAGACTTTGCAGTATTTATTTATTTATTTATTTATTTATTTATTTATTTGTTTTTCGAGACAGGGTTTCTCTGTGTAGCCCTGGCTGTCCTGGAACTCACTCTGTAGACCGGGCTGACCTCCAACTCAGAAATTCGCCTGCCTCTGTCTCCCAAGTGCTGGGATTAAAGGCGTGCGCCACCACTGCCCGGCAAGACTTTGCAGTTTTGTCACCAAGAGTTGAAAGGCAGTGGTGGTGCTGGCGGCTTACAAGACCCAAGGCATGCCTAAGTATTGCTTCCTTTGAGGAAGCAGATACCAGATAGCCCAGGGATCTCCTTCCTGATCACAGAACGAGGGCCTTCCTCTTCACAGGGCTGGCATGAGTCCTTCCACTCTTGTATTGGAAGCCTACAGCTCTACAGCACCAGTCCTGCCCCCAAGTCCGTATCCACAGTAGAGCCTCACTTCTTCCTCTGAGAGCTGCACCACAGTGGGAGCAGTGTAGGGAGAACAGGAGCCTAAGAGCCAAGCTCTGGGATGATCCCAGCTGCCAGTGTGAGCCCTGCCAGACAGGTAGTCTGGAGATCTTGACATGAAGCAGAGTCACTGGTGTGACTATGATGCTGTTAGGGGATTCATGGATGAGGTTTGGGGAAAATGACTAGGTCATGGGAGTGGTGTTCCTGTGAGTGGGATTGTTACTTCTATAAGAAGCCGAAAAGGTATAACATGGGAGAACAATATAAAAGTGCTGTCTAAGAGCCACAAACAGGCTTTTAGATATGACACTTACTGACATAGGTTTTATTAGCTATTAGTTGTTATTATTATTATTATTACTATTATTATTATTATTATTGCTTTGCAAATTCCAACTCAGAATTCACCTCTTCTGATGAGTAGTTTTACTTAATCCAGGTCCTAGGCAAAGCTCAATTGTAAATGAAAGAACCCTACTTCCTGCCTTCATTTCCTTCTTTCTATCTATAGAGTGGCGTATAGCTTTGCCTAGATCTTGGGGAGCAGATTCCCTTAGGGATTTTCTACAATAATAAGCATTATGTTGAGTGAGGGGAGAGGGAGGACTGTATTTTAGCTTTGTTCTCCTGCAGAATCAGCCCTTGAAGTGGATCTCTGTTTGTGTTAACATGGGCTAGAGGGAAGGGAAATGGTAAGGAAAATGTCAGAGAAGACACTGTTTGGCACATCTAGAAAGCAACTCCTACAAACTCTGTGCTGGAGTTCATACCCACAAAACCACTTCCTTGGGAAAAGTACCCCAGGGTGTTTATTAAGCAGCCTTACCATTTGGTAACCAGCTCACTCCCTGCCTTCCTGAAGGATGCAAGGTGAGACATCATGTTAGAAAAAGGGATGCAGATGCTGGCCCAAGGATGCTGAAAAAGAGGAGCATGTGGACAGCAGGGAAGATTTTAAGAGTAGAAATGGTGGTCTCTGTGTCAACTATTCTTGGGAAACTGCCTTTTGTTGGTGAGACTGTGTCCTTTCTGTTTCCTCATACACCACCATGTGGAAGTTACCCCTGCCCTTCTGCAGAGCTGGGCACCACTGACTGTAGATGTATCTGATCTAGCCAGCACGCAATGGAAGCTTCTCAAGAACAGAGGGCAGCAGATGGATGCAGCCTGGGCTGTCTTTTCTGGTTGACAGAGCAGGAGAACACCAAAGCACTGTCTTAAGTGTGCCTGAGACAGTGATATGATCAGGGTAACTTTACCTTTGGGTAAATGGGTATTACCTTTGATAATACCCATTACCTTAAGCTTTGATTTTTTTCTTTTCTTTTGTAGTGAGGGCATTCAGGGGCTTGTCTCCTTGTTATCCTGAGATGTGCAACCCCTTACTGTGCACTACAGAAAATTTCATTTATACACCAGTGCAAACAGGAGAGAGATGCAAAATAATACTTTTGGTCAAAGAAAGTCTTAATAGATCTTGTCTGGGAGAGCCTTTCACAGTGAATGGCCCCACTTCCACTGACTTTGGTAATCCCTATGTCTCTGTACTATGGATGCAAATCCAAGAAGATCAGGGTCCCCAACTTTCCTGGAAATGACACAGAGTATTCTCAGCGATCTAGGCTTACTACCACTGGGAGAACACACATTAAGTTTGATCTTTCTGTTTCTGAGTGTTTAATGAGCACCAAAGCTCAAGTCCAACTTAGATACAAAGGTTTCTTTCTGCTCAGACACAGCCTGGAGCGTGTTTTCACTTGTCAGGCAAAAGAGAAGAATCTCTGGTCTCTGTGCACTCTGGGTCTTGGCTTGTTATCAAGATAATGAATCTGAATAAATTGGTGGATGATGCGAATCCACTGCTCTGGGAGCTGCATTAACTGAGAGAGGTTGTCAGGAACCAGTAAGCAGATGCCTCTTCCGGACCTCAGAATGGCCCACTGTGCCCTGTAAGCATGGTTTCTGCTCTAGAGAGCAATTTTCTCTAATCATCCAAAAAATCAGAGCAGTGTCTTTATAATCCTTGACTGCCTGAGGACAAAGGTGCTGCAGTGTTAGAACCAGCTATAGCAATGGCACTTAAACACTGATGATTGTTCTAAATTGCCTAGTAAAGAGAACAGCTGATGCCATGAAATCATTTTAAATAAATGCAGATTGCCAATTCCTTAGTCTCCTTTCTCACCCTTGGCTTCTTTGTAGCTCTTCCTTTTAAAATGAGTTCCAGTTCACTGCACTGGTACCCTTTATCCAGCTTCTCTTCTGGGTAAGCCCCTGCTGGATTTCTCCACTGACTTCTCTTCTAAAGGTAGGCTGGCAGGATCATCAGGGAAGACATATAGAAGTCAGTGAGAAAAAGGAAGAAAGTATTGGGATTTTAAATGAAGGAAAAGGAAAGGAAGAGACAAGTGGAAGAAAGAGATCATAGATCTCCAAAGAAAGCCAAATGTCACAGCCCATGCCTGCTTCTTCTCACTGTCCACCTCCTCCAGCACCCCTGACTTTGTTGAAAGTTCCTATTTCTAGAATCCAGTTACATTTCTCTCAGTTCTCACTGTATTTGCTTGGCCTCTTCCCTGTGGCACCTGACACTTGCTGCCATATTCGACTCCTGTGGATATTGTGGAGGCAGAAATTGTCATGAATGAGGAAGAACTTTCAAGAAGCTAGAACTATGTCAGCCGTAGTGCTAAGATTTGATTGTATCACCTCCAAAACGCAGGTGTTGCAGTGTGGTAGTATTGAAGGTGAGATCTTTAGGAAAAGTTAGGATTTCAGGCTACTCCTTTCATGAAGAGGTTAAAGACACTGGGAAAGAGGCCTCAGGCAACCTTGAACTGGGTTGTTCTTCCACTCTCTGCCACAGGAGGACAGAATTCACTTTCTCTTCCCCTTCTATGCCCAGGCACATGAAGACACACACACACACACACACACACACACACACACACACACACACATACACACAAAGGTTCACACCTTTTTCTTGAGCTTCTTACATTCCAGGATTATAAGAAATAGATATCTATTCTTTAAGAAGTACTCAGTCTGCAGTATTTTGTTATAACATCACAAACAAATTAAGATACAAATCTAGAATAAATTTTACCAAAGATAGACTAAGCCATTAATAACTGAATAGATCATTAGTTCAGAAAGCATTGGGCACCTCTAGAATTATTTTTTTAAAAAAAGAAGTATGTGGGACCATTGAGATGGGTCAGAGGGGAAAAAAACAAAACAACAACAACAAAAAAAAACGTGCTGCCAAGACAAATAGAGGTGGATTCTCAGAAACTACATACAGAGAACTGATAAAAACTCTAAAAAGTTTTTATCTCACTTCTACCACATGAACACTATGGTTCATCTATGTGTATACAAGAGGGCATATACATTCATATATATGTATATCACAGATACATACACACACATACACTGCATAAAATAAATTTTAAAAATAAACAGATGTATGTTGGTAAGTCTTCTCTGGGACAAAATACTTGAGATAATCAGTTTTTTAAAAAAGAAATGTTTATTTCCTGGTTTATCTCTTGGTTTCAGAAGTGTCAGTCCATGGTTGATTGTTCGGTTGCTTTTGAACAACAAAGTGAAATAACCACGTTTACCCTTACTCTGGCTAGAATGTGAAAAAAAGGTTAAAAAAAAGTAGTGTGGTCCCTCAGTCCCACAATCCCCTTTTTGAGACCACACCCTGAATGACCTAAGCCAAGCCTCCTACTAGGCCCTACCTCCTAAAGATTCTACCACCTCTCAATAGTGCCACCAGCTGGATTAAGTCTACAGTACATGATGACACCTCAGTTTCAAACCATAGTCATAGTCATAGTCATAGTCATAGTGTCAGGATAAGATTGCTGCATCAGGCACTGGCAAATATGTTACAGAATAACAAAACTAGAGTTTCTAATGGACAGAAATCTCTGAGTATCTTTGCAGAGTCTGGGTGTGCTGGGTAGTTTTACATCAACTTGACCCAGATAGAGTCATCAGAGAGGAACAAGACTCAATTGAGAAAATACCTCTATTAAGTTTGACTGTAGAGAATTTTATAATAGAGATTGGGAGGGGGGCAGTTCATTGTGATGGTGCCACTCTTGATGGTAGCCTCGTCTTCTAGAGGAAAAGCAGGCTGAGCAAGCCGTGGGAAGTGAACTGGTAAGCAGCATCCTCCCTGTCCTCTGCATCAGCATCTGCCTCAGGTTCCCGTTCTGCTTGAGTTATTTTACATCATTGTTTTTGATGATGAACTGCTACATGGCACTGTAAGCGAAATAAACACTGCCCACCCCAAGTTGTCTTCTGTCACGATGTTTTATCACAGCAATAGTAACCCCAACTAAGATTCTGGGCTTCAGTCAGTAAGGAGCAACATCAGAGTTAGATGTAGTTTCCTAGAAACATTAATTTCATTGGACATTTCACAGTAAGGCAAATACAAAAACATGCTCTCACCAGCTCTTAGTTCCACGTTTTCGATAGCTTTTCTCAAGACGGGTACTCAGTGCATGTTCACTGAACAGCCTTATGGGTGAAGTATACAGCACACAAGATACAGTAAGTTAGTTTTTCCCAGTTCACAGGATCTACTCCAGTGAAGCTCAAGATCTTTTCAGGCTATGGAAATGTGAAGGATGCTATTTTTAAATTTTTATGTCTTTATTTTTATATGTGTGTCTGTGTACCATATATGTGCCTGGTACCTACAGAGGCCAGAAGAGGGTATTGGATCCCCTAGAACTAGAGTTACAGATAACTATCTGTAACAATCCCCTTGTAGGTGTTGGAAATTGAACTCAAGTCCTTAGGAAGAGAAATAAATTCATTTCTTTCCAGCCAAACACCATTCCCCAGGAATTCAGGTTGGACCTGGGTTCCCTAGTTCTTCCTGGTTACTCTTTCCAGCCTTTTCTTTTTAGCTCTTCTCTGGTCTTTTTTGACTCTACAAACCCATAGAATCCCTCTCTATCAGGCACTTAAAGCTACCACACTAGGCTGGGAGTCACAAGACCTTTATTCTCCTTGTCCTCCATTCTGGTTTCTCTACATCCTTAGTTTGCTGCAGCCTGCATGCCTGAGCCCCTCCTCCAACCCACCTCCATTCTCTGGGGACTTGGTTTCTTGGTGTTTACCCAGGGTTTCCTAGTTCTTCCTGTTGCTCCTCTTGACTCTTCCTTCTGGCTCATGATCATTCCTTTGTGACTCCCCACTGAGCTGAAGAACAGATCTTTACCAAGAACCCCACAGCTACTACCCTTGATTGGGATTCAGGCACTCCTGTAACTGCTGCACCTGGCTGCACCACACTGAGCAACAAAAAAACCAAAGAATAGAACACCCATTTAACAAGAATGAAACAAGATATCTGTATCAAAAAACAGCTCAAACATCATAACTCCAGATGCCTAGATCCTAATGCAAAAACACATAAATCAACAGTCAAGACAATATATGTACTCCAGAAGCCACTAATACTATTACATATATATACATATATATGTATGTAATAGTATTATATATATATATATTACATATATATATAGATATATATAGATATATATATATACCCCAAAAGCAATTTAGCTGAGATGCAAGATAAGTACTTCAAAATAGTAATTATTCATATGTTTAAAGGCTAGTTATTATTCATATGTTTAGAGACCTTAAAGACAGTGTGAATAAATGCATAATGTAAATTGTAAAAATGCAAACAGTTTAAATGACATAATAAAAACAATTCGGGACAAGAATTTAAAGTACAATTTAACAAAGAATTAGAATCACCAAAGACAACTGAAACTGAAATAAAAACATGAATTGAAAAACTTTAGTGATAAACCTCACAAACTGAGTTAAAGATATTGGAAGAGAGGATTTTGGGTCTTGAAGACAAGGGGGGAAGAAATAGATAGCTCAAAGAATATGTTAAATCAAAATAAACAAAAACATCCAAGAACAAAATATCCAGGCAATCTGGGACATTACGAAAAGATCAAATATACAAAAAATAGGAATAGAGGATGAATAAGAAATGCAGACCAATGCCACAGAAAATTTTTTTTAACAAAATCATAGAAAATTTCTCCATTCTAAAGAATGAGATGCCTATCAAGGTACAGGAAGCATATAGAACAAAAATTAAACAGAACCAGAAAAAAAAAAACCACAACACATAATAGTCAAACACTAAATGATATACAGAACAAAGCATTAAAAGCTGGATGGTGACCCGACCTGCAGGTCAGTCAACGGGGTCTGCAAGGGAGAGAGTGGGGATGGAGGGGCAAGAGATATGAAGAATGGAGACAAAACAGGGTGTCTGATCAAGTCTTGTTTACTGAAAGGCAATTATAGGTATACAATCATAAGCAGGGGAGTGCAGCTGGAGACACTTAACCATGAGTGCCTTGCAGTTGGGGGCACTAACCAATAAGTCCAGGATATGTCTGAGAAAAACAAGATGTTTATCAGAGTATGCTCAGCTGTTGTGGACTGCCTGCAAAAATACCATACTAGAAAAACAAGTTTCTTGTCAGAGTGGAAAAATTATCAACCTGTAAATATATGACCCAAGATGGCTGCAAAGATAATGGCCACTTTCAGCTAGGAGTTGGTTCCAACAGGTCCTTCTTTTTAATTTTTTCAAAAGGGAACGCTAGAAAAACTTATGGAAACTATGTATGACTTAGGTTGGAACTCCAGCCTCCCTTTCCCATCTCTGGTTATTCAACAGCCATTTGTTTGAGTTCCTGTCTTAGGTTGGTGAGGCCTTCCAGTTAAGGAGAGGGATCTTGAGGTGTTCTCTTACCCATCATTGACTATCTGTTTTAGCATGTAAGTTAGGGGCTAATCCTTGCCAGTCTCAATGATAGAGGTTTTAGAGTCCCCTACTTTCAGCCTGTAATAATGGAACCGTATGGGTTTCATTTGTATAACATCTATCTGTTGTCATACAAAAGCCATCAGTTTGTTGAACAGTATGGGCCTGAGAGACAAGAGAATAAGTAGCCCTAATAGGAGTCCTAAGATGGATGGGAATAAAGTTAGACAGATCTGATAAAGTCACTGAGGCTACACAACTGGCTAGATCTGCCATGGTCCAAGAGGGGACCTGGTAGTCTGGTATGGGCTTTCAGGTGTCCTATAAATAATTTACACTTTCTCCTCAAAATTAATTGTTGACACTGTAAAAACAAATTGGCTGCTTCTGAGGAATTCTTTGTGCAGCAGTTTCTAGCAGAGGGATAGATTGAGGTAAATATGAGCTATCTATATAAATATTAATGACTTGATTCAAAAATGCTTGGAACACAGCAATAACAGCATGCAATTCAACTGATTGAGCTGACACAGATGATGGAGTAAAGGAGATTAGTTAGTCTTTAAAGGCATAAGTGGCTGTTCCTGATGAGGAACCATAAGTGAAAACTAGCAATGCTTCTTCTATAGGTGCATGTATGGTGCAAGATGGAAAAATGAATGCATGGCGATTACAAAACTGAACTAATTTATCTGGTGGATAATAATTATCTAGCTGGTCAGCAAATGAGGCACATGCCATAGGCCAAACTTTAGAGCTCTGCATAAGTCACTCAACCTGATGCCTTATATAGGGTTATATTATGACATCAGGATCTTTTTGTCTCTACTTGTCAATAAATCTGTTACTGATTGTTCTTGCATGGTGGTCACCATAGCTAATCCCTGTTGGTAGGAGGGCCCTATGTCAGAACAGAATCTGATGTACCCAGTGAGGTCTGTCTATTTCCTGTAGGGTCATGGCTGCTTGGCATGCAGGATTGGAATTTTCATATGAAAGCTGTTTCACACAATCTACATCTGCCTCTGCATTACCAAAAATGCTCCCTGCTGTTGTCATTAATCAATGAACAAAATCAGAAAATCGTTCATCAGGCCCTTGTCTAACTGCTGTCAAAGATGCACCAGGGTCTCCCTTTACTGGAAGTTTATGCCAAGTCTTCATGGCTGCGTTTTGAATTTGAGCTAATAAACCTGAGTCATATTGCATCTGGTCATCACTTGAAGCAAGTTGTCCTTCTCCCACTAAGGCATCAAAGGACCAACCTTTGCCTGCCTGAATGTTTCTCCTAGCTGTCTCTTTACAATTCTCACGATACTCTGATTTCCAAATAAGATGATCACCACCACTAAGAACTGCTCTCACTAGAGTATTTCAGTCCCCAAAGAGTCAGCCACTCCTCTGCAGCAGATTCTAAGATTGCAAGAGTTAAAGGAGCAGTGGTACCATATTATGACACTGCATTTTTTAATTCTTTAAAGAACTGAAAATTATACCCTGTATGATGTCTCCAAGCAACCCCTTGAGCATCTGTGGTCTCTAATACAGGAAAAGCCTCAGCCTCTCTCTCCTCTGGGCCATCTGTGGCTGAACTAAAGCCAGAGGGCAGGGGCTATCTTTGGACTCCACATTGAGGAACTCAAGGCATTTTTGTGGGTGGCCTTGCCCTCAAGAAACATCTTCCCTGTCTTTAATTTTTGTAGCTGATTAATTAAGTCCTGATGCACTTCCTCTAACTCTATTTGTTGTTTAAGGAGAGAAATTTTGAACTGTAAATCTTTTCTGGGATCTACAACCACCATCCCCATAGTGGGAGCATTTGAAGGCAGAGGCACATAGGGAGGGAGCCATTCAGGGTCGTGATATTTATCCACCTCTTCCTCTAGGTCATCCCAGTCTTATTCAGACAAATAGTCATCATCCTATGGCCGTATTTTAGATTTTAATTTTGGGTATATGCATCTTATCTTTTTCTTTTGAACAGTTGAGTCATTTCTCTCTTTGGGCTGAGCGTCATTACTTGGTTTTGTTTCCTTCCCCCTTGGAATCTCTGTCTCTAAAGTCTGATCCAAATTTTGAGACCTATTGGGTGACCTTTGAGAGGTCCCTTCCTCTCTTATCATCATCACTATCTAGAGAAATTAAATCTATTCCTTCCTTAGAAGAATCAACCCTTTCTTTTGTCTTTTCTTTTCCTTTTTCTTTCCTTTCACTGCTCTTAAAATTTTTTCAGCCTCTTCAACGACTGACACTATTGATGGACACTTTGTTGATATCATTTCATTTATCAAGTTCCGATATGAAAAGGCAATAACTGGGACCTTTTCAGGCCCAAATGTCCTGTAAAAATCTTTAAGTGCATCTCCAACTCTATGCCATCTTTTTTTCATCAATGGTTCCTTCTTGAGGAAACCAGGGACATAATCCTTTAATAAAATAAAAAAATGACAACAAATGCTGAATTTTCACCTTTACTCCTTGCGTCTTTAAAGCCTTTCTCATCTGTTCCACATATAGTTCATGCTGACTTATTTCTTGCCTCATTTTTGTTACTATGACTTACTGGTCTCAATGAGGCAGGTCCCCGCAGTGATCACATTTGTTTCACTTTTGAATTTTTGGATGACCCTTCTTCCAGTAACATCCCTCCCTCATGGGGTCTCCTGTTCTTGCTGCCCTATATTGGGCACCAGGTGACCCAGCCTGCAGGTCAGTCAACAGAGTCTGTAAGGAAGAGAGTAAGGATGGAGGGGCAAGAGACGAAAAGAAGAGAAACAAGACAGTTGTCTGATCAAGTCTCGTTTATTGAAAGGCAATTATGTGTATATAAGCACAAGCAGGGGAGTGCAGCTGGAGATACTTAGCCACGAGTGCCTTGCAGTTGGGGACACTAAACAAGTCTAGGATATGTCTGAGAAAAACAAGATGTTTATCAGAGTATGCTCAGCTGTTGTGAACTGCTTGCAAAAATATCATGCTAGAAAAACAAGTCTCTTGTCAGAGTGGAAAAGTATTAACCTGCAAATATATGGCTGGAGATGGCTGTAAAGATGATAGCCGCTTTCAGCTAGGAGTCAGCTCCTAACAGGAAAGGAAAAAGACCAAGTCACATATAAAGGCAGACACATTAGAACAACACATCCAACTTTTCAATTTTGAAAATTCTGAAATTCTGAAAGACTTGATGAATATTCTACAAACTTTGAGAGCCCAAAGATGCCAGCTCAGACTACTATTCCTAGCAAAACAGTCAATCACAAGATAGGGAAAGAAAAACATTTTCTAATAAAATGTATTTAGGCAATTTCCTTCTGCCAACTCATTTCTACAGAATGCACAAAAAAAAAATCCCCTTCAATCTGAAGAGAAGGTTAACTGCATCCAAGAGGACATAAGGAATAAATAACTACAGGTCAGTCAAAAGAGGGAGAAAACAACTCCACACCACCACATGACGGGAGTTAGTAAACACTGCTCATCAATAACTCTCAGTATTAATGGTATCAATTTCCCCAATAAAGAAAAAAGAATCCATCTTTCTGCTGTATCCGAGAAACATATTTTATCACCCAAAGCAGACATTACCTAAGGGTAAAAGAATAAGAAAAGATATTTCAAGTAAATTGATGCAAGAAACATACATAGCTTGATGTCTGATAAAAAGCAGACAGTGATATGGCTGACTTTAATATCTCACTTTCACCAATAAACAGATCATCTAAACAAAAACTAAACAAAGAAACACTGGAATTACTTTAGGTCATAAATCAAATGGACCTAACAGAGTATTCTGCCCAAACACTAAAATATATACTTTCTTTTTCGTAGCCCATGTAACTTCCCCCCAAACTGAAATAACGTCCTACATCCTATCTGATCATCATAGATTAAAGTCGTGAAACAGAACTTGACAAAAGAATACAAACTTATGGAAAAACAATTTACTACTGATTGAAAATAGGGTCAAGATGGTAATTAATAAGAAAAATTTAAACTTTTAAAAATTAAATGAAACCTTTGGGATGCAATGAAGGTAGTTCTAAGAAGAAAGTTCATAGCACTAAATGTCTACATTAAAAATGGTGAAATCTCATATTAATAGCTTAATGACACACTTGAAAACTCTAGAGAAACAAGAAGAAATAGTATCGCCAAAATAGAGAAGAAATAATTCAAACTTGGGGTTAAAAATCAAAGAAAAAGAAAAAAAACCAACAACAATAAAAATACAAAGAATCTATAAGATGAAGAGTTGGTTCTTTGAGAAAATCAATAAGACTGACAAACCTCTATTTAAATTAACCAAAAGGGAAAGCAAAGATTCAAATTAATAAAATTAGACACCAAAAGAGAATCATTACAACAGATACCAATGAACTTCCAAGACTCATAAGAATGTACTTTAAAACTCTGTATTCTGCAAAACTGAAAAACCTAAAAGAAAAAAATTAATTTCTTAATATTTACAACCCACCACAGTTAAATCAAAATTAAAAAAAAGAAAAACAACAGACCAATAGCCCCTAGTGTATTATAAATCTCCCAATCAAAAAAAGCCTGGGGCCAGGTGGAGTTAGCACAGAATTCTGCCTGGTCTCCAAAGAACAAATACCTGTACTCCTCAAATTAGTCTTCAAAATAGAAACTAAATAAACATTTTTAATTCTTTGCACAAAACCACCATTACTCTGATCACAAGACCACATAAAGACCCAACATACAAGAAAATAATAGACCAATATCTCTTATGCGCATAGATGTAGGACTCCTAAACAAAATATTTAGAAGGATTCAAGGACACATCAAAAAGCTTATCCACTGTAATCAAATTAGGTCCATCCTGATGTAAAAATGGTTCAACATATGTAAAATCAATAATTGTAATCTACCATATAAACAAACTAAAAGACAGAAATGACATGATCATCTAATTAGATTCAGAAAGAGTCTTTGACAAAGCCCAGCATCCCTTATTGATAAAATTCCTGGTGAGACTAGAGGCACAAGTGGCATACCTCAACATAATAAAGGCAATTTACATCAAGCTAACAGCCAAAGTCATCCTAAGTGAAGAGAAATTCAAAGCATTTCTTCTAAAATTAGGGAGAAAACAAGAACGTCCACTCTCTCCATACCTACTCAGCATAGTTCTTAAAGTCTTAGCTAGAGCAGCAAGACAACTGAAGGAAATCAAGAGAACATAAATAGGAAAAGAATAAATCAAAGTATCCTTGTGTTCAGATAATGTAACTTCATGCATAAAACTAAAGATGCTACTAGGAAATTTCTATGGCTGAAAAACACCTTGGGCAGTAGAAGGACACAAAAATTAATACTCAAAAATCAGTAGCTTTTTTTTTTTTTTTATACAAACAGCAAACGTGCTGAGAAAGAAATTAGGGAAACAATACCTTTCACAATAGCCTAATTAAGGATAACTCTAACCAAGCAAGTGAAAGACTAGTAAAAACTTTAAAACACTGAAGAAAGGAATTGAAGAAACTACCTAAAGATGGAAAGATCTTTCATGTTCATAAATCAGTAAGGTTAATATTTTAAAAATGACTATCCTACTAAAGACATTCTGCAGATTTCATATAATCCCTACCAGACTTCCAGCATAATTCTTCCCTGGAAACTAAAAACTTTTCAATTTCATATAGAAACACAGAAAAATACAGGATAGCTAAAACAATCCTGAATAATAAAAGAACTGTTGGAGGTATCACCATCCCAGATTTCAAGTTGTGTTATATAGCTATAATAATGAAAACAGCATAGGGTTGCCATAAAAATAGGCAAGTTGATTAATTGAATCGAATTTAAGACCCTGATATATGATTCTACAAACCTATGGATATCTTGTTTTTGACAAAGAAGTCAAAAATACACAATGAAAAAAGAAAGCAACTTCAACAAATGTTCCTGTCAGACTGGATGGCTGCATGTAGAAGAATGAAAATAGAACCATATCTATCATCCTGCATAAAATTCAACTCTAAAATTGATCAAAGACCTCAACATATGAACAGATACCCCAAATCATAAGACAGTAGGGTAATAGGCTTGAGTTAAAAGGCACTGAAAAGAACTTTCCAAACAGGACACCAATGGCACAGGCATTAAGACCAAAAAATTAATGGGACTTCACAAAGCTAAAAATCTTGAGTGCAGAAAAGGATGCTTCCAGCACTTGGGAGGCAGAGGCAGGTGAATTTCAGGCCAGCCTGGTCTACAGGGTGAGTTCCAGGACAGCCAAGACTACACAGAGAAACCCTGTCTCGAGAAAAAAAGAAAGAAAGAAAGAAAGAAAGAAAGAAAGAAAGAAAGAAAGAAAAGAAAGAAAGAGAAAAGAATGCTATCATTCAAGCAAAATGGTACCAACAATGGGAAATATTTACTAATTACACACCTGATAGAGAATTACTGTCTAGATGTGTAACATAACTAGAAGCTTCACCCTTCCTGACTAGCATTCATGTTGCTAGAAGGTACTTTGCCTACTACTGGAGAAGAAGAATAATTATCAATATCACCCACCTACAAACCCCATAACCTACAACAAAACCTCCCTTTAAGATACACTGATACAATAATGGCACAAATGTTATGGAAGTAGCCACACACTTTTAAAATGTTGTATTTAAAGCCTGCTCCATAAGGTGTTACATAGGTCATAGGCCTTGTGGAAACCTACTGCTATTACTCTGCGAAAAGAACACAACGGTAAAGTGATTGTTTTACGACATATTGCTATACTCATAGAATAGAGCATCACTCAACTCACATTAGAGAAATCTTATAGTAGATGAGAATTAACAAAGAGATCAACACCTGAACAATGGAGAGAATGTGACTTTAGTGTTGGGAGCCGACTTTTAGCAGAAAGCGGCTAGAAAGCAGCTATCAACTTTGCAGCCATCTCAGCCATAAACCCTGATGAGAGATTTGTTTTTCAGCAGCCTACAACAACTGAGTGCACTCTTACAAATATCTTGTTTATCCCACATAGCTTGTTTTGCTGTTTAGTGACCCCAGCTGCATGGTGCACGTGGCAAAATGTTTTCACCTCTGTTCTCCTGCTTGTGCTTATAAATACCCAGGATTTCCTTGTAAGAGGGAATATGAGTAGAGTGTCAATACAGTCAATATATGAGTGAATAGGAGTCAATATGAATCAAAGGGGACAATAAAGGAGATGTGAGAGACGTGAGACTTGACTACAAATCCTCTGGCTTGTCATTATTCTTTGCGTCTTCCCCCTACTCTCTCTCTCTTGCTAAACCCTAACCCGTGGACCAGAACAGCAGCACAGGCCGAGACATTTTGGCCCCCAAGCCAGGCAGAGTACCGGTCTCAACATTTTGGCGCCCAACGTGGGGCAGCACGGGTCGAAACACTTTAGAGCAGTCAGCTCTAAGTGGAATATCTTTATCAAATTATTTCCCTTAAGGCCGAGTCCTATGTAGAAGAGTCATAAAGATTGTAAAAGCCAGAGGTTATTGATGACTACAAGGACACCATGCCTTCCAGATACAACAGAACTGATATGGATAAACTCACAGAAACAGTCTGCACAAGACCTGAATAGGGTTAATAAGAACAAAATTTTTATTTTGTTTTAAGTATTTTTTACCTTAATAGTTTTCTTCTTTCTTTCTTCCTTCCTTTCTTTCTTTCTTTCTTTCTTTCTTTCTTTCTTTATCTCTTTCTTCCATCTATTTTGATTTTTTTCCAAAAAAGAAAAAAAGCATGAAGTTAGGTGGGGAGGGATGTATAGAAGCTCTGGGAACAGTTGGGGGAGGGAAAAGAATATGATCAAAATATATTTTATGAAATTTTTAAATAAAAAAATTTAAAAGAGAAACACGCATTCTTAATCATTGAGTTATTCCTCTAGTCTTGAGAAAGACGTTTCATATCATATAGCCCAGCATACTTTATTTTAACGAAGTTCTGAATCACATATATAGATCACATATATAGACAAACTGTCACTGTCTTGTGAATGTGATGTTGTTAAAAGTTAAATTTTGTGTCATGCAGGTTTAGGCCCCAGTCTGTTCCCCAGCATATCTCCTGTTCTATTAAAACGAAACATCTCATGCAACTAAAATATTGAATGGTGGTTGGAATATTTGCTGTTATTCAACTTGAGTTGACCTTAACTCATTTCATACTATTAGTACTGTTAAGGTCCATTTTAATGTCACCAAGTTGAGACGATTGTTGAAACCATTTTGCTAAGATCTTATAGTATGTTCCTATATAGCTCTGTGCTAAGAGACCAGCCAGGGCTTGGTCAGATTAATGCAGAATAAAGTTATTCAAGATTGTTCTAGTTAACTCACACAAGATGTTCATCTGTCTTGTGGTAAAAAGGGATGAGGCAGTCATAACAAAGTGTGACATATTCATATTTGTTAGCCTCCACAACTTGATGATAAAACCTTATTGTTTAAGACACTACATATTTATGACATAGAACATGGATAAATTTAGCTGGTTCTCAACTAGAAGTTTCACCTCTACTTTTCTATATATGATACTAGGGGAGAAAAGTTATCATCCATCTTATCCAGATACAAACTTCATGAGCTATGATAATGACTAGTTTGTCAGATATGCTGACTGGTGCAATACACCCAAACAAATATTAAGGAAGTGATCACTTTTAGATTGGATTTGAGGCCCACTCTATGAGCTGGAACTAATACCTAATACTGTTCATGAGATTAAGAACCTGATATAGATAGAACATGGGCCTTTAAGGAAAATTTCCCACTATTAATTTTACTAAAAGAACATAGAAATAAAGTGACCCATAATGACATATTGCTATACCCATAGATCAATGTATGACTCAATCCTCATCAGAGAAGCTTCTTGCAGTGGACAGTAACCAACAGAGACCCCAAACTGGACAGTGTGAAAAGAATGAGAGACTTTGTACTATTCAGTCCTAATCAGGATGCCTTGATCACACCCTTCCTCTTCAGGCCAAGGAATCAATTCTGGAGAGGAAACAAAAAGATTGTAAGAGCCAGAAGCAGTCGAGGATTTTAAGGAATTAGAATTTTCCGGACGTGATAGGGCAGATGCACATATTATCTCAGAGACCGTGAGAGCATGTGCAAGACCTGCACTAGCTCAAGTCAGACAACATTCCAGCACAGAGAAAGAAAAGTGGATGTAAACCCCTCCCCCTGGCCAAGAAGCTAAATGTAATGATATAACGGAAGAGGGAAAACCAGTTTTCTTAAAATAGAATGACACTGGGTTTGTCAACCACACTCCAGGACAGGCCCCAGGTTCAGGAGTCCTCAACACAAATCAGACTCAGCGCTTTTAGTAGGTGTTTGTTGGTTTGTTTGTTTGCTTGCTTGCTTGCTTGCTTGCTTTTCATTTTTGCTTTTAAGGAACAGAAAGAACATGAAGGATCTGGGAGAACTTAGGTGATGGGAAAGAATATAAAAAAATATACTGTATGAAATTGCTGAAAAACGAAAAAGAGAAGAGGAGAGGAAAGAGAAGACAAGAAAAGAAAAAAGGAAAGAGAAGGGAAGGG
>JANHMN010000017.1:23037662-23048910 GCA_030674055.1 Rhabdomys pumilio | reverse complement strand
TGTAGTATGATATGTGTGTATGTATGGTGTGGCATGTGTGTATATGACATGGTGTGTGTGTATAGTGTGCTGTGGTATGTGTGCGTGTGTATGTGTGTATGGTGTGGGGTGTGTATATGGTAATGATATGTTTGTGTATAGTGTAGTATGTGTGTATATAGTGTGGTGTGTGTGTTTGTGGTATGATGTGTGTGTGTGGTGGCATGTGTGTATATGATGTGGTGTGTGTGTGTGTGGTTGTGCTGTGTGTTTATGTGTGTGTGGTGTGGTATGTGTGTGTGTGGTGTGGTAAGTGTGTGTGTGTGTGTGTGTGTGTGTGTCTGTGTGTGTGTCTGTGTGTGTGTCTGTGTCTGTGTCTGTGTCTGTGTCTGTGTCTGTGTCTGTGTAAGCCACTGCCATTTCACCTCCTTGGAGTGTCTAAATGTTAGTGATGCAGCATAAGACTTATCATTCCCTATTCTCCTTCCCTAAAACACTATCTAGCATCCTAGACTTTATATGGCACCTACACTGTCATTCACAATTTATGTCTTCAATCTGGACTGTCTCTTCAGTAAACTGTTGCCTCCTATTTCCAGCACCCTGCTGTTTCTTCCTTCCTTCTGCCACCACCCAAGCTCCCAACAGAGATTTATAATCACCTCATTGATTTCTTTCCTAATCATCCTTCCACCACCTCTTCTCTAAACACTATCTACTGTGAAGTTACTGGAATACAGGCAATATTTTATGCCTATCATAGCTAGTTTTATGTCAGCTTGATACAAGCTAGAGCTATCTGAAAGGAGTGAACCTCAACTGAGAAAATGTCTCCATAAGATCCAGCTTTAGGACATTTTCTTTAATTAGTGACTGGTGAGTGGCCCAGCCCATTGTAGGTGGTGTTATCCTTGGGTACGTAGTCCTGGGTTCTATAAGAAAATATGTAGGGGAGGATGGCCTTGTCAGGCATTAGTGGGAGAGAACGCCCTTGGTCCCATGAAGGCTGGATGCCCCAGTGTGGAGAAATGTGAGGGTGGGGGCACACTCTCATAGAAGCAGGAGGATGGGGGATGGGATAGGGGTTTACTGGGGGGGGAGTGGGAAAAGGGGATAATATCTGAAATGTAAATAAATAAAATATCTATTTTTTTAAAAAAAGAAATGCTGAAAAAGCAAGCTTTTAATTTGTATACTGATAACCATTATATAGCTCATGGTTTACAAGTACTTGAAACTGTTCCTTTGTTAGATACTGCTAATTCTCAAATTGTGCAATTACTTATGCAAATACAACTCAATTTCAGAGAACATACTGTTCTTTAACTTTATAGGACATTTAAGAGCCCATACTGGGATTGCTTGGATCCCTTAGGGCAATGCCACAACAGATTTGTATACCAGGCAGATTATAGGCCTTACACAGGAACAGTTAGCCAAACAATCTCATTTTTCACATCATCAAAATAGTAATAGTTTGAGACAGCAATGTGGTATTTCTAGAATGTGCACATCAAATTGTAAAGACTTGTCCTGAATGTCATCAGTTTCTTCCTGTACCACATAATGGTGTTAATTCTCGAGGACTCATACCTAATCAATTATAGCAAATGGATGTTACTCATATTTCTGATTTTGGACAATTAAAATACATACATTGACTATTGATACCCTTTCAGGCTTTCTAGTTGCAACTGCTTTAACATGAGAAACAACTAAATATGTAATTAGTTATTGCCTACATTGTTTTTCTATGCTGGGTGTTCCAAATCAGATTAAAACAGATAATGAAACTGGCTATTGCAGTTGAGCATATGAGACTTTTTGTCAACAATTTAATATTACTCATATTACTGGGATTCCTTATAATTCTCAAGGACAAGGTATTGTGGAATGGGCCCATGAAACTTTAAAACAGTATCTTCATAAAATAAAACAGGGGGAGTTATATCCCCATACACCACAAATTTATTTAAATCATGTTCTTATTTTAAATTTTTAAAAATATGGATGCCAAAGAACTCACTGCTGAGTGTCTATGGCACCCTACAACTAGGCATACTTATGCCTAGGTGAAAAGGATCCTCTTACTGGCATATGGTATGATCCCAAATAGATATTTAATATGGGGAAGAGGGCATATTTGTGTTTTTTCTGCAGGATGCTGAAGGACCATGGTCGCTGCCAGAGTGATTGGTGAGACATGCTGATGCCAAGACAAAGAATGATGCTGACCTGGGAGCTTGCTGAGTGCCCTGACAATAGTGACTGGGAAGCTGTATTTGACATATGTTCCTGACCCACTTTTGCTGGCCTATATCCCAGATGGGACAAGCTGCCTTGCCTCAAGCTTTTAGACTTTTTCAGACAGAGAATCAGAAAGAAAAGTTGCTCTTGTATTTTTCTTAAATGTAACCAATTATTCTGACTCAATTATGGACTGATAAATGAATCAATCCAATACTGGAAACAACAGTCTTCCTTTGGAAGTATGGTTCTGGACATTTTCAGAGACATATTTCGAAGTTAGCTGTAGTTCTCTATGACGTTATGCTAGCAAAAGATAAAATTGGGACAGGATCTGAATTTCAAACAAGTGTTAATGCATGTGTTAAGGCTCTTTTAATTGTCATATTAAAATTACTATTGTTTCTTCTACAGTATTTAATGTAAGTTGTATTGATTGTATAGTTTTTAATTGTGTTAGTATGTTGAAACCTGGCAAGTCTGTTACAGTGATCTATCAACCCACTTTTGTTTTATTGCCCTGAGTATTACAGGACCTTGGTATTCTGAAAAAAAAAACTTGCAAGTACTGGAAGAAGTGAGTCAGTCTTTAAGCAGAAGCAAGAGGGTAGTGGGCTTGATTATTGCTGGCACAACAGCTTTAATTACATTAATTGCTAGCACCACTGCTTCTGCAATTGCTTTGACACAAGTTAAGATAGCTACTTTTGTTAACCATTTAGCAAAAAATGTTACTAGTGTGTTGAGTATTCAAGAGGATTTAGATAGGCATTTGGAACAATACATTGATGCTCTTTATCCTATTCAAATTATTGGAAGGAGGTTCAGAGTTTAAAGTAAGGAGCCATCTCAAGTGTCATGCCAAATACCAATGGAGTTGTGTTACTTCTAAAATTTACAATGATGGTCATTATAATTAAGAAAAAGTTTAAAGACACTTGCAGTGTATTTCGCATAATTAAAACACCTCTCTGGGTGTTTTAACTTTGCATAGTAAGATTATAAATTTAAAGAATGCTGCTCTGCTGAGTTTTGATGCTGCAGATACTGTTGATAAAATTATTCATAGCCTCAGGTCAGTATTTACATTTTGATCAAGCTTCAAGAATGGCATATATAGCTTGATCATGCTTGCCCTTTTTGGCCTGGGAATACTTTTATTCCTACCCATCGTGTTAAAGCTTGCCTTTAACAACACCAACATGTTGGTGGCCAAAGTACATGGCTTGAAACTGAAAGTGGACCCCAAGACATTAATTTAACAGGCTAGCAATCCAAGGATGGGTAAGATTCTGCACAGAGCCTTACCAACCTAAGACATAAATGCATTGCTTTTGATATTGCATATTCTGTGATGGGTAAGGAAGGCATTTTTGTCAGAACAACCTAAGACAGGCTCAGTCTTGTTTATAAAATAAACTTTTGGGACTTCTTGGCAGAAATCTGACATTGGCTA
Source organism: Rhabdomys pumilio (assembly GCA_030674055.1). Taxonomy (NCBI): domain Eukaryota; kingdom Metazoa; phylum Chordata; class Mammalia; order Rodentia; family Muridae; genus Rhabdomys; species Rhabdomys pumilio. Next base: position 23,045,228 of record JANHMN010000017.1, on the reverse strand, counting down.
AGGACAATTAGGCTAGAACAAAGAAGTAATTTCAGGCAAAAATCTAAATCTTAGGCTAGAACAAAGAAGTAGGCTTCAGACATGAGAATGACTTTGGGCTATGATAGGGAAGTAGGCTCAGATATTTTGGTCATTCTGATAAGCCCTTAGAAACAGTGATAATGGAACTTTTGTTTATTGTCTTGCTTGTTCTTTGACTATTTGTGTTTATTATCTTGCTTGTTCCCTAGCTATTGACATCTATTGTATTGCTAGTTCCTCAACTTAGAACTGGCCTTAACTACTTACATATAATTAAAATGATATAAAAGCAGATTGGGAAAAAAGAAAAGAAAAAAGAAAGAAAACAGGCCTAGCAAGCCAGTAAGCAACACCTTTCATGGTCTTGGCGTCAGCTCCTGCATCCAATTCCTGCCTTGTTTTGAGTTTCTATCCTGACTTCCTTTGATGATGAACAGAAATATGAAAGTGTAAGTCAAATAAACCCTTTCCTTCCAATTTGCTTTTAGGTCATTGTTTCATCGCAGCAATGCTCAACTGACAGTCATTATCATAATAAGCTTCTCCTTACTTTCAGAGTCAAATTTCCTGACAGTACCCCTTAGTTCCCTCACCATTTCCCCTCATTTGAGTCCTGCCTACCCTCCACCCCACTTCTTGTCCATCCTTTCCCCATCCTCCCGACACCTGGCCTCTCCATGCATTGAATCCCCTTTCTACGTGTTGCCCTCTGCAACAGCCCCTTACTCCACTTGATTTTCTTTCTTGCTCGCTCTTATCTTTATGGCTCAGATCAAACACTCCTCTCAGAGAAGTTTCCCTGACATTCCGGGGGAAAAAAAAAAAAAAAAAAGCCAAATCCTGTGCTTCCTCTCACACAGTTCCTCATTACACTCTGAAAATAAACGTTGTTTATTTATTTAGCTCCTGATTTTCTGCCTCCACTCACTTGAATGGAAACTCCGGGAGGAAGAACATTCTCGGCCTCATTCATCATCATGTCTTCTGCATCCCCAATGCCAAGAGGGGCACCTGCTTATTCATGTTTTCTGAATAAATAAGAGCTCAAAGGAATATTATGTGACAGTTTATGAATCACTTGCTATCTGCCAAACCTTATATTTGGCCCACTATTTATACATTGTCTCTTCATATAACCCACCTCAGCATAGCTTATTGGCCTTTTTCAAGTTGTGAGAACAGGCTTAGTTGTGAATGATTTGCCTCTAGCCACACAGCTGGTGTGCGGGCTGAGCTGGCCTCAGTTCCAGGTCTGTTTGAATCTACTGTCCCCACTGTCACAAGCTGAGAATACTGTAGAACAATGAAGCTGCTTTAGTTTTTTCTCATTATTTGATAGCAGCTGATGGCTGGAGACAAGGCCCTTACTTAGACCCTCTGCTGACCTCTATTTCTCTAATGCATCATCAATATCATTTCAACCAGTTCCAAAGATCCTGGGGGTATCTCCAACAAATCGAAGGGCCAGTCCTTTTCTTCTCAGTGTGCTATCCATTTCTGAGGGGCACTGGCTAATGAAGGACAGATGGACATCATATCTTAGGGTTTGACTGAAACTTGAAAGCCAGTGTTCTTTCATCTTGAGTGCTGTGCATCAAAGTGCCAAATGGTCCAGTGCTTACCAGGTGGCAGGAAAGCAAGGCTTGTGGACTGGAGCTTTTTCTCTCAGGTCAGCCTTGCTCAGCAGGATGGATGTATTTGAATGCTAAAAGAATAAAAATGGGAGAGAATGGGACCCTTTGTCTCCTTTATGACAGCCTCTGGGCAGATTATGTGAGCTACAAATACAGACATGCCTGCCACCCTGTTGGCTCTCAGTCCTAAACCAGTAGACTTCTAAAAATGCATGGCAAGTACAGGGCAGAGAAAGCCCCAAAGTGAACACATTCATCCCGTCTCAGAAATGATGCTAGCCAGGATTCTGGAATTTTTCCAAGGCTCTTCCACTACAAGCCCCTTTCTGTGGCCAAAGAACTTCCTGGTCCATTCTCTTCAATTCTGGGAGGCTGTTCTTGATGTACAAGTGTAGCTAGCTTCCTTCATCTGTGTGTCTCAGAGGACTGTCCTTCATGCTGCTTGAGCAGCTACAGAAATGACCATGGTGTTTCCATGGTGTGGATCATTTGTTAGGGTAGTTTTGATATAATTCTGCTCAGTGTCACTTTTTTAGACTCAATACAAACAGGTTTATTGTTCTCCGCAGTTACCTTTTAGTAGGGTGTCCTTCCATAATCTATTTCATCCAACATATTTAGGAATTAGTATTTCCTTGTACTCCAAAGAGTCTGTTTCATGGAGGTGTGTTTGTTAAACAACTGAGACTGTGATCAAAATTTTACTATTGTATTAATTTGCTTTCCATTGCTATTAAACACTGCGATCAAAAGCAACTTGGGGAGGAAAGGCTTTCTCAGCTTCCAGGTGACAATCCATTATCAAGTGAAGTCAAGTCAGGAGCTCAAGTCAGGAACCTGGAGGCAGGAACCAAAACAAATAACATGGAGGGCTTCTGCTTACTGACAGGCTCTCACACTCATGCTCAGCTACATTTCTTACAACCCAAACCATTTACTGAGAGGTTGTTTTCTTCCACTTCAGTTAGCAATCAGTAAAGGACCCACAGACCAATAAATCAGGCCAATCTGGGGATAAGTCCTCACTTGAGGTGCCCTCTTCTGAGGTGTATTGACAACTAGAATTAGCCACTATGACCAGTGTGTTGGCCAACTTTCTGTTGTTGTAGAAAACAGCTTAATCATCTTAAATGGATGTAAGACTTATTTTGGTTCATTGTCTTGGAAGTTTTATCCCATGATGATACTGACTCTATTGAGGTTATGGAAGGACAGCATGTTACGAGGAGAAGAGGCATGTGCTGAAGCATAGCTGCTTACTTCATTACAATCAGGAAAAAGAAAAGACATGTGTCTCAAAATCCCTCTCAAAGTCACAACCTTACTGATATAAGACATCCCAAAAGATCCCATCTTTTAGAGGCTCCACCACCTTCCAATAGCATTTCAGGCCGATAGGAGACATTTAAGACACAAAGTATGCAACCATGGAGGGCTATATAAGTACTGGACTAAGCCCCATGAGGTTTTGTAACTGACAAAGACCATCATGAAATGTTATCATGGATGAATCAATTGCAATGGCATGGAGTTAATAAGATTTGTCCTCTTCAAATGACTCTGTAGATCCATAAGAAAAAAGCAGATATTACAAAAGTATCTCTTAGTGTGACATTTTCATTTAAAAAAAAATACACATGCTGGGGCTGGAGAGACAGCTCAGCAGTTAAGAGTACTAGCTGTTCTTCCAGAGGTCCTGAGTTCAATTCCCAGTAACCACATAGTGGCTCACAACCATCTGTAATTGGATCTGATGCCCTCTTCTGGTGTGCACAAAGACAGTGTGTGTGTGTGTGTGTGTGTGAAATTTACTGAAAGCTGTGACCCGTTTGATTTGCTCATAAGGTAGGAAGTTTTATGCTGTCATCCAGTTGGCAAAGCTAGAATAAATTCAGCCCCTGCTGAAAAACAGAAGATTAAAGAGTCTCAATGTTTAGGCTCCCAAGAAAGAGCTAAGTAGAATTAAATAGAGACTTCAACCTGCAGGTGATTGATGAGCACAGAAGTGCATGTCTAAGGAGCACCTGGCAGCTCCCATCTCTTAGGTGGCTCAGTGAAAGAGCCAGAGCTCCAAAACCAGAAAGCAGTAAGTCAGCAAGACTTCCCTTGGGATGGAAGGCAACTACAACTATGTGACATCTTGGCCCAATCAGATAACTCCAAACAGTAAAATAAGCTCATTGTTCAAGTCAAGATTAATCTCCCCCACCCCATTGTCTTTGCTTAGAAAATTCAAATAGACTCTGAGAAGAGAAGGATTTTGGTGGACCTTCCCCTGCCTACTTAGGGTATGCTTTGGTACCTGAGAGCAGTTTTAACTGAAGAAGTACTGTCTGTCTCCCAAAAGCTTGTGAAGCTATAGCACCGACATCACCACAGTCAGGTACCTTGTCTCAGAAAAACATAAGAACAGGTACTTTAATAAAAATTACCAGGTGGCACACACTAAAATTCGGAAAGCTAGTCTTCATGGTAGAATCTTGGAGTTCACAGAAATAACAGGAGGGTTGTCTTATCCAGTTCCTCCAATTAGTGTTTCCTTCTCCCTAGCCCAACATAGTTTTCTTTCTCCCTTGGCTTTCACTTTACCCATCTTAGTGTCCTCCATGTTATCTGCCTCCTTTCTCATACTCTTCATATTGTTGGACGACCATCAACTAAGCAGATTTGTTCTAGCTAATTGCCTTTAATTACTCCTAGTAAACCACCTCAGTGACCTAAAACTTTCTATCATAAGTAATTTAACAATAGATATTTTTTTTGTGCCTAGCAATGTACACACTTAGCATTTTTCTGGAAGAAAGTAATGTTCTCTTCCTTATTGAAAAAAACCATATGCTTTGATTATAACTTTTTGAAATATGAGAACACAAATTTCCATATGTGGTAAAATTATGTTGGGCTACACACACACCGGATACATTGACAAGCATGCATGTGCACACATACATGGGCATACATGAATACACACACACACACACACACACACACACAGTAGCTATAGCTAAGTGTACAGAATGCACTTCAGTCTTTTGAATCAGATGGTGCCCAGATTCACCTAGAGTGTAACCACTGGGGATGCCAGGGGAGGGATGCTCAGGACTTCTCTGAACTGTTTCTAACTTGCTGTGAGTTTGTAATTATTTAAAAACAAACAATGAAGAGAGAAGAAATACAAATCACATAAAGCCCATCCCCAAAGTGCAAGACCCTTTTATTGTTTTGGTAACTTTCAAATATTCTGTGAGTTGTTAAGTAATAACATTTTAAGAACTAGATGCTGTCCATAAAGGCTCTTGAGCTGTCCTGTTCTGTGAGCATGGCTTGGTCTGGCATCATGAGGCATCTGGTAAACAAAGAGTCTTGTGGGCTCAAGAGAGATCAGTGGCTGGGCTGGTCATTGAAGAATAACCTCTAGAAAATGAACTTTGCTCATCTACTCAAGTGGTACTTTGTTGAAATGTTTAAGAACCCTTATTAAAGTAGGTTTTGAAAAATCTAAGCCAATAATCAATTTCTGATTTTACTATCCCACAGGCCTTTTCTTCCCCCACCCACCATACATATCTCATTTCCTACCAGGAAAATGTCTGCTGCAATTTGCTTTCAGAAGGTGTACATTGATAGATTTAAGTACTTGTTGAGTGCCTGTTGGTTTCAGACAGGACAACAAGTAAATGACTGCTGAGGTCACAGCTAGCCAATGGTTGACTTGTCAGGGGGAAGCACGTGAGTAAATAGTTATGGAGAACACTGGAAGTCCCCACAGTTCTACATTCTGTGCACCTGCACCTATCAACTTCATCTCCATGGCAACCAAGGAACCTTCTTAAAGCTCAGATCAAATAACCTTGCCTTGGAGGTATCTTAGTCAGCTTGCCATGGGCCATGGGTTGTTCCCATTCTGTTCTTCTAGATATGACCTGCTCCACCATTCCCTACCTGGTGGCTTCCTTTCTGCAGGTACTAGGATTGGGGTTGGGCCTAATGTTCATAGTTAGCTACCTTTGGCAGAGTCCATCAAATTTAGCAGTGAGTTCTCAACCAGTGTTTGTTGATGGAGGGATGGAGGAAGAGAGAAAGGCTAAAAGAGGGGCAGGCTCTGGGCATTCTTAGGTGTTTGATAAATGTCTTTTCCCCTCTAGTCTTTATCCAGGCTCACAGTTCCTTGCCAAATCCTTGGACACTTTTGGAACCTGTATTATTGTGGCTTTTGAAAAAGCAATGCCCTGAGTATTACATACGTTGTGTGAAATTTTTCTAGGGAGATAAATAAATATCCATTACAGATAAGGCACTGTTGTCACAAGGAAGACACTCACCTGTGTTTAACTTGGACTACCAATGAATTTAATTAGGGTTGTTTAGAGGAGCATGGGTAACTGGTATGGAAGCAATGAACAGCTGAGGAGAGTGGCTATACCACTGAAGAAATGTCTTTGTATCTCTTCTAGCAACAAAGTGTCTCCATGTCCTCAGGGAGGCTGTGGGACATCACAAGCAAACCTGCATGATGGAATGTTAATGGCTCAATCTTGGAAAGAATTTACGTGGATAATCACAGTTTCTGAAGTTCAAGGTGGCAATGGTCACGTCACACCCAGAGGACAGCTTCCTAGAAACGGTGTATTACATGACTGTCTGTCTTTATTAGGGTTTCTATTGCTGTGACAAAACAAAACCAAAAAGTAACTTATGGACAACAGGATTTATCTGAGACAGGAATTCAAACAGGGGAAGAACCTGGAGGCAGGAGCTGATGCAGAGGCCAGAGGGATGCTGCTTCCTGGCTTGCTCTTGACTGCTTCCTCAGCCTGCTCTCTTATAGAACCCAGGACCACCAGTCCAGGGATCACTAAAGCTTCTCTCTCTCTCTCTCTCTCTCTCTCTCTCTCTCTCTCTCTCTCTCTCTCTTTCTTTCTTTCTCTCTCTCTCTCTCCCTCTCTCCCTTCTTTTCTTTCCTTCCTTTCTTTCTCTTTTCTTTTTCTTTTTTGTTTTCTGAGACAAGGTTTTTCTGTGTAACCCTGGCTGTCCTGAAACTGGCTCTTTGGCAGACTTGCCTTGAATTTATACAAATCTGCCTGCCTCTGCCTCCTGCGTGCTGGAATTAAAGGCAAGCATCACCATCTCCTGCCTTGGATGAAGTCTCTTTTCCCGGATTACTCTGACTTGTGTCCAGTTGATGTAAAACTTTCCAACATGATGACCTTGCTGGCTGGGCTAGGGCAGTGCCCACTTAGCACCCATCCTGTCCACATTGGTAGAGAGTAGTTGGTGCATATTAGCTTTCAGCAGGGTCAGCGGAACCGAAAATAGATTCATACTGGCCCAGTTTAGTTCTGCCATCCAATGAGTTACAGAGAGATGTCTACTTATAAGCCCCTTTTCTCTCTGGCATAGGAAGAAAGCAGTAGCACCACATCCCGCCATGGAGAGCAAGTGTATGTAGCACACAGGATACTGGGCATGCCCTCTTTTCACTTTGGCAGAGTGACTGTGTCTTGGGCAAGAAAGCAACCCTGAAACCCCATATCTCAGGTATTTCACTTTCGTCTTATTCTGAAGACAGTACACTGTCCTTGGAGTGAACTGAGAAGGTGTCTAGGTCTCTCCCATTATCCCCTTGCCTACTCTCAACTTCCTCAGGAAAAAGAGGATAAGGGCTCTGAGGTCTCCACCGAAAGAGTATTGCTGTGACTATGGAACCAGAGTACATCTGTGTCAGCTCCTTGAATCTGCCTCTGACATTACAGGCTCATAGCCTGGCTCTCCCCTGAGCCAGACAGAGTATGGGTTCTTTTTGCTTTCTTCTTCTTCTTCTTCTTCTTCTTCTTCTTCTTCTTCTTCTTCTTCTTCTTCTTCTTCTTCTTCTTTTCTTCTTTTCTCCTCCTCCTCCTCCTCCTCCTCCTCC
>JANHMN010000017.1:23020095-23037562 GCA_030674055.1 Rhabdomys pumilio | reverse complement strand
CTCCTCCTCCTCCTCCTCCTCCTCCTCCTCCTCCTTCTTCTCCTCCTCCTCCTTCTCCTCTTCCTCCTTTTCTCCTCCTCCTCCTCCTTCTTCTTCCTCTTCCTCCTCCTTCTTCTCCTCTTCCTCCTTTTCTCCTCTTCCTCCTTCTTCTCCTCCTCCTCCTCTTCCTCCTCCTTCTCCTCTTCCTCCTTCTCCTCCTTATTCTCCTCTTCCTTCTCTTCTTCCTCCTTCTCCTTCTTCTCCTTCTCCTCTTCCTCCTCCTTCTCCTCCTCCTTTTCCTCCTCCTCCTCCTCCTTCTCTTCCTCCTTTTCTCCTCTTCCTCCTCATCTCCATCCTCCTCCTCTCCCTCCTCCCCTTTTCCTCCACTTTTCCTCCTCCTCCTCTTCCTCCTCTTCCTCCTCTTCCTCCTCTTCCTCCTCTTCCTCCTTCTCCTTCTCTTTCTCCTCCTTCTTTTAATCCAAAATATCCCTAAGTTCAGCTCAGTCACTTCTGTTCCCTACCAGTAATATTGGAGTGATACCAGCCTCTCCTCAGGATCTTTGCATCTGACACATCACAAACTTCTTGGTGCATGGTGGCTGCCAAACAAACCCCCATTAATTCTGGTTCTAACTCAACAGGAAGCAGGTCTGGTTCGTCGACTTCCACCATTTGTTTAAAAAACATGATTTCATTTCCCAACATGTTTTTTTTTTTTTTTCTTTTCTTTAACTGTTTAGAGGACTATAGACTTGTGGGGAGATAGCTGAATGTTTGGAAACTAGCTTTCACCCCTCAACCACCTTGGAAAGTTACAGTTACACCTGGTGGCTTTTTTGGATCAGCCATTTCAAGATTTCTCTTAAAAATATTTCAGAGTAGGCATTGCCATCTTCTGTGGAACATCAATCAGTTAATAAAAGGAGACACCAAGGTATCTGCTGCTGGAGGCAGAAATAAGACTAATTTTCAGGCAGGGCAGTCCCTGTCACAGCTGATTCTGGCTTTAGGTAAGTGAATTTCTTCATGATGTGCTCAGGAGGCTTTCATGTCCCAACTCGGATGCTAAACAGAGGAGGTTGTCTGTAGGAACACCTATGTGCAAAAAACTATTACTGAGGATAGAGGACGATGTGGCTATCCAGAGTTCATGAATGGCCTGAGGCTTCTAACGGACTTCTTAACACTCTTTCACACTTACAGAGATTGGGGATCCTAGCCTCCCATGTTGCAGTGATGTGAACAAGAATAACCGTTATCGGCTCATAGATCTGAACACACAGTCACTAGGGAGTGGCACTATTTAAAAGACTAGGAGATGTGGCCTTGTTAAGGAGAAGTCTGTCAGTGGATATGGGCTTTGAAGGTTCAAAAAACCCATTCCAAGCCCCAGAGTCTTCCTGCAGCTTGCAGATCTGGATCTAGAGCTCTCGGCTACTTCTCCAGCAACATGTCAGCCCTCATGTCACCATACTCCCTGCCATGATAATAGACTAAACCTCTGAAACTGTAAGCAAGCCAAAAGTAAATGCTTTCCTTTGTAAGAATTGCTGTGGACACGGTGTGTCTTCATATCAATCACCGACTAAGACACATTCCATTAATGAACATTTCTAATTCTCAGTTTTCTCATCTATATAATAAAGGCAACAACAGCAATAATAATTATTGCCTTGGAAGTACATTTGTAAACGAGAAAGCACATCTGTGCCTTGCCTGACCTGTATCTCATGCATGGATATTTATATATGAGTGGCTATCTATTCACTTGAAAGCCAAATAAAACAAAATATACAGAGATGCTTTGAACAGACCAACCTCAGCAAGTCTGTGCTAGGGAATATGCCCCTTTATAGGCATACACATTTACCTATGTGACCAGATTGGAAGTGCTATCTACTTACAATACTGTGCCATCTGCACCTATCCCACCATCTCTGTGTGTTAGTTTCCCCTGGCATTATGGTTAAGGACATTTTAGGTCCTCAGTGTCCCTCAGTAAGGAAGTAGACATTTGTTGGTCTTCTAGAGCTTGGATTCTGGTTTTCATTGACTAAACACACTGGGTATATGAGAATAAGTTTGACATGCCGTGCCTTATCAGTAATTAATCCCCCACATTTCAGTGGCTTAGTACAATGTGCAGTTACTCTGAAGCAGTCTGGGAACTCTGAATTTCAAGATTTCTGTCATCCAAGGCAGGGGACAGAGTCAGCACCCTCCTTTGAAATAACCAGCACTTTCTTAACCTTCCATGGGTGACATTGTGACTGGGTTAGGAACTTTGGGGCTGGCATGAGAATTTGGTAACCCTCATACCTTATATTTCAAAGATTAGACTCTGGAAATAGAGGAATTGTTCTCCCCTCCAAACCTTCTTTTTTTGGGGTAGTGGTGGTGATGGTATTTCTTTTGTATATTTTGGTTTTGTCTTTTTTTTTTTCTGCATTTTGCTTTTGTAAATTTTTGCTTACTAAATATGCTTCCTCATGTCCTGTGTTACTGGCAGAGTCAGAAGAGGACCCACTGCTCAATTCTTGGCAGGCTTCCTGAGATTTTTTGGGGCTTCCATGAACTCTGGTTGTGGTTTCCAGATAACGGAGTCTCTGGGGTAAGTACCAGCTCATCGGTAGAGTACAGAAAGAACACTCAAACACAGTTATATTTATTTTGCCTTTTGTCTTCTGATTTTGTAGCTGTTATAGTCAGTTTTACGTAACTGTAACTCACGCCTGAGATAAATTTTTGGAAAATAAAAATTTATTGCAGTTCATGGCTTCCCACGCATGGTCACCTGGCCCATTGCTCTTGCGAGTGTTTGAGGCAGCCCTGCTACAGCAGGAACTCCTAGAGGAGCGAATGCTAACTTCATCATAGCTGGGAAGTGAAAGAGAAAAGGTGAAGCGTGCAGTATCCTTTACCGGGCATTCTCCATGACCTGAACACTAGCCAAACCCACTTAAGATTCTTGTATTCGTTATTTTTCTTTTGCTGTGATAAAATACCATTATCAAGGCAACTTACAGAAGAAAGGGTTTATTTGGACTTATGGTTCTAAAGGGATAAGTAGAGTCCATCATGGGAAAGTGGCAGGCATGGTGGCAGAAGATACAAGTACAAAGCTTGCGTCTTTAAGCACAAATGTGAAACAGAAAGAGTGGACTGAAAATGGCACTTGTTTTTGAAACTTTCACATCCCACTCCCAATGACATACTTTCCCTAGACAGTGCTAACAAGTGGGGACTACACATTAATGCCCAAGACTACTGTGGGGTGCTTCTCATTCAAATCCTACAATCCCATTGCCTCTTGATCACTGGGGCTTAAGTTTTTTTTTTCCCTGAAACTAGGTTTCTTTTTATAGCCTTAACTGTCCTAGAACTACCTCTGTAGACCAGGCTGGCCTTGAACTCAGAGATCCGACTACCTCTGCCTCCCAAGTCCTAGGATTAAAGATGTATGCCACCACCTCCTATATCTTTGGGGGCTTGTCTTCATTTGCTTTCTGTTGCTATGATCCATAGCACCTTAGAGAATAAAAGGCTGCTTTTGGCTTATAGTTTATAGTTCATTGTTGAGGGAAGCCAAAGCAGGTAGGTATTCAAGTCTCCTAAGAGCTTGAAGCAGAAACTAGAGAGGAAAGCTTCTCCCTGGCTTGCTTCCATGGCTTATTCAGATTGCTTTCTTATATAACCTAGGATCAATTGCCCAGGCACGACAGTGCCCTCTCACAGCAATTATTAATCAAGAAGGTGCCCCACAGACATACCCACAGGGCAGTCTATGGAGGCAAATCTCTGACTGGGGTTCCCTCTTTCCAGGTAACTGTAGTTTGTGTCAAGTTGACAAAAACTAACTAGCACAGGGGTCATTTCAGATTCAAACATCAGTACTCAGCTTATATATATACTTTTGAAATAAGTATACACACACTAGAGCCAGGCTTCCACAATTTTTAGTGATAAATTTAATTGCTAAAAATTTAATTATTTTTTTTAAAAACTAATAATTTAGACATTGAAAAGAAAACGTTTCAACTACTTAAGATAAAACTTTGGCTACTTTTAGTATTCTGAGATTTTTTAAAAAATATTCTGAGATTTGGTACTCCATCTTCACAAGAATTAACCCACATATTCTTGTTTTCCTGTTGTTTTAGTGAGGAACTCATGATTGGGAAATGGCTCTGTTTCCCACTGAGCTCCTATTGCTGAACACTTGGGATAGTTAACACTGACAGTTAATTTGACTGGACTTAGAATCACCTGGCAGACACTCTAAATGTATCTATGTAGGTATTTATTGAGAGGCTTGACTGAAGAGGAAGGATCCATCCTGAGGGTGGGTGGCACAGTCTCATGAGCTGGGGTCCTGGATGGAAGGGACAGGAGAAAGCAAGCAGAGTGTTAGTACTCAGCTCTTTCTGCTTCCTGACTGAGGACAGGGGAACCTGCCGCCTCACACTCCTGCTGCCATGTTTACTGTGTTGTGCTGTCCCCTCGATCTCTAATCAAAATAAGCTGTGTTTCCTGAGTGACCTTTTTCCATGTACACCCCAGCAATGAGAAGGCAGCTGTTGCTCACTCTTTAGATTAAAAACAGAATTTTTAAGTACCTCATTTTCTTTCCTCCCCACTGCAGATTTTCTCACGCTGGCAAATACAGTCACATGATTTAGTCTAGAGAGAAGAGCCTGGCTGATGAGGAGCAGACACGGCCTGTCTCTCCTGCTGTTATTCTTCCAGCCCTGGGTGTGCAGGCTGGGACTGTGCATGCTAGGCGAGTCGTCTGCTGCAGAGCTGCCTCCTCATCCCTTCCTTGGTCCATCTTTCTCTTTTGTTCATTGGGCAAGGGTAGGAGCAATAGAAAGGAGAGGAGGAGGGAGAGCAGTTACACTCTATACTCTCCCATCTGTCCTCCGGAAGCCTACAGATAGAGCTGTGGTCCTGCATCCAGGGTGGGGTCTATGGCCTCACTGGGCGGCTCCTTTCCCAAAAGGGCAAGTGAGAAGCTATTTATGGCCCCTTTTATCAGCACATTTCAGAGTCCTGACATTGTGATGTAGTAATGAAAATCACAATGGTTTTTCCAATGGTAACCCTGAAATCCAGTGAAGAATAAGAAACAGCTACTCTTAACTTCAAGAATTCAAAGGTCTGGTAATCGTTCATCCCCAGTGCTGTCTGTCAGATAATCCAGGTCTGCTGAGGATATAGCCTGTGCTTAACCATGTAAATCGTAGGTGAATATAATAAATCACTCTACTACTTAAGACTGTAGTCAGGTCTGAAGAGAGGAGGAATGACAGATGAATTTGGAAGGCCCAGGATCCACCACCCATGTGAGGGGCCACCAGCTATCCAGATAGCCAGCTCATCAGTAAACCTACTTCCAGCTCTCCATCCATGCTGCCCAGAGATTCTGCTCTATTTCGAGGCATCAGTAAGCCCCGTGCCTGTATTTATGCATTATATTATACCCTGACATGCCCTGTTCTGTGGCAGAAATTTCCTGGCAAGTGATTTTCAGTGGGAGCCCTGTCATTGGACAAGGAAGAGGGAGGCGGAGCTAGGAGTGGGAAGGAGAGGGGTGGGAGGGCGGGGCGAGACGAGACGGGAGAGACCGAGAGAAGCGAAGTGGTGGCACACGTGGACCCGTGTGTCTCTAGCAGTCTCTGATAGTTATTCATATCAAAAGGTTAGATGATTGGGATAACAATTCTAATTGTGTGGGCATCTTGTGTATTGAGTATTTGCTAATACATAAATCCATTGGTTAACTTTAAGCATCTAGACTTTTGATTTACTTTGTTGTTGGGTGGTGTGGCTGCTGACGGTGGGGTGGACGACTGTGGTGTGGGGCTAGCATGGCCCTGCCAGTGAGCCTGCTGAGATGAGAACACCCGGCTGGGTCAAGGTAGCCCGTTGGTAATGCTCAATTCTGCCAACACGGTGCCAGAACCTGGAACTGCCGATCGTCTTTATACCGCGGGTGTTGCCATTAGTGCGAGAACTTAGGGCTGGCAGCCAGACGGCCGACTTCTTTTCTAATACCTCCCGCTACACTGTTCAGGCTCAGGTGTGCTCATTAGGGATTTACTTGATGGGAGCTTCTGGAAACAGACTCTCATCTTAAACCCTTTTAATTAAAATTAATTCTAATTCTCTAAACCAAGGCAGATTCTCCTTGTACATCCATGCTTGGGTTCCAAAGCCTGATTTGATCCTTATCATTTCCCTCCCAGATGTCCTTTAGGCATCATTAGATGGTCACCTAATGTTGCAATTTCTTGGCCTGTTGCCTAGCCTTCACCCTGCACAAGTTCTCAGGCTTGAGCAGATGCTGGCATTGCTACTGACCATGTCTTATCAAACGATCAAAGATTATCAGGCCAAGAGGCTGCTGGACTTCCCTTAGCTCACTAGTAAATGGGAGTTGGCTGTTGCGAGGCCTCAGAACAGAACTCAGATTGCTTGGCCTTGCTCCACATATACATGATGGTTAATAATGACTGGAGTGCAGACTCCTTTGTACTTACAGAGAGAAATTTGAACTGACTCATGTGACCTTAAGGAAAGAATTAGCAAAATTTCACCGGGCACTCGTGCAATGGGACACCAGGCAGATGTAGAAGCTAGACAACATATTAACTATGCAAACTGTGGGTGGTGGAATAATGTTTCTAAACCCTTGGGTCTAAAAGGTGAAAGTGTTCGGTTACCGTGAGCCTCCATGGGCCATTTTCTCCTTGCCCTTAAAATCCTCTCTTTGAAGTTGATACCTTTGATCTAACTGTGCTTGCAGCAGGGACCTTCCTACCCTAGGTCGCAAGGTCCTGAGTCCTTCAGACAGCTCTGCTGTGGGCTTGTACTTTCTGTTCTTACAGTTCTACTCGTCTGGCCTCTTCCTCCCTGCCCTGGGCTTTTAATTACTGCTTCTATTTCACCAGGGGCTATTGTATTGGTTTGTTTACATTTCTTAGCGGATCTTGATTTTACTTTGGTAAATAGTATGCATTGAGAAATGTATTCATAGTTTTTTTTCCTATCTGGATTATGATTCTCTTGATTTCTCTCGTGTTTGTTGTTATGGCGTCATTTCTATCTCTAATTTTGCTAATTTAGGTGTTCTTTTGACTTTTAGTTAATTCAAAAAAAGATTATTTTCAATCTTTTTTATTTTTCTCAAAGAATCAGCTATTTGTTTTATTTATTTGTCTATTGTTTGTTTCTATTTTGTTTCTTTCGGCCCTGAGTTTGATTATTTCTTACCATTTACTTCTTTGGGGTATGATTCCTTCTTTCTGTTCTAGAGCTTTTAGGCATGCTCTAGGTTGGGTTACTAGTACATGATCTCTCCAACTTTTTACGTAGGCATTTAGTGCTACAAACTTATGTCTTACAGCCTCTGATTGTGTCCCATAAATTTGGATATGTCGTGTACACATTTTCACTTAACTCTAGAAAGTCTAACTTCTGTCCTGACCCATTTTACATTTATTGGTGAGTTTTTCAGTTTCCATGAGTTTGTAAATTTGTTGTTGTTTCTGCTGTTGTTTTTTTTAATTAATTTTTTATTGGATATTGTATTTACATTTCAGATGTTATACAAATGCAGAGGACCTACAGGCCGTGAGGTTGCTGCTTCAGTCTCTGTGAGTTCATACAAGATTTGCTCAGTTGATTTAGAGGGCCTTGTTCTCATGGAATCGTCTGTTCCCCTCTGGCTCTTACACTCTTTCTGCCTCCTCTTCCATGAGATTCCCTAAGCTCTGAGGAGAGGGATTTGATGGAGATGTCTCATTTAGAGCTGTGCCAAGATCTTACTCTCTGTATAATGTCTGGTTGTGGGTCTCTATGTTTGTTCCTGACTGCTGCAGGAGGAAGCTTCTCTGATGTTGGCCGAGTAATGCACTGATATATCAGTATAACAGAATCATTAGAAGTCATTTTATTGTTACTTTGGTTTTTATCCCAGGTCTCTGGGCTATCTAGTCTCTGGTTCATGGTTATCCAAGTGGTATCAGGGATGGAGTTCCATCTGGTGGAGTGAGCCTTAAGTCAAATCTGATACGGACTGGTTATTCCCACAAGTTCTGTGCCTAAATACTTTGCAGGCAGAACATATTGTAGATCAAAGGTTTTGTGGCTGGACTGATACTTACATTTCTCTTTTGGTAGCCTGCAGAGTACCTTCCTGTAACCAAAGACACTAGGTCATAGGAGTGAAGGCTCCGCACAGACACTAGCTAGCCCTCTCCATTTTCAATGAGTTGTGTGTTGTCTTCAGCAGTGTGGCCTTGCTATCAATTTACAGAGATCTATTGTCTTGGCAATGATCTGAGTGTTCAGGGAATTTCCACTGGACACCATTGACCAGTAGCTCAATTGTATGTAACCCAGTACCGGCACTGGAAGCTTCATTTGGTGACAAGAAATGTGCCATCAGTGATTAAAATTTTGAAGTTTTGGCACATTTTAGATTTCAGACCCATATATTACTGAAGCCATTCAACTTAAAAATACTTAAGAAGTTATCAAGTTAAATAAGGTTTAAAATTTTCATAGAGAATCAGAAATGAGTCCTGGTTTCTGAGAGGCTACGGTTTGTAGAGCTTTAGGAATTGGGTTGTTTACCATCAGTGGCCTTGTCTCTACTGTGTGGACTGACTTTCTGAGACGGTAGACATCCCTAGAGAAAATATTGGTCTAAGACATTGAGAATCTCTTCAGACTGGGGAGACTGGCATATCTTATGCTCTGGCCCCCTAGAATGTCTGTAATTGATAGCTTCATCTTCTCTAGAAGAAAAGACACAGGAGGAAATTATTGTCATGGTACCCAACTTTTTGTAATTGATGATGTTGTCAGACAAAACCCGTCATTCTTTTGTGCCTATTGGCCAAGAACAATTTCACATGGAAAAGGTATAGGTGACTGAATTAGCCCACTTTCTGGCCCACGTGATCTATTGAACAGTGCATTTGCTTTTGCTTTTGAGTCACACAGAACAAAGGGAACTTCTTCAAAGGGCCAACCAAAAAGGCTTTATAGCTTAGTAAATAATGTATCCATGGTTCTACAGGTGGGAAAGATTCATTTTGTCTTGTTGGATAGCAAAGGAATTGAGAACTCTTTGAACTCTCCAGGAGTCAGGGTGGGAGCAAGGTTGTTCCATTTATTTAAGGGAATTTGGAGCAGAAAGCATGTTTGCTCTCCCTCCATTTCTCAAGGAGTTTGACTTTTCACACACGTTCCTGATGTGACTTCTCGCTTAGCATTCTTAAGTCCTTGATCTTATGCTGCTCCCTTTCCTGAATCTTCTCATCACATAGGATAATGAAGCCAAGCAAGTCTCCAGTTGTGGATGAGAATGTGATAGGTAGAGAGAGAACACAAGCCCTGTCCAGCATATCCTTTCTCCTCCTTGTATCTTCCACCTTTTCCCATAGGTCCACCATCTTGGCTAGTTCATCCATGTTGAATCATGACCTCATCTTTTTTTTATCTTTTGGTGATACATTCTCAAGTTTTGGACTATCAGTCCCCACTAATTCTGAAACAAATTTCTATTTTTCTTGGCCCCCTTATGACTGGGGTTAGGTTGTTTGTTTTTATATCCATCATGAAACACCACTGTTGCTCATAGAAAGTCATCCACAGCAAAGGAAAGTGTGTGGGGGGAAGGTGGGGAATCACAAACAATTTAGCAGCAAAATGGATGTTTCAATGTTCATTGACCAAATATTAGATGAAATATTTGAAATATTATATTGAAATATTATATTGACCAAATAGAAGCTGAAATCTGAGGTGTTTCTGACTGATCTGGCCTGAGACATATCATTCAACTTCACTGCAACCTTGATCAAGAACACACTTCATAAGCCCTCTGCACTGCTCATTACAATCATATGCAATACCAACAAATGCTTTCTGAGACATCTTGATTCAAAACTGCTGGATGCCACGAACTGAAACGCTCTTCCTGTAATTTAAGTTTTCTGCCCTTATAGCAATACAATGCCTTAATTATAGAAAACAACAGTGTTGACCTTTGGCCCTGGTTCTTCCTCCCAGTCCCATGCTCCCAGAAATAAGACTCAGACTCAAAATATATTTACAAATACCTTGACCATATAGTTAGGCTTTTCTCTGACTAGATATAACTTAAAATATCCCATTTATTCTACCCTATATTCTGCCATATGGCTGGTTACCTGTGCTCAGGTACTATGTGTCCATCTGGTCACATCCAGCAAATATCCCTGCCTTCTTCTCTGCCAGAGTTCTTTCTTCTCCAGATGCTCCACCTTCTAGTTCCTGCCTAAGCCATAGGCCATTGGCTTTTTTATTGACAGGTAATGTATCCATGCAATACACAAGATGTTTTCTCTACACAATGGCTTTAAATATCTTCCTACTGCCATTCTTCAGTACGTCTTAAGATTATATTGTGTTAGAATGTTTGGTTTAAAGATACTGTTGTTTTGGTTGCTGACTTGAGTTTCAAAACTGTAATGAATTTTGTTTTAGAATTAGGATAGAATTTCCAACCGTTTTTGAAATCGGTTTAAACACATTTCCAGTATTTTGTACTGTATTTATAGAAAACGGCATGCTGAGAATTGGCAACTAAACAATTAAAGTGTTGATCCGTTTTAAAAAGTATTGGAGATGCTTTTTACCCCATCAAATATTCCATCAAATCTTTATATAAATATAAATAAATCTTTATATAAAAGTAAACATCACATCTCTCTGCAAATTTGCTTTCATCCAAAAGAAATGGTAAATTTTCATGTATATCAAAGAGTAGAGGAATTTTAATTTGGAACATGGCTGCTCTGGCAAAAGATCACGTCCAAAGACCTTCTAGGTCTGTGAAATCCAACTGGAATATAGATTTGTCTTTAAATCACAGGAGACAGAGACAAGCAGATCTCTGAGTTCAAGGCCAGCCCGAGATAGAGCAAGTTTCAGGTAAAGAAGAGTTTAGATCCAAGCATGGTGGTACATGCCTTTAATCTCAGCACTCAGGAGTTCTAGTCAGTTCTGTTCAGTCAGTTTGTGGAATTCAGAGGCAGTTTTACTGGGAGAGTTTTACAGAGAGAGAGGTTAAAGAGAGAACAAGCTAGACACAGGTAAAGACAGCAGCAGCCAGAGGATGAGAAGAAACCAGAAGATTAGGATGGATCACTAGAGTTAGTTTGAGGCCAAACAGGGCAATTTAAGGAGAAATGGAAAGAAGCCAGTTTGAATCAGTCAGCATGGAAAGGAGATTTGAGTGAGAACAATTGAATTGACTAGCCAGCCAGAGCTCAGAAAGAGCTAGAAAGGGTGGGCTTATTCAGCAGTAAGTCTCTAGAATGAAAACATTCTAGGCCTATGTAAGATTGTGTGGAGGCTACAAGCTTCTAGAACTAGGCCTAGGTTAGCAGACTGAGGCAGTTAAGTCTCAAAGACAACAGTTACTACAGGAGAATAAATGTTACATTTACAGCAAAGGATTGTTTTAAAGTATATATTTTTGTGATTTATTACCAATAAATGTTTGCTTTGCATGCCTATTTTACATGCCTGTCTACTTAGGGTATTCAATATAAGTGGAAAAGTTATTGAGAAGCCTGACTCTAGATGTTCTCTATTTCCCCAATGGAATGAAAATACCATGCAAAAGTTACAATTATACATTGTTTAGGAAAGAATGAGAGGAAAGTTGATGTTCCTTCCAGCTAGAATTAGAGACAGCATTCTGAGTCCTTGATTTGCTGAACCTGCGGCTGTTGAAAGCACAGATGTGTAAGGCCAGCAGTTTTCCCATATCCCAGATTCAATAGTTTCTGTACTAACAGTTGATTTACCATGGCATCTGTGTGAACACAGTAGAGCAAGGTGTTCAACTCACTTGTTCACAGGATGTTCTTGTTACAAGTTTTTGAAGGTCCCCTCTCTGTGGGGCTGAACACCACTGTATCAGATTTTGGATACCCTGAGGTCGCACACAGCAGGAGAGGCACTTTTGGGAGGCACAGAGGAGCTAGGATAACTGGCAGTTGGGAGGGCAGGCAGACAGGGTAATTTGAGTTTCTCAGATGCAAATAAGAGGCAGCCAGGGGGAAGGGGTGGGAATGCTGCATAAGAGTCTCAGGTAGTTGCTGACTAGTAGAGGATTCTGTTTTCTAGAGTGCCTTTTAAATCTCTAACAATGGAAGAAGGAGAAATCCTTTCCTAAGTGGCTCGCCAAAGATGCGTGTGCAGGGATTTTCACTGAAAATTTAGTCAGGGCTCTGAGAGAGAAGAGAGCGGTCCTGACAGGGATTTCATCACAAGTTGTTGTGGACTGGCAAGGAAAGAGCAGTTGATGGACATCAGTTGAGCCCCATTGTGGCCTCCATATGAGTGGTGTAAGACCTTTTGCTGTGTACATTAATAGCCGTGCCTTTGGTGCAGTCTGTTGAGTGGCAGTGCAAGCTGCCATGGTTATGAGGTTTGTAAAGGATGGAGACAGCTTGAGCAATGTATTAGTAGCTTGCAGAGAAGAATAGGAGCCTGCTCCCTGCTGAGGGAAATGTGTACTTAATACAATCTGGAAAATACACAAGGTAAGCCAGTGACACTAAGCCAAGATACTCCCTGGGGCTGGAAACTAAATCCTCAACATCTGCACACAGGAGTCTGGCTACCCCGGGTTACTGCTGGTATGTAGCATTCCAGAGCCAGGAAAATGGGTTAACCAGTAGATTATATAGATAAATATCAAAGGCAAGAGGATTCCAATCTTCAATTAGTGAACAGAGGAAAGCAGAACAAAACAGAAGGCAAACACACTGAATTTATTTTGTTATTTAAAAATCCTCTATTTTTAGACTTAACAGGGCTGAATTAACATTTGGACAAGTGATTGGCACTAATACAGCCTTGGCTTCTGTGTGGGGTAACCTATCAGACCAGCAAAGCAGGAGGGTACGGAACTTTCTACGAGAACCCTGGATGAAATACTTTTTGTTGTTGTTGTTGTTGTTGTTGTTGTTGTTTTGAGACAGTGTTTCTTTGGGTAGCCCTGGTTGTCCTGAATTCGCTCTGTAGATCAGGTTGGCCTGGAACTGAGAGACCCATCTGCCTCTACCTCCCAAGTGCTGAGATTAAAGGCAGGTGCCACCATGCCAGAGAGGCTAAGTAACAAAGGCAGATGCATGAGTCTCCCTGGGAGTGGGGGATAGAATAGATATCATGGATGAGCTCAGAGCAGATGAAGCTGGGAACAGGAGGGACTGAGTGAGGCCAGGATGGAGGGACAGAGTACTGGGAGAGACAACTGGAACTGGGGAAGGAGTAATTCTGGAGCAAGGTAGAAGGCTAGTGCAATCGTAACTCCCAGGAATTTAAGAGGGGGACCCTAGCTAAGATTCCTAGTAATGGGAAATACAGAGCCTGAAATGGCCCCCTTCTGTTACCAGACAAGGAAGGATTGTAGGAGCCAGAAGGGTTTAGGACACCACAAGAAAATGGCCCACAGAACCAACTAAATAAGGCTCACAGGGGCTCAAAGACACCGAACTGACAAACCAAGGAACATACTTGGTCTCACCAGGCTCCTTTGCATCTATGGTTGTGTAGCTTGGTCTTCTTGTAGGGCTCCTAAAAGCAGGAGAGGAAGCCTCTTTTGCCTGCTTTTGGGGCCTTTTTCTCCTACTGGGTTGCCTTGTCCAGCCTTAATAGGGATGAAAGGTGCCTAGTCTTATTGCAACTTGGTATGCCATGTTTGGTTGATATCTATGGGAGGTCTGCCCTTTTGTGGAGGGAAACTGAGGAGGAATGGATCTTGAGGAAAGAGGAGGTGAGGGGAAGGGACTGGGAGGAGAGAAGGGAAAACTATTTGGGATATAATATAGAAGAGAATAAATTTAAAAATTAAAAAAGAAATACATGTAGCACCTCTACACACTCATCGTTTTATCTACTCAGTCATTTTCAACGTGGTCCTAGAGTCACACAATCCTTACAACCTGTTTTTGGATATTTTTATTACTGTATTAAAAAAAAATCCCTGACTCCTTACTTAGCAGCCGCTCTTCATCTTGCTCCCCAGTTATCCCTTAGTCGTCCCTACCTGTTCCTCCTCCTGTCTCAGTCCCAACAATCTGCTTTCTGTCTCCATGAGTTTTTCTGTTTCACACTAATGAAATGGCGCCATTTATAGTGTTTTCTGACGTCTCTTTCCACTTACTACAATGTTTTCAGTTTTGTCTCTGTTGTAGTACACGCTAACTCAGGACTCCTTTCTATTCCTGGTGATGTTCCCTGGCCATTGTGTGGATCTGTCACACTCTACTTAGTAAGTTGACAGTCAGTGGACATCTTAGGGCTTTATTCTCTGTTATAATTATTGCTGCTAACAAACTTTTGTATAAGGTTTTTTTCTGTTGGGGGGAGATACCTGTAGTGAGAATTTTGTTTTCTTAAAAAACTCAGTTACATTATGTGAATGTGTTTTGGTTTTAGGTGTGGACTAAGAGGCTGTTTCACAGCAGGTGATTATAATTGGCTTCATGCACTTGCAGGGGTGTGATTTTGCCAGATAGTTTAATTCTGGGACTCTGGAGCCATTATAAAAGGGCAAGCCCTGAGAGGGCCTGTGGCAGCTGCTGCTCCCCTGCTGCTGCTGCTGGTTCCTCCTGTTGCGTTTGTTGGATTTCTGGTTTGCTATTGCTAGATTGCTGGATTGCTGGATTGCTCGATTGCTGAATTGCTAGATTATTAGATTCCTGGGTTGCTGGATTACTGGATTTCTAGATTGCTAGCTTCCTGGATTCCTGGATCCTTGGTTTGCTGGATGATTGCTGTATATTCTGACAATAAAGACTGGACTTGCCCCAGGAGCCCAACCTCCCTAATTAGCAAGAAGTAGTCTAAAGAAGTCTTCCTAGTATACTTAGGGTTTTTTCTGCATTAATTGTGATATTTAATTTATCAGTTCCATTCTTTTCAAATGTTAAGCTAACTATGAATTGCTGAGACAAAGTCCACTTAGTTAAGATACGTGATCCTTTCCAGATGCTGTGTATATACCCACAAGGAACAGGAATGATAATTGTCATTCTCTTTAGATCTCCATCTGGTTTTGGTCTGAGGTAATACTGGCACCATAAAACAGCTGGGAAAGTTTTCCTCCTCCATCTTCAAGAAAATGTCTACTGCCCCCGGCAATTTACTCATGGTTCAGGGGTTATTTAAAATCATGTTTTTTAAATCACAAGTATCTAAGAACAAGTATGAGAAGGCTCCTTTCATTGCAGACTTATTAATTTTTTTATTGATTTCTCAACTAATTTTGGAGGACATACTCTGCATTGATTCTCCAAGTTTCTTGAACTTTCATGTGACCCATCATTCCATCTACTCTCTAGCATATCCTGTGCACATCTGACAAGAGTTTTCTTCTATTGATCTACAGATGGTTGCATACATATTATTTAGGTCAGTTGGGTCTAAAGTATTGTCAGGTCTTTGTTATTGTTCTCTAGACTTTATTTAACTCTTCTCTTGATTACTACGATATAGGATTGTGATCTAGCTAATTTAGATTTGCAAATTAATTTTTTATGTGGATGGATATTTTGGCTGCATGTATATCTGTGCACCATATGTGTGCCTGGTTCCCAGGGCAGCCAGACAAGGGCATCAGATCCTCTGGAGCTGCAGTTACTGACAAGTGTGAGCTGCCATGTGGGTATTAGGAATTGAACTGGGATCCGATGGAAGAGCAGACTACGACCTTATTAACAACCGAAATATCTCCCTAGCTCCTCATTTGGAATTAATGTAATTTCAGGCTTTGTCACTGCAGGAACACTTCTTACTGCTGTGTCTTCCTGCTGCTATAAACAAAATCATATTGACTCATCTCACAGATACTCCTCTTTGACTCTCATAGTATTTTCTAGACGTCACCTTTGTTTGGTATCAATATAGTCACTTCTTAAGGACAGTAAATACATCATATGGATCCTTTCTTGCAATGCCTATCTTTGATCAGAGTGTTTAGTCTGTGTGCACTTAGTGATTCAGTAATGGAACGGGGTTTAGTCCTAACATTTTTCTTGTTAACTTTCTAGATATCTCATTTTGTGTTGTGGCCCTTTTAGCATAAACTTTTTATGTGTGTAAGCATCTATGTTGCCAGCATTTTCACGCCTAACCCCAACCGCCCCACTGTAATCCCTTGCTTGGTCTCATCTATAGCCTGGGAATCTAGGCTCCTTCCCAACTCTACTCCACCAACGTCAGCCAGTTCTGCCCCCACACACACCCCTGCATGTACCTTGTTCTCTGAACCCAACTTGCGCCATTAACATCACTTGCCCCGCAAAGAACTCTTTTTGCCCCCATTCCTAGCTGAAGAACCTAGACTCCCCTCCAATTCTACTACAGCCACCCCAACCAGCTCCACTCATTCCCACTGCACATGCCTGGTCCCTTCTGTAGGCAGAACCAGATTAACACTGCCAAATGCATGCATTCCCATTACCCTAGGACCACCCCTTCCCAAGGAGGGGCCTTAGACACACACCAGCAGCTCAACTGACCCTCAAGACTCATCTAAAGACCAGATATAATATAACTTTATACAGCTGGTCATACGCCTGACAAGTTTGGGTAATAGGATATAGAGCTTCAAACAACCACTCAACAAAAAAGAAATAAGGCTTCTATACCCAAATCAGTACCAGCAACCTAACTCCTGATGTCTAGGTCTTTTCACACAAACATGGATAACCAAAGCAACAAGACTCCACAAAAATTTAGCACCCCATAGTAGTAACCCCTGAAAAATGCAACTTAGATGGTGTGTTAGTGATTCAAAATGATAATTTTAACAAATATATATATATATACATATATATATATATATATGCATATATATATATGCATACAATAACATATAGTGAACAAAGAGGCCATGATTTTGAAGAGGGGTACATGGGAAGTTTTTGAGGAAAGAGAGGGAGAAATGGTGTAATTACATTATAATCTCAGAAATATTATGAAAACACAAAATGTTGGATGAAATAATATTTTATGTCAATATTCACATATTATGTCAACATAATATATGAATGATTTTAAATAAGGCTGCATGCTGAAAAGAATACGTATTCTCTCTCTATTGGGTAAGATATGTTGTCATATCTATGAAATACTGTTGGTATGTGATATATCCAGCTATGAGTATCTTTGTTACATTTTAGCATGAAAGATACAAAAATAAGAGAGTTAGCCAGGCAGTAGTGTAATATGCCTTTAATTCCAGCACTCAGGAGGCAGGGGCTGGTAGATCTCTGAGTTCAAGGTCAGCCTGGTCTACAGAATGAGTTCTAGGACAGCCAGGACCATACAGAAAGACCCTGTTTCAAAGAAGAAAGAGGAGGAAGAGGAATAGCAGGAGGAGCAGGAGGAGCAGGAGGAGCAGGAGGAGCAGGAGGAG
>JANHMN010000017.1:23007409-23020085 GCA_030674055.1 Rhabdomys pumilio | reverse complement strand
GGAAGAGGAGAAGGGGGAGCAGGAGTTGGGGAAGAGGAGAAGGAGGAGCAGGAGTTGGGGAAGAGGAGCAGGAGGAAAAAGGTGAAATGTTGCAGTTTATCTATCAGTCTTACTGTGTCAGGAGTGTTGTGACCCGTCTATGCCTCTTAGTGTGTGCTGAAACCAGGAAGCTCAAGATTCAGTACATAAATATTTATAATTGTTGTAACATCTGGGTAAATTTACTTTTTATTAATTTACCATGGGTTTGTTTTTCTCTTCATATCTGATATCAGATATGAAAACTGCTACACCAGCTTATTGATAGCTTCCCTTAGCTTGGTAAGTTGATTTCTGTCTTTGAGTCTTCTTTTTCTAAAAAAAATATTGTTATGAAATCTTATAAAGCCTGTTTCTTGGAAACAAAGTTAGATTTTGTTTTTCAAGCCAGTCAACCTGTAACTTTTAGTTAATGAATTTATGCCATTATTGAGAGAGAAGTTTATTATTCACTGTATTGGTGGCTGTTTTTGGATGGTTGGATGGTTGGTAGGTCCCCGCCTGTGCTCCACACTATTGGACATGATGTATACCTGTTGTTTGTTTGTTTGTTTGGTTGGTTGGTTGGTTTTTCGAGACAGGGTTTCTCTGTGTAGCTCTGGCTGTCCTGGAACTCACTCGGTAGACCAGGCTGGCCTCGAACTCAGAAATCCGCCTGCCTCTGCCTCCCAAGTGCTGGGACTAAAGGCGTGCGCCACCACCGCCTGGCTTGTTGTTTGTTTTTAACAAAATCTCAATTGCTTAATTTTACCAAAGACATCTCAGGAGCCAAATGTTAAGGTGAAAGCCTTCTAGCTCAGAGAAGCAGAGAAAGCATCCAGCTGACTATCCCTCCATAGCCTATGTTCCAAAAGGAAGTCCTCCTTCCAAAAAGCAAAACAAAACAAAACAACCTTCAAACTAAATGCCCCTGTCTTCTACTTCCTGTGGATCTCTGTCCATCCTCCTGACTCCCTCTTACTTTGTATGGTTTTTTTCTATGTTCACTCCCTGTCAACTGGTTGCTTGCTCTGCCTCTTGACCTATGATTGACTTTATTTAATTCTGTTTACAATAAACAGAAAGCTCTTGAATTAAAGGTGTGTGCTAGGGCTGAGCTATACCACACCCAGAAACATGTTTTTCCAGAAAATAGAACCATCTTGGGGCTCAAAGTGCAATATTGTGAAATATTTTTCCCATTTTATCTCAATAAAAAGGAAAAATCTTAATTATAACGCAATAAAACTATTTACAATAATGAAGCTATTTCTGCCAAGCTTTCTACAATGTCCAGCTTAGTTGTATTTGGAAGTTTTAGGATTAAGTATTGTTTGGCTCAGAGTTCTGTAGAATGTTCATGTCAGTCCCGTATGAATGTAACAGTTTGAATGCCCTGAGCAGTTTGTAGTCCAGAGCTGATTGTTAGGTGGTATTTGTCCGCTTAGTGGCAATCCTGGCTAAGTAGAACATAGCAGTCAACTCAAAGGTGTCCACCATTTGTGCAGAATCTGGCAGCAGAAGAGGTGTGGGGCAGTTTTGCCCAGTGATTAGCATTCCCACAATCCAGGTTCATTCACAGTTGCGGGACCCCATCAACATCTTGGAGACCACAAAGGTTACTATTAGGAATGGTAAAAAATACTTAACATTCTAAATGCCATATTCAGCAGATCCCAGAAAGATTTGATGACCGTAATTTAATAAGTATACCCAAGGTATACAAACTTTGTCCCTAGTTATGTTGCTTCAGACTCAAACCTGAAAATATGTCCAGGAAGCTCGGTGAAGCTTATTTGAGCAATTAGTATTCTGTATCACTATTAGTGTTATGACAGAAAGTTTATATATACATAATAGTCTTATACATTTTGAGATAATATTTATACCTTAAGAAAAAATGTAAAGAGCCAAATGAAAAATCATGAGGGATGTGGACATCAACCCTGTGAAAGAAAAAAGTAGGATGGAGAGTGAGGTGCCACAGGCTCCTGTGACACCTTGAAGAGTCCTGATATGTTGTACATGGCATTAGATCTAGGGTGGCTCCTGGAAAGCTGGTGAGAAGGTGGCTGCTTTCCCCATCTTCAAGGAAGTTCTCACAGACGACAATGCCCTCTCCCACCCCCAGTAACTTCATCAGGCAGGGCTTTCATTGGGCCATGGTGATGGTGTGGTGAGATACAATTAGCTGAGGATTTAGGAGCTTGGGGTTGGCTCAAACACTGTGTATAAGCTTATGCTCTGCACAATAAACTCCTATCTGCACCCTGACACTGCTCTCCAGAGTCTGATTTTCTTGGATTTGTCACATGACTCTGTCACTTCTCACCTGCCCTCCCCCATCCTCAGTCCTGTTCCCATTGAAAGGACAACATAAACCCCATTTGTTTCCATTTAAGGACCAGGCCTGATTTTTGAAAAGAGAGTCATAGGCACAAGCTCCGGGAACAGACCATAAGTCTCAGAAACTAAGCCGTAAGGCATCAGCTCCAGGAACAAACCATAAAATCAGGAACAAGATCATAAAACCTCCTCCCAAGGAACAGCCTACTAAAAACCACAAGAATGGGAAAATCGCTTATCCCAGGATAGGTAATCTGTGCTAGGAAGTCCTATCTCATCCTGCAGTAAATGTTCATGAATGCAGAACACTGACCTCCTGGCACAAGCCAATCAGAAGCAGATCTTTGTTCCTCTCTAGCACCCACCAATGAAATTTTAGATTACCTAACTCACTCTCTAAATATAGAAGAACTAACATAGTAGCCAATCAAAGCTATACTAACGGCTCTGCTTTGGACCCTGCCAATCACATTAAAGATTACCTAATCTTTCTACAGAGTTCCCCTGGTTACCTATAAGAAGGGTTTTGTGCCTTTGTCTGGGTCACCATTTTGGAGAATGATTGGCCCTCGCATGCTGGATGTTTCTGCTTCACTCAGCAGAAAAAAAAAATGCTCTCTGTCTTTGCATACTATCTGAGTCTGGGGTCTTCCTTCTTTGATTTTTGGACCCTTACACCATAGAAAACCAAAAGATGATGAGATTTAGTGACAATAGAATAGTCCCTTATTATTTTGTTTGCCTCTGTTCCATACCAGGTGGCTTTTCTAATCTGAGACGAGCATGCATGGATTTAGAGGAGGAGAGAGTCATGCTCCAATCCCAAAGGCAGCTTTAATTTGAAATGAATTGGGACCATATAAAGACCATTTGCCACTTATGTCTGCAGTGGAGAGCAGAGACAAGATGGAGGTGGGTGATACCATTTAGCCAATTGACTCTTTTTCTTGGGACATTTTTTTCTTGATGACTCATCCTTTTTTGGATTTGTCCAGTAGTCTCCAGCTTCCTTGCATGCTTTCATTGTCCTGGAAAGATAAAAACAAAACCCTGCCCCAACCCTAATTTGGAGAGGGAAGTGTCTATTTTGACAAGTTTTATCTTTCTTAGAGCAAAATGGTTTTTGGCAACAGTAAAAGTATAAGCTTTCTTTCTTTTTTTGTTGTTTGTTTGTTTGTTTGTTTGTTTGTTTTCAACACAGGGTTTCTCTGTGTAGCCCTGGCTGTCCTGGAACTCACTCTGTAGACCAGGCTGGCCTCAAACTCAGAAATCCTCCTGCCTCTGCCTCCCAAGTGCTGGGACTAAAGGCGTGCGCCACCACTGCCTGGTAAGTATAAGCTTTCAATTAAAATTAAAAAAATATTTGTTTGAAATTTTGAAAGTAAAATATACTTAGTATGTGTAGTTATTCTCTCTCTCACTCTGTGTGTGTGTGCACACACGTGTGTATATGTGTGTGTTGTATTTGTAAATCTTTCTAAGACTTGTATCTTATCCATCCACTTTTCATATTTGGCAGAAAATACTTATGGCTCTAAGGGATAAAATATAAATTACTATGAATATGAATCCTAATTTTTTTCTAATAATGCCACTTGATGACCATGTATTTAAATATATGTGCTTACAGGGGCCACTCATATTGAAACCACTAGTCAACCTGACTCTCACTAAAATGATACAGACTGATCTGAGAACAAGACTTATGGGTAAGACCTAGTTGAGAATAGTCCCAGCTGCTACCTTCTTTATTCCCACCTGAAGCCAGAACTTCAACAACAGCGTGGGGGAGATTCCTCCCCAACAACAGGTCCCCCCAGAGGGTCTACTGTAGCAGCAATGCTAACTTTTGGCAACCAGTCACCTATTATCACCCTGTCACTTTGCCAGCAGAACTGTAGAGTTGGAGTGGGGGAATGGAGGCGGCTGTGGGTCACAAGACCACACGTTAGTTCATGGCTCTCATACTTTCATCAAGCACGCGTGTTAAGTATGTTTTGACGTTTAGCACCCTGCAATGGTTATTTCAGACAACCTTGTTAGGTTTCGTGTTGTCTCAGACAGCAACCACTGACATTTTCTCTAGGCCCCGAGTCAGAACCTCTGTAAATAAAAAGTATTTTATGAATCACCAAGTGGGTAATGCAGATAGAAGTCAACAATCCCAACCCTCTTTGCTCAGGCCTATAATGCTCTCAATCCTCTCAGTCCTCCTCCTTTTTTTTTTTTTTTTTACTCCTTTTTTTAAACATCCCACATAGTATGTCTCGGAGTTTAATATACAGAAGACTGCTCTTAGGAGATTGGTAAATCGCAGATTCATCGCCCCTCACATGATACAGAAGGTCTGGTTGTGTAGATTTAGAGTGCACATGCATGACTGAGGACCAATCGTGAACCTTTGTCCGGTATGGTGTGACTGCCTCTTGAGTTCTCAGAACACAGCAGGCCTTTCATTTTCCTCCAGTTTAAACTAGACCATGAGCTAGTTGTTAGGGACATACATTTCCTTTACGGTGTCTTCCAGCGAGTGGAAGCTGGAAGACAAAGATCAAGATGCTATGAGTTCATTTGGGGTGAAAACCAGAAGTTCTTTGAAAGTCATGAGCCAGTCTTTCCTTTTTATTTCTTATTAACTTTGACATTTGCATGAAGCTCAAATTCTGGCTTCCTGGGGGCTTCTCTGCTCCTGCCCTACCTGAAAGTGGTCCCTTGCCTGAGGGTTTAATCCGTTGATAACATGATAGTCAGCTTGACAGTAGGCAATTAGGATGCCACAAAGAGGCAATTATCACTTTAGGTGAGAAAATAAATAGCCACACCGATGATGGCTTGAAATCTTTACAGTGATCTTAATGTAATTTTTCCTTTTTTTTTTTTTTAAAGTCCTATGAGGAAAAGGACTGAATTTAGATAAAGAACTTACAAGGTGACAGGTGCTCACTCTAGTCCCTGAGCAAAAATTGGCAAATGGGCTCCAAATCCTTTCTTCACAAATCTAGGGCACGATCTTCCAGCCTTTCCTGTCCACTTGATGCAGTGTATTGAACCCCATGGAGGTCCATCTGTATGCTGGTCTTCCATGGTCTTTCAACAAGGTGAACAGATGTCGGGTGGTTTAGCATGTTGTCATAGGGTGACATCATCACTTAGAGGAAAAACTCCTCCCACTTACATAACAATTAGACACCGCAAATAGGAGAGTAAATGGACACACCTGTAATTTTTCCACCCAGAGAAAACCACAGCATCTTGGCTCTAGTCTCTGCTCGTCAGTGTGTTGGGAGGGTTGTTATTTGAGTTGTCATAGAGTTGGGTCAGAGCCTTTGCAGCCCCAACAAGCTACACTCTACACTCCGAACTCAATAGGAGAACTAAACAGACAAGTAACAGTGAAGTACACAGAAAGGAGAGGTGCCCGCTGTGGGTACATTGTAAAGAGGAATAATAGGAGTAGTAACCGCAAATACAACTCTGATACCCTGACGTTGGGTTTGTGCTAAACACAGTCAAGAGGTGCGCTCAGCTAAGCAGCCCTGTACATCTTAACCCATCTTTGTCTTGGCTTGTAGTCCCGCTTGTGAAGTGGCCTGACAAGTTGTCAGAACTGTGCAAAATCTCTTCCAGGAAGACAGGTTTTCCCTCTGGCTATGTCTGTTCTTCTCCCCGCATGAGGTTTCTGGGGGAGATGGCAGCTTCTTGAGGACCAGTGTTTTAATAGTCCCATAGTAAAATGGAGGGACACAGTGTCTTCTTAAAGCATCCTCATTGTTGCCAGGTATGTGGTTTAGGAATAGTCTCCAAGGATCATATATCTGAATGCTTGGTCCCTGGTTGGTGCAACAATTTGGTAAGAATTGGGAGATGTGGCCTTTTGGATGAGGTGTGTTATTAGGGGTGGGCTTTGAGTTTTCAAACATCCAAACCAGACCTCTCTCTTTCTCTCTCTCTCTCTCTCTCTCTCTCTCTCTCTCTCTCTCTCTCTCTTTCCTCCCAACTTGTGGGTCATGAAGTAAGCTCTAATGCCTGCATGCCTACTGCTATGTTCCCCACCATGATGGTGACAGATTTACCCTCTGAAGCAAGCCCCCAATTTAATATTTCTTTCATAAGTTGCCTTGGTCATAATGTCTTTCCATAGCAATAGAAAAGTAACTGAGACACCAGGATAATGACAGTGTGGTTTGCTTTACTCAATTGAAACCACAAAACACACGCTGCAATCTGCCATTTGTCTGACCACATTGTTGAGAAACAATTGCATTGCAGTATGTGTGTTTTACATAAAACGGTCCCTTGCCTTAGTGCAGAGCGCTCTAGACAGGCTATTTTCATTTTCTTTGTAAAAGTTAATTCATTATTTTTTTTTAACTTTCTCAGTTTTATTGAGGAAAATAAATTGTTCCTCAAATAAAGCTGAGAAATAAAATTATATATATTTGTATAAATATGTGTAAATTATACATATATGTGTACAAAATTTGGTTGTACGCTGATTGTTACAATAAAGCTAATTAACATAGTTGTCACCTAACATAGTCACTCCAGTGCACTGAGAGTGCTCTCATCTCTTAGCATACGTGGTACTATGCTGCTGTGCTCACCTTGCTGAGCAATGGGTTTCTGGAGCTCACTTATCTTAGAACTCCAACTTCGAACCATCAGTCTTTCTCCTCTCCCCCTGACTTCCTGATCCTGGTAACCTCCCTTCTGCTCTCTGGTGTTGGTATTTCATTTCTATAGATTCTAAGCAGAAGTGAGGCCATGTGATACTTGTCTTTCAGGGACTGGGTGGCTCACTGAGCACAATGTCCTCCAGATTCATCCATGTCACAGCTAAGAGGATTTCCTCCACTGTAAGACTGAATAATATCTCTGTGTAGGAGTCACGTTTGTTTATCTGTATTTTCATCACCAGACACTAAGGTTGTTTCTCTGTCTTGACTGTTGTGAACAGCACTGCAGTAAACACACAGAACAGGTGAGGCGTGGCTGAAGAATGGTGTGAGACTCTGATCAATCATCATTAGTGCACTTGGGGGTCATGCGGGTAATTCCTAGGACTTGGGTCAAGGACAGAGTGAATACCACCTCTGGATCAAAGAGTGATGCGATGCGTCCTGTGACACAGACCAGCAGCCCAACTCTGAGCTCTATCCCCCAGATCCTAGGAGCCTGGCTCCTGTCCTGCTGGCTACTCTTTGTACTAACACAATCGTGGATGTGCATTGTGGGGAGAGGAGACGGAGTGGTGGGCCCTGTTGCTGCAGCAGAAGGTGAAAACCGGAGAAAGAAGGAAATTTATGCCACCATTGTTTGGCAAGGCCAACTGGGCCCCATTTAAATGTTTCTGAAAGAAGGGAGAGAATTTGCTTGTGCCTGACTTTTGGTAGCTGGCTGCACCAAAGTGTTCATTTGAGTGTAATGAAGAGATGGACTAGGCCTTGAGAGAAGCCTTGCATGAATCAAGTCTCCTCTATTACACTGCAGACCTCTTTCCGGAAGGGGCCAGTACACATATTGCAGTTTAACTGCAGTGCCCTTCTCACTTTCTTTGTTAATAACGCATAATTCTATTACCTAACTAGACTGTTGGCCTCCTCTAGGGCCTTCTTACTTCTCTTAAGCACCTTTGTCTCCCATCTGGGCATGTGAGTTATCAACATAGACCAGCTGCTGTCTCACAGACTACCCCAAAGGCAGCATCCAATTGTTGAAAGTTCTCTCTCACATAGCTGTGTATATGGCTACTTGGGAGCCTCTGCCCACCCTAAAACACACGCTTGTCTCAAACCCCAGTTGAGTTCTTCAGTTTGTTTATTTTGTATATATTGAACACAAGGAGGGAGAAAAGAGTCAGGGAAGGGAACACTCTATTCCTCTAAGGGTCAGCTCCCGAATCCTACTATACAGCCTGTTCTCCAAACTGAAGTCATATGGTGGACACACTCATCCCCAAAGCAGAATGGGAAATGCAGCCTTAGCTGTACCTACCACCAAGTGACCAGCTGAAGTATGCTCTCTGGAAGAAACAGCACATATCCTCTCTCTTCCCAGTGCGCCCTCCCCACCCATTCCGTTGATGTTCTCTCTGCCCTCTGAGTCCCACACACACCATTCTAGCATCAGTCCCTTGTTCTGGATAGATCTGCTTTATTTCATACAACCGTTTCACTCTTTAATTTTCTTCACACGCTGAAGATGCTACCCTGAGCCTTACTCAATGCCAGACAAAGGGAATACAGCCGAGGCTGGTCTTGAACTCACAATTTTTCTGTCATTCTGTGCCAGTGCTGGGCTTACAGGTGTGTGCCAACACACCGAGGTCACCTCATAACTTCCATCCTGGCAATTGTAACATGCTTTTATTTGAAGTTTTGTATGATTTACTACATAACTCTGAGGGTTTTTTGTTTGTTCTTGGTTTTGCTTGCTTGCTTGCTTGCTTGCTTGCTTGCTTGCTTGCTTGCTGCTTGCTTGCTTGCTTGCTTGCTTGCTTGCTGCTTGCCTGCTTGCTTGCTTGCTTGCTTGCTTGCTTGCTGCTTGCTTGCTTGCTTGCTTGCTTGCTGCTTGCTTGCTTGCTTGCTTGCTTGCTTGCTTGCTTGCTTGCTTGCTTCGCTCACTTGCTTGTCCCTCAGTTCTCAGTTTTGGGAGGCCCTCAGACAATTGTTGCTGGTTTTAATGAATGCTAAACTATGACTACAAGCAAAGATTTTTGAGAAACAGGCTGAGTACAAACCAACCTCTGTGGCTTTCCCTTCCCTGAGGTCATGATCCTGTCTCAGCTTTTGTTCAAGGTGTTTGTTCTACAGCTATAACTATAACCGTCTTTGCTCCAGAGTTCCTTCTGGCAGCCAGACTCTCAGATTAATACTATTATGTTTTCAGATGTGGATATATGTACTTGCCTGAGGGATATTTGCCTCTGGTATTGGTGACTGATTCTTCTAAATTAATTAGTTGTCAAACAGACATTTCAACCTCAAGTTTTGCAGTGTGGAGCCATAAGGGAATTGCTTTTAATATTCTGTTTTGTCTTTAGAGGGAGAAGTATTCTGCACTGATTTTTCAAGCCTTCCATGGAAACCTGCTCTAAATCTGGGAAGTTTCTCCCAAGTGCATGGTCTCTCTTTTCCACCAACCCATAGATTTGTGTATTTAACCTTAATATCTGACAGAGGGCTGTGGAAAGGGAAGCATGCCTTCAGACAGATTTTTGTGCCAACCAAAATCACACCTTAAGAAGACACAGGAGTAGAATTCGTGTGGGTTTGGAACCAGCCAACAGCTAATCTGTGATTCTAGTTACATATACCTCTAGCAAAATGGGAACTTGGGAGAGCCACTGAACCTCTTTGATTTCTCAGCCCTTCATAAAGTTAGGCCATAATATCTATCAGAACACAAACAAATAGCTTTGGCCTTTCTAGTCACCACCCTAAATTATAAATGTGGAATCTGGGCTCCAGCTGGGGCATGCCTCCATCATTAGCATCCCAGGCAGATTCTGGAATTTAGGGATCACTCTCCTTTACAAAGTTGAAGTCAATTCAAGGGCACACCTCAATGTTCTGTATGATCTCAACTTTTCTCCATTCTAAATTAGACCTGTGTCACTAGGTCTCAGGGCAGGGAGCTGGGTCCACTTCCTTCTTTTCTTTATGGTCTAAGAAGAGGAAGACATGGCCTGGCCTGCCACTCGGGTGGGATGGACGAAGTGCTGTTCTGCTCCACATAGTTAACTGAGGCTTTATCATGTCCTACCCCGGGACCTAACACCTGCCCAGCTCACCCTCCACTCCCTCCCCAGGTGGGCATCCTATGATTTGGTTGCCACCAATGGAGCCTTCCCCAATTCTCCTTGCTTGCTGTCTGCACTGTTTTCCTCCAATCCTGGGGCCCTGGTGTTCTTCTCTAATACCTCCCCTCTCTCCCTCTCTCTCTCTCTCTGTCCCTCTCCCTTTGAAATTCACCTGTGCTCTATAATATGAGGGCATATCTTTCTTATGATTCAAAATCCATAGTCAATATGGAGGAGAAGTGATAATATATTTGATAATACACATTTTTTGTGAAATAAATTTTTTCCATGACAAGAAACTTGTAGGTGAGAAAAAACGAAGTGGGGGTGGGGGGGGCAATAGCAAATATCAGCAGGTCAGAGCCTAGGCAATGCATCCAAAACTCCACCAATGCTCTAGTACCTACTGTAAAGTGGTCAAGTGAGTGCATATAGCCCAGCACAGAATCTTTTACGCTTTCATTATTGCTACATTACTTAAAAGGCCTAGTGTAAATGCTATGCAAATACTTGTTCTACTGTACTGTTCAGGGATTGATGCCAAGAAATAATATGTATATATATATATACATATATATATGTATATATATATGTATATATATATACATAATATGTATATATATGTATATGTACATGTACATGTATATATGTATATATATGTATATATACATATACATATAGTATTTTTGGTATATTTTTTTCTGAATATTTTCAGACAACTATCCATAGTTGAAGCCACAGATGCAGAATCTCTGGACTTGGGCTGATTCTCGTGTGTTATTTGGCAAACATGACCTCTTTACACAAGTGTCTTCGCATAATGGGAAAGGATTTGTGGAGAGTTAGAAGTCAGATATCTTAGACTTGGAGATGAAGTTGGTCTCTTTCTAACCAGCCCCCAGCAATGCCTGCAGGTCAGTTTTAGAGCTGTGACTGCAGCCTGTGAGTTCCCCATTCTCCTGAGAACCTGGGAATCCTGACAGGCTTATCAGACCCTTGCTGGGATTGAAGGAACTTCTAAGTGTCACATTTTACAAGAAATACTGTCAGTACCTGGGGGAAGTGGGTTTGTTAGACACCCTCAGCAGGAGTTGTGTGTTGATTTTACTAAAACTCCTTGCAGGGCAATTTTAAAGATATCTAGATCTGTAGTCAAACTTTTCCTGGAGACAGGAGTGTTTCGAATAGGACTTGTTTTACAGACAGAGCTTTTGCACAGTACTAATCTGCAAGTAGAAGACCTTTGCACCAGATGAAACTTCCGTTGTTTTGAATCCTGTTCTTAATAGTGTCTACTTTCTCTCCCCTTTCAAAGGATCTGTGAACTCCTGAGGTTTGAGAGCCACGGACTGGAAGATATGGAGCCACCCTCCCTCAGCCCAGCAAGGCTTAATTGCAGCAGCAGTCTTTCAGATTCTCCACTGAATGTAGAGCTGGAGAATTGCCTTGGGGAGTCCTGCCAGGGCCCCTGGCCAATGGAAACAGCATTCCCTGTCACAAGCACTGGAGTGTGCAAAGGAGGCAGAGAGAAAGTCAGAGGCTTTGTTTGGTCCCCAAGAGAGGCAGGGGTCCTGCACTCAACTCGATAACTGAGTGGCTACTGGCCAGCTGTCTTTGGAAAGTTAGTGAGCCATTCCAGCACAGCCCTTTGTAATTCAGGACTGGAAATTAAAGCTATAAGTGGAGCCTCAAACCACAGGGAGTGGGGTCGTGGGCCTGCCGGCTTCCTGGCACAGTGCCCAAATGCTTGCAGTACTTGATAAAGCTCACTAACATTTAGGCAAGGGCAATAAAAACGTGAATAAGATGGAGATGAATGCACCACAGGGGTAGGGAGAAATCCATGAGCAGATGGTGTGATGAGAACCAATCTGGTGCAAGGCACAGCAGCATGGGGTGGGCTCTTGACAACTGCCCTGGGGCTAGGGCAGAGTCTCCTGAGGGTGGAGGACAGGTCTTCCACAGTTTACCATGGCAGGAGACTCTTTTAGTCGGTCTTAGGGATGCAGCAACTAAATTCTGCTGTTCAAAGCTCTGCTAGTCAGTCAACACCCATTCAAAGCACTTTGAGAGCTCACTTTCTCCTCCTCCTCCCTCTCTTTCCTCTCCCTCTTCTCCCTCCTTCTTCCTCCATCTTCTCTTTATTCTCTTGCTGTTTTCCTCATCAGCTCCTTCTGTAGAAGAAACAGGATCACTTAAAAGAAGAAAATAATAACCATATTCCACCAGGAGGTCACTTCCCAGCAGGCTTCACATCCCAGAGTGAGCACAGAATTATGCGGCTGTGGACAGAGCCGTTTTAAAAGATGTTTAGAAGCTGGACAGCTTGGGAGTTTCACAGACCCTAACAGCAAACATGCCGTGGCAGGCCAATGATTGACTTTTTTTTAAAAAAAGGATTACTTATATTAAAGAAGACAATAAAATGAGAAAGGTACCATTTTGTTGGCTTTAACAAAATTCCAATGTGGAAAAGTAATACCAAAATGTAAATTCCATAGAGAGCAGATT
>JANHMN010000017.1:22990076-23007399 GCA_030674055.1 Rhabdomys pumilio | reverse complement strand
CGTGCATCTTTCTTTATTAATTATTTTATTTATTTATATCCCAAATGTTATCCCCTCTCAGTCCCTGCTTGCAGACTTCTTACCCCCTCACCTTTGCTTCTTGTGCTCCCCCAGGAATCTCCCCACCCTGGGGCATCACATTTCTACAGGGTTAGGTGCATCCTCTCTCACTGAGGCCAGACAAAACAACCCTCTGCTGCATATGTGCCAGAGACTTGGACCTGCCTATGTATGCTCTTTGGTTGGTGGCTCAGTCTCTGGGAGCTCCCAGGGGTCCAGGTTAGTTGACACTGTAGGTCTTCCTATGGGGTTACCATCCCCTTCAATTCCTTCATTCCTTCACCTAACTCCTTCCACAGAGGTTCCTAACCTCTGCCCAATACTTGGCCGAGTAGCTGCATCTCCATCAGTTGTTGGTAGAGCCTCTCACAGAACAGCCATGCTAAGCTCCTGTCTGCAAGCACAACATATCATCAGTAATAGTGTTGGGTTTGGTGCCTGTCCATGGGATGGATCCCAAGTTGGGCCAGTCACTGGTTGGCCATTCATTCAGTCTCTGCTCCATTTTTGTTTCTGGATTTCTGTAAGACAGGAACAATTTTAGGTGGACAATTTTTGTTTTTGTTTGTTTGTTTGTTTGTTTGTTTGTTTCAAGACAGGGTTTCTCTGTGTAGTCCTGGCTGTCCTGGAACTCACTCTGTAGACCAGGCTGGCCTCAAACTCAGAAATCCTCCTGCCTCTGCCTCCCAAGTGCTGGGATTAAAGGCGTGTGCCACACAGGCAGACAATTTTTGAAGGTGGGTTAGTGCCCTCATCCCTCCACTGAGGCTTCTGTCTGACTACTGGAAGTGTTCTCTTCAGATTTCATTTTCCCACTGTTGGTTATTTTGGCTAAGGTTACCCACATTGAGTTCTGGGAGTTTCCCCATCCCAGGTCTCTGGGACTTTCTAGAGGTTCCCCTACACCCCACCCCTAGCAGCTGCATATTTCCATTCATTTTCCTGGCCCCTCTGGGCCTCTGTCCTGTCTTTCCCATACCTGACCCTGTCCCCCTTTTCCCTTCCCCCTCCCCTCTTTTACCCATGCCCCTCCCTCCCTCTCTCATGATTACTTTGTGCCCCCTTCATCTAAGTGGATTTGAAGCGTCCTCATTTGCACCTTCCTTCTTATTTAACTTCTTAGGGTGAAAGCATACATCTTTAACAAAGCAGGAAGGGCAAATTGGATGTGGGGTGTGGCCTTAAGTTCTGAAGGCCTTCCCCTAAGGACACACTTCTTCCAGCAATGTCACAACTTTTACACCTCCCCAAATAACAACACAACTGAGAGCCAAGTGTTCAAATGCCCAAGACTATGTGGGATATTTCCCATCTAAACACCATAACAGGGTGTGAGTCTTTGTCCTTTCTTGGAAGGCTGAGTTCAGATGTACTTGGTTGGGCACAGGAAATCTCAAGGCTAACCTAATCCCCTGATTCTCAAGCTGGGCACAGCTTAATTCCAACAAGAATTTCAGTGAGCCTCTTAGCCAATCAGAAAGGCCCTGAGAGAGGGCTTCCCACAACAGAGAAGAATCCAAAAACCTCACATTATGATTGAAGAAATTCCTTCTGTGTATCCTTTACTGGAAAGACCAAGGGAATGTACAACTGTCTGTA
Source organism: Rhabdomys pumilio (assembly GCA_030674055.1). Classification (NCBI taxonomy): domain Eukaryota; kingdom Metazoa; phylum Chordata; class Mammalia; order Rodentia; family Muridae; genus Rhabdomys; species Rhabdomys pumilio. The sequence goes on along the minus strand of JANHMN010000017.1, from coordinate 23,005,740 downwards.
CTTGTATTTGACAGGACTGGCATTATTGTGGGGTATCCACCACAGACTACTCAGTCACTGGATTAAGCTTTTATTAGCTGGCCAGCCAGCAACTGTACTGGCTGTTTGGGGTCGCAGTGTAGCCCCAAGCCTTTCTCATGTTGGCTTTAAGCACAAAAACTATATACTGGGTGGACATAGTTAACAAGAATTGTCAGCCAGGAGAAAAACTACCAAAGCTAAAATGTGAAGTTAATACATTTAGAGACATACCAAGAACTGTGGACTTTGATGGATTAGGTGTTTGTTTTGGTGGGTTGTGTTGTGTACATGATGAGTTTAATGGCCTCAGTGGTACTTGTATTATGGAATCGATTATACTAAGGTTTGGTGGCCCATTACAGCATGAAGAAAAGTTTTGACTTACTCTATGACACTCCAGGATGTTTTTTTTTTTTAATTTTCCTATAATGTGCTTCATTTCAAAGCAGAAGTTGAGTCAACTAATAGATTCACATTGCATAACAGAGAAAAAATGAAACTTCAATGGTAGATAATGTGGTGGTTTGAATACGCTTGGCCCAAGAAGTGGCACTATTAGGAGGTGTGAACTTTATGGAGGAGATGTAGCACTGTTAGAGGAGTTTGTCACTGGTGGGGGTGCGACTTGAAGCTCCTAAGCTCAAGCTCTGCCCAGTAGAGAAGAGAGATTCAGTATTCTTCTATTTGTCTTAGGAACAAGATGTAGAACTCTCAGCTCCTCAAGTGTCATGCCTGCCTGGATGCTGCCATGCTCCCACCTTGATTATAATGGGCTGAACCTCTGAACCTGTAAGCCAGCACCAGTTAAATGTTGTCCTTATAAGAGTTGCTTTGGTCATGGTGTCTGTTCACAGCAGTAAAACCCTAACTAAGACAAATAATGTAATTAAGATGAAAGAAAATATAAAGGTTAAGAAATAATATACAGAGATCTCTATAATTTATCTGTGATCAGCTGTTCACTAAAAATATTAAATAGAAAATTCCAGAAATAATGTTAAAAACAACTATTATCATGGTATATTGTTATAATTGTTATACCTTATTATTAGTTGTTGCTAACATTTTATTATGACTAATATATAAGTTTAACTTTATGATATGTATGTTCATATGGAGAAAAGAACAGTCACTACCTAATATTCTTGGGGAAATAGTTCCAGGATTCTGTGAACACCAGACTCTACCATTGCTCAAGTCTCTTAGTCCAACATGTGAGACACATATGTCCCAGGATAGCTATAAATTTTGCCAAAATTAAACCAGAAACTTATCACTAAGACTTTAGGGTGTGTGTGTGTGTGTGTGTGTGTGTGTGTGTGTGTGTGTGTGTTTATCAAGTGTGAACTCCGTAGATAACACGTCACAATTTTAAAAGGTTAACCAATTCTGAATGACTATAATCTATACTACAATGTGAGCACTTGTTAAGTGGCTGCTATACAAATTGACAAAAAACCTTCATACATTCCAAAGAGATAAAAGTTTCTGACAGTGTGCACAGAGTTTAATACTATCTCCCTTTGCAGGCATCTGTGAAACATTTCAGAACACATCTTTCTGGATATGCAAAACAGAAGTGAGAGTTGTGAATTGGGGCAAAAACTAGGCATTAAACTTTTAAGACAGTAGAGCCTGGCTAATGAATTACAAATAATTGGGCTTGGGCACAAAAATAAAATGTGGGTCAATCTTCTGTCCAATGGCAGGCTGGGTCAGAGGTTGATAATTTCTTATTACTGAAAGAGAGTTGAATCAGGCCATGGGTTACCTACTGCCAGCATCCCTGTGAAAGGCAACACTATATGGTAAGGGACAAGAGATTAGGAAGATGAGGATTAAGGATACATAAAAGTTATTCATTTAGGACTTGTTCCCTATACTTTGTAATAGATTCATATGCAATGCAAGTTTACCACACGTAGATCATCTGAGCACCGTCTAAGGCAGGGAAAGCATTGCAGTTCTCAAATTTTCTCCCGAGCAATACTTTCCTGAGGGCTGAGCCTCAAAGCCAAGCCTTTTATGTTCCCCAGTAAGAAACCAGAATAACAATGCAAGGCTAAGGGAACGATACCACATACTTCAAAATGGTACCAACTTATGCATAATTGGCAGCAAGTTTTTCCAAGGAGCAGAGGCCACAGAAGATAGTCACCAGAGAGATGTGCATCTTGAAAAATGTCTTTCAAAGCTGCCCTATTCTGAAGTTTTATACCTTCAGGGCCCCCTTCATAGCTAATTAAAAATATCATGTTTAATACAATAAAATGTTTTCAGTGCTTCATAGACAATGTAAAAAGCCTCGACAGATCACTGGAAGGTACTGAGAATTTTCTTTTTCATTCTTTTCTTTCCCTCCCCCCTCCCCCGCTTATGTATGTCTTAGAGTTTTATTTCTACTAAGAGACACCATGACCATGGCAACTCTTATAAAGAAAAACATTTTATTTGGACTGGCTTACAGTTCAGAAGTCTCATCCATTATTGTCATGGTAGGAAGCTAGGAAGCATGATGGCACACAGACAGACATAGTACTGGAGAGGTAGCTGAAAGTTCTACATATGGAAGAGAGAGTGACATTGGGCCTGGTTTGTGCTTCTTAAACCCCAAACCTCCCCCAATGACACACTTCCTCCAATAAGGCTACATCCACTTCAATAAGGCCACACCTCCCAATAGAGTCACTTTCTCCCTATGAGCCTATGGAGGCCATTTTCATTCAAACACTCACATGTACTTTCTAAGGAAGCTGAATATGGCCCCAAACAACCTATGAGTATCAGTAATTTCTCACTCTGAAAGAGTAGTTCAATTCTGTCTCAATAAAATGAAGGTTAGGTGTCTCCTTGAAGAATGCCTCAGATTTAGACTCTTTCCCTCTTTTTCAGGCAGTCATTTCACGTGACCTTCAGAATGGTACACAGGAAGAAAGAGGGACTGTGTATCCAAACTTTTACTCACATATTCAACACTTATTTCTCGAGCCTTCTTATAGCACCAGCTGTCCTGGGGAGGCCCTCAGGGTAGTAAGATCCCCAAAGAAAAGACGTTGTAAAGGATCAGGAAGCATAGATGCAGCTCAAGTGCCCACCTGAGACAATGAGAGAAACAGCTTTGCTTCTACAGTGGAAAAGAAAGTTCATGAAGGGAGCCAAAGTAGTGGCCAGGGGACACTTTGGGAGAGGGTGAAGATGAATGAGTACAGAAAAGTGTTCAGTTGGGGCCTCTGACGGAGTTTGGGAACAGGGATGTCTCATGTTCAATTGTCTGTCTGTATTGGCTTGCTACACGCATGATTCACCTCTTCTAAATCTACAGTGAGGTTTGGTTCCTAGCACCTAGACTTGGTAGATGACAACCACCTGTAACTGCAGTCCCAGGGCATTTGAAACCTTCTTCTAGACTCTTTAGGTACCTGTACACACACGTACACACACACACACACACACACACACACACACACACACTACACAATTTTAGAAAAGAAAACTAGTAAGGGAAAACTGTTACAAGCCATAGATAAACAGTAACATGACTTATGCCTCAGGACCAGAATCCAGTCTTCCTTACTGTGCTGTTGGCAATCCAGACGACCACTCTGGGCTTCTGTTATGTGAAGGGCTCTTCTCTACAGAAATTCTACCTAATATTTTGTGTCCGCTGTTCACAGCTTAAGCCACTTATTTCACGGCAAAATTTTCCTGTAATTTTTTTTTTAGACAAAATTGACATAAAAATGCAAATATAAACATGTGGTTGTCAAAACTTACAAATGAGCATGGTCCTGGTGATCAGTGTCTGTACCAGGTGTGTCCAGGTTATTCACACCTGAATCTAGGAGCTGAATAAGCGCACAGACTGTGAAGAGGCAAGGAAGTAGTAATCTAAGGCGAAGTCATAGATCAGAAAAATACTGTCAAGAGGGATAGCAGGCCCCAGATTATTGCATAGGGTTTTTTATTTTGTGGGTTCTAAAGCAGGGAGGTGATGGTTACTATGGGTCAAGAGTTAGTTAGCTCTCTATTTTGATTAATAGATTTGAGTTACATAACCCTGAAGTAGTTGTACATGCCCCTTCCCATAATACATCTTATTTTAGTCATGTGGATGTCCAGTTAAATATATCCATAACGACTATGCATGTTAACTAGTTATGAGTGGAAGAGAGATACAGTAGACACAGTTTGCCTTGCTGTACATATATCCCAACATAATCTGGGCCAGAATGAGCCCATTATTCTTATATATGAATTTAATTGAGAAACTATTCACACTTGATGGACTTCAAGGGACAAAAAACTTATTCTATTGTTTGGAATGAGTTATGTGTGCAGCCTGAAATAGGTTGGGGGTCTTAGGTTGCTAGGGTATTGTTAGGAGAAGGGTGTGTGTATATAGTACTTGCAGGTGGGAGTTCTAGGTTGCCAGACACATTATTAGAAGAAAAGTAAAGATACAACCCATGTAGTATGGACTCCCAAGTTGCTAAGTGATTTTCTGTACTTGCTTGCCTCAACCACACACATAACCACCAGTTTGATCATGTTGGGAAATGTAAACACCTTCAAGTAACCCCATTCTCAGTATGATTCCAAAGAACTAGAGTGGCGGCTGTGATTGTCCTGGTTGGTAATTCATTATTACTGTTAATCTCTTATTATACCTGTGGGCTAGAGAGATGGCTCAGCAGTTAAAAGCATTTTTGTTCTTATAGAAGATTTGGGTTTGGTTCCCAATACAAAATGATAGCTCACAACCATCTATAACTCCAGTTCCAAGGGATCCGACACCCTCGTGTGACTTCTGTGGGCCCTAGACACATAAACAAAGGCAGGAAAAATAGTCATACACATAAAAATAACCAATCTTTTAAAAAATCTCTTATTGTGCTTACTTTATCAATTAACCTTATGACAAGTACGTATAATGAAAAGATATTGCATATATAGGATTTGGATATCTATTTTTGGGTGTCCACTGTGGGGCTTGAAATGTTTTATCTATAGATTTTAAAGGAGTCTACTGTAATGAAATATTTTGAGATTCATCTACATCACTTCAGGTAAAATTAAAAAAACTAAAATTCATAATTTGGAACCTAAAGTTTATTGGTTTTAAAAATGAATAGATTTGGGATCTTGGAGAGTAAAGGGATATTTAGGTCAGCTGAGAGTCTGATCTTGACTCAAGCTGTGGAATGTGGTGGGATAGGTCATTAAAGACATTATTAACAGCAAGTGATTTAGGAAAGAGGAAGGAATAGAGGGAAGAGAGTGGGAGGAAGGGGCCAGGTAAGTGAATGGTCAGAAGCCTCCTCTTCATTTTCTGCTTTGTTCCAGTCCTACAGATGAAGCATAGTTGTACAAACAGATCTGTGCTTGGAATGTAAGAGGGGGGAGGGAACCAAGCAAGCCAGCTACTGCAGAAAAACAGGAACAATGTGTGTGCCTGAAATAGAAGGGCATGCCTCCCCTGTGGGAATTCTTGAGAACTCATCAGGCACAACTGCAGCTCTGACACTCAGACTGTGCACACAGGAGTCTGGCCTGGCTCTCAGCCAGTCACTTTCCTGCAGTATTCTATTTGTTCCAGTCCTTTCCTGGCCTAAGTCGCCTTGGAAATGAATGGGTCTATAAAATTAATGATAAAAAAGGCTGTACATGATACAGTATGACCATGGGCCCAGCCAAACTGTGGGCCTGACAAAGTAGGGACTCACTTCTAAGCACCATGTGAACCTAGATTTGCTTGAGGCAGTTCTGTGCCTTCCAAGGCCCACTCAGCCACGCCATAACATGTGCACTGCCTGATCCCCCACTCCAGCATCATCAAGGCCCTTCTGGGTTGCATCAGACTGCCAGGAACATCCAAACTCAGAGACATTTCAGAAGGATGGAGAGTGAACGAGTTATCTTTGACTATTTATAGCAAGCAATGCCATGCCAGTGGGAATCCTACCTGATCTCCTGATAGATTCCCATCAGGCATAGAGTTTTACATCTTTACCTGCATTTTTTATGACTGCAATTATTAATTATTATCAGAAGTATTTTTTTTCTTGCTAGGGTCAAGTGGATCCTCTGTTCTGTTCTTTTTTTTTTTTTGTCACTATATTTCTTTCCTGATGTACACTCAGGTCACTTTCTAGGCAAATGGATGCTTCTATCTACATGCCACCAAATCTCCCAGGTTCTGACATTGAGGGACAGCTGCTTTCCACTACGCTTTGGCCTCACTCAAACGTCACTTTGAAAATCAATGTACAATCAAGAGCTAGTGCATTGTTCCTTGCTCTAACTTGGCCACATTCCAATAAGGACAAACAGGAACACCAGTGAGATAAGAACAGATACCCACGAGAGTGGCTGGAATCCAAAAACAAGAAATAACAACTTTTTAAAAAGGGTGTGGAACAACTATCTTACACTGTCGCTGGGGAGTCATTTGAGGAGACAAGACACGGCTAAATATACTCTTACCATTGGAAGGCATTTATCCAACTGACTTGAAAGCTTATGCACACACAAAATTGCCCAAGCAAATGCTTATAGTAGTTTTATTCATAGTTGTCCAAACATGGAAGCAACCCAGATGTTCTTTAACATGATAATGAAAAAACACTCAGTGGTATATCCATACAATAGAACACTATTCAACGATTAAAAAGGGAAATGTCGTCAATCCAAATAGGAACATGAATGGATATTAAACACATATCAGTAAGGAAAAAAGACAATATCAAAGGCTATGTGCAATACTATATTAATTAGGTTTCTGTAACAGTTTGGTAAAGGAAAACAGAATAGTGTTCTTGAGGAGCTTAGGAAGAAAGAAGGCTAACCAGAATAAACACAAAGAATTGTTTTAGGGCTGGGAAACTATTTGGTGTGATATTGTAGTGGCAGACATACACTTTTCAAAACCTACAGAATTTTACAGTACGAAGAGAAGATTTTGAAGATATAGGGTAAGAAAGAAAGGAAGGAAGGAGAGAGAGAGAGAGAGAGAGAGGAAAAAGAAACAGAATAAAATTCTCTGCACCTTGAACAACTGGTTTAGAAGAAATTTTTTATTGGATATTTTATATTTACAGTACAGATGTCATCCCCTTCCCCCATTTCCCCTTCCTATAAACCTCTATCCTATACCCCCTCTTCCTTTATGCTTTGATACCATTTTGATTACATGCATGTAATAAGGTCAGTTCTAGGTTGAGGGCCTAGCAATACAATAGATGCAAATAGTCAAAGAAAAAGCAAGGCATTAAACCCAGTTACGTGAACACTCCCGTGATCACTGTTTCTAACGGTTTATTAGGATGACCAAAATATCTGAGCCTACTTCCCTGTCCTTGCCCAAGGTCATTTTCATGTCTGAAGCCTACTCCCTTGTTCTAGTCTAAAATGTAGAATTCTGTCTGAAATTACTTCTTTGTTCTGGCCTAATATTTAGGTTCCTGCCTGAGATTACTTCTTTGTTGTAGCCTACGATTTACTGAAATTACTTCTTTGTTCTAGTTTAATATCAGATTCCTGCTTGAAGCCTACTTTCTTGTCCTTGGCCAATGTCTTCTGAAATGGAGCGGTGGTCAGTTTATGGAAAATCAAGGCCTTGTTTTATCCAGAGGTGCAGTGGAACTGGGAGGCCATCACTACTATGAAGCTAAGTCCAGGAACATAAGGAACAGACTCAAGAGAGACCTGGTCTCCTTCAAGGTGATGGACAGCTTCACAGTGCAGCTGCAGCCTGTTCAGCCTGCTACATTTTCTATTCTTGACTTCCTGAGAACATTCTTTAAGCAAATCTTAGCTCCCTTCTCTATTTCATTTAAGCTAATCTGAGATGGCGTCTCTTCATTGTAGAATTACTGAGGTTATCTGTCTCCCCTGGCAGAGTGAAATACTTAGTGGTTCTTTCATAGAATCCAAGACCCAAATGCTGGGAAAGATATCTAGTGAATGACCCTCAAAGAGAGTCCACAGAGTCCTGATGGGATACACACATCCAGAATCCATAAAGCCTAACTATTTCTTCTTTTAAATGATTATTTATTTGTGTGTGTGTGTGCATGTATGTATGTGAGTTTAGTAAATGTGTGTTGTATCTGTGCATGTGTGCACAGATGCATGCATGCAAATGCATGCACCTATGAGAAAGTATGTAGCAGCCAAAGGACAAATCAGATATCTTTTTTTGTCACCTTTTGACTTATGTCTTTGAAACTGGCTCTCTAACTGAGCCTGGAGCTATTCAGCTATTCAGCAAGTGTTCTCACCTACTGAACATTTCTCCAGCTCCTAATTATTTTCATAATACAATTAAGCACATTATACCGAAATCATGACTAATTAAAGAGTCTAGTTAAGATGTAAGACAATTAGACTTTAATGTAACATAAATTTAAGTTTTGTTACTGTAACTAACTTTTAAGATTACAGACCCCAAGACTGAACCTACTACTATTATTTTACTAAATACTACCAAAGATATACTGCCAAAGTATACTCTAGTATATCCATCCTTATAGATTAGGGCAACTCTCAGAACTCATCAGAGAAGTCTCACTGGGCAGCAGATTGTGACTAACACAGAAGCTACTGCTGATCAAAATTTTCTATGGAGTGCTCAGCCACAAGAGGGACATCTATATCACCTCTCCTCCCAAAAAGCTCAGGGACCATTGAGATGAGGATGGAAAGATTGCAAGAGCCAGGGATCAGGGAGGATCACACAAGCTGTGCACTAGATCAGTCCCGATCAACAAGCTTTGAGTAGGGAAGAACTCATGAGCCTGTACCTCCTAGCAATGGAACTATAAACAGCCAATGGCTTCTGGAGAGAGGGAGAGTCAGTATTCCTTAATAATGTATCTCCTGGTAGGTCAACTCCAGTGAATGACCCTGTAGGCTTATATTTTCAAAATCTACTTTAATTATGGTTCTTTAGTGCTTCAACCTCTCTTCTAGCCCACTACCCGCCAGAGGTAGAGGAAAAAAGTTAATAGGAAATGGGGGTGGGGGTGGACCTGTTTAGAAATAGTTCTTTGGAGCAATTCCAATCTTCATTTTCAGCCGTCTAGTTCACTAGGCAAACACCAAACATGAATCAATAGCAGCAGCCTGATCCAGAAGAAACCACAAGGCTCTACCAATTGGCATGAGTCCATGGGAGCAGCAAGAAGCAGCCAGAATACCACCAGAAGTTCTTTGGTGCATTTTTCTCCACAAAGTCATGACAAGTAATGATCAGCAAAAAAAAAAAAGCAAGGCAAACAAATTCAAAAGCATTGTCAGCAAAGATCAGCCTCAGTGGAGCCTCATGAAAACCAGAAAAGAGATGCAAGGGGAACCAATGCAAGAGCGGCATCCATTGTCTGTTGGATTACACTTATATTCTTTCCAAACAGCACATGCCTCTCAAGGGTCCACTCCAGCAAAACATCATATGCCCTTCCACCAAGCAACTTCCAGAAAAATACCACATGTCTGTTCTCAGCAAAACATCCTCTCATGTGTCTGTGTCAGCAAAACATTCTCTCATAAGACAGATTCCAGAAAAAAAAATCGCATGACACAACTGCGTCTCTAACAAAACCAGAGATTCTCACTTTAGATCCCATACCATGAGTATGTAGGAAACATAAACTGGACTCCATGAGTCATTTTTAAGAAAGAAAGAAAAAGCAAGGAAGGAAGGAAGGAAGGAAGGAAGGAAGGAAGGAAGGAAAAAGAAGGAAGGAAGGAAGGAAAAAGAAGGAAGGAAGGAAGGAGGAAGAAAGAAAGAAAGAAAGAAAGAAAGAAAGAAAGAAAGAAAGAAAGAAAAAATTGGAGAAGGGTGAAAGGTTAGAGATAAATCTGAGGGGAGTTACTAGTGAGAGTGAAGGTGAATATGACTATATGATATACAAATATCAACCTTTAAGAATGGTCAAAATACACTGTATGACTATGTGAAATTATAAAAGAACTAATAAAAACATACCAAGATTTGGTTCAGTATTAAAAAGAATATTCACAATTATGTGAAAATGAGTTTCAAAGATGCCTGCCCATGTTCCACCCTTAAGACTCCATTATCTTCATGCACATTAACCAGTGCATGGAAAAAAATGGCAAGCAGAAGAGGAAAGAATCCAGATGTCTTCAATGAAGCAAATACTTTAATAATATCTTAGTTTTGATTTTGATCATCTGCATATTGATAGGTATTATCTAGTCCTTCAGGCATCTGTATGAAAGGAGCTTCCAATATCCAAAAGTTTGGGCATAACTAATCTAGTCTGGCTACTCACAGGGCTTGGGAGAGCTCTCTTTGAAGTACAGAGAAAGGTCAGAAATGTCAAGTACATCTCATTGGAATTTTTAGTGACTCATCCATACATTGACCTGAACGGAGTTTCTTTACAGTATTCTTCAATTGCTTCTACTTTTAGCAACCTAAGTCATATAAAAATGATGTCTTTATTAATGTGGTCACCAGTTTGAATAAAGCTTATTGGCCTCCCTTTTCTCAGGGAAGGTTACTCAGATCCTTCAATTCTTGCCTGTCACTGGTTCCTAAATCTTCCACTGCATACTTGGCCATGTGACCCATGCCAGTTTTTATCATTTTTAGATCCTTTCTTATGTCACTTTTAAGATTAAAAGGGCATATCTTAAAGGTTGATATTTGTCTAATCTAGTTCTGAAAAATGGCTGGGTTTCTACAATGTTAACCAGCTCCATGAATTCTAATCACTTTTCTCATTTTCCTAACAGAAGCAACTTAATGGGAGCAGTGTTGCCTCAGGCAAGGTAGGGCATGTTGGTGAGACCAGCTTCTGTCCAGGACAGGAGTGTGAGGTGGCTGACCACATCATACTGGTAAACAGGAAGAAGCAGAGAGCAAGATTAGAAACAGAGCCAGCTTGTAACCACCAAAGGCCACTTCCAAGTGCCTACATCTGCCAGCCAAACCCCATGTCTAACAGGTTCCACATTGTCCCAAAACAGCACCACCACCTGAGGACCTAATGTTCAAACTCACAAGCCTGGGGTGGGGGAAAACATTACTCATCCAAGCCATAGAAAATATAAGACTGTCTCCTTTGCTTGTAAGGACACAATTGTGGCCTTCTTAATGTTCCCTGATCCCTTGTGTCTTAACCATTCTCCACAAAAGGGAGACATTTACCTGTGAGTAAGAAAGATCCATGATTTCCATAGCTACAGTCACATGGTAAGCTACCTCAATCAGGTATTCCTTGCTAACAAACCATTTGATTGTTACATGTGATTTCCTTCATTTTGGCTTGTATGTGTAAGAAAGAAGACATTTTGATCTTGGTGATTGAATCATGTGTGGATTTTTTTTTTTTTTAATTTGATCTCATACTAACTAAAGGAAGAATAGTATGCATGGGTCTTCCTCAAGTTGAGATGATTTCTTTGTATTTAGTCTTTAACACCTACTAATTATATGTGGTTTTTTGGGTACAATGTCATTTGATATGTGTGTGAAAAGCAGTGATTTTTACATCATGGCAATTAGCATTTCTAGCTCCTAAAGCAATAGTCATTTTTCTGTGTTGGGAATCTTTGAATTCTTCTCTTCTAGTTCTTCAAAAAATATGTAATAATCCTCTTCTGTGGAGCAGGCCTCAACTCCTATCAAGAGAGTTGTTGGTTATGCCCAGTCTTGCCATTATTGCGCCTGTGGCTTGGCAGGCCACTCATGCAGAATTCAGCACTGGTATAAACCATTGGTATCTTTTCTCCCACAACAGTGTTCATAGTTCTCCCAGCATCATTTAAGCTAGTCATCTGGGGTGGCTGGTCAATTCAGGACTGATTTCTCTTATAGACACATATATGGTGTCTTCAGCAACATGTTCTTACCATCTAGTTATAGTGGGCAACTAAGGGCAACAACAATAACCCATGCTGTTTGGTGGCCTGTGGGGTCTCCCTGACCAGTACCTACAGAGAGGTAACCTGTGCCCCGCACTGAGATTTTAATTACTAGCCTCTGTCTCTTAGAATGAGCATTGTTCGATGGTGCGATTTTCTGTTATTTCATTTTACCCTTTTCCTCCAAGTTGTCATGATGCTTTATCATAGCAATAAATTAATAAATTAATAAAGAAATTGGTCCTAGAAAGGAGGCTATTGCAGTGACAGACCTGACCATGTATTTTGGGGGAGGGTTGTGGAAAGACTTTGGAACTTTAGGCTAGAAAAGCCAGTAAGTTCAAACTGTTTTAAAAGCTACTTTCAGTAGTTTAGACTTGAGGGGTTTTGTAAGGCTTCTTCACACACCCTTAGCTTTAGTTATGTCAGCCTCTTCTTGTCCTTTTATCTCTACACACACACACACACACACACACACACACACACACACACACACACACCATTCTCTCCCAGATCAAGCTTGTAGTTTCCAGCATTTACCTTCTTTTCTTTCATGTTTTATGCTCCAATATCCTCTCATGTTACTTTTAAAACCATGGGTTTCAATACCATGGGTTTTTACATATTATTGTCATGCACACTTCATGCTGATCATGCCTTCCCCGGCTCCCTCATTTTTCCATCCCCATCAGTCCTCTGCTGTTTGAAGGGAGATGTGATCAGAGTTCCTGAAGGAAGTTGCAATAGGGCGGTGAGGGGTACATATGATCAAAATGAATTGTATATATGTGTGATATTTTCAAAGAATAAGTAAATAAAATATGTCTATAATAAATTATAAATTATGGTGCCATACTCCAATGTACTTAAAAATAAACTAGAAGGTTATATTACACAAATCCATAATTTTCACATTTGGTGAGAAGCTTGCTGTGATTTTAAGGTCAGCCTGGAGCTACAGAGGGGACTTGAGACTTGTCAGGGTCTAGCCCTAGCCCTAAGCTTTAAAATGTAAATGTTTGAATCAGTAAACTTTGAGCAAATATGAACTCAGGGTGCATATCCTCTGGCATCAGTCTTGATATCCAACACTTCTTTGGACAGACATTGGGAATGCCCTATGAACATGAGAGTGGCCTAGGAAGATGTATGTTATAAGAGGAGTAGTCTGGAAGAGGTGCCAAGGCATCCCCTGTCTGTTCAGAACAAGATCCAGTCAGGCAGTGGTGGTGTACCTCTTTAATTCCAGCACTTGGGAGGAAGAGACCGGTGGATTTCTGAGTTTGAGGCTAGCCTGGTCTACAGAGTGAGTTCCAGGGCAGCCAGGGCTACACAGAGAAACCCTGTCTCAAAAAACAAAAACAAAATAATAATAATAATAATAATAATAATAATAATAATAATAATAATAGAACAAGACCCATACAATGACAGGCATTGGCAAATGCTGCAGTTCACATTCCCACTGATTCATGGTCTTGCCTGTATACACGACATCTACAAAATAGTGGACAAACTAACTTAATTAATTAAAGAATATGTGTATTTTGTCATTTTGGGAGTGCTTACAACCTTTAAAAACTTTATAAAAGTAATAACAGCTTAAAATTTGGGGGAGAATTTAATTAGCTAGCTATGGAATTAATTCAAAGGGATTTTAGTGTTACCATCCTTAAACTATTTGAGTGATTGACTAAATCTACTAACACTTAATGCTTAAGGCAAAACAGACTGTGTCACTACTCATAAAACTTTTTAAAAGCCAACATATTACGAGTGACTTTGAAGACTATAGGCATGTAAAGCATGGGTGTGAGTTCAGAGGACACCTTAGATACTGTACCAAAGTCAGATGGAATGGAAATAGGTAAGAAAAGACAAATAAAACACTGCTGAGCTGTAGTCTAAAAAGAAGATTTTAAACTGAATTTGTGCTCCTAATTTTCACCAACTTCCCAGAACCTCTTAGTAAACGTAATATCATTTGGTGTCAAATTAAGTCTTCAAGAATAAATAGAGATCCATCCAGGGTGCTGCTCAAGCTATTAGAGACATTTGAGACTGCTCTAGGGGTGTTCATTGGCCTCCCAGTCCACTCACTGTTCATGGGAACTTGGCAAGGATGATCCACCGCAGAGATAGGAGCGGTCTGACATTTTCCTCATAGGAGAGCAATCTCAGCTTGACCTTTCCAAAGATTGTGGCTTCCCAAGAATGAAGAACCTCCCTGGGGCTTCACAGAGATTGAAATGGAATGACTACTGCTATGTATGGTTATACACGCCCAGTAATAATTTATTAATCTCCCTATCTCCAGTCTCATTTCCTGGCATAATGTCCTTATTAGGCTTCAGGAAGGTGTCAAAAAGGGTTAGTGCAATTCAGATTAGATTCAAGAAGAATTTAAAGTCCAATAAATTGTTTAAAGGCACAATCCTTTATGCAATAGTGGGGGAAACAGGCTGGGAATGGAAGATCTCATTAATTTTATGAATTCACTTATTGTGAGGCCCAGGGCCTCTGGTCCTTGGTATACAGATGGGTCTAATTTCCATATTCACTATAGAAAGTCAATTAAAGAATATGTTCTATCATCCTTTCAAAGACATTATCTACTGTTGTATATTTTGCCTAAATCTAATGGGCAAATCTCAGCATCACTTCACATCAAGCCCCCTCTTGAAAACTCTGCCAAGTATAATAAAGACAGTCACCATTTTTTTGGATGGATCCAGGGAGTGAGATGAGAATGTCCCTCAAAAGCTCATATATTTAGATGTTTAGTGACCAACGAATGGTATTATTTGAAAGGATTAGAAGGATTTGGAGGTGTGGCCTTGTTGTAGAAAGTATGTCACAGAAGGTGGGTTTTGAGGTTTCAAAAGCCCAGGGCCAGACCCAGTCTCTCTCTGACTTGGAATTAGGGGGTAGCTTTTAGCTATGCTCTAGTGCCTGCCTGCATGCCACTCTATTCCCATTCATGATAATAATAAACTAAACTTCTGAAACAATAAGCAAGCCCCCAATTAAATGTTTTCTAGCGAGACTTAAAGTGTTTTTGTAATCACAGGGCTTTACCAACACATTTTCTTGGCACAGGACCTGATTCCCAGAAAAACCAATGTGGTTAGATTTATCTTGGTGCCCTTTAGTTTACTCCTTCATTAATCTTTTCAGTCTATAATTAAGGGATTTATTATTTTCCTGTCAGGAGAAGAAACAAATGGTAGACACATTCATACTGGACTCAGTAGCCTAAGTGTTTGTCCCTGCATGACAATTATCTCTGCCTTTTGGCTTCCTGTCTAGAGGAATAACTCAGTGCATAACTAGGGGGCTGTTCTTCATGCTTTCTACTTACCGTTTTAAGTAATATTTTTATTAACACTTTGAGAATTACATACAAAGTATTTTGATAGCATTCATTCCCCTCCCCCAATTCCTCCTGATTTACTCTCTGTTCAGCCAAATTCATGCTTTCTTTCTTTCTCACCCTCAATTCTGCTGTCCCTTTTCCTCTCTTCAAACATAAAGTCTCACTAGTGGTGGTGTGAGGCCTAGCCGTCAGTGTGGTCAATAAACCAGGAGTCATAACATTAAAAAAACTAACTTTCCATCTCCTAGTAGCTATCAAATACCAGTATCTTCTCAGCTTGTAGTAGGCTTCACACCCACCTCCCTTCCTCCATGCTGAGATTTATTTATTTTTATTTTTATTTTTATTTTTATTTTTATTTTTATTTTTATTTTT
>JANHMN010000017.1:22979259-22990066 GCA_030674055.1 Rhabdomys pumilio | reverse complement strand
TTTTTATTTTTATTTTTATTTTTATTTTTATTTTTATTTTTATTTTTTTGTCTGCCTTGTGCTCGCAATGGCCTCTTGAAATGTTATAATCATTGTGAGTTTATATGTTCACCTTGTTGTGTCAAGAAAAAATTGGATGCTCACGTCCTCTATGGCCATGCTCTATGGGAATCGATCTCCCCATTCCACACTTTGAAAAACACCTCCTAGCTGAGTCAGGGTTACTTCAGACCTCCTTTTCTTAACCTTTCTCATCTTCTTCTGTCTATTGTCTGGAAATTACTGCCTATTGTGTTGTGTCCAGTTTTCCAGTTATTTTTGGCCCCTGCTCCTAATTCCATTTGAGTGGAAACTAACCACAAAAGGAGATTTGCTACAGGTTCCTAGGGAGGAGCCCTTACTTTCCTTGGAGTGAGATGTGCTTGCAGCTCGAAGCAGTTGAGGATCTCAGGTGACCAAGTGCATTAATAGGAAAGGGATAGATGTGTAGCTCACACTGAATACAGTCTCAGATGGCCAAGCTTTCCTTGTGTACACCCGCCTCATCTCTATTTGACTTTTATTTGGTATGTGTGTGTAAAATGAAATTTCACTGAGTGTTGTAGTCTGCCCTCTGTCCTCACCAAACTGTTCAATTTCAGTTTATACTGTAGTTGACATCCAAAAGACATGCAGCCAGTCACGTCACTGATTGATTCACAAGCTCTGTCCTATCTTCCCTTAAACTTCTACTTTGGTCTTTTATATTATTTTTTACTTACATATAGGCATTTCTTTTGGAGGCGGGTGGTCACCTTTTGCAATTGAAAGATTTTGTTTCTTTCTCTAGTTTGAGGTTCACCATTTCTGAGCTTATTATTTACTGACTTTCTCAGAGTCCCTGGACTCCTGCTTCATCTCACCCAAGTTGATTGGGGAGGAAAAAAAAAGATGAGTCAGCACACTTGCCATCTACTCACCACGTTCTTCTTCCCCAGACTGTCTTGTTTCTAGACTCTCCCGGAACCAGCTTCTAGATTTTTCTGTACTATAGAGTTCAGGTCTCTGGTTGGCCTAAGCAATTTTCCTTGCTTCAGCCCTTCTCTCCTCTCCACTGAAGCCAGACTATGTTCTTGTTGCAAGGTGAAATGCCACCCCCCAAAAAAGCTAGACAGACTTCACAGGGTGGCAACAAAGAGTACCATATACCTCTGGCATGAGGTTGGTTGAAGAAGAAGGGTCAGTGAACAAGAGGGCTGAGAAAGTGGATCCCCAGGAGTTAGTGAGAACCCAGGAATTCCAACTAACAGTGGAGATTGTTATTTCTTGGAGCCTCTCTAGTCCCCTTGGTCTGCTTCATCTATACTCTCTGCATCTTAATGTTGAATTCAGAAACCACCCAAGCCTACAAGACTTCCTAGAAAACAGATGAGATCCTGAGATGAATATAGGGACTCTAACAGTGTGCGTGAATGTTCAAAGCAGTTGTCCTAGAGGTGGGTTGATATTTTCACTGTTCTAAAAATCTGACCATCTTTGCTGGACATGAGGCTGTTTGCATCAGTGAATACTCTTTGGCTGTACCATTTCTCCAGAAAAGGGAGTTTCTCTGTGCAGTGCAGCCTGAATCGCTTCCATAACTAGAGTTCAGTCTTCCAATTATTTGCATGCATAATGTCTGGGTGGGAATCAAAAGGCTTTGCCTAGGCAGCCATAATAATTGGACATGTAGTGACAGGGACTGAATGACTAATGTCTTTTATTGTGGAATTTTGGCATTTTTGCCATCATGGGGAATTTTTTTTTTTTTTTTTTTGGATAAGCTTCTGCTTATCCACAAAAGAAATATTTGCAACAGTGATTCGTACGAACAATCGGTCTCACTCAGATACTCAGATACGTCAACACTATTTAGTCAGAGCCCTTTTCATCAATTCATCTTGAGCCAGCTAAACACTTTGCTCTAAATGCATGTTGGTTTTCTGTGAAACTAAAGTCAAATCTCTTAGATACAGCAAGTTGAAGCTCATGTATCTTTCTATGAAATTATCCCAGAGGTGTTCATCTTAAGCCTCCCTGCCCCCATACCAGAAGCAAGGGTGACTCGGGAAACTGCTGGGGGCTTAAAGAAGCATTTATCATCATCTGAAATTGTCTTTTATTCTTGTGTTCTCTGCACACTTAAGGCTTTTTATCTGTGACATGCAAAATATGACTTGCTCCATAAGACAAGTATTTAAGACACTTGACTTTCTGTATGAGCTATTCAAAGGGGACAGAACTGATGATGATATCCATGTCAGACTGACCTTGACCGTACAGATGTGGGTGTTTGAGGGGTGCTGAGGACAATGCAGGGAAGAGGTCATCTTTTGGGGTACAGAGTGCATTAACGTTAAAACTGTATTGTCACTGAATGAGAGCCTTGTTGCTCCTTATTTATGGAAATGGATGCTTTCTTTTTTCCCCAGCCAGATTCCAGCATTGATGTCTGAAAGCTATTCAAAATATCTGAGCCCTCCCAGATGCCAATCTCTGTGAGTATAAGACAGGAAATGCAAAGTAGTTTTGGCCCAAGCACAAAAATGTGGAGCAGAACAGAGAGTCTTCTGTGGAATGACCTTTATTAATTTTGTGTCATTTCAGTCTAGGTGTTGACCACAAGTGACCAACCAGTTCCTGTGGAAGTTTTCACTGGACACTTTGGGAAAGTGACAAAGTTCTCTTGCGTTTACTTAAGCAAGGACATGAAGTAATTGGAAATATGGGTTGGTCACAGAAAACTCTGGGGACTCAGTTATATCTCTAACACCCCCACTTCCTCTCCATCACAACAGCATTCTTGCTATGCTACAGGTGCTTTCTCCATGTGGTGTTAAGGAGGAAACTTCCCTATGTTCAACTTTGGCCACATTGAATCAGGTTAGAAAGAAAAACTGGTCACTATGTGTAAAACATAGGCTTTGCCTACCTCTGCCCTATTGATACAATCCAAATCGATCATAAACTGTCTATGCTTTCTGATCTATGACCATTCACATATGGTCATCGTATTAATGGTGATATTAATAGCTGCTTTAGTCAGCTTTCTGTCACTGTGACAAAATACTTGAAATAAACAACTTATTCAAAAGAAAGGTTTATTGCCCTGTTTGCTTGACCTCAGATCTTTTATGCTGGGGACAAGGTACAGCATTATGATGGGGAGCACATAGCAGTGGAAACTGTTCTCCTCATAAAGATCAAGAAGCAAAGAGAGAGAAGGGGCTATGTTATCCTTTCATAGGGATGCCTCTCCATGACCTATCCTCACCACAATGCCCCATCCACACTAGGTTCTAACTTCTTCAAGTAGGACCATGGGCTAGTGGCCAAGTCTTTAATATGGTGGCTGAAGTAGGGGGCTATATCCAAATCATGGCAGTGGTTAAAACAAAGAAAACAGCAAGAAGTATTCTAGTCCACTGCGGTATTTACTCTTCTTACCACTGTGATAGAAACATAAGGGAAGAAAGGCTTGTTTGGTTTCATAATTTTTGGGCATATCAGCCCACCATGTCAGGGAATGCATGGGCTGGCAGCTTTGTGGCAGCCTGAGCTCAGCTTATGGCATGGCTTCTTACTTCTTAGAGAATCACAAATCAAAGGGAAGACACCAGAAACAGGGCTCAACTATCAGTATAACAATTGTCCCTCAGCCTACATCTTTACACAAGGTAAGCCTGACATCCTCAAAGTTCCACAGCCTCCTAAAGCAACACCACCAGCTAAGAGCCAGGAGTTCAAACATGTAGGCCTGCAAATGTTCAGATTCAACTATCATCCACCTATGCTTTCCCTACTCCGGAAAAAGTAGAATTTTATGACTTTGTGACATGTTTTCCCATAGTCTTCTAAAGTAGAGACATGGTAAAATGCAGCTGAAATCTAAAATGTGATTTCTCTCAGGGTAGGACAGAAGGCTCATTCATCTTGGATTCCCTAACAATGTCCTTCACATCTAGGTACTTAACAAATTCTCACAGAATTAAGTGGAAAATGCCCTAGTGATAAGGAAAACATGAAGTCCATGGTGCCCACTACAGATGCATCGCTCACTGTAGAAATGGGAACAGGTGGTTAAATCCTGCGATAAGGATGCATTGCCACAGAAAGACAAGGGTCTGGAGTCACTGTGTCAAGGGACAACAGTGGTCAGCCATACCAGAGCTCTTACATGGGGCAACCACTAAAAGACTTTCTAAGCAAATTTGGAACTGTGAGCAAGGACCAAACATCAGAAGAAGTAGGGAATGCTTGTGCTTTGAATGCTCTGCAATTCTTGGAAATTTATTGGATTTCTTTGGTTTAAAGTTCTCATGACATTCTATTAAATTTAACATTATCACAAAAATAACACCATACCAAGACAAGGTAATATCTCTATGGAAGGCAAGTATGATGCCCAAGGTTGTGCTCTGAATGTCACACATCAGATACATGAATGAGTGCACATGTGAATACACACACACACACACACACACACACACACACACACACACACACAAGTAAATTTAAATCAAAATTCATGCTATCCAGGAAGCTAGTTTCCATTAGCATGAGTTGTATAGTTTTGCACATGGAGACGCCTCTACCATGGGATTGCAGATATAGATCTTTCACTAACAGTATTTACCTAGCACACATAAAGCCTCAACTTACATTCCCCGAACTACATGAAACAAGAGTGGTAGGAAGTACATACCTATAATCCTGTGACGCAGAAGATGGAGTTGGTAGGTTCGACGGTTTAAGGTTATCCTCAGGTGCTTTGTGAATTTGAAGCTAGCCTGAGATATATAAGATACCCAGCCTCAAAAAGAGGGTTTGGGGGAGATGGAAAAAGATTTCAGCAGTGTTTATCGACTAAGGTTTCTGCTGATAAGCCTGATGATCCAAGAGTGATTCCCCAAAACTTACATGGTGGAAGGAGAGAACTAAGTCCTGCAAGTTGTCCTCTGATCTTCACACAATCGCCCCATTTTCAAAAAAAAAAAAAAAAAAGTGAAGAAAATCCTACCGACAATACTCAAATACTCAAAGACCTCTTTATTCTGCTGCAAGTTGTCATGGAGGTTTGCCTGGATGGACACCTCTACTTGATCCATTCCCCCTCACAATACTCAAGCAAGCCTGGGCCCTTCATTCATTGAGTCTTCATATTCTAATTTTGATGGGAGGTGATGTCAACTTTAAGATATAAGGCCTGGTGGTTATTCAAGGTGACTGGAGTGTACCCTTGGAAGGATTTCAGGACCCTATTTCCGTGGCTTACTGTTTAGCAATGTGACCACTCTCTCTTACATATGCTCTTACTATCATTATCTTCTGTGGGGTGGGGACAGTTAACCTCAGCATGGCTTGCACCTGTTTGGACTTCCAGACTCCAAAACTGTAAGCTAATAAATCTATTTTCTTGCCTATTTGGATATTTTATTATAGTAACAAACCCAGAGAACTATCTTCTCTGTTGCTTTTCCTTCCTCCTGTTTAAGTACTGTCCCTCCAACCCTCACTCATCCCGTGCTCGTTCCTCCTAGGACTCTGACTCACAGGTCTTCCACACAGACCCTGAGCCTGCAGCACAGCCTAGTGCCTAGTAGTGCCCAGCTCAGAAAAGGGTGCAGTTTACATTCTCTCTGGCTGTATAACAAACTATCCTGAGTAGGGGCATAAACAACGGCTGCTCATCATTCCCCACAAACTTCCCTGAATTGGGCAATTCTTCTGGAAGGTTTTACTGCTGGACTCAGCTGAGGTCTGGCTGGGGCAGAAGCTCCAACACAACCTCTTTTCCTATGTGGCCCCCTCTGGAAGGACAGTAGGACTTCTCACATGGGAGCTGTCCTCCAAGTGAGGAGGGAGTGGGCCATTGGTGCTCAGAGCCTTAAGCTGGGAGGTCCCAGATGTCATTTTTACTGTACCCTGTTCTCAGGGATGGCAGTCTTTTTCCTGTAATGACCAGACCAGTATTTTAGCTTTGAGAGCCCTGTAGTCTCTGTCCTGCTACTCACCTGAAGCAAATAGAATTGAAAACAGCCACGGGTGTACAGATGGCAATAATTAAATTCACGAAGCTAGACATTCCAATAAATCCTTACTTACTGGAGCACGTCGTGGGCTCGGTTAGCGTGCTGGTCGTACTGTGGCCAAAGTTGTCTGGAAGTTGGCCCAGAGTTGAGGGAGAAATGGTGTAGGTGGATCATAAGGAAAAGGCCTAATCATGAGTGTGTCCAGCAAGAGGCACAGGGTCTTGTGACTAGTAAAAAACAGAAAAGCACGTATAGTCCACCGCAATGCTGGGGGCTGATAGTACTGAAGACTCACTGTGCTCCTCAAGATTGGACTAGAAAGAAGGGAGAGCTGGCTTTGGGGCATCTTTTGTATCTTAGCTCCAATAAAGGTATAGGAGAGACATCATGCCCAAAAGAAGGATTGCCTGATTCTGAGGCAGCTGTGTCCCCAGCTGCAGATACCCCTAATAGCAGGCACATGCTGTGAAGGGAGGCTGAACCTGAACTGAGGGACTGTAAAAATGTGGTTTATGGAAGCTTCTGTGCCCCTTCCTTCCTTCTCTATGTGGACACTCATGGTTTTAAAGTGCTAAGTTATCAGGCTCAGGAAGTTGGGGATTCGTTGGTTTGTCTGCCCCTTGTGGCTCTCCTGTTAACTATTAATACACATTTATAAATGGATAACTACATCCCACATCTTCATTATTATTAAAGAGGTTTAAAATGCATATAAACAAAAACTACTATGTGACCCCAGCCATTACCCTGGTAGGGATTCACTGGAGAAATGTCTCCACACAAAGACATGGACATACACATCAACAACAGCTTTATTCATTCTGGTGACCAGATAGACAACTTGTGCTTGTTCATATGGTTCTGCCACCAATAAAGTTCACTAAATAGAAGACATGATTAACACAACCTGGAAAGTTTTGAGAACATTATATACGAAGACATTAAATACAAAAGAAGACACCCTGTGTAATTCTGTTAGATGGGGTTTCAGAAAAGACAAACTATACTTGTAAGAGGAAGAAGGGAGGGAGTTGCAAAGGGAATCAGGGTCACTTCAGGGGTAATGAAAGCATCTGTCTTGCTATTGTGGTGATTGCAGCCGCCAACATTCATCGGGTCACATAGTTTAAGAATGCAGTTGGTCACCCTTCAGTTATACCTCAATAACATAACTGTAAAATGTAGGTGTGATTAGATAGAGTTTTTAAGCTTCACCAGTGGATCAAGCAAAGCTGTATGTATTTCTTACATGAGCAGGGGCAACTCAATGGACCCTCTCCAAGGACTGGGGTTTCCCAGACTACATTAATGAGTGATACTCAGGCTCCATCCCACAAGAGGAGAAACAACTGTGTGATTGTACAGGCCCTGAGGAACCTATCATTCTTGTTTGGTTACAGGGGCTCTTCTGCTCCTACAAATAGAGACAAGATAATAAAACCTCAGTTGTCGACCCATAACACAGTCCTCAGCTGTTGGAGTTGGTGTGTCTCCTGCATTGGGGGATACTCACCCCTTCCTTCATCACGAGGCAACTCTCCAGGGATGAGAGACAGTAAATCATAAATGGCGATGTGGGTAACTCAGTGTGCATATCCACAGCCAGCAACTCTCACCACTATGTCAGGAAAAATGACTGCCTCCGTCAGCACACAACAGGGTCAAGAAACAGAACAGGAGCTAAATGTCCTAAAGGCAGTTCCTGAGCCACTTAGAAGTCACATGCCATTCTAGACTCAATGGCAGTGTAACCATCAACAGGAGAGAGAATTCCTGTGTCAATATCCTGAATGAGATACTTGGCAGAGTCTGGAGATCAACAAATATGGTTCAGTCGCAGCCCAGAACCCCATTTAAAGTAATGAAGTCTCTCCAAGGTGCTTCATATCTAATGATTTTACAAATATTTGTCACTCTTGTTTAAAACAACACTAATCTTGCCTTTCAGAGTCCTTAGCATGCAGATGCTTGAAAGACTTTCAAATAGCTTACAAACTGTAATTATGGGTTTTTCGTTTGTGTGTTGATCTTCAGTAGAAGGTCCGCCTCCTGAGGACAGGACCCAATCAGACACTGACATCATCGAGTCTGGATCTGTGCTTAACACAAAAATACAGACCGGATTGCTAACGTTTTATCTAGAAGGTAGAACACACGGTGAATGTTGGGAGCTTTAGATGCTAGGAAAACTGCTGAATGACAAAGCTTGGACCCTGGGAGTCCCTGCCTATAAACAGGGCTCTATCTTATAGACCCTGTGAGAACCAGGGGGTTAAACTGGAAATCATGTTGAATAAACGATTAGCTTTAGATTTCAGGGGCAGCCATGGTCTCTTGTGGGTTCCTGGATGGTTATGGATGCACTTGATGTGAGTGATGTTGCCACTACTCACCTTCCAGGAGTAGTGGCAATTATACTAATGCATTAGCAAACACATGGAGGTTTCCTATGGCTTATAGATTCCTCATCTCTGTCACTCATCATCAACCAAGATGTAAAAACATTATCTGAAAACTTCCAAAAATACAAATTTCATGTTAATTGTACACTTATCTGATGAAATCTTGAGCCATCCTATCAAATCCAGACCAGAACATGAGTCATCTCTGTCTAGATACATATGATACCCACACTTGTCAGTCATTTGCTAGCTGACTAGGTGATGACATCTCGGAGCTTATGATTTTAGGATTCTTTTAAAAACTTTTTTTTAACTTAATACAAGTTCTCAAAGTGCAAAAGTAGTGATGCTGACAAATCAGAAAAGCTAAAGAAGCCCTAAAGTTCGCCTGTAAGTGAAAAGATGAACATTACCCACAGGAATGTACAGTATACACAGAGTTTCGTGCTCTCTGACTGACTGGGAGAACTGCTTGGGTTTTCCACTGTGCTCTTACACCTCTTGAAGGGACACATCCAGGGAAAACAAGACGAGGCTTCCTGGTGGGGAGAACTCTGAGTCTCATCTGAAACTATGCCCATCTGTTTTCAGAACTCTGCTTCAGATGTTAAAAATTAAAGTGGACGAGACTGGAAACTAGCCCCAGAGAAGCCTTCTTGTTTCACTAAAGACCCTTGCACAGAAGAAAGCTATTTCTTCTGGAGCTCATAGACTGTCTCTAGGTCTCCTGACTCTAGATTCTCACTCACACTAAGGCGCTGAGGGTCTGGTCCACTACTAGTTAGATCCTGGGCACAGATACTTAAAACAAAGTCTTCTGTTAGATTCTGTGTTCAGACAACTTTAGTCAGTGAATTCTAGGCTTGAACATTAAGAGGTAATATCTGCCCTTAACATTAAAAGGTAATATCTGCCCTTAGATCCTCTACACAGACACTCAGGGCAGGCTACTACTACCTGTGGGGTCCTGAACACAGACATTAAACAGACCAGGCCTGCTTGTGGTGTCCTTGGCACCACTTCACGAGAACCTTCAGAGAACCCCTCTGTCAGCCTTCTACAATAAGAACTTTGTGTGCCTCAATATTTTTTTAGACTAAAACAAACTTTCTATCCGATCCACCTTTGGCTTCAGTTAGTCATTTCAAACGGCAAAAGTTAAAATTCCAGCATGGAAACTGTCTTAACCAACAGGAAGGGGTTTTGAGATCCCATCACTAAGCAGGCAGTTTAACACCAAAGTGCTTGGAGGACTGACTTAGCCAGTTGCTAGGGCGGGTCTGTGGCAGGGCTCGTTCCTCAGTCCAGTGAGCTATGATAACAAATTCCATATCCTTCTCTAGCATCAAATGTATAAAAATAAAGATGAAGTCATATCAAACAATCTCATTTATACACTACCTGCATGCATTCTTAGCCTGCCTTTACTCTTCAACTATTCATAGTGTGGGTCTGCACAGTGATTTAAATGAGAGGCTCTCTTTAATCTTTTAATCTTGAAAACAGAGGGGAGCTCTTATTTTCATGGGACAAAAGAGAATAAGACTCATAACAAAATCTATAGCAAGCATGGAAAGTATAGAACGCACAAAAGGCTTTCAAGAACAGAAAAGAAAGGCTACTGCAGCCCGAGGGGGGAATAGGAAAAGCCTCTTGAGGAGGCTGCACTTGAGCAGGGCTTGGAAACATGGTGGGTATGACAGGTTAAAGGAAGCATAACCTCTTTGAGATTCTCCCATTGACCCTTCACTGGATGCCATCAGTCCTGTGGTTCTTAGACCAGTAGAACGCAATGAAACTGATTTGTGCCTGTTTACAGGTTAAGACTTACAATCATGGCAGCTTGCTTTTCTTGACCTCTGGAATAGCTGTGTTTGCAAATGCTCCTTCTGGGAGCCGAAAGCCACCAGGCTTGAGGCGCCACAAGAGGGCACCTCAGTGTAGTTCAGCTCCATCATGCCACTAGACAGATGAGTGTAGCTGTCTACCTCAGCCCCTCTACCATCCAAACAATATAAGAGGTCTCCAGCAGCACTTCGCAAAAACAGAAGAACCACCTGGATGAGACCACCTCAGACTCCTGACTCTCAGGACCAAGAAGCATGAAGAATATGGGGGTCCTAAATCACCATGTTTGGGGGCACAGTTGAAGCAGTGGCTGGGAAGTGGGGTTCTGACTAGTAGTGAGGAAAGAATGTCCTATCAGAAAGCGGCATTGGTGCAGGCAGAGCTGTGGAGCTATGAAGGCACTGAGAATAGATTCAGTAGTTAAACTGGGGTCGCATCCAAGTTGTATATTGTGTGGCTATGGAATGCAGTTGTATATTCTATGGCAGTGGAATGCAGTTGTATATT
>JANHMN010000017.1:22958649-22979249 GCA_030674055.1 Rhabdomys pumilio | reverse complement strand
TGGAATGCAGTTGTATATTCTATGGCAGTGGAATGCAGTTGTATATTCTATGGCAGTGGGGTAGCATTAAGGTCCTACATTTTAATGAATATTTATAAATACATTCTGGAGAAGACTAGAATGATGCACCATGGTCTTACTTTCTTAGGTCTGGTATAACAGTATATTTTAAACTGAGAAGGTTGTAAGCAACAGAAGTTGATAGCCCACAGTTCTTGGTGTTGGCACATCCCAGATCAAGGCAACAGGAGAATGAGTAGCTGTTGAGGGCTCATCTTCTAGTCTATAGGTAGCACCTTCCTTCTCAAGCTGTCTTCCCAAGGTGGAAAGGGATAAGGATCTCTCTGGAGGCTTTTATAAGGACCCACCTCTATTACCCTGGGGAGTAGGATTTCAGTATATGACTCTTATAGGTATGCATGCATGCAGACCTGGGTCCTATATACATATCACAACTGGAGGTTCGTGGTGTGCATGGATTCCTGGGAAAAGAGTAATCTCTTGTAATTCTTTTGAAAAGTATTTTTAAAGATGCATTTTATTTTTATTTTTATTTTCTGTGTAATTTTTCATGTACATGCATGCATGGGCATGGCATACATATCTGGTGCCCATGAAAGCCAAAAGAGGGCATTGGATCTCCTGGAACTGAAGTTACAGTTAGTTATGAGCTGCTCCCTGGGTGCTAGGACTGAGCTAGGGTTCCCTGCAAAAGAACAAGGACCTTAACCTCCGAGCCATCTCTTTAGGCCCCTCACTAAGCACTTTAGGACAAACCTCTTACCCTGTATCATTTTACCCATAAACCTTTCAGGCTGCTATCGTACAGATGTGAAGGGATTTCCCACAACCTACAAAAATGGCGATCCTGGAATGAGTCTATTCCACTGTAACTGCTCTCTTACCGTCTCTTGCGATGTGGTATTGGATCAAAGTTGTGTTAGATTGTCTCTCTGTCCAACGTGATGTGTCCTGCAGAGCTTCCTTGTAGAGTGCTGGGCTGATGGCATCCCAGAGGGTAAGGGCACTTCCACTGAACCGGAAGTTAAGGCAGGTATCATGGCAACATTCTGAAAGACAACGTGTGGGGCAGCATTTGAAAAGCCCTGGTGACAATGACACTAGGGGTGAATTGGCATCATCCCAGAAAGATAGCTCCTGAGAGTCTGGCCTGGGCAGGAAGGGGATTAAGACCACAAGTGGCATGGCACTGAACACAGGACACAGAGGCCAGACAGAACCTAGGTGGTAACAGTAACTACTGACATTTTTGCGTGCTCACAGCATTCGAGGCTCTCCACAATGCCTTCTTACCTCAGTATAGCAGAAGCTATAGCCTCCTCCACTTTAGAGACCCACACCAGGAAGGAGAAGGAGTTGTCTAAATATTTGTGCAGAATGAAGAAAATTATTGGAACCTAAACTCCGTTCCTTCCCACTGTGCTCAGTGTACAAGGGAGAAAAGATTCTCCTCGTGGAGGCAAGGGAAGGGCAAGAGGACGAGGAAGCGTCTGTAGTGGAGTTTCTCCCATTGAGGCATGCTTCAGCATCCCCGAGAGTCTGTTCAAGTTCAGGTTGCTAAGTCTTACCCAACACCTGACAGATCACAAGTGACCAGCAGTATGCACTAGCAAGCTCCTAACTCTCCTATACCTATGACTCTCAGGCTCACCTATCTCTTCTTTTCCTTTGCTAGCTAAACTTTCATTTTCTCCTGCCTACTGGAGAAACTCTTCAACATGAGAAGGTCACTCCCTGAGTAGCCAGGGACTAAGGACCTCTCCTTGATTTAAAACTGAGAATCTCTGTGAAGAAACTGAGCCCAGCACAGACCGGGAAACGCCTCCAAAGCCAAGTTTCCATTCATCAATTGAAAACAGTTGGTCTTTGCTCCACCAACCTGCGTCTGGGGATGGAACCCAGGTCCCTGCATAGTGGTCAGGAAGACCCCTGGCTGGTCTTTTTTGTTGAGCACACCGTTTTATGACCTTTTTTGGTGGCCAAGCCTGCTACTGAGAAAATGAGTGTCTTCTGCCTTCTTTCCAATTGCTCAAATGTCCCAGAATGAGAGTGTATACAAGGGACACATCATGCTCTCTAAAAACTGCAAAAACACTGGTCCCTTCAAGCCTTTTTGCACTGCAGCGTTTGAGTTGACATGTTTTTCCTGGATTGCGATTCTGAACCCAGAATCTTTCAAAATATCATAAAAAGAAACCCTGCAGGAGCCAACCTTAACTACAGTCCAGGAGTTAAGCACATTCCAAAGGCTACTTTAAAAGGCAAGGCCTGATCCTGAAGCCAAGGGCCTGGGATGCTGGGGGCAGGTTGTGCTGGAGAGGAACGGCTCAGTGAGGCGCGCGGGAAAGAGGAGTGAGCCAGCATTCTCTGTCCAGCCTGGTTGGGCTGTGCCTGGCATCTGTCTTGTCCTCTCCCCTTTGGCCACGCGGCTGCTCTCAGCGATTTGCAAGCAGACTGGCAGGGCAGTGTGCCTCGGTGGCACTGATCTGAAGCTTGGCCCGCGGCCTGGCCTGCTGGCTAGTTGCCCACCCTGTGGGTCCCGCCCTGAGCAAGGACATCGGAGCTCTCGCGCCTGCCTCCTGGGTCTCAGATCCAGTCGTCCCTCCAGCCACTTTGCAGCACTCTGGCGCCATGAGCACCTCCTCTGGGAGACCTGCGATCCTGGCCCTTGCTGGGCTGGCACTGCTCCTTCTGCTGTGTCTGGGTCCAGGTAAGTGGAGGATGCCTGGCGGAGAGTGGTGAGGGTGCTAGGGAAGGAAATGGGAAATGGGGTGCTTCATGCCCGCATATCATCCTACTCTCAGCCTGGACTAAACTAAGAAGACACAGAGGAACCGGGTCTAGTATTTTGCACTCGAGTCTAAGTCCCAGTGAGTGCACTTGGGCAGGTAGTGAGGGAATCAAATTCAAAGAGAGCTTGTAGACTGAGGGACAACCATGGGCAAATGAAATAGAGATCTGAAGGCCCCACAAGAAGTGTTAACTCCGGGATGGTGGAGGCGTGAAGGGAGTAGTATTCAGAGGCAGACAAGCTGCTCTCTTTCTCCAATTCCCTTCCAGGCACTTTGGGGCAACAGCTGACTAAGGGTGTTCAGGCTGCAAAGCTGAGCTGGCCTGATGTTTCAGATAGGACAGGCATCAGCCCTTAAAGTTGAATTATGTTTAATTTTTTTTCTGCCATATTCAGCTGAATTATTAGCTATTATAGTTCTACTAGCTATTATATTTAAATGTTAAATATATCTACATATTAGCTAATATATTTCTACTATATTAGCTGGATTAACTGAAAATCCCCAGTTCTTTCTCTGTTAAAAGCACTTCCGTAGCACACCCTGAAGCAAGTTCAGGCCTTTCTACTATGCTCAGAGCAGCACAGACTCTATCTTCCAAACCTGGAACGTTATTCTTTTGTGTGACCCTTTAGAGGTCACAGGTGAGCTCCTGTGCATAGGAGCGCCTTTGAGATTTATCACTCTGGGAGGCAGCAGGGTGACTCTAGATTTACTGCCAAGAGAACAGTAGCTGGAAGACACTAAACTATTTGCCTATTGCCTGAGACTGGTGTTTGTCCCAGTGAGAAGGGCTTGGCCATTGCCAAGTGGAAATAGAAGACACACGCGATTTCTCTGTGCTTTATTTTTGCTTTCTCAGAGCAGACACGGTAAACTGAACTCCAGAGTGACGGGAGGCAGGGTCACTGCAGGGAGACTATGAAAATAAAGGGGAACTTGTCCTTGTTAGAAGGGTGATCGTTGCAAGTGACAGCAGTACCCTCTTGTGAGCTAGCCTTGTGGCTGTCGGCTATTCATTTGCAACACTCATATTTTACTGAGTTAATGCCAAGGAGTGAGGGAGTGGAATCAGTTACAGCATCAGCATCAGCATCAGCATCAGCATCAGCATCAGCATCAGCATCAGCATCAGCATCAGCATCAGCATCAGCATCAGCATCAGCATCAGCATCACTGAACTGAAATGTGAACTTTACAATGTAAGATGAAAACACATTGAGTCTCAAAGATGACTGTTTCCTCTCCCCATTTTATTGTATGTGTATTGGTGTTTGGCCTACACGTGTGTCTGCGTGCTTCATGCATGTAGTACCTGCAGAGGTCAGAAGAAGGTGATGTAACTCTGGTACTGGAGTGACAGAAGGTTAACAGATGCCATGTGGATGTGGGAATCAACCCAGGGTCCTCTGGGAAAGCAGCCAATGCTTTTAGCGGAAGAGCCACGTCTCCATCCCCCAAATATGACTCTTTATGGCATCCAAGAACATGCCATGAAGAGAATGATCACAGCCCCCTCTTGGTTTGCCTGTCATGGGTTTTCACCTTTAGAGTGAGACATCTCGAGAGTCTGAATGTGTCCAGTCCCCTAATCCCAGGTAACCAGATTTGCCTGGAAATGACAGCTGGGGGTGTAGTAAGGGCGCCACAGCTCTTCCTTTGTTCTTTACTCCTTTCCTCAAGCAGATTTAGTGTGGGATCCAATTATATGTATTAATATATAGCTGAATGTACAGGGTTGGCATAGCAACAGCATTCATAATTCATGCCACGGGGCCTCTTCAAGCCTTTCAGTTGCACAGCTAAGATTTGCTGTGGTGGCGCTTTCATTCCTGAAGTACTAATGACTCACATTTGCAAGAAATTTCAGGCTTGCAGGGATAGCCCTGTCTCTTTCAGCATCAGCCCACATTTCATTCATTAATCGTTAAGCACATCTACAGAAGGCAAACAGATGGAGGGCAGTGCTTAATTCTGTGTGTGCTGTCCCGTGGCTTGTTAAAGACTGACAAATGTTAAGATATTCATGAATGTTAATATTAGAACCAAGAGTGTATCTGTCTGCTTTGGCAAATATTTTCATAGATTTCTTCATTGAGTTTTAAGATTTGGAGGGAAGTATAGCACTTAGCAGCAGCCTCACCTTACTGGTTAGATAATCATTTCGCCAGTAGCCTGGCCAGTTCTCAACTGTGTTGATTTATGCTCAGATGCATTAATTCTTAATGAGGAATCTCCTGGAGGCACTTACTCCATCTTTATGTGGCGGCCCAGGCACTGGAAATATTACTCACTATCTTAGTTACTTTTCTATTGCTGTGATAAAACACTATGGCCAAGACAGCTTATAAAATAAAACATTTAGAGTTTACAGTT
Source organism: Rhabdomys pumilio (assembly GCA_030674055.1). Classification (NCBI taxonomy): domain Eukaryota; kingdom Metazoa; phylum Chordata; class Mammalia; order Rodentia; family Muridae; genus Rhabdomys; species Rhabdomys pumilio. The sequence continues at coordinate 22,974,060 of JANHMN010000017.1, read as the reverse complement.
CCAGAGAGTTAGAGCCCATGGTGGTGGATTGAAAGTATGACTGCAGGAACAGCTGAGATCGTCCGAAACCACAGTGGGAAGTAGGAGGTGTCCTTTTTCCAGGTTTTCTGTTGCCTTCAACAGGCAGAGATGTGGCCTGATCAGGACAATGACAAAGCAGAGATGGGACAGTTATTTCTTGATAGGTGACTACACTGAACTGTGGTGTTATTTTAAAATAGCCACATCAACATAGGCAACCTGCATCCAGACTCTAGAAACCACCACACTCTGATGCCTGCCATGCTAGCTAACTCCTTAGCTCCCTGCACAGCACATCCTGGCTCCCTTGAGCAAGGTGTCAGGACAATGGCTTCCATCACTCATTCCTTAGTATGGCTCTTACAGGTTCTTCTCAGGATATTTCTATGCTATCCATTCTCTAAAATTAGGATGCCCATATATTATCCTTCGAGCTGGGACACTTCTGAAAATGAAAGGTGCTAGAAATCAAGACTGGGCTAGGAGAACCCAGAAAGTGTCGCCACTACACCGGTAAGATCGCCAGGGAGGTACCAGAGTTCCATCCAAGAGCATAGAACAGGTCCTCTAGACGGTACTGCCATACTGGCAGTCAGCAGGCAATATATTCATGCTAGAGTAGGCTGAGTGGTAAGGCTCTGTATGGATTATCACATAATAAGAGTGATGTGGATCCAGAAATATGGTGAGCATTAGACACACTAATACACACACAAGTATACACCACACACACACACACACACACATACACACACACACACACACACACACACACACACACATACACACACACACACACAGTAGAACAACCAGGTGCTGACTCTTGGCTTTGAATATTTTTTTCTCCTCGATAACATACTCAATCATTTATGTAAGAGTTCTTCCTAAAACTGGCTTTTCCCAGTTTATTGATGTATTATTGACAACCAGAGTACAGGTTTGTTAGTTGTTTTGAAGTGCTGAGGACTGATCCCAGGGCCCATCGTGCTAAGTGAGTGTTCACTGCGCTACACCCAGAACCCCAAATGGATCTTCTTCATTTTTATTTTCTTTTTTAGTTTTAAAATTATCATACAGAGTAATGTGTTTCATTTTGTCCATCTCTTACATGCTTCGGCCCTCTTCCTCTCCTCTTTTTTTACCCCCATCCCAGATCTTCCCGGTGAGTCTTTCATCATAACTCTCTGTAGACAATCCCTTCCTGTTTTCTTATCACAAGGTACAACTTTATTACTGTGGTGGTTCGAATGAAAATGAGCCCCATAGGTGCATACATTTGAATGTTTGGTCCCCAGTTAGTAGAACTGTTTGGGAAGGATTCTGGGGCGTGGCCTTGTTGAAGGAGGTGTGTCACTGAGGGTAGGCATCAAGGTTTTAAAACCCCATGCTATTACCAGTTAGCTCTCTTTGTCTCTCTACCTCCTGCTCTGAGATTAGGGTTAAGCACCCGACTACTGTTCCAGCACCATGCTTGCCTGCCTGCTGCCATGCTCTCCCTCGTGATAGTTATGGACGCATCCTCTGGAACTGTGAGTTCCCACTAAATAATTTATTCTTTAAAGTGCCATGGTCATGGTATTTTGTCACAGCAATAGAAAAGTAATTAAAACAAATTACCCTCCCACCTTCTAAAGTTTTTCCTTTCCCTCTCATGATCCCCTTTCTAGTTTTATGAACTATATCCAGTCTGTATACATACATATAAAAGCACACACATATACATTAAAATCTGGGTTCAGCATGAGAAAAAGCATGTTATTTGTCCTTTTTATGTATTGTCAGCATGGCACAGCCTAGGATCACTGAAAAATAGTAACTGCCCCTGCTCTGTAGTTATGTCTTTTATGTATTGTCTGGATTGTTAATCCATATAGGAGGGCCAAGACCATCGTGAGCAGTGACATTTCCTGAAAACGTGGTTCTAGGCTGTATGAGAGAACTAGCTGAGCGTGGGCCTGAGTGAGCCAGCCAGAGCGAGCCAGCAAACGGTGTTCCTCCATCGTTCCTTTTTTAAGGCTCTTGAGTGTCTATACTGACTTCCCTTAGTGATGCACTGTAATTCAAAGTGTAAGCCAAACAGGCCCTTCCCTCGCCTAAGTTTCTTTTGAACATGTTTGATGTTAGCCAAAGAAATCAAACCAGAACACTCAACCTGGCATATCTCACTTAACATAATGATCTCCAGATTTATCCATTTTTCTGACCATAACATGATTTAATTTTTCGTTATGGTTGTGTCTCTGTACCAGTTTCTCTATCCGTTTATCTGTGAGTGGGCACACACACACAGGCTGGTTCCATTTCCTAGCTACTGTGACTCGTGTAGCAATAAACATGAGTGTTCAAGTATCTTGGTGCATTTTAAAAAGTGTTCAACATCCTTAGGTACCAAGGAACTACCAATTAAAATGGAGGTAATTCCATCTCTCCCCAATCAAAATGGCTATCATGAAGAGAACAAATGACAGTGTCTACTGGACAGGAAGCAGGAACCTTTATTTTCTGCTGGCGGGAGTATAAACTAGCAAAAACCGTTATGGAAATCAGTGTGGAAGGTTCTCAGAAAACTAAAAATGGAATTATTATGTGACCCAGTTATACCCCTTGCAGAAGTATACTCAAAGCAAGTTCTTAATCACATTTGGACCCCTTTTGCAGATGTAAGCACAAGTCTCTCCTTTTCTCAGAAACCACGGATGGACTGAGAGGTTAAGAATCCTGATGAGAAGACAGCACTACTACCTTGCTGTGGCCTTCTCCATCATAGGTCCTCATGGCAGCTCCAGACCCCAGTAAATGCTCTGTTTTTTACTTAGGATGCTGTGTTGTTTTCCATAGGGGCTTTGAGTCTATTCTCCATGAGACCAACTAGCCTATGTACAACTCTTAGGCACCAGCTCACTGAATGGAGGGTGTATTCCTTCAGGCTCGACACACTATTTTTCTATCAGATTATCAAGTTGATTAGTTTAACTCTTTAAAAACTGAGCATATTTAACAGCCAATGCTCCCCCCTCCAAAAAAAAAATAAAGCTTGAATGAAGGACAATTAGAGAAAGTTGCAAAACTGTACAGCTATTTTAAAGAGCCAAGTTCCCAGGCCATAGAAATCTCACCTCTGCCTGGCTCTTTCCCATGGAGCTGCCCAGCCTGTATGTATCTGCATCATGGATGTAGAGCCTACCCTGAGTCCAGTGAGAACCATCTTAATATTCTAAAAAAACAAAAAAAAAAACAAAAACAAACAAACAAAATAAACCAAGCTTTCCCAAGGGGTTATTCCCGGAGGATTATGTGTTTGGGAGGAGGACACTATAGGATATTTTATACCATGAAGATGTTTGCCGGAAGATGCATGTGATAAGCAGGAAGACATTAGGACTAAAAACACTGTTTTAGCAAGAGAAGCTCAATCAGTGATGCCCTTGTCATCTATGGTCTCTGTCATCAGTATCGGTCCCAGATACCATGCATTATTTTTCTTGTATGGCAAGTATTCCAAAGCCCATTAAATACTTTATTACAGATCTGTTAAATCAGGGCAGGGGTCCAGCAGTTCTTATTTACAATTTTGATTTTTTTTTGCATTCTGAAACTGCTTTCTGTTTTTATGTAGGTGGCATAAGTGGAAACAAACTCAAGAAGATGCTCCAGAAACGAGAAGGTAAGTCTGCCTCGAGTGGGTAAGGATGTGTTCACTCAGAACTGCAAGGAATGGTCAGCAATGACTAATGTGTCCACGCAGGGCTTGTACTAGGGATATGAGAAAGGGTTTGCTCTTCAAAGGCTTGCAGACCTGGGGAGCTTGTTCTGTGGGTATGTGGTGTGCCATTTGGCTAGGTAAGTATCACTAGTAAACACTTGCCTCCCCCCCCCCACCCCACCCCAAAGTGGTCAGCGTGAACTCAGAACCCGTGAAACAGTGTTAATTGAATGTTGATTATTTTAGACTGGTGAAACACATCTGAACTGAGGACATTAACCCTACCTGGTGGGACAGGTAGAGAATGACATGGTTAGTGCTCTGCCTATCCAGTCAGCAATTAGGAAAAGGCATTCCCATGGGGGAAACCTTTCTATTACTAACTTCTACTGAAAAACAAAAACAAAAACAAAAACAAAAAAGCAAAGTTTCTGACTTATGTGACAGACAGCAACAAGGAGACATAGAAGTGGAATATTCTAGAGGTGAAAATGTGGGCTCTTGGTCACTGTTATCAGTTAGGTCAAACGGAACCATGGTGCTGTCTAGTGAACATCCTTCCTCCTCTCTTCATCTCCCTCTATAAAATTAGGTGTTGAAGAGATTAGAAAATGTGGACTATATTTCTGATGTCATAATCAATCATTTACCTTCCTCCCTCCTAGCTGGTAGCGGAGCCTGCAGAGGGAGTGAGGTGGGGAGGTTGGATAACAAGCGGGTACAAGGGAGTCTGTTACATAATGCGCTGCATCACGGCAGGGTGGCTACCGCTCAGAGCAATCCACTGCACATTTTATGAACAACCAGAAAAGAGTTTAAAGCTTCACAACGTGAAGAAGGGATGAACATTTCAAGGGAGGGAAATGCCAGTGAACCCACTTTGATCCTTGTGTATGTATACCATAAATATTTACAATTTCTGTGTCAATTCAAAACCCGGAGAAGTTAAACCACATTAAAATTCTAATAATAGCCTGGGGCTAGAGAAATGCTCAACAGTGGTTAACAGCACTGACTGCTGTTTTAGAAGTTCAAGATTTTATTCCCAGCAGTCGCATAGTATTTCGCAATTGTCTATAACTCTCGTTAGGGGGTGCTGCCCTCTTCTGGCCTTTGCTGGTACTGCGTGTACATACTGCACAGACATACATGTAGACAAAACACATAAAATACAAACCTTCCTAAAACATAGGACATTCTTTTTTTCAGTAATAAGAAGAATATTGTTTTCAAAAAATAATTCATTGTCTTTTGGGAACTAATCTTTTCAGGACCTGTTCCATCACAGACTAATGTAGCTGTAGCTGAGCACACAGCAAAGGAATTCCTAGGTGGCCTCAAGCGTGCCAAACGACAGCTGTGGGACCGTACTCGGCCTGAAGTACAGCAGTGGTACCAGCAGTTCCTGTACATGGGATTTGATGAGGCGGTGAGTATACTTCTCTGATGGGGAGCCTTGGACACTATAGGACAGGCTGTGTGGGACAGACACCTGGCCCGAGGAAGAGAGCCTGAGATGTTAGGCTTTGCTTCTTATGTTAGTCTGTTCTCTGTTGCTCTAACCAAAATATCAGAGTTCATGTTTAGTTTGTGGTTCTGGAGGTCGCAAGTCACAATCTACTGTCTCTAGTGAGAACATCCAGGTAAATGATGTCATAACAGCAGGAGTATGTGTTAAGAAACAGTGACACATAAAGCAAGAAGCAAGTCTAAATTTGCTATATTCATATTTATTTTTTCCTATAAATTTGTTATTATGTTTGTTTGTTTGTTGAGACAGGGTCTCATGTAGCCTAGCCTGGCCTCAAACTTAGTAGATAGCCAAGGAAGGCCTTGAACTCCCTAGTGGTGACATTATGGGTGTGTTTCAGCATACCTACTGACTTATACAGCTGCCAGTCCTTACAAGAATTCACCCACTCTGAAACACCACAGCATTAGTCCTTTTAGTAGGTAAAGCCTTTATGACCTAATTACTTTGCTCTCTTAAAGGTTCCAGCTCTCCAGCAATGCCATACTGAGACCAAGCTTCTAGCTTCTTGGAGCACACAAACCATAGCCAAGCCACAGGGCTTTTTATTCCAAATATATGGGCCCATTCTTCACTGTATTCTAACCAGCCAGGTAGAGAGGAGGGATCCAGGGAATCTGTGAGCCAAAAGGCTGCATGTATCTCCGATTCCTGAAGAATCTTATTTTCCTAGAAATGCCTTCAGCTCTGCTGTCCAGTTTCCACTGGGCATCATCACAACAATTCACTAAGTATTGTCATCTTTGCCCAGAAATGGCTGAAGCAAAAAGATGGGCATGTGGACTCATGAAGACCATAAAAAGAGACTCTTAAAGAGAGGTGGCTTTTGCAGATGTTTAGGGGGAATTTCATGAATGCACTTATGAGGAAAGCTGCAGTTCATGTGGGCTGGGAAGCACCAGTGGGCAAAGCCAGCAACTTAACTGTTTTATGAGACTATTTAAAGTTACATATTGTTGTCTGGGCTACAGGTACAGGTAAGAAGGCAGCAGGAAAGTCACTTTAGATTTCACACACGGAGACCATCCACAGAGTATCCCAGGAGTCCAGCGTAGACCACATAGCCTGCCTGCCTGCCTGGGAGCATCTGCTTTCATGCTCGTGGACATGAAACTCATAATATGTGTTTGACATACTATGCAGAATAGAAAAGCCTCCTCTCATTAGAACAAAGCGTGTGCCTGCATCATCCCTTCCTTCCCATTCCCAGCTTCTATACAGACCTGTTCCTCTGCTACTCAAATAAGTTTTCTCTTGCTGTCCAAGTAGCGACATACTTAAGCTAAACTCTATGTCAGGAGTGATTTGAAGTACTTAAAAATGACATTATTAACTATTTTTCACAACTCAAAGGACATCACTGTGTGTCAGTTGTTCCTGTCTTAGGTCCATGTTCTCCCTGGTGGGGTTACTGGGAAACAGGTGAACTCAGATGAAGGGCTCTTATGGTAATTAAGTCACACATCCCCAAAAGTCCTTCCGAAGGGTACTCATGTTCTAGAGTCTTGTGTTTGGAATATTTAAGCACATGCATTTATTTATTTGGTAGAAGAGAATGTTCTATCTTTTGGTAGTTTGTATCTCCTTAACGACCACTATTAAATAGTTATTAAACTTTTAATATGGGTAGATGGCTAAAACATAATGTCTGGTAACAAAACCAAAAGAAGACAAGGATTGAGGAAGACTCTAATGATTAAGTTTACATTAAAGACCACAGGAAGCTGTGCTCAGATGCCATGAGCGGTGTTCTCTGCACCGGAATAACATCATCCCTCTTCACCTTTGCCCCTGCCCATATTCAAATTTAATATTCAAACTTAACCCTTTATATATTCATAAAAAACCTTAAAGTGTATTTAAAATACACATTTGAACTTGAAATCTCAAACCTAATGAAATAAGAAACTCCAGGCAGTAAAATCATTTTACTCTGATCCCAAAATGGGTTGCTGTGAAAAAAAAAAAAGTCCAGGCAAAAGATACAGGGAAATAAACATGTCTGTGTCCTCCTCCTTGTGACACAGGTTGTGGGAGGCTCTGAAGATGACGGTCTTGGGCAGCAAACAAATGAGGTATCAGAATCAGTGGCCCAGGGTGAGGGATACACAGGAGGGGACCTAGCACTAAGTCAAAGTGGGCTCCAGAGCCCCACTTCATGGCCCAGCCTTGGATTTTCAGTCTCAGGGTCCTTAGGACAGATGCTCTTCAGACTGTGGGAAGTTGGAATCACTACAGTTTAAAATGCACACCTGCCTCACCACCCCTTAGGTCAGACACCCGGTCAAGGGGCAACTGGGAACCCTGCCTCCTGCAGCATTCCTGGAGAGGCTCATCCCATCCATACAGCCAGAATCCAGAGTGGTTCCTACTGAATGCACATTGCCTTTACATTATCCTAACACAAAGACAAAACAGTGCAAGTCAGAAGTGATCTGTATTTAGTATTCCCTAGCCATTCCACTAAAATGTAAATTTATTCCTGAGACCCAACTGCTCGAAAATTCAATGTGAGAGGCTAGTGTGGTTCTAGAGAGTCTGCATTTTTCCCCCCAGTCTCAGTGGTATTGAGGTACAGGACCTCCCAGCTATTGCCTGCAGCCCAAACAAACTGCACAGCCTTCTCCCAACCCCGGCTGCCTTGGTTATCTCCTCAATGGCTCATCCTCACACTAGATCAACAAGTGAAAGTTGTCATCACAATCCATCTTGGATTTTCACCATCACTTCCGGAATATTCTATTCCCTTTTGAAAAGGTGATTCATAGCAAAAAGCAGTTGCTGGGAGAAGGTCATACAAACTGCTCGCCCTTTTCTTTGCCTTTTAATTTTTATCAACAGTAGCTCTCTCCCTGCATAATTATCTCCAATAGACTGCAGGTTGCTTGTTAAGCCAGGACTCTCTAGCCTGCTTTGGGTGTTTTCCAGTGTTTTCACAGGGCCTGACACCTCCAGCCCACTTCACAACCCTGCACAGTGAACTCTTGTGCCTGTGTACACTCAAACCAAGAACATGGACGGGGTGTTTCAGATGCACTGGCCCAGAGCCGAAGGTGCCAATGGTTGACTTAATTCCTGTGGCAGGCCAAGCACAGGAATAAGCCAGTAGGATAAGGAGGCATCTACCATAGTGGTGTGGATGATAGTGAGAGCCGGCCAGGCTGTTCCTGCATTTGACAGATGAACGTCTTAGTTACCTTATAAGGAGAAAAAAATGCTCAGGAGTAGAATATACCTTGGCATGGGGGAAATTATCAAAAGCACAGGCATAGATTTCTTTAGTGAGCAGATAGTTCATACTGGTATCCTAAGGCTGGACTGACCTGTGAACAAAACATTATAACAAGCAGCTGTCCTGTCATGACGCTGATTCTCAATCACAGAAAAAAAAAAGCCACTTAGAGAAAAGCCATAGTTTTTGTGTTTTTGAGGAATATGTGTCTTCAAAACCATTCTTTATCATTCTCTCTTCCTACAGAAATTTGAAGATGACGTCAACTATTGGCTAAACAGAAACCAAAATGGCCATGACTATTACGGTGACTACTATCAGCGTCATTATGATGAAGATGCGGCCATTGGTCCCCGCAGCCGGGAAAGCTTTAGGCATGGAGCCAGTGTCAACTATGATGACTACTAAGCTCCCTGAGGTGCCGCAGAGCCTGCACCTTGCTTCACACCTTCTCTACCTGTACCACGTGAGCATCAGGCTAAAGGAAAGAATATAACTGCTTTTTGCATTTCATGCATGCGCCAAACAATCTGTCTCACTTAAAAATAGAAATAAAAGCTTTTTTTTTTTTTAAAGAGTAGCACCAGAATTCACTTGGGAGAAAATTGAACTCTGACACTTCTAATCGTCTCTGTATTTCCTTCCAGGAATTCTTTCAGCATCCAGTCAGGGCAGGAGTGAAAGCTAGGGGTGTCTGTTTGTTAAAATACAGTTTGTACTAAATACAAAATATTGATTCAACAGGAAAATCCAGTTGGTGATAAATTTTACTTTTAAACACCATCTGGAAAGTTCTAACCAGCAGTGAGGGGTTTTCTCTGCTCTGGGATGCAAGCCAGAGCACAGTCTATTTAACAAACCATGCAGGAGAGGGAGTGAGCACAAACTGACCTGAAGTTTAGTGGATCTCAGAATCACACCTACAGAAAATTTTTAATGTGCTTCAACCCACAAAGATTTCTTAAAACCTACTTGCCATTTCCTGTTAATTTTAAACAACCTGAGTGAAGGAAAAGAGAAGAGGAGAAAGAGGAAGAAGAGGAATGGTGAAGAGGGTTAGGTGGTCTAGCCTGTGCCACACCCGAAGGCCTATAGGGATGGAAAGGCATGGACAATCTGGAAAGACGTGTTTCAGAATGGGTGTCACATTTTGGTGGATCACAGCACTCTCTGACAGCGTAATGAAAGTGTGTTTATCTTTTCTTAAAACTTATATGCCAGTTTTTATACCATCTCTGGAACACTGTGACTTACAAGATCGAGGTAGTAAATTACTTCTTCTTAACAGAGTCTTGCCTTCAGGATGAAGTGTTTCTGAGCAGTCATAAGTGAAGGCTCTGAGTAGGAAACATGACTCACGTAAGAAAAGTGTGGCAAATATACAGCATCTAAAACTTCCTACTAAAGTCAGGAGTGGTGGCTCGTGTCTGTAACCCCAGGACTCTGGAAGCTGAGTAATGAAGATTGCTTGAATCCAAACAGTGTGAGAAGTTGCCTGAAACAAACAAACAAAAATTAAGCATTTAGCGATTTTTAAGTGTCGATTTCAGCTCAAGTACGTTTTCATTGTCGCACAACCATCACCACTATCAACTCTGGAACATTTCCATCACCCCAAACCAAACTGTCCCAATTAGACGCCAACTCCCCAAGCCACCTCCACAGGTCCGGGTACACCTCGTTCTCTTCATATTTTAGTGTATTTTAGTTAGCACACACAACGATGGGGTTCTTGGTGACCTCTGCACAAACACCATCACCTTACTTCTGTTCACCCTCTTACCTACCTCAGATCCATCCCTTCAGCCCCCAAACTGCCTCCATTTCCATGTCTCACATATGTTTACATTGCTAACCCAAGGTCCTGCGAGAAAGAAAACATATTTGTCCTTTTTCACCAATTCTCCTGCATCTCCCTCTCCCTTTAGTCTGCTTTCTAATATATATGTTCCACTATGAGAGAAAACATGAAATACTTAGCTTTCTGTGTCTGCCTTATTTTGCTTACCACAACCATCTCTAGTTCTATCCATTTCCTTGCAAACAGGTAATTCTGTTCGTGTGTGTATGTATGTGTGTGTGTGTGTGTGTGTGTGTGTGTGTGTGTGTATGCACGCGCACACACACACACGCACAAGCACATATATGTATATAGGAATGCAAAATATCCATACGGGTGTGGAGGTCATCGATCAACATTGGGTGTTTTATTTGGTTCATTTCCAACTTGTTTTTGTTTGGAGGTTTTTTGGTTTGGTCTTATTTCTTCTTTTTTGTTCTCTCTCTCTCTCTCTCTCTCTCTCTCTCTCTCTCTCTAACACAAAATGTCTTGGCAACTTGTCTATTGCTGTGATAACACACTATTGCACTGGCTGGTTTTGTGTGTCAACTTGACACAGGTTAGAGTCATCAGGGAGGAAGGAGCTTCAGCTGAGAAAATGCCTCCATGAGATTCAGCTGTAAGGTATCGTCTCAATTAGTGATCTACGGAGGAGGTCTCAGTGTGTTGTGGGTAGTGTCATCCCTGGGCTGGTGGATATAGGTTCTCCAAGAAAGCAGGTTGAGCAAGCCATTAAACAGCACCCCTCCATTGCCTCTGCATCAGCTCCTGCCTTCAGTTTCCAGCCTTGCTTGAGTTCCTGCCCTGACTTCCTTGGGTGGTAATGTATGATCTGGAAATGTGAGCTGAATAAACCCTCTCTTCCCAACTTGCATTTTGGTCATGGTATTTTCGTCACAGCTATAGAAACTCTAATTAAAACAACCATGATCAAAGCAACTTATAGAAGAAAGGAGCTTTATTTGGAGCTTACGGTGTCAGAGGGTTAGAGGCCATGACTGGCAGGGAGCATGACAACAAGCAGGAAGGCATGATGCTGAAGCAGGAGTCGACTTACTTATTACAAGGCAGAGAGAGTTAACCGGGAAGGATATGAGCCCAATCAATGCCAACCCAGTGACATGCCTTCTCGAACAAAACCTCACCTCCTAATCCTTCCCAAACAGTTCCACCAACTTTGGGCTAAGTATTCAAGCATGTGAGCCTATGGGAACCATTCTCATGAAAATTACTACACGGAGCCTCTCACTGAACCAAGAGCTCACCAATTAATTAGACTGAACTTTGAGCCCCAGAGGTCTGCCTGTCCTTGCCTTCATCTTCATCCCTTACCCCTGTCCTTACAGCACAAGAGTTTACAGACATGCACTACCACACTTCACCCTACTAGGTCATCTCCTCAGACCTCTGTATAATGTTCCCCATTACAGCATATACTACTCTGCATTAGCACCAAACTAAATAATAGTCTTCTTTTCAGAGTAGTTTGATGAAGTGAGCCAAAATTTGGATTCTCCACTGCTCTCCCTGTGTCTTCTGTATACTTGTAGTTTGTGGTCTATGAACTGCTAGTTGTCTCTCTGGTGTGCCTAATACATTTCCATATTGTCTCTTCCTAACAAAAGGGCTCTGCTCTATATTTATTGAGCAGTATAGGAAACATAATATAGGAAAAGGGTGTGGCATTCTTTTCTACAGAAATAGTGAACAGAGCTTTACAAGGGAAGAAATTACTTGACTGACTCAGAATAGCACTCAAAACCACACACAGATGTCCAACATACAACCACACATTGCTTTCAACATTTATGGTGGATGTTTGTTTTGTTTAAGGATTCTTTTAACCTGTTGGTTGTTTTCAGCAAATGATTAGCATAACACATACACTGTTCTAGGTCAGGGGTATGGAAGAGCACATGGCTTAACATTAAAGCTATGCATTTAGCTTAAGCTGCAAAACTGATTACACAAGAAATCCAGGCGTGTAAGACTGGTTACACTGTGTTCTCCAAAGCAACTTAAGCTTAAATCAGGCCGAGTACAAAGTAGGAAAACAGATCAAGGATAGTTTTAAGTATTCTCAAGGCAGTGGGCAAGGTCTGCCAAAGTTCAGTGTCTGGAGGGAGGTGGTATTTTTAAAAAAAAGACTCCATCATGTATTCATATAGAATTTGATTAATCAGTTCATCCATTGGTGGACATCCTAGCTGGTTACATATCTTGCTCACTGTGTGTGGTGCAGCAGTAAACATGGAAGTGCAAGTATCTCTGAGATATGGTGATGTCAATCAGGAGTGGCACATCTGGATCATACAGAAGTTCTTTCTGTGGTTTTTGAGGACTCTCCACTGGCTGCACTAGTTTACATATCCACATGACACATATATAGATGGGTTCAGTGCGTAAGGTACCCCTTATTCTCACTCGTTCCAGCATTTGTGGGTATGCATAGCTCAACTTTCTACATGTATGAACTACTTGACCTACATAGAGTTTTACTGTGTTCGAATTTAAATGTAAAATGTCCCCCACAGATTCACACAATGAATACTTGGTTCCGAGCTGGTGGTGCCACTTGGGAGTTTGTGATAATTTTAGGAGGCAGGGTGTATCTGGAGAAACAGGTCCAAGTGAGCATGCCCAGACAAAACTGGGACGTTTTATCTACTTCCCAGTCCATTCTCCTATGATCCTGCCTGCCATGATGGAGCAGATGTACTCTACCGACCACAATGAACTGACCCTCCTCTACTACTCTAAAATATTCTATGGCTGCCAAGAGTGAATCTTATGAAAGAATTCCAGATATTAGTGTATAATAAGCTAAGGGAATTCTGGGTCTTCAGGCTTTTGGATACTCATAATTAGACATAAAGCTCTGAGCTATTTCTGTCCACATTCTTCTTTGGTCCAAATTTAGCACTACTAATTTCCAAGTAAGCTTTTACGTGCTCACCCCATCTTAGTGTCAATGATGTATCACTTAGTTCAGATCAAAATAATGGGGGCTAAGAAAAAGAGGCTGGGGTGTAGTTAGTGACCAAGTAAGTGCTTAGCAAGTGTGTATGTTTGTGTAGGTTATTCTTTGTTCTTCTTTCTTATATCATGTTCAATCTCTGGTCCAGCTTCAGAATCTTCTGATAAATTTAGCAATGATAGAGTCAGAGCACTTTTGGCTGAATTCTAGAGCCTTTCAAACAAAAAAAAAAAAGAAACATATTTAAAAAAAAAAAAAAAGCCCAACATGATTTTGAAGAATAGACCAAACTCAGATACCACATGTGCTCCTGCTTCCAGTCACTTCTATCACCTGGTCAACACCTTCATCCCTTAGGCATCTGTTTGGGTTTCTGCTGCTATCGTGTACGGCCAACCTGGTTGGAGACAGGCTGCTTTTGTGGACTGTGTTTTCCTTTCACTTATTTTAAGGTGCAAAATAAAATCCTAGCACAAACCTTGAGAGATTTCTTAATGAAAATAAAAACTGCTAAGATTTTCATTTCACTCAGCAAAACTTGCTTGAATTCCACACCAGAAAAATGGAAGTTTTGTTCCACCTGGTTTGTGCTGCTACAGGACACAAAACTTACCTTAACGCAGGCTGAGTTCTGAAAACTTCACACCATAGTTAATTTGGGGCTCCAAGCCCCAAATCCTCAGTGCTGAAGAGACACTGGAATTTGAGACTTCAGAACACTTCAGCTTTGGGATTGAGGATGCTCAAACTGCATAGTTCAGGAAAATATTCCCAAGTTAAACAAAATAAATTGTGAAATTTGAAACAGTTGATTTTAAGCATTTCAGATAAAGACAAATACACTTGTGTATCATATACAAAGATTCAGCCCATGCAGCACACAGATGGTTCTAACAGTCACACATCAAGTTAAATATGGTATAAACCTGGATGTTCTCAGAATGTCCTCAAACTACGATCTCAAGTATTATCCTCAGCAACCCAACATCTGATGTAAGGCAGAAAGTCAATCTTTGTAGCTCAAAGCCCATGACGGTGAGTTTCAATATTTTATTAAAATAGCGTTTTTAACCATGGTTAACCAAGAATATGTTAACATTGTCCCCCACCCCCACCCCAATATGCAGCACAACACAGTAGTGATTTCAAATATCTCTGATCAAGAACCAACAGGGATGTTTCAAGGTCAAGTCTGCAACTGAAAACTAGACCTTCAGAAAATTATGAGTTAAAAAAGAAATACAAAGCTTTCCAACAGAGTTCTTTCACCTGTCCCCAAATAAACACTGGTGCACCACCCACCTGACAATATCTCTAGGATTTTTATTCTTTATGCATAGTGTAATGTCTCATTTATAAGTACCCCCCTTTTATAAATAAAATTGGCATTTTCCACCCCATTTAATGTTTCTTTTCAGCTTCACAAAGAAACCAGTAAATAAAACTGTCAATGACAGTTACAGCATAACACTCTAACAGCAAGATAAAAAACCTGAAAATAGCAGAGATGCATCTAGGCTGTTGTACATAAAAAAAGACAGATTTAAAAAGTGCAAGGCAAAGTCTGCAGATTTCAAGGGAGCTTTTAGGCACATCAATGTCTTTAAAGCAAGCTTCAGAATAAAATTACAGTTTGTTCTTCATGACACCTGTTTAAGTTTTTTTTTGTTTTGTTTTGTTTTTTTTAAAAATCCCACAAAAGTCCACCTCATAAGGGTAAAACAGTCTCATATCCAAGGCTAACTCAGCTGTGGCGCGTCCGGCCCTTCTTCACTCTGGCGGGCTTGGGTTTAGGGATGTACTGGTTATTAGCCTGGTACTCTAGTTCCTTCCGGAAGTAGTGGATGGCTTTGTTCAATCCTTCCTCCAATGGGACCTGTTGGAGAGAGTGAGAAAAAGGAACAAGGTACCATTAACAGACAGGCTTCCTTAAAGCCAACAGCAGAGTGCCCGAGAGATGAGAGGCTGCAGTCAGCTTCCTGCCTCATGAGGACATTGAAAGCCTCACTCTAGACAAAGTGCATCGAGGACACTTCAGAGATGCCTAAAGTTTTGGGAGCCGCTTTCATAACACACACTGCAACTTAGCAAGTGACGTCAAGCCCTC
>JANHMN010000017.1:22917798-22945779 GCA_030674055.1 Rhabdomys pumilio | reverse complement strand
GAAGAATATTCAGTGGGAACTCTCCACCATGGATGTTCATTACAAATGATAGAATTCTGCCTAGATAGGTTGATAAACTATGGAGTAGACTTGTTCATAGTTGTATAGCTGGCTCTAAGGGAATTCCAACATGTAGCTAAGACCAAGCTAAGGTCCTCTAAATATACAATTATATTTCCACTGCCCTAAAAATTCCAATTCCTGAGTACCACCATGGCTAGGCTTAGTTTATGTGGGGGACAAATCTTACTACTCTTCAAGCTCCTGGGATGATTCTGAGGTATAGTGAAGGCTCAGAGCTACACAGTACACACCCAAAGAGGCCCCCAAGTCCCCAGGCTTATGAACAGATACTTCGATTCTGATCTGTAAGATCTTGGTTCAAGACTAAGAATTTGTCCTTCTAATCTGGGCCCAGGCACAGAGCAGATCCCGGGCAACAGCTCTGCCCCCAATGTCACAAAACCCAGAGGAAGTGGGCCTCCCAGGAACTCTAACCTGGGCAGTATCTTAGGTAAGGAGACAGCAACGCCCGCTCCGAACAGGGAGTAACTGGGACACACTAGGACCCAGGAAGTCACTCCTGGCCCAAAGCTCTGGTTCCTTCCGGTCTGGGCCTGAGCAATGAGCAGATTTTGGGCCCCAGCTCTAACCCCAGTAGTAGCACCTACCCCACACAATTCTGATACCACCAAGATAATAGGAAAGACAGGCTCCAGTCAGAGACAGGACAGGTGGCACTAAGGAGGTCCAGATGGCAAAAGGCAAGCACAAGAACATAAGCATCAGCAACCCAGGGTACTTGGCATCATTAGAACCTAGTTCTCCCACAATAGACAGTCCTGAATTCCCCATATCACCAGGAAAGCAAGATTCAGATTTAAAATCACTTCTAATGATGATGATAGAGAATGTTAAGAAGGACATAAATAACACCCTCAAAGAATTTGAAGAGAACACAGGTAAACAAGTAGAAGCCCTTAAAAAGGAAGCATAAAAATCCCTTAAAGAATTACAAGAGAACACAATCAAACAGGTGAAGGAAATGAACAAAACCATTCAGGATATAAAAATGGAAGTAGAAACAATCAAGAAATCTCAAAGGGAGACTACCCTGGAGATAGAAAACCTAGGAAAGAAATCAGGAGTCATATATGCAAGCATCACCAACAGAATTCAAGAGATAGAAGAGAGAATCTCAGGTGCAGAAGATACCATAGAAAAGATTGACACAACTGTCAAAGAAAACGCAAAATGAAAAAAAGTTCTTAACACAAAACATCCAGGAAATCCAGGACACAATGAGAAGACCAAATCTAAGGATAACAGGTATAGATTGAGAGTGAAGATTCCCAACTTAAGGGACCAATAAATAACTTCAACAAAATTATAGAAGAAAACTTCCCTAATCTAAAGAACGAGATGCCCATAAACATAAAAGAAACCTACAGAACACCAAATAGACTAGACCAGAAAAGAAATACCTCCCATCATATAATAATCAAAACACCAAATGCACAAAACAAAAAAAGAATATCAAATGCAGTAAGGGAAAAAGACCAAGTAACATATAAAGGCAGACCTATCAGAATTACACCAGACTTCTCACCAGATACTATAAAAGCCAAAAGATGTTGGACAGATGTCATACAGACCCTAAGAGAATACAAATGCCATCCCAGGCTACTATGCCCAGCAAACTCTCAATTATTATGGATGGAGAAACCAAGATATTCCATGACAAAACCAAATTTATACAGTATCTTTCCACAACCCCAGCACGACAAAGGATAATAGTGGGAAAGCTACAATACAAAAAGGGAAATTATACCCTAGAAAGAGCAAAAAAGTAATCCTCTTCCAACAAATCCAAAAGAAGATAGCCACACAAAGATAATTCCCCCTCTAATAAAACAATCACTGTTCCTTAATATCTCTTAACATCAATGGACTCAATTCCCCAATTAAAAATCATAGGCTAATGGACTGGATACATAAACAGGACGCAGCATTTTGCTACACACAGGAAACCTACCTCAGTGACAAAGACAGACTCTACCTTAGAGTAAAAGGTTGGAAAACAATTTTTCAAGCAAATGGACCTCCACTCTAAAATCTCCAGCCCGAGAATACAAAGGGAGGGACTCATGGCTCCACCTGTATAGGTAGTTAAGGGTGGCCTTGCCTGGCATCAGTGGAAGTGGAGGGCCTTGGTGCCTGAAAGTTTGGATTCCCTAGTGTTGGGGAATTCGAGAGCAGGGAGGCAGGAATGGGAGGATGGTGGGAGTACACCCTCATAGTAATAGGAGAAGTGGGGATGGGGTAAGAAATTTTGCGGAGGGGGGGGAATGGGAGAGGAGATAACATTGAAAGGAAAATAAATAAAATATCCAATTTTAAAAAAAAAGAACACAGATAATGGGTCTGGCAATTGTAGTTGAGCAGTTGAGATTTTTTGTCAACAATTTATTATGGGAATTTCATATAATCCTCAATGTAAAGGACCACTCTGGCCCACGTTTGGGGGTCAAACTATAGCGGCCCACTGTTCCGCAAGTCAGGGTCTAGCAAGAGAGAGAGTGGGGGAAAGAAGGGGAAGAGACGCAAAGAATAGAGACAAGCCAGAGGATCTGTAGTCAAGACTTCTTTACTGTCTCCACCATACACACACCACTACACCTACTACTACTACACCACACTACACACTACAACAAGGAAATCCCGGGTATTTATAAGCACAAGCAGGAGAACACAGGTGAAAACATTTTACCACATGCACTATGCAGCTGGGGTCACTAACAGCAAAACAAGCTATATGGGATAAACAAGATATTTATCAGAGTGTGCTCAGCTGTTGTAGGCTGCTGAAAAACCAAGTCTCTATCAGGGTAAATGGTTCCAGATGGCTGCAAAGATGATACATGCTTTCTA
This sequence comes from Rhabdomys pumilio, assembly GCA_030674055.1. Lineage (NCBI taxonomy): Eukaryota > Metazoa > Chordata > Mammalia > Rodentia > Muridae > Rhabdomys > Rhabdomys pumilio. The sequence goes on along the minus strand of JANHMN010000017.1, from coordinate 22,942,848 downwards.
GACGCTTTCTGCTAAAAGCTGGCTCCCAACACCTCAAGGACAAGGTATTCTGGAAGAGGCCCATGGAACTTTAAAAAGATTGGTGAGACATACTCTTGCTGAGACAAAGAATGATGCCAACCTGTGAGCTTGCTGAGTGCCCTGAGAAGGGTGACTGGGGAGCTGTATTGGACATATGTATGTTCCTGACCCACCTTTGCTTGACTATATCCCAGATGGGACAAGCTGCCTTGCCTCAAGTTTTTAGACCTTGTAGGATAGAGAATCAAAAAGAGAAACTATGTCTCTTATATTCTTCTTAAAGAAGCAAGAGGGTAACAGTCTTGGTTATTGCTGGTATAACAGCTTTAATTCCATTAATTGCTAGCACCACTGCTTCTGCAATAGCATTGACGCAAAGAGTTAAAACAACTACTTTCGTTAACCATCTAGCAAAAAATGTTACTAATGTATTGAGTATACAAAAGGATTTATATAGGTATCTGGGACATCAAATGATGCTCTATAACCCATTCAAATTATCGAAAGGAGGTTCAGGGTTCAATAGTTAGGAGCAATCCCAAGTGTCATGACAAATATTATTGGAGTAATATTACTTCTGAAATTTACAATGATTATCATTATAATTAGAAAAAAGTTTAAAGACACCTGTAGGATATTTGGCATAATCCTAACACCTCTCTGGGTGTGTTAACTTTGCATAATGAGATTGTGAATTTAAAGAATCCTGCTCTGTTGACCTTTGATACTGCAGATAATGCCAATAAAATTATCCATGGACTGAGCTCAGTATTTCCATTTTGGACAAACCTCAGGAATGGCATATATAGCTTGATCAGGCTAGCCCTTCTTGTCCTGGAAATACTTTTATTCCTGCCCACCATGTTAAAGCTTATCTTTAACAACATTAACATGTTGGCAGCCAAAGTACATGGCTTAAACCTGAAAATGGACCCCCAGACAAAGCTATTAAATTAACAGGCTGGCAAGCCAAGGACAGGTAAGATTCTGCACAGAGCCTTACCAACCTAAGAGATAAGTGCATTGCCTTTGATAATGCTTATTCCATGACAGGTAAGGAAGGCATTCTTGTCAGAATGATCTAAGACAGGCTCAGTCTTGTTAACAAAATAAAAAAGGGAAAGAGGTGGAGAGCCTTTGGGGCTGCTTGGCAAGAAGCTGACATAGGCCAAGGACAAGGAAGTAGGCTTCAAGCAGGAATTAGACTAGAACAAAGAAGTAATTTCAGCTAGAAGTCTAAATTGTAGGCTACAACAAAGAAGTAATCTCAGGCAGGAATGTGAATATTAGGCCAGAACAAAGAAGTAATTTCAGCTAGAAGTCTAAATTTTAGGCTACAACAAGGAAGTAGGTTTCAGACATGAAAATGACCTTGGGCTAGGATAGGGAAGTAGGCTCAGATACTTTGGTTATCCTGATAAGCCCTTAGAAACAGTGATCAGGGAGTGTTCAAATAACCAGGTTTAATGCTTTGCTTTTTCTTTGACTATCTGTGTTTATTGTCTTGCTTGACCCTTGACTATTTGCATCTATTATATTGCTAGACCCTCAACCTAGAACTGACCTTATTACATGCATGTAATCAAAATGGCATAAAAGCATAAAGAAAGAGGGGGTATAGGATATGGTGTTCCAGGGAGGGAAAATGGGGAAAGGGGATGACATCTGTACTGTAAATAAATAAAATATCCAGTTTTTAAAAAGGGAAAGAAAAAAGACTGAGAATTCACCTTTCTGAGATCTCTAATGTGATTTTGATGGTTCTGGGTTAACCACTGAGCTAGAAGATATGAATGCTTACAAAAACTCCATAATGACAGAAATGTGGCTACACCACCACTGTGTCCATGTTTGTCTTAATTTTTATACATTGAATAAAGACTATGAGACATTTCTGTTCCAAGCATTTTAGGGCTTCAGGGACACTGTAGGATGAGGTGGTGGCTATGGGAATATAGGATATACAGATCTGGGTGGTCCTCAGATCTGCCTCAGTCAAAACAACTATGAAACTTTATTCTGATTAGGTGAGGGGCTGGAGAAGTCCCTTAGAAAAACAAAAATGACACACACACAAAAAAAATCAAAAGTTCTAACAGCCAGTACACATTTTTCCCCGACAGTAGGAAGCAGATCCAGACTGTCATGCTGTAGTGATGTAATTAAAAATCCTGCTTGCTCTGTCTCAACACTGACCACACAAGCCTAGCTCAGAGATCTATGTTTTTAGGATCTACTTGAGGATAGAAGGCCCACGAGAAAAGGATAAACAGCACTACATATGGAGATGTCTACTGATAAGATACAGAAACTGTAGAAACAAATCTCAGCAAAGGAGTAAAGAGGACAGAGCCTTGAAAAGCATTTACTGCCTTGTTGATGAAAGTGAATGTGCCCTCTCAGCTCACAGACCTGCCTGCCTGCCTGCCTGCCTGCCTGCCTGCCACAAGGGCAGAAGCTACTCCTTGTCCACAAGCCAGGCAGAGTAGGTGTTCAGCTATACTCATGAGTCTGTATAACATTGCACTCTGGTATCTATGTAGCTCTTCTGGCTCCATTTTACAAGATGAGGGAGATTTAAGGAGATTCTGGAGACTCAAATTTATTCTCAGGGGATTAAGTGCTGTCTATGTTCAGGTCACAGCAATATGGTGACCTAGGAGTCACCAAGATGTTCAGGGAGTAGGGGGCAGCAAGAATGCCAAAGGGAGCTGTCTGAATGCACAGCACTGTCCTCTACAGTGTACATTAAGTACTTAAGCTATAACAACCTCTGCTAAACCAAGCAGTTTCTTGTACAGTTGGGTACTTCTCAGAGAAGTCAACAAAAAGCCCTGCTTAGTGGATTCGATCTTCATTCATATCTGCCTTGGTTTCTCATCTCTTTCCAACCCCTCAAAGCTGTGGGGCCATTTGGCCTCCTTCAGCAAGAATCCTGGTAGGTCAGTTCCATCAGGACCCTCTTCCCCAAATGTTTCTTCCTCTTCGTTTTTTCTATCCACCGACTTCCACTCTGCTTCTTGGGTGTGAGTTTCCACTTGCCATCTATGCTCAAAGTTGTGCTCGGTTCCCAGCACACCTCTCCCCACTCTGCCCTGCTGACTTCTAGACAGAACCACCTGACAAGGGAAAGAAAGGATATTTCAACCCAAGAGAAAAGCACAATAGTTCATAAGGTCCTTGATGGCCAATAGAATTCCTTGAAACAAACAAACAAATAAAACCCCCAAAATACACTAAATGACTCCATGGACCTTTTACCTGGGTGGCTAAGAAAGAGGGAAGTCTGGCAGTCTCTGGATTAATGCCAGTGATCTCTCCCCACATTTCTGGGAGAGTCATGCTGGGCCTGAAGATAACACACGAGACATGACCTGTGCCAACAATATGTGCATTCTTGAGACTGCCAGTGGACTTGCTTCTGGCCTTAATATGGGGCCCTTGAAGCCACCAAAAAGGCAATAAATCAAAAAGCTTTTTCTTCAAAGGCTGTTAACAGTTTTCAAACAATGTAGCTCTAACCCTGGGTAAGTCACTGTGCATGGTGGCTGAAAAGCCATCAGGAGTATCTCCCTTCTCAATAGACATCATCTGAACTCCAAATATAGTTATCCCTTAGTTTCCGTGGGGATTGGTTCCAAAACACTCCACAGATACCAAAATTTCAGGATGGCAAAGTCCCTTTTGTGAAATAGCTTTAAATCTGCATGTAAATCATGAACATTCTTCATATAGGAAAACAACATCTGTCCATGTTATCACAGGCACCATATTTTCCAACACTTTTTACTTTGAGCTGGCCGAATCTACATCAGGGAAATCTGTGGCTAGAATCAGATGCAGCAAGAAAGGCTATGAAAGACAGGTTCACCTAGCAGTTACAACTAAAACTCCTGGCTTCTGTGGCTAACCCTCGAGTCACTTTTCACTGACTGCAACAAAACGCAGCCACCACATTACCTAATCATTAATTCAACCAACATTTGTCTTATATTGTCTATGTGCTTAGGGCCAGAAACACAGCTATGAGTCGAAGGAACAAAGGTCCTGGTTTCTAGAGTTAATGCTATGCTGGGGACCTGGAAATTTAGTACTTCACTGGTACCAAGTGCAATGAAAACAAAACTACATAGTTGGTGGAATCCAATGGTGCCTTCATGTAGAGAGTGGTCCAGTTAGTACTGTCTACGGAGAATGGGGAAAAATGCCCAGGAAACACTCCCAGAACAGGCAAGACAGAAGCTGAAGGAGTCAGTATAAGAGTAGGGAGTGGGGAGGCAAAAGTCTGTGGCATATGCTGTCCCTGAGATGAGGGATCTTTGGGTTTCTCCTCTTCAGAAGGTTGGCCTTAGGACAGGCTGAAAGAACACAACAAAAGAACAAGAATGGGACTACTTCAAAAATAGGACACTATGGAGGGAGGGTGGGTCCAGAGCCAGGCCACCAGGAAGAGCTGGTGGAGTCCATAAATGATATGGAACAGGAGACCAGGTATGACCATAGAGCCTCCATCAAGGAGCAGCAAGGTGCCACTCAGAAGAGGAAAGCAAGCTTGGGCCATTAGGAATCCATAGGAGAGTTTCAAGCAGGCTAGCTGGCACAGGTAAGAGTCTCAGAGCCTAAAGTGAATTAGACAGGACCCAAGGTTCACTGTAAGGCTATTTCTGCGCTGTGTTCTACCCACATACTTCTCTTCCTTTCATGAAGGCAGCAGAGATACATATGAAAATAATATGTCAACTCGAGAAACATCAAGTCCCTAAAGCAAGTCACCCTTTGTTTCCAGGTGTGAAGAAAGGTTACAGGCAGCCTCCTGGCAGTACTCACTGTCAGCGGCTCCCCTTGTAGTGCTTGTAAGATGAAGTTGCTGACCACCCGCCCATCGTTCATGTGCATTCGTGGCCCAAACGTGTTGAAGATCCTTGCCACCCGTACTTCCACACCTTCCTGGAACAGAAAGAAAGAAAGAATATGAGTTACGCTTCTCTGCAGTGTGCAGCCTCTACTACACTTCTAGTGCCTTGCAAGGATGGAGAACAGGCTGCTTTCCGCTTTCAAAAGACAAGACTTCTGTTCTGGTTCTGTAATGTGCTCATCATAAAGCAACCAGGTGATGCAGAGCTACAGCAAAGCCAAAGCTGCCTCAGATTTCGCTACGGAGAGGCCAGTAGTGTGGGCACTCTGGTGGGGGAAGCTACGAGACAGCTCTGTGAGGGTAAACTTTACATAAATTGTCTCAGGTACCTATTTTCCCACGTGTGGTCATGCCCTAAAATTGATTAGAGAATCTTCTCCCTGTGATACTGGTGACAGAAAACAGACACATGCTTGTTATGCACTTCAAGTTACAGCCAGCACGCATGCCCGATGTCTGGTTAAGGTGGAAATGGCAATGAATTAAACAGCACAGGCTTGTCTGTGGTTCCAGGAATTCACCATAGGTCTCAGCACCCATCTCCTAAGGGATGGCAGGGGATAATGTACTGAAGAGGAGACAACAGGGAAGAGCAGAGATGTGGCTCTCAATAGAAGATAACTCAAGGGTTTCCACTTGCATTTAATTGATGAGACAAGTAAAGAATTAGAAGACCATGAATATGGCTTCATTCTCTGCAGAGACTGGAAAACATTAGCAATTCTACAACACTCAAACAGGCATGCCCAGCAGAGGAAAGCTCAAATCAGACGCTTTTACCCTCTTGTTCTCCTCTTTCTCAGGAACAACATTCCAAAGCATGGCCTTATTAGAAACTGACTTCTGTAACCATTTACTGCCCAACATATAAATGGGCAAACTTGCTGATTTCTCCATTTGGACCTGAAACCATTAAGCAAGCTAACTGGAAGGAACTAAAAATTAAGAGGGTGCATGAACTTCTGAGGTAGCTGTAGCCACTGCTCCTACCTCTGACCACAGCAGTCTCATGGCTTCCCAATGAACACCCTTGAGTCCAGACAGCACAGCAAGATTAGCTACATGGAAAGACATACACCTGAATCTCCTTTCAGCTGAGATCTGCTCTCTTCTTAGACACTGGCATCTTCTAGAATTAATATGTCCAGCTCTTTCTTCATAGTGTCAGCAAACCTTTGCCCTGACACAAAGGCAACACTGGCTCATCGTGTACAGTTCATTTGACACTCATCCTCTACCCTCACAGCAGGATAATAAAGGTAGAGCCAACAGGCATCAGTAAGCTATTTATGGTGGCAGTTGGACTGCTTCCCAAAACAAGCTTGGAAAAAGGGACAGGATGAAAATTGGGAAAGTGCCCAGTAGGGCAGTATCTTATTGAAAGCAGAGCCAAGCTCTGAAGGATCTAAGCACATTCGTATGCCCCAGATCGGGTGGCATCAATGTGCACGGCCAAGCCCTGCCACCTACTACACTGCTCAGCTTCCATCATGCTGTGGTGCTGACTCAGCATGCAAAAGGATCAACATTCACAGAACTAATTAGTGATACATTCTTAGCCACAGCTTCAAATCACTGTGTGCTCTGTCCTTCACAGGAACCCTGAGTCATTCACCCAAGACTCAGAACACTGACAAGAACAGCTCAGGAACTGTGAGTTAGGTCAGCATAAAACCAATGGGAAGATACGAGGAGAGAGATTAGTGTGAACCCCCATGCAGAGAGTGCGAGCTCATGGGCATAGTGGGAACACTCCAGGTTCATCCCAGCAGTCTCCAGTTATACTTAGTTTTCTAAGACCTACGATTCTGATGTTTGAAGTGGGGATAACAGTGTCCATTCTGCTATGTCACAAGAATTACAAAACAGGGATGCCACTTTGAAAATTGACCATGTCATAGTTCTGAGCCCAAGACAAATAACTAGGTGTCTTTTGGTACCCAGTACCCTTGGATAGAAAATCTGAGGATGCTCACGTCCTGAGAGGAGGATTTGCATATAACCTTCACAATCATGCATGTCCGCTCTGGATGACTTCAGTTCCTAGTACAGTCAATGTAAGTGCCCCACACAAAGCTGCGTGCTGTAGAGCTCAAGGGAAGGTATTTAAAAATCCAGCACACGCAACATTTCCTCTGAGCTTTTACTTCATAGTTGATACTGAACCCTCAGTGAAGGATAGACGTCTGCACTTGTACCCGACCTCTGTCTCTGTCTCCTGGTCATGCTAATGTACCTTGAATTGGTTACCACCAACCCAGCTACAAACACTGAGATCTACAATGGTGACCTACTGACATGGTAAGTTGGTATAACAGTGACACAAATACTGTGGGAGCAACTAACACTGGATTTAAAACCGCATTCAGAGATGAAACCCATGGCTGACAATGCTCAGGTCGCCAAGAACCTGAGATTGGATAGGATAGGGATCTAGAGGGAAAGCAAACACTATTGTTCTGTTACAGGAACATAGCAATGAACGGACTCCTAATGACACACAATCCTTCCTCAGCCCTCATCAGTGAAGCTGCTTCCTGCAGTAGACAGTGATTAACAGAGAGACTCTCAACTGGGGAGTATGCAGAGACTGAGAGACCTTGAAACATGAAGTCCTAAACGGGACTTGACTTCATCTAATCCCTCCCCTCAGGGATCAGGGAGCTATGTGGAAGTAGGTGGGAATACTGTAACAGCTAGAGTGTCTTTCAGACCCAACAGGACCGACATGCACATGAACTCACAGAGACTGGCAGCATTCACAGGGGCCCAGCACTGAGACAGCAAAGGAGCTATGAGCTCCCACCCCTAACCAAAAAGCTATCATCAACAGACATATACTTGAAAAGGAAAAATTACTTTTCTTCAACGGAGCCTCACTGGATATATAAGCCGCACTTAATGGTAGGCCCCGTGCCCAGCAGTAGACATCCAACACAAAATGACTTGGTGGTTGTTTTTGTAGACTTTTGTTTCATATTGCTTCATCTAGGCATGGGGGGGAGGGTGTTTACTGGTCTTTTGCTTGTGCATTATGGTTTCCAATTTTGTGGTTTTGTTTGTGTGTGTGTTGTGTATGTATGTGTGTCTATGTATGTATTTGTGTGTGTGCATGTGTGTGTATGAGTATGTGGATATGTATGTGTAGATATGTGTATGTGAGAGTATGTATGTATATGTGTATGTGTGTGTTTCTTTTTAAAAACCTGGTTGTTTTGTTTTGCTTTATTTTATTTTCTAATGAGAAAAAGAAGGCACGGAGCTGAGTAAATAGGGAGGACCTGGGAAGAGTTAGAGGAGCAGAAACTGATCAGAATATACTGTTTAAAAATTATTTTCAATCTAAAAAACAGTGATCATATACAATGTTTCTCAGTATCTGTTCCCCACCAGAACGACAGGGCTACATGGTGTAATCCCACAGCACTCTGGGAAAGATTAATCACAGGCTTGAGGAAGAGCAACTGGTTGGGACTAGTGTACCACCCACAAGGGTAAGGTGGCATCAGATATCCCACTGCTTCTTTATAATGGTTAAGTCCTGAGATACAGAGTAACATGGGCTCTCCATCAAGACTGCCCCTACATGTAAGCTATGCCTTGAAGACTGTTCTACTAAGTCACAGATGCTGTAGTCTGATCACTGTTCCATGATGGGAAGTCTTCAAAGGACAGAGGAGCACTGCACAGATTGAGGAGCAGGTCTATGCAGAAAAGTGTCAACCTCCATTACACAAAGACCTGTCCTGCAGGAGAAGCCTAGGTTATACAGACCTGAAAGCTATATATGGTGCTCCCAGAAATGGTAGCCCCACTCTGCCACACTTCCAAGTCTTCTTGTACCTTGAAAATGTGTGTACCAATGGGGACAGGAAGTTGAATCATCTCATTCTCTGCTACTTCTCGCACACCTCAGGTCTTGCCTGTGGAGTGCAATTCACTAGGCTGAGTGATGCTCACCTTCCTTCTGGAGGGTGGCAGAAAGCCACATAAGGCTGGCTGACAGCAGATGTGCCTGTAGTTCCCTGACAATCCTCTTCAACACATCTCCTGTAGTGAAGAGGACCCACTAGCCATTGTTTCAGTCCTCTACAGTCAGCAAAACGTATGAGTGTAGTACTGGGAAATATTACGAAGCAGCATATGCCTGTGAGTTTGACCACAGCATATTGCTACAACTGGGCTGTTTTGTAACTGCAAATGGTCTCTTACTATACCTAACGTATAAATTAAATTTTAACATAGTTATACATGTTCAGAAAAAGCATAACATATATAGGTTCCTGTACTTTCAGTTAGATATCCCTTGGGGTGTTGGAGTATATATCTCCCTCAAAAATAACAAGGACTACTGCATTAAAAGGTAGACTTCTTACAGTTGCTATGTGTTAGAATATGCTGACACTCCTGCAAGACTAGTAGGGAGTGAATACCACACTGCAGATGCCTATGTGGGGTAGCAGGATGTGGGCAGCAGACACCCTGGGAACAAGGCCAGGGCCAGCAAACACATCAGGCCCTCTAGTGTCATATACATAGCAACTATTTTTTCAAGTATGCTAATGCCAAAAATAAATATGTCCTCAAAGCTACTGCCCCAGGTGACTTCTGACTTCTGAGTTCTCTTTCTGCTCTGTTGGTCTGTGGTTTTGTGAATGGTAGCCTGTTATGCAGACTCAGTTCAGAAAATGGGTGGGCCATGACTTCAGAAGTCCATTCACAGGGGGCTAGGAGTGCAAATGTACTCTCAGCCCTGACCACAGCCCCAGGGCAAGCGCCCACATTATAAAGTCCCCATGCCCACAGGCACACAGAAGCAGCAACCTACTTCCTCACTGACAGATTCAAACTATTCATGAAGGATGCTCTGTTTTGCCCTTTGATCTCCAAAAAAGATGTGCAATGAAATAAAACTTTATATTGAATACATTTGGGTATTTCACTAATTATGAGAATCTTGAAAGAGAATCATTAAAAGGCAACATTTTATTTAATGAAGGCAACTCAGACTTCTATTTATCTTGTTTACATTTTCATTCTTTTCATTAGATTTATTTACACACCATGTACAGCCCTGAAGAAAAGATAATCATTACAAAAAGGGCACATTCTTGTATGTAAAAAGCTACAGTTATCAAAATAACCAAATCAATAATCTGCTAATATAAACCAGACTCAGGACTTGCTAAAAGCATAAATCCTAACAATGAAAATACTTCTCTCTAAAACTACTAGAAAAGACTTTATATTTAGAACTCAAAATTGACGCTACCACGTAGCGTCCTAAGCTCTGGCTAAAGAACAACTGGTACCTAGAGTAGTAACACCACATAGGCTGCTGTTCTGGGCATTGTCAATGACTGTGCTTCCTGCCCTAGACTTGATGCTCTTGGATTCAGAGCTGTGCCACCTCACTGGATACTTCCTTACTGTGGTGGTTTGATTATGGCTTGGTCCAGGGAGTGGCACAATAGGAGGTATGGCCTTGTTAGAGGAAGTATGTCACTGTGGGGTTGGGCAATGAGACCCTCTTTCTAACCACCTGGGAGCCAGTCTTCTCCTAGCGGCCTTCAGATGAAGATGTAGAACTCTCAGCTTCTCCTGCACCATGCCTGCCTGGACTCTTCAATGCTCCTGCCTGGATGATAATGGACTGAACCTCTGAATATGTAAGCCAGCTCCAGTTAGATGTTGTCCTTGTAAGAGTGCCTCAGTCATGGTATCTGTTCACAGCAGTAAAACCCTAACTAAGACACTTATCCACAGCAGCCTGTCAAGACAGCAGGACAGAGCATGTTGTATAGGTAGTTCAAGCTCCACTTAGGAGTCAGGGACCTGGGAACAAGTTTGGAATTCACTCTCTTATGTCAACAACAGGCAACCAATACTTACCTCCAGAATGCTAGGTGGAATGAGGGAAGACTAAACAGACCTACTCTCAACAAAGCTGAAGCATGCTGCTGTCACTCTGGCCCCAGCTCCTGATCCTTTGGGCACTTACTCTAAGTATGCAAGGGAACCCTCATGTACAATGTCATCTCTAGCCAGTAGCATATCCTGATAGGCAGGACACCATGGTGGCCAGCAGGGCAGCAGGCTTGGTAATCAGGTCCTGTGGGTTACCTTCTCTAAAGGGGTTACTCTGCATGCTTAGAGTAAGTGCCCAAAGGTTCAGGAGCTGGAGCTAGAGTGACAGCAACATACCCCTGTGTGGGAGACTATTTACAACAGGGAGAATAGGGACAGAATTCTGGAAGCTCACACCATGACCTATACTAGACCGGTAAGAATTCAGGTCTACCTCTGACAGAGAAACAGAGAAAGAAAGAGGTCTAGAGCCTGGTACCCACATAAGTTATTTTGCATTAAAAAACTAAGGAAGCTACATGCTCCAGGCCCATCATAAAATGGGAACTTCAGCTTCACGCTGTACTATCATCCACATAAAAGAATGACTGACGGTCTGCAACAAATAGTCAGGGGCCAAGAGTATTCCCATACTGCCCTGCTCTCTTGCCCACGGGCTACATGTGGGGCTGACCACACTCCTCCCAGGGTGGACAGTACATCTACACACAGCTGTCCCAAACCTACACTCCATGCCCATGGTTATATTCCTACATGTCCTGCTTCAACTAGAGAGGAAGGAAGGAAGGAAGGAAGGAAGGAAGGAAGGAAGGAAGGAAGGAAGGAAGGAAGGAAGGAAGGAAGGAAGGAAGAGAGGGAGAGAGGGAGGGAAGGAGGGAGGGAGGGAGGGAGGGGAGGGAGGGGAAGAAGAGGGAAAAGAGAGGAGAGGAGAGGAGAGGAGAGGAGAGGAGAGGAGAGGAGAGGAGAGGAGAGGAGAGGAGAGGAGAGGAGAGGAGAGGAGAGGAGAGGAGACAAGTTCCTAAGGACCAGAGAGTGCTAGTCCCAGCACAAACAAATTAGTGAGAAAAATGGAACAGCACAGGGCTTTCACTTGGCCAAACAACCTTCCTTCTACTGCACTCCCCAAGGCAACAGCCCAAAGCTACAAGCCCATACCAGAGGCTAGAGGTAAGAACTGAGCGTTCATCCATCTCTCCAACTCATGTTATGGTAGAGGCAGTGTGGGAACCTCAGCCTCTTGGTCTATGGGTGAAATGATGAAACACCCATGATGAAACTGCCTAGTGTAACAATGAATAAGAAAACATGTAGAAAAGACAAGGAAATATGTAAAATATAATATGGACCTCAGGGAGGATGATTTTTAAATCTGTCATGGCTAGGGAGGTGGCTAGGTAAAGTGCATGCTAGGTAAAGGACGAAGTCCAGAGCCCCTGGCCCAACATAAGAACCAGATGGCAATGGCAGCCCACCTGTAATCCTAGCACACAGCAGGACACAGGATCCCTGGAGCAAGCTGGCTACCAAAGACCGGGTGATCTGCAAGTCCCCAGTACCTCCACAAACATGTAATGTAGCCACACTCAGGAACATAAATACACACATGCACATAATAAATAAATGTTAAAAATGAACCGCACCAACTTGGAGGCCTTGGAAAAAGAGGCAGACGTCAGCTGATGGGGGACAATGACGGTAGGGAAGCATGCTGTTCCCTGCCCTCTCACAGTACTGGGAACAAGTTCATATCATTTTGAAAACACGAAGATATGTAGAAATGGCTTGTAATAGCATTCATCTGTGACAGTGAACACCAGGTCTTCCCAACACCCACTGGCAGGCATCAAGCCCTGGGTATTCCTGTATATTCCTATATACTATACTGTATATATAATATACTGTATATTCCCATACAGTAACCATCCACATCTGTGTACAGCGCCCTGTGGTATGGAACAATACCTGCTTCATGTAGGCATAGCACATGGTCTCTGCAACACGTTTGCCTTCGTCATAGCAGGCTCGAGGTCCTATGGGATTCACATGGCCCCAGTAGTCCTCGCCTTGAGGGTGGACCTCAGGATCTATGAGTAAGCAGGAGAGAATAAGACTTAATTTATATACCCCAACCGGCCCTCAGTTCATTACCAGAATCAACGTTTATTTATGATGGACCTAGGTAAACATTTAAAAACAGAGAGAAATGCCAGTCAGAGAAGCTCAAAGCTCCGTGCCCCTCCTTCCTAAGTTCCAGGGCACCTGGTGCTCTCCCTACGAATATGTATATGTCCAACCACGCTATAAAATGTATAAATCTCTCCCAAGAAATGTGGACAAAAACATACAGCAACTCTGTGTTATAAATCCACAGCCAATTTATTTGGCACATGGTTTGACACCAGACTTGTGGGGATAAGGGAGGGGAACATATATGGGTGGACCTTTGGCACATGCATCTGAGCCAGCCAAACCTTTAATAAACAGCTACAACTCTGCAGTCATGTACAGTGCAGAGTAAGGCCTGTGATTGTGAAAATTCCCCCCCAGTAAGAGGGCAACACATGAGGGAAGAGGTCTAAGGCAAAGATTCCCTAAAAAAAATACTAATGATTTACACACACAAAGATATGACCAACATCAGGGTTTTTCCTAGCTTCTGACAGGTCAGATCCCAAAGGAGACAGTCATATATTTCTGGCACACAAGAAAGTCGAGTATAAGCAACTCAGTCTTGGCGCCATTCTGGGTTGGAATGCCCAGGGAGTCAAGCTTCTCAAAACTCTCCTTCACAAAATTACCTCAGAAAACCCTGGAGGTGGGATTAGTCGGGGGCGGGGGGCTAGAGAAGTAAAGAGCCAGGATTGAGAAGGTGACTCCATAAAGTATTCACTTTGTAATCACGAGGATCAAGTTCTATCCCCAGGACCAACTTAAAAAGAAAAAAAGGGCTCAGTATAGTGGTACCCAGTTTGCAACCTCGGTACTGAGGAGGCAAAGACTGGTAGATTCCAGGGATCCGCTGGCCAGTTTCCCTACCTTACTTAGTGTGCTCTAGACATAGGTGAACCAGACTCCAAAGTTATTCTCTGCCCATTACAAACACACGTGCACCTACCCACACATGGAATACCTATATGTGTTCATGCTTTTATCAGTGAACATCTCTATGTGTCCACACACATAAAGGTCTAGTAAAGATTATTTCCAAACTCAGGTGTGTCAGTGAGCACCTACAGTCTCAGAACTTGGAAAGCTGAGGCAGGGGACCACAAGTGGAAGCCAACCTAGGCTATACAGTAAACTGGAGCCCAGCCTGTGCTACATTCAGTTTCAAAAGACAAAATAAAACAAGAAAAAGTTTTCCAATTCTTACCCTCCTCATGAGCATTTTGTGATGCTGCATAAGAAAGGCAGACGCTTCACAACACCCAAATGTTCTAGCAGCACTGGTGCAGAAAGCACCAAACCACAGGATCACACCTTCCTCATTCCTTAGAACTCCTAAGGACAACAGCTCTTACCAAATATACAAACACATGCTGGCAAGGAAGGAAACCTGTCACTGCGCCTTTTAGACAGTGAACAGGGTGGGGGCTAGGGCACCTACTTTGCCCTTTTACTTGTCAAGAAACTCAAAGAAGAGGAGAATGTGTTGCACTTTCATGGCAGTTACAACTACTTTCTGTATACTTTGTGTTGCTATGTTATCTTCCTACTTGGCAAACTTACTTCAAAAATGGTCTCTTCCAATTTTACATCTTAACATCCTCATTTCCCGTGTCCAGAGGAATAATGTAAAAAGAGAAAAAAGTACATCATGTCAGGGTCTGGTTCCTCACTGTACCGGCGAGGAGGTTCATCCATACCCTGCAGCCAGCTGGTTTTTGGACTGTGTATGAACCAGACAAGAATTAAAAATCCACTCCAAGTTCCTGGATATTGAATAGCTCAGGAGGGACCGTGGTCGTGGTGAGTATGTAAAATGTGAGCTGGCATGGACTGGCACTATCTTCACTGGTTCCTTTGCAATCTTGCTGTAGCAGGTAAAGAAATGAGCATGTCACTAACTAGCTCTCACGTCACTGTAGTCACTGCTCTTGCTGAAGAATTGTGCCAGCAAAAGGGACAAACACAACTTCATGTTGATATCTCTGAAATGCTTTCAGAGCAAATAAGAAAAAGTCCACCTCTATGAAATCACAAAAACTTCATCATTATTGGCCAGCTGGCCTGACCCAGGCCTCAGAGTAACAGCAAAATTAGAGGCTGTTTCAACAGGATCGGTCCTCTAAGTGGAATCCTGAACTCTGGTTCCCTCTTGCCTACGACAGGATACACACAGTCCCATGGGTTGGTGGGCTTCCTTCAGGGGCTCCACCACTCACCTCCATATACCTCGGACGTGGAGGCCAGGAGCAGACGGGCACCCACGCGCTTTGCCAGTCCTGTAGAAAGTGTAAATCATAAGAGAACTGTCAACTTACACGGGCAGCAATTTGTGTGTGTGATCAATTTAAGCAATGTTTTAGTACTGAAGGTGCCTTAGTATCTACCAAATTATCTACTCCTAGTGCATCTGCCATGGAACATGGAAAAAAAAAAAAAACACCAACAAAAAAACTGTAAAGGAACCCTTCAAATGAGCAATATTTAGGTGAAATATGGTAGCTGCAAACAGGGCCAGATCCAGACTCTGTTGAGCACAAAGTGATTCCAAGGAGCTTTGCACAGACCCTGTGCCCCAAAAATGCTACCTCATATGATTTTTTAATTGAAAAACAATTTTTATTCACACAGTATATTCTGATCATGGTTCCCCTCCCTCAAACCCCCAGCTCTTCCCCACCCCTCCCACCCATCCATTTCTCTGTGTCTTTAAAAAATAAGGCAAATGAAGGGCAAACAAACAAGAATCTAAAAAAGAAAATACACAGATATTGACACAAAAACAAAACCAATATGAACAGAAAACTGGAAATAATACATAAGCAAAAGACATGTAAAACATAAAATGCCTAGACAAAATATTAAACAAAAAGTCTACAAAAATACCACTGAGTTAATTTTGTGTTGACCTTCTCTGTGGGGCTTTGGGTCTACCCTTAAATGTGGTTAATATATCTAACGAGAATCCATTGGAGAAAAGTAATTTTTCCTTTGCAAGCATATGTCAATTAGCTTCCTGGTTAGGGTGGGAGCTCAGTGCTGGGACCCTGTCTGTACTGAACCTGTGCAGGCCCAGTGGATGCTGCCACAGTCTCTGTGAGTTCATATGCACATCAATCCTGTTATATTTGGAATATTGTTTCCTCTGAATCATCTTTTGTGGCTTTCCCATATTTTATTAAGTAACCACACTGGCCGGTTACCCAGCAAGATAACCTCTCCCAACTGCTTCTCATCTTGTCTTCCCAAACGGCACACCTACCACCTCTTCTGCATACACTACCTGGGCAACTACCTGTATCCTTCTTCTGTCTTCCAGGTTCCACATACAGGCACCTTCTAAAATGCAGCCACTATAATGCCCAATCCTGCCCCAAACCACTTTCCTACACTAAACACCCAGTGTAGGAAACAACTAGACTATTACTAAGTGTAAGCTCAAGCAAACATGAAAAATCCTCCAAACTTTTCCTAGACTTCCAACTTAACTCTGATACACCCCACTGGAGCCCACTACGGCACACCAGGACAATGAGAGTATCTGGCGCTGGCATGGAACAGAAGTCCACACTGCTGCCCAAGAAGTACAGCCAAGTGGGTCAGAATAGGCATGCATCCATGGCCTGAGGCCAGTGCTGGGGAAGTAGGCTGAAGGGCAACAGTGGGAGAAAGACAGGGGTGTGAGTGTGTCAGCTATAGGGAAGGAAGCAGGAAGCCTCCAAGTCAAATGTCAAGAATGAAACAAGGGGAGAAAAATAATGAGACAAATGGGCTGGGGTAGCTCAATATAGGCAGCTTCACCAGCATGTGCTAGACACTGGATGGCAGGACCTTTTAGTAACAGACTGAAAGGAAGGAATCAAAGAGTGAGAGCACGGACTGCTCTGAAGGTGAGGACAGAGACTGCTCACTCCCATGTGTTTAACAAGAAAACACTATCCTGAGGTTGTGTCAGATGCTACCTCCTGGACACCTATGTCCCCAGACTTTATGATATAGCACTGTAGAGTCTTACGCACTAGCTGCAATGAAGGATCCTGAGAATTTTTTTTTTTTTGTTTTGCTTAGTTTTCTTTGTTTGTTTGTTTTAAACCCTTTTGATTTTGAGATAATTGTATGTATGAATTCAAATGCACATAGGAAGATCCTGCTGTCTCCCCTCCACACAGCACCCCAATGGTACAATTAGATGAGATGCCACAATGGCACCGTGATGCTGACCCAATCATTACTCCAGTCAGACTGTCTTACTGATTGATGGGTGGGGGCCAGTCCATTGTGGATGGTGCCACCCCTGGGCTGGTGGTCCTGGGTTCTATAAGAAAGCAGGTTACATAAGCCACAAAGAGCAAGCCAGTAAACAGCACTCCTCCAGGTTTCTCCATCAGCTCATGCCTCTAGATTCCTGTTCTGTTTGAGTTCCTGCATAAGCCAAATAAAAACTTTCCTTCCCAACTTGCTTTTGGTCATGGTGTTTCATATAAAAACAGAAAATCTAAGGCCAAGGCCAAGGCTGAAAATGTCAATATTCACCAGTTCTCAGGGCTCTACTATATACACCGCAGGCTTTCCTGGCTCTCCAATGTGCCAGAAGCAAATGCTGGGGATTCTTGGTCTCTGTAATCAGAGTCCACTCCTCATAGACCTTTCTACTTGTCTAATTATACCACACGGCTTCTGATCCCCTGCAAATGTTAGCTAAGAAATTTTCCAAAACATTCAGCCCACGAGACTTGAAACCAACCTCCAGCTCTTTCAGACCCTTGATTCATGCTTTGTCTAAATTAAAATTAGAGCTATTTCCAGATCTATACATACAACCTGTTTTAAAAATTTCTATTAAGTCCTATTTTTCCCACTCAACATTAAAATGTGGCTTCTTCCTTCCACTTTGCAAATCACCAAAACACAAATAAGTCTAAACTAAACGTAAGTACGGAAGGCATCATCCCCAAACACATAATCTACTTCTAGCGCATGCAGTACATGACTCTGCATGTGGCCACCTTCCTTCATACTCCCCTTCACCTCCTAAGTCTAACGTGAATCCTCAGGTTAGTCTGCGCAGGAACTCAGTCTCCAAACTCCCATGCAGGCCCCATCTCCCCAACTCCTTCCAAGTGTATCAGTGAACCTTCCTAGGTGCAAGGCTACACTACCCATCCCTAGACCAGGGCCACCAGCACTCCTCTGCTCGTCACCCAACAATCCTAGATGCTGGTAACCAGCTTCAGAGACAAAGAAAAGGAAAACACGCTGGCCCTTGAATTAAGTACCTGTCCCACTCCCTAGGAACTGATGAGAGCCATTGGAAGACTGGTTACTACAATTCAAGAAAGAAAGGTGCCTTCCCCATGTCAAAAAAAACCATACTGTGAAACCAGTGAACAGTATCCACAGAGAGGTGGAGGAGGGTGCAAACACCATAATCAAAACAGCAGACTACCCGACCACAGAACTGAGCAAGTTTCAGTTACCAGTGTAGATACTCGATATCAATCCAAAAATCTTAAATCTAAAACAAAGTCATCAAAATAGTTGGTGTCCGTGCACTGTTATGAAGAACATATTTAACGTGTACCATCCTGCTTTGTCCTGTCCACGGTATGAATCACCCATTTGTCCCTTTGTCAGACATATTCTCGTGGTATATACTCCCCACTTGTTAGTCACTGTCCACATCAAGGACTGACTTTTATGGCATCAAAAGAATCGTGTTTAAGTTAAGAACTTAGTAATATCCCAAAGACCTAAGAGCAGTGACTCTCTGTGACTCGAGTCAACAAGTCCCAGGAAGTGCTTCCTTTCTTCAGATAAAAAGTAGATGTTCTCAACTCAAGAAAGAAAAATAAAATTGCTGAGGGTGAAAGGAGCTGTACTAAGAATGGATTTTATATCGGAGTAGATATAAAGGAAAAAGATAGACATACTAGCTCTGCTGGTGTAAAAGCTAAGGACACAGGATTCAAGTGCTGACTTAAGATGGAGAAGACATTAAGTCACAGCATTTGGTACAATCCGACTTTAGGGAATCACAGAGATCTTGGAATATAATTATGGGTGGGAGGCCCCACTACTGTGCACTTTTGAAATCTCTTAAAATATTTCCACAAAGAGGACAGAAAAGAAAAAAAAAAAAAAAAAAAAAAGGACAACTTACTGACCCAACATGTTTAGTGTTCCAATTGTATTAGTCTTCAGTGTCTTGATGGGGTTGTACATGTAGTTCGGTGGGGAGGCTGGAGATGCCAGATGGTATATCTGGTCAACTAAAGCAAACAAAAGAGAAGAAGGTCATTTCCAAGAAAAATGCTTTTGTTTCTAAATCATAAGCTCTTGGGCACTACAGTGTAAAGCAACAGTGCCAGTTTGCCTTATGCTAAAATTCTACTTGCTGATATATTGTTCCGTTTGAAAACCAATCACATTCTTTACAACTTCAAACAAATCAAACACTAACAATAAACCACAAATAAATTTATTTTAGAATAATTCTTTAGTACGTGTATAATTATAGCATTTATTGAAAATAAAAGCAAATCTAAGATGAATGTGCTTATCTACTGAATACTGCTAGTGTGGGGCATAAGCGCCTTCAATGCTTTACAGAGCTGATGGAGATTCTGACTTCAGACTGTCAATGCTGAGAACATCACTTCATGTAAGTGTGTAGTACAAACAGTAGAGTGTGCTTAGGACATTTCAGAAACTTTCGGAAACTCTGGCTTGACTCTAAGTCAAATGTACTTATATATACAATATATATTATATATTTACAGATAAGTATATAGTACTGTATATATATAAAAATATACACACACATCAACTCACATAGCAATTTTTAAAATCAAGCATTCTATTATAACCCATAATATTTGATAATTCTGTACTGGGGATAGAAAAATATTATGCCATAAAAGTAGAAAACTGGACAGTAAAAGAAACATAGTTCATAGCATACAATAGTCTCAAATCTGAGCATCAGCTGGGATAGCTGGCACTGCAGAGCAATGTGCAAGCTGTGTGTTCAGATCAAGGCCACAGTGAGGCTGCATGACAACACACGGGCAAGCACTGCCGGAAACACCTACACCTCAGATTCAGGATAAATTTCATGTTTCACTTGTTTATTTGTCTATGGAAGATGTGCTTGTTTGCTTGTTTGTCTGTCCGTTTGTTTTTGACAGAGTCTCTTGCAGCTCAGGACCTTGAACTTCTGATCCTCCTGCCTGTTAACTCCCAAAGGCCTGGATTACCAGTGTGTACCTCAGCTATAGAAAAACTTAAAGTTAGCCCAGGCTGGGTAAAACCATGTCTTAAGAGGGCAGTGCCTGGGGAACTAAGAGAGAGTGTGTATCTTCTGAGCCCAAATCATTTCTCTGATATCAAACTGAAGTCATGAAGCTGCCCTCCTTCGTGTCACTCCAGCCCAGCTTTCTTCAAGGCTCACCCTAATGCCAGTTTATATGATGACAGTTTGAAACTTCCTGCTGCCCTTAGTCAGATATAATCCCTCTTGTGGCTGGCCACTCCTGCTGCTAGCCAGTGACTTCAACTGTCATTTGATCAGTCAGCTACTTGAGCACTGTAGTTTGTTTTCCCATCTCCACACAGTAGTGACCTCAGACTACAAATGCAGAGTCCTAAGATCCACTGCAGGGATCAAACAATCCCTTGGTGGTCCTGAAACCAGTCAACAGAAAACAAACAGTCCTCCCCAGTGCTTCAGCCTAGGGCTCTGGGAATAGCAATGTTAAGAGAGTGGAGATGAGACATAAATTGGGTCTTTTCCTCACACTCCAAAAGCTAGTCTATCTGGTTTATTTTTCTGCCATCTGACAGGTTAGGCCTCGTGATTTTCCTGGAAAGATGAGGAGTGTCCTGCACAGTTACATCAGGACCTCTGATTAAGCAGGACTCAGATGCAGTGGCCCGCTTAAGGAGAACCTGAAAACTGCATGAAAATCCAGGTCACTTCCCTGTGCAAATGTGTTCTGCCACTCACTGTCTGCAGCACTCCTGCTCCTATCCTAAAAAGGGCACCGCACAGACCCTGCTGACTTACTTAGTCTGCTGAGGAATTAGGAAGAGAAGGAAACTTCAGGGTAGGAGCAAACAAGTACAAGTGTGAAATGCCACAAGTAATATTAATAGCTGGCTCTGGAATGTAAATGAAGCTACAAAGTTATTAACCCTCAACGTCCAGAGAAAAAGCCTGAAAACATGTGATCTGTGAATTCAGTGCATAGTAAGACTGAGCACGACACTCGGGCTGGAAGTGGGGAGTGGCCTCCAACTCACCCACTACTCTATGTCATCTCTGGATGTGGGCTGCCAGTGCCCTGACCCCTTTGCATTTACAAGGCCAAGAACCTGAAGAAAAAAAAAACTTGAGAGACCTCTAATCATCAGGCCTGCCTCCCAAAGGGTTAAGCTGGGAAGAGTAGAGCAGGAGGGCACTGAGGTTGCCAGGGGATGGGGGAAACAAATGGCAACAGAAGGAGCTTTCAGTATGTCCTGCAGATGAAAGAAGAGACACTGTGCATCTCAAAGAACACCTGAGAGAACCCAGAGCCATTTTCAGAAGTCACCAGAGAGTCAGGCATTAACTCTCCCCAGAGACAGATCCCTATGCAGCCAACTGCAGAATAACATGCTCCTCAGACTAACTATGCTAAAGTGCCTACTATCCCAGGTGGCATTAAGGTTCCTCTGAGATAGTGCCCATGCTGTAAGAGCGAAACTGGTACACACTAGTTACAGATTACACCATGACACTGAAGACTATGAGACTCTCTGCGAATGTGTGCACAGGGAAGCTCTCTTTTCAACATTCCAAGTCAAAGACCTGGCAGAAACATAGCCTCATTTCCACAGGTTCTATATCCACAAACTAGGACAACCACAGATTAAAACTGTCCCCAGGACTGCATCTGCACTGAATACATGAAGCCTTTCCCTGCTGTGATTGCACTACAGCAACTGACTCACAGTACTCATAGTGTATATAACGCTAAGTACCAAGTGAGTTGCACGGCCTCTGTGTGGGACTTGAGAATCTGTGTCTGCTGTATCCATGGAGATCTGGAACCATCCTCCATGGATACTGTCTTAGCTGGGGTTTCTATGGCTGTATAAAACACTATGACCAAAAACAACTTGAGAAGGAAAAGGTTCATTTTATCTTATACTTCCACACCACAGTTCATCATTGAAGGAAGTCAGGGCAGGAATTCAAGATAGGAACCTGGAGAAAGTAACTGATACAGAGGCCATGGAGGAATAGTGCTTCAAGTGGCTTTTTCCTCTTCATGACGTACTCAGCTTGCTTTCTTACAGCACCTAGGCCTACCAGCCCAGGGATAGTACTGCCCACAATAAGCTGGGCTTCACAACATTAACCACCAATCGAGAAAATGCCCACAGGCCAATTTGTTGGGGTATTTTCTCAAGTGAGGATCCCTCTTCTCAACCCACTCTAGCTTCTATCAAGCTGACAAAAAAACAACTAGCATGGGCACTGGAGGCTGGGGGCTGGGGAGGGGGTGCTGTTCTGAATGTGCCATAGCACAGCACAAGTGTACAGTGGGACAAAATATGTTTATTATAAATCCTGGGGCAGAGAAAGGGAATAAGCCAGATCCCACAATTCCCTTTGAAAGTATACTACCGACAATCTGAGGCAGTGGTTCTCAACTTTCCTAACGCTGTGACCCTTTACTACAGTTCCTCATGTTGTGGTGAGCCCCAACCATAACATTATTTTCATTGCTACTTCAAATGTAATTCTGCTACTATTATGAATTGTAATATAAACATCTGACAGTCTTAGGCAACTCCTATAAAAGGGTCATTTGATCTCTGACCCATTGACTGAGAACCACTGACCTAAGGGCTTCTGTGTGCTACTAATCCCAAAGGCCCACAGTCCTTGTCAATAAAATCATCCTGGAAAATAAAGCTTTACAGATGGTTCTTCCACCCATTTTACAATAGCCAACTTCTTATAAGATACTAAAAGTAATGACATGCAAGCATCAGGCAACAGTCTTATCAGAGAGCAAGGATGTTGTTTTAGTTCACTCAGCTTATTGTAATGAAATACCATACAATGCTGGCTTATAAACAGAAGAAATCTATTTATACTGGAGGCTAGGAAGTCAGAGACAGTGGTGCTTGAAGACATGGGGTCTGAGAAGTATTCATGTCTTAGTTTAAATGATCTCTTCTCACTGCGTCTCACTATGTTCTAAGGGTGAAAGAGTATTTTGGACTATAAGACACTAATCATGAACTGACCATCTCGAAAAGGCCCTGCCTCCCAGAACCATTGCCCTAGGAATTAGAACCTCAACATGCAACATTCAGACCATAATGTTGTGCACCTCACAGGTGCTACTTCCACAGACCAATTTCAAGACTTGGAAGCCACATGACAGTTGGTAGGCATTCACCTGGCAACAGACATTCTTCTTACATAAACTTGGACAGCACCTTTATATATGATAAGAACAGTCAAAAAGTAAAATGTGACACCAATCACCTTCAATGTAGAGTGGCTCAACCACATCATGGTTAATCAGCTCGAAGTTCTCATGGCCAATCCAGTGTTCCACATTTCTCTTCCTGCCTGTGAAGAAGTTGTCCACCACGGTCACCTCATGGCCATCCATCATGAGTTTGTCAGTTAGATGAGAGCCCACAAAGCCTGCACCTCCAGTGATCTGTATTGGGACATCCCCAGGAAAAACAGTGATGACAGATGACAAGGAGACACAACTAAAAGTCTGGCAGTGGGTAAGGTACACACAGGAAAGGTTATGGCAGCATCTTGACATGCTCACTCCAGAGAAGAAGCCTACCCGAGTACTGCTCAGCTATCTTCAGCCATGACAATATTCAGGGAGAAGCAAAAAAGAAAACCCTACAGCTACTCGGTTCCAAACATCTCTATCAGCGGAGGTATGCAAGACAAAAACTTGCTTTACCACAGAAGAAATGCTGACCATCCCCCAGCATCTGCCCTCCCTATCCTTAGGGTCCATATCCACTGATTCAACAGGTCTAGACTGAAAATATAGTGTGGTTTGTGATGGCTGTTTCTAAACTGAATACACACAGATGTTTTGATCTCTCCCTGAGTGATCTGAGCGTGATTTACATTGTATTGAGTACAGCTGTCTACTGATAGTTTAAAGTGCAGAAAGGGATGTACAGGCACCCTGAGATTCTGTTACCCTGAGGGCCTAGAAACCACCCTTAGGTGTGGAGGGACAACGGTACACAGCTATAAAGCCACTACTGCTAGTATTTAGAATCACTTTCTTAAAGTGATCAGCAAAGTACAGAGGACCTGGCTAACTAGCAAAAAAGTATATGATATTTCAGTTATCTGAAAAGTTGCCTTAAAAAGATGTCATGCAAAGCTAACATCTTCCCAGTTATTTCTATGTGAGAACCACAGATGTTTTAATAGAAGAAAGCCGTAAGTGGTGTTCCACTGTCTGGTTCCATCCACGAGGGAACACAAGCATGAAGGCTGCAGCTCTCCAGAGCCAATGAAGCACTAAAGGGGTCAGCATAGAGGACCAGCAGCAACATGCTTCCTAAATCCTAATCACCATGCTGATTATGTTTAAAAATATTCTGAAAATGAAAAACATAATTCATACAAGATGAACGTTACCATGGAGTAAAGGGGAAGCACAAGATGGCCTTCAGGGCAGAGAATGGGGGATGAGAATGTAAAGCACCAGCTAAGCAGGCAGATAGTTTACCAGTTTAGACTTCAGTTTACCAGTGTTCCCTATGATACTAGTACTGGGTAGGCTGAGACAGGAGAATCGAAAGTTAAAGGCTAGCCTGTGCAACCTTTAAAATGAGCTAAGTGAGGTGAGGTGAGGTGAGATAAGGTGAGGTGAGGTAAGTGTGGTGAGATAAGGTGAGCTAAGATAATAGGTGAGGTGAGGTGAGGTAAGGTGAGCTGAGATAATAGGTGAGGTGAGGTGAGCTAAGGTGAGCTGAGATAATAGGTGAGGTGAAGTGAGCTAAGTGAGGGAGAGTGTGCTGAAATCTACCTG
>JANHMN010000017.1:22857541-22917788 GCA_030674055.1 Rhabdomys pumilio | reverse complement strand
TTTTGTGCTTCAAACACCACCACCAAGAAAGTGAAAAGACCACTCACAAAATGTGAAAACAACATGTAATCAAAAGTGGTAAAGATCTGCAGATATATACAAAAAACACAATTATGATCCAATGGTAAGAAGGAAAACAATCAACTTTTTAAAAAGTAAGCTAAAAAAAAAAAAAAAAAAACCAGCCAATAAGCCCAAGAATGCTTCTAACACATAATGAACAAACATTTAAAACATTATGCTAAATAAAAGGGCCCATCACAACTGGAAAAATGTGGCATTACCCTATCCATATGATGAAGTGAACTGGCACACAGTGAATTACATGGCATATGACTGGTACCCCAATAGAGATGTGACTTTAAAAAAACCCAACAGTAAAATCTCTAGGTAACTTCCCACAAAATAATAAGATTCAACTTTTTTTCCTGGAGAGCTTGAGTTAATATTTAACAGGGAGACTCTTCGTCAGGAAGCCCTCCAGGATATTCACCAATGTGGTCCAAGAACCAGCAAAGGTTAAAAGCTGCAGATGAGAAGGCTCAAGGGTCTCTTTACAAACTATATTCTTCAGCCTTGAACTCTTTGGTTAGTTTTAGAAATTCTATTTAAGGGACTCTTTTTGCGCTTTATAATACAAGACCATGTTGCCTTTGACTGTATATAGTTCAATTTGGGCCTTTTCAATGGGGATTCCTTTTATCCCCGAGTACACAAGAAAGAAGCCAAAAGCCTACATAACATCATGTATGTTCACAGCAACGCGGTTCACAGTAGCTTCAGAGCAGAAACAGCTCAGATGCCCGTCCACTGAGAAACGGACAAACAAGACATGGCACCTCCATACAAAAGAATATTGTTCAGCCATGAAAAAAAAAAAAAGGTAGTGGAACAATATTAAAAACAGTATTCTCAGTGAAAGAACCCAGACACAAGAAGGCATAGTGTATCATCATTTCATTCACATGGAAGATTCAAAGGGGATAAAGACCTGAGAATAGAAAGCTGTTTTAGTGGATGTTGAAAACCAGGAGGAGAAAGGGTACATGGTACATGGTAGCTATTAATGGTACACGATTTCTTGTCAGTGTGTGATATCATTAAGGCAATGAAAACAAAATATAAAACAGAGAATTGGATACTTAAGGAGGTAAAATTTGATAGCATTGAAATTTCAACATGAAACAAGTTTCTTAATATTATAAATATAAATCTATTATGCAAACTTACCAAAATCCTTTTCCGGTCTTTTTCTGACAAAAACTTTACTGGTGGATATTTCTGGGTAAAACTATAACATGAGGAGATTAAAAGGGAAAGTCAGTTCGGTGTGGTCCTCAGATCACTCCCCAGGCTCTATACAGATGGCGCAGGGGAGCACGCCTCAGAATCTTGTGGACAAGGCTGACTTGACACACCATGCAGGAAATAGCATCATTCCAGCTATACACCAGCACTACATGTTTTGAAAGAAAAGCAGATTTGATCTTTTTTGCTGTCAATAAAGATAAAGGGACACTCAAGACAGAAAAAAAAAAAAAAAAGATAAAGAGGCACCTTGTTTAAAAGTATATGCACATATCTTTTTGTTAAAACATCTCAGTTGAGAATTTTTTTTTTCCATCTACTCTCAGAATAAGGATTCCATTCTTTCTCCTCCACAAAGGGATAGAGAGGACACTGGCTAGTTCTACTTTAAGACATTCCTTACCTATCCCTGTTTAGATTAAGGTTTCTAACTGGAGACTCAGGCTGAAGGTAAAAGAAGCTGCTGGCTGTCAGCAGCAGAAGAGAAGCACTATTTGTCAAGCCAGGTCAAAATATGGAATGCAGGAGACATGGTGGTACCACACATTAATCCTCAGCCCGGGGAGGCAGAGGCAGGAGGGTCAAGAGTTCCAGGCCAGCCTGACATGAGAGACTGCCTTCCCTAGAAAGAGCTGAGGATGTAAGAGTAATAAAACATGGAAAGACCTTGAGTTCAATCCAGTCTCTCCTCTCTCTCTCTCTCTCTCTCTCTCTCTCTCTCTGTCTCTCTCTGTGTGTGTGTGTCTGTCTGTCTGTCTGTCTGTCTGTCTCTGTCTTTCTCTCTCACTCATCACACACACACTCACACACACACACACACACACACACACACACACACACACACACGCACTCACACACTAAAGTACAGGAGCATTATGAAATCACAGGTCCATGTGAAAGGTGACTCAAGAAAGTGAAGAAAAAGAACAAAATTGTCTCCTACTCTAGAAGTTTCTGCAATTCCTTTCTTGCCAGAGTCTCTGGCACAATGACTAGGCATCTGTACTTTCTGTCTGCCATTTGCTCTTCCAATGCCCTGCAAAGGCTCTATGGGTTGGTCCCCAGTGCACACTGACATCCTAGAAGGAGAACAACATAATTAGCATAGAAAGCAGCCAAAGGAGATGAATGCCGACTTAAATGTTCTCTCTTATTAATGCTGTTAGGAGCTGAGTGCTTTAAACAAATCTTGATGCAGCTTTATAGTAATTGTTTTATCAGGGAGGAGTGAGGCTGTCTGCAACCTCCTTGTCCCCAGCAAGCAGACTTGGTACACAAGGCACATGTTAATGGTCAATGAACTGAACATCACATCCAGTAGACAGAGGCCCATTCCCAGAAAGCAGAAAGGCAAAGATCTTTCTTTTACAGTACAGAATTACCCTAGGAAGAGATTCTATGTTCTCAAAAAGGCAAGCTTCCTTGCACACTATAAACACAGTCAGATGGAAAGGCTAATGAGACAAGGTAGCAACCCTGGGCACTCAGCTCTGTGCAGCTCAGCACTTCCTGCTTCATCCAGGGCCATCTCAGTCACAGACTGTCTTTGGCATGTACTGCTCAGAGCCAGTACATGTGGAATGTTCTCAGTGCTGTGAGAAACAAAGGCCTTTGGCCTCTGCCTTGGGGCAGAGGTTATGCTAGAAGACCTGGAAAGGCTGGACAGATGCCTAGCTGGCCAAAATGATTCTCTTCTATACCGTCTCCTCCATTGAGGCGCATTGGAGCTGGAATTAGAAAAGTCAAGTGGTCTACATGCACTTCATCTATTCCTCTCCAGTTTCTGAGTCAGGTCACAGGTCACCTTCTTTTCCCACCCTCCAGGCTAAGAGGTGATGAAGCTCTTAGAAGCTACAAGTTGGCAGCAACAGACAGCAGAGACATAACCTCTATTAGGCCAGAAAAATACAGACAGAACTGGACATGGTAGTTGCTTCCCTCCCCGTGGTTTCTTCTTCAAGACCCACTCTACTTCGTTGTCTTTCTTCAAACAGTGTTGGGGATCAAACCAATGGCTGCTAGCATCTTAGCCGATATTGAATTATAGACCCAACCCAGGAATTTCACTCTGTGTCTCAGGGGAATGGGTTGGCAGGCACACACTGGAAAGATAAGTGGGAGGAAAGAAACATTGTTCAGAGAACCAGAAGCATAAGACTGTAAAGTCAATCCCAAGAGTGAGTGTATCCATCAGCCACAGAACAAACCAAACCTAAGTTTAGCTCTGGATGCAGCAATATCCCTCAGCATTCTCAGGGTAACCTCTGAGACCCCAGAAGATCTTGAAAAGAGAGGAATGTTCAAGTCCCTTACACAAAGGAGTAGTACTTACACAGAACCCTCACATGCTCCCAGTGTGCTTTTGAGAGACTATCCAGATAGGTAGACACAAAAGAGGGGCCACAAATAGATAACAAAAATTTCAAACTTCCTGCTGCTTCCTCATATGACCTGAGACAAAGGCCTGAAAGCCTGCTAGGGTTTTTCTCTCTCTAGTAGGATCCCTTTGCAACAGACTTGTTTGACATGGACTGGTAAAACACAGGAAAGGCCAGGGGTTCAAAGCCCTCCATCAGAGGGTCTTCTTCTCTGTGTAGTTACTGTGTGCATGTTACCTCTCTCCTAATAACAGATGCCTGATCTACTCATAATGTCTAAGATTTCCCCTGCTGATACTCGTTGCACTCAAGATTTTCCCTGTCTTAAAATCCTTTAATGGGCAGAGAGAACAAACCTAATCTAGACCCCTAGGCAGTAATGCTTTGAGTCCTCTCGGGTGGAGTCTGATATTAACACTAAGGGCATGCATGTCGTGTCAAAACATCTACTACACCAGATTGTTTGGGGAATAACAACAAAACTGTTCATGTTCGCTACAGACGAAAGTCTTCCCCAAATATCTTCCAACTATAGTTGGTAGAAAGTGATGTGGAGCCTAAGAATATGGACAGCCAACTATAGCCCCTTGAGGGAAAGCTGATGTTATCTGTCTCAGGAAGAAAATGGAAAGCTGTCTTCTTAGGAGTATACTTTAGAAATAAAGCCGACCTAACGGTGTACATCCAGAACATGGCACCTCACCAGAAAGCAACTGTGTGCCAGTTATCACTTTATCAATTATTTAAAGTCATTCTAGACTTTAGCCTTAGGTTTTAGGACACACCTGTAAGAATAGCAAGCATTCTCATTAGAAGTCTAAGTTACCACCGGGTTAAGAAAGAAGCTTTGCAGCAAAGTGCTTGCAGTGCATGCAGAAGGCCCTGGGTTTCAACCCCTATATCACAATAAAATAAAATTATCACCATTAATTAGTATATTCAAAGGACATCTAAAGAAACAGAGATGAATTAAGCAACAACATGCAGCAGGCTCTCTGAGTTCCACTGAGTGCAGATCAGAAGTGTTTTAGTGTATGAAGTAAATAAAAAAAAAAAAAAAAAAAAAAAAAAAAAAACTTTTTCCCTTGTCATTACTTCCTACTTGCACAGCAAGCTCCCTGACCAAAGCAGGTCAGCAGACATGACTTAAATGCTAGGGCTCTATGCAGTACTATGTTGCCTTATATATAGAACATCTGAGAACTTCATTTCTATGGAAGGTACTAACACCACAAAAAACACCAAGAATGACTGCAAAATCAGTATTAATAAATGGGAACCAATGTGCAGGCTCAGGACATGAGCTACACAGGGAGACTGTCTGCAGAGAGGAGGCTCTTCCCTCAGACTTCACTCAGCAGGGAAAGCAGAGTTATTTTAGCAAGAAATCAACATGGAGACCATTCCTACAGTCTAAGGCAGTGGTTCTCAACCTTCCTAATACTGTGACTCTTTAACATAAGAGTTCATGTTGTGGTGACCCCCATCACAAAATTATTTTTGTTGCTACCTCATAACTATAATTTCACTCATAAATATAAATATCTGATCGTTCTGATGGTCTCAAGTGACCCCTGTGAAAAGGTCATTAGACCCCCACCCCAAAGGGTCATGACACACAGGCTGAGAACCATCTCTGTAAGGTCACTACTCAGGCCATTCTTGTGCTCTGCAGATTTGATTCTCGGCACACTGTTAACAGCTGGATGAGGCAGCTGCAAATGCAGAGCATTTTTCAGCAACCTCTTGGTTGGTGTCTCCAGTCACAGACTCACAAAGAGGTCAAAGCAAAACTGCAGTGGTTGCTGAGGGACCCTGATACTACCCACAGCTTAAGATTCCCCTTTCCTTTTAAACTGGCGCTCCCATCTGCAAAATAAAACTCCCCTTGTTTGCTGACCCCCTTATAGTCAGTCCATTCCGTTTTTTAGAGGGAGGACAAGACAACAACTCCTTACGATACCAACGGAATTCAAGAACATCAAAAAGATCACTCACCATAGTCAGGCTTATTCCAGAGATTCAGGGAAGGGTCAATACACATATCAATGTAATCAATATGCAATAAAAATGTAAATTGCATAAATGGACGCAAGGACAGAGATCACTTGATCATAAATGTTAAGAAAAAAAAAAAACAAAAAAACCTTTTGATGCTTATCCAACATTCTTTCATGTCAAAAGTCCTGAAGACACTCAAAATATAAGGAACACATTTCAACAAAATAAAGACTGAACGTGAAACCCAAAGCTAATGCTGAATGGGGAAACAAAGCATTCTACTCAGTCCCGAACAGGGAATGTCCACTTTCTCTACTCTTAATTCAGTATAGCATTGGAAATCTTAGCTAGAGTAATAAGGCAAGAGAAGCAGGAAAAAGGAAAACCAATAGGAAAGAAAGAGGCCAAAGTATCATTATTAGCAGATGACATCACTGTAAGACACAAGACCCTAAAGACTTCACTAGAAAACCCTTAGACCTGATAAACACTTTCAAGCAAAGGCAGGGTACAAAATCAACAATTAAAAACTCAGGAGCATTTCTATATACCATTGACAAATACACTGAGAAAATAATCAGAATAAAGCTAACTAGGGGAAGCTTGATGACATGAGCGTTAAGACGCTGAAGAAAGTGAGAGCCACTGAACAGTGTACTTGCCATGCATATGGACTGACAGGCTTAATACTGTGAACATGGCTACTCTACTAAAAGCAATCTACAAATTCCACACGATTCAGATGAAAATTCTAATGATGTTCTTTGCAGAATTTGGTGGTGGGGGGATCTTAAAATTCATATGGAAGCAAAGACCCAGACAGCCAAAGGATCCTGAATAGTATGGGGGTACCACCATTCCTGATTTTAAGTTTCACTACAGAGCCATAGAGATAACAACAGAATGGTACTGGTACAAAAACACACAGACCAATGGAATAGAACCAAGGACGTTGATACAAGGCCACAAAAGTGTAGCCATCTGATTCTAACAAAGGTGCCAAAAAATGCACACCAGAGAAAAGAGAGCATCTTCAATAGATAGACTTTCTACATGAAGAAGAATGAAACTAGATCATTAACTCACCCTACACAAAAATAAACCCAAGGCCATCATAGTAGGCAGCTGGAAGACAGTAATGCTGAGAGTCATGCAGACAGCAGAGGCCTAGTTCAAGAGGCTTCAGAGAAGGACAATATTAGCAACTGGGTTAGACTGTTTTGTGATAGTATGGCAAAGAATGTGACAGCTTTCTGTCCTTGTTCTAAGAATCTGACCATGGTAAACTTAAAAGTAAAGTGCTTATTTTATTGGCAAAGGAGATTTCAAGACAGCCCTATTGTAGATCCTGAAGCTTAGTTATTAGCAGTCAGTCTTATGCAGGTCTACAATAGAAAAGAGCAAACAAGGTAGAAAAAATACAAACTGCTTAGTTTTCAGAGAAAAGCGACACTGAAAATCTTAAAATGGTCCCGTCAAAGCTTAGTGGAAAAGAGGCTGCAATCATTAAAAAGACTAGTGCCTCGGTGGAGAAGTTTGATCTGAACTGGAACAATGAATGGGAACAGTATACTCAGGGTGGGATCCCACCCAGCTAAGCTTCCAACTTCAAAGCAAGAAAAAGCATAAGGTGTTTTCTGCTTCTGAAAGGCAATTGCAATTGCAAAAATGCTAATGGTATTGTGGTTCCAGGGGGCCAGGGTCCATCCCAAGGGGTAGCTGAACTTAACCGTGTTTTCCGTACCATGCTGTCTTTAGAGGCATCAAGATGAAGGGGTTATAAAATCATCCAACACAGTCAATACGTGCCAGGGAAGTCTCTGTGCAAAGGCCCTGAGAAGTCATTTTGTGAAGTTGTATAAGTTTTGGGTTGTGTTGGAGATACCAGAGCCATGAGGTACCTGCCAAGGGAATGCTATACAGAAAGCTGAACCAGTCCAAGAAAGTATCAAAGCTGGAGGGGCAGAGCCATCTAAATCCTTTAAAATTAAAGTCTCAAAATTTAGACAAGGAACTACCGGATATGGAGTTTGCCCTGATGGTTTTCAGTCTTGCTTACTCCAGTATTTTCTCACTATGCCTTCATTCACTTTAAAATAGTAATGTATCTTCTGTGCCATTATATGTTAGGGGTATATAATTTATTTTCTGATTTTACAGGAGGTTGGAATTAAGATACTAAATGGAGTCTCAGAAGAGATTATGGCCCTTTTAACAGTGTTGTAACTGTAAAAGACTACAGGGACCTTTAAAGTTTGACAAAATGCAGTTTGCATTCTGGAGGCCAAGGAGTGGACTATGATGCTTTGAATGAGAAATGTCCTGCATGGTAATTCTTGGTTCCCAGTTGTTGGTGCTCTTTGTGGAGGTTTAGGTGGTATGGCCTTGCTGGAGGGGGTATGCCACTAAAGCAAAGTTCTGAGAGTTAAAAGACATACCATTTGTAGTTCTCTCTCTCCTCTCTCCCCTCTCTCCTTTCTCTCTCTCTCCTCTCTCTTTTCTTTCTCTCTCCTCGTTCTCTCCTCTCTCTCTCTCTCTCTCTCTCTCTCTCTCTCTCTCTCTCTTTCACTCACACACACACACACACACACACACACACACAACACACACACACACTACCTCCCTCTCTCCTTCTCTCCCTCCTTCTGCTTCTTGATTGAAGTTTAAGATATAAGTTATCAGCTTCTGTTCTTACTGCTGTGTCTGTCATTTGTTGCCATCATGGATTCATATCTCTAGAACCATAAACCCAAATAAACTCTTCCTTTTTCTAAATTCCTTAGATTAGAGCTATCTTAACCTTGGCCAGAGTCACCTCAGTTCGCAGTTGGCAACAGTTAATGCACAGACTCAGAAGCTGTCCAAGTGCTGAGAACAACTGACTGTTTAGCACTCAGCCTTAACTGTCAAACCCACATCTCTACCCCAAGGCTCATTAGAATTGCACAAGTGGTAGAAAGACTCTAAGAGCCAGAGGAGGAGAAGAAATGCTTTTTTGGGGACACAACACGACCACTGCACCATGAACTCACAGCAGCTATGGTTAATTGCACAAGATCAAGCCAACAAGATCAGTCAATATTCCAGCAAGAATCACTGTCAATGCATTACCAAAAATTAACAAAAAAAAATCAAAAGAGTGTGGGGTGGGGAAGAAGGAATGTGTATAGGGGTGGCTAATCATGAGGAGAAACCAAAGAACTGGGCAGGAGAATCAACTGTGTCAGCAGCATTGCAGGAGCTGCACACGTACAGGATTTTCATGTAACTCCGGCCCTCATTCTCACTTTCCACTGAAGTATCTCCCAGGCCTAATTTTAGAAGGATTTTTTTTTTAAACTTAGGATCTCATCAGACTTCAGCAAAATCACAGTAAAAATTAACTTCAAGCAAGTAGCAAACAAAATTTCCCTTTTGCTTTCCTAAAGGAAATCTATTGCTTTCTTAGGAAACAGTCCTTACTAACAAAGGGTTTGAAAGTGTTTTAAAACACCACAACCAGGACCTGGTGTGGTAGTACATGTTTGTAAATTCAGTCATTCAGAAGACTAAGGTAGAAAGACTGTGTACTCCGGGCCAGTAAGGATACAGTGAACTCCAGGAGAATCTGAGCAATAAAAACAGGCCCTGTCTCCAAACCACCACCACTACACTCAAATTTTAAGGACTTATCTTCTTACAGAAGAAAAAGATCTCTCTTGAGAATTTTTTATGTCCTCTAAGTTCATATGTAACTTTCCTGTATAATGAACTTAACTGAACATTCTAAACACCAATATTTCCTGTCATATATCTAAGACATTTTTTTAAAGGCAAAACAAAAAATATGTGCATACCTTTTTTCCAAATCTCTGATTTTCTCTCTTAATGGTTCAACAATCTGGAACAAGAACAAAATCAATTTTAAAGCAAACAGGCTTTCCACTACTTTTGTCCTAGCTTACCACTGGAGGGAGGCATGAGCAAGACAAATTTTAATAGGGCAAATGGCCTATAGACTAACAAACAGAAAGTCCCCTTACAGAATAAAATGATTTTTTGAGTTTCAGAAGCATTAAACATTATCACAAAGGAAGGAAGATTAACAGATACACAAATGAAATAGAAGCAAAACAGAAAATAGACTAACCTCTTCAATCTTGCTTTCGATCTTTAGTTCACCATTTTCCTGGATAGACCTGTTGAGCAGAAAGCTACAGAACTGAGATCAGTTGAAAAACTTTGTGCCTTCAAGATGTTAGCCCAAAACAAATCCTACTTACAGACCCTCTGCCCATTTTGCTCAAGATGGTCACCAATAAGACAGTGTGATGAAGTCTCCACAGGTCTATGAACAAGCGGTTTTTCCCAACAGATTGTTTCTATTAAACTAAATAATCTCACCTATGTTTCACCCAACAAGACATTTTATGATGCACGTATAGAATGTCTATAGGAATCTGTGGTTTTCCACTGGGCTTTCTCGGGGATTTAACACAAAATGGAGTTATTCCAAGTAACTCCTGAGCTCCCCACCTCTCCACACGTACACAGCCACCTTTGTTAGGGGACACACACTGGCAGTGGGAATGAGATCAACATAGCCCCACCCGCCTTAAAAACCAATTCCACAAGAAGAGGCTGCTAGGGGCTGGGAAGCCAGCTTGTTTCTTGTGAGAAGCTGAAAGATCTCAAAGCCAACCTCCCCATCACAAACAGCTACTGTTTCATATACTGATACTAGGAGATAACAAAGTGGAGCAAATGTTCCTTTAAACAGAAAATTGTTCTATAGTAGCAAATTTGCTTACACAATGAATGCTTATTATTCTTCAGCTGATGTGTTATTTTTTAATTTGGTACACAAGAATTCTTACTTGGATCTTGAATCTTTACAAGTATTCCCCCAGCTTATTTAAAAAAAAAAATTAAAGCCAGTTCAGTAATAAATGGCTCTAATACTGGCACTTAGGAAACTAATCCCAGAGTATCATGGGCTTGAAGCAACCTGGGCTACACTATAAGTTCAAAAGTAGTCTGTACTTTATTGTAATACTATGTCCCCAAAACAAAACAAAACAGGATCAAAAAACCATGCACATTCAACCTAGAGGGTACCGAGAGCTTTAACCCCAGAAAGAAGAGAGGACTAGACAACCACATCTAATGTAGCCCACACATCCCAAACCTGAAAATCCAAACATCCCAAAATACCCTGAAATCTGAAACACAATAAGCACCAATAAGAAAATCCCAAGCTCACATCAAGTGACAAGTCCAGTCAAAATACAGGCTCACCAAAGTATCTATATCACCTTCAGGCTATTTATGTGTAAGAAACACAATTTCATTTTACAAACAAAAATATTCCAAAATATGAAAAAGAAAATAAATAAAGCCCCTTTAAAACCTAAACACTTCTGGTCCCAAGCACTTCAGACATAAGGAAGACTCAACCTATAGCTGGCTCCCTGAGGCAAAAAGGCAACCATGATTGCTCTAAGACATTATCCTTATAGAAGAACTGTGCAAAAGGCCCTATGTTCCCTACTCAATCCACCAGGATGCTCTTTACATGTGAGTAGTAAAAGCAAATGTCAACTGAGTCCATCTACGTGAGGAGGAGGATGGAGGCAGGCAACACTGAGTGACCATCATTTCCATCTGAACTTTGCCAAGATAAACTCTAAAATCAGTTGTATCCCTTGAGAACACCCACAAAAGACATGAAACACACAGATGTGTAAACAGCATAATAGCTTCATCAAAACATACTCAACCCATGATCCAACAGAATTACAAATGAGTCTATAAAACCCAACCATAATGCTCAAGTAATTAAAAACAATTACCTCATGTTAACAAAGTTGCCCCAAACAGCTGCAAGAGAAAGGAGAAAAAAATACATATATTAGTATTTAAATCTACAATATCCAGGGATTCCAACTGATCAATTTTAATTTGTAAATGCTATTCAAACTTCACTAAAAAAAATCAGCATTCACAAAGACAATATAGCATATACTCTATTTTCAGAAAAATGAAGACTATAAAAAGTAGAAAATAAAATTTCCATGTATTCTTATAGCTCTGGCATTTAGAATTTAAGGATGTGCTTTGAAAAACATTTTGTCCTTGACATTCTGTTTAAGAAAAATTCATTCCTTTAAAGAAGAGAGGAAGGGAGGGAAGGAGGGAGGAAGGAAGGGAAGGAGGGAGGAAGGGAGGGAAGGAGGGAGGAAGGGAGGGAGGGAGGGAAAAAGAATTGCACACCTTAAAGACCCAGAATTCAATCCAAGCTCTCTTTATGCATGATGTTGATGCAGCCAGAGCCCAAAGAAGCCCACTGGGCTACATTTCATTCAGCCCTGACCCAATTCCTTCAGCTCTCATCCTCTCTGGTCATAGGCACCTGACAGGCAGGTTATCAGGTGCCTGGGCACAGCCTCTAGTAACTGCATAGAATTAGTCCTGACCCAACAATGACATCTTACCATACATGATCTAAACACATAAAACTCTTGAGAATTCCCAATTCAAAATCTGGTATCTGAAACGTGCCCAAATGTAAAACGTTGAACCTTGGCATGATGTTACTACAATCAGGACATTTCATACCATGAAAGTCAGTTTCATGCTGAAAATCATTTAGAATACTGTATAAAATTATCTCTGAAACACATCTGGCTATTTTATTTTATTTTATTTTAGATAAGGGATACCAAACAAATACCGAAACTTCCCCAGGAGAGGAGGAGGGAAGTAGTAGGAAAAACTATAGTAGCATACGAAAGTGGGAAGAAAGTAAGAAACGTGAGAAATTAAATAAGATATACTAAATGAAGCGTTTCTAAACCTTCTGTTATTTTTCCCCATTCAGCCTCTTTACACAGACCCGAGTGGCCTGGAACCTGCTATGCAGAGCCAGCTGGCCCTGGGCTCACAGATCCACTGGCTTCTGGATTACAGGTGTGCACTACCACCCTCTAGTTGAATGGTTTGTTTTTAAAACTGGGTCTTAGTATGTAGCCCAAGCCAACTAGAACCTGTGGTAATCTGCCTACCTCAGATTCTTGAGTGTTAAGATTATCGGTATAAGCTACCACACACACCTTATTTATATTCACTAAAAACTATCTGCAGGGAAGAATGGCACTGTGCTTATTTCCAAAACTATCCTTGAAGCTACTCCCTTACTCTGATGCCATAGGACAAGTGTTCCAGAGTGTCGTTAACCTAAAGGAAGCCCTGGTGGGCAGGAAGCCTACTCCCATATGGAGGACACTCAGGAAGATGAGCAGCTATTGTAACCACTCAGTTTAACTTAGACCACTTTAATTTAGAACAGAAATTGTACAAACAGAGGGTACCCTAAACTCATTTCAAGTATAACCAGCAGAGGAAGCTCCAGAACAACGCTGTTGCACTCATTCTGCTCTGGACAGCTTAGTGCCTGCCCCAAGTTCTTCTGAGTGTTTAATAAACCAAATGCCTCACCTGACCCAGTGCTTCTGGAAAAGTGGTGTCACTGTGTTTTTATACAAAGGGACTCTCAGTCACTGTTCTATGGCTGTGAAGAGACTCCATGACTAACACAGCTCTTATGAAAGAAAGCATTTAAGTGCAGGCTTGCTTAGCTTCAGTGGTTTAGTCAATCACCGCCATAGTGGGGGGCACAATGCTAGAGCAATAGCTGAGTTACATTTCGATCTTCAAGAGAGAGAAGGAGAAAGAATGGGCGTGGCATGGGCTTTTGAAACATTAAAACCCATCCTCAGTGACACACTTCTAACCAGGCCTCATCTTCCTAATCCTTCTAATCCTTTCAAAGAGTTCTGCTCCCCCGTAACTAAACATTCAAATATACTAGCCTATGGGGAACATTCTTATTCAAACCACCCTAGCAACTTACAGAAGAAAGCATTTAATGGGAAGGAGGAGGGTGTACAGTTTCAGAGGATGAGTCTACAGACCATCATGACAGGGAGCATAGCAGCAGGCAGGCATGGTGCTGAAGCTTATATCTGATCCATAAGCAGAGTGAGAAAAAAGTATACTAACTGGGAATGATGTGAGTTAAAACCTCAAAGTCTCACAAACAAAATCAAGAAAATAATCTCATTTACCTAAATAAAAAAGTAAAACATAAAATCAAGAAAATTTACATCTGAAAACTATAAAGCATTGATGAAATAAATAAAAGGTGCAAATAAATGAGGAACATCCAGATATCTTGTTTTCATGAATAGGATGAGTCACTATTTAGAAAGACTACTGATGGTTTTGATTTTATGTTGTGAAATAACTGGATTCTCAGATTCATTTTAATGTTTTTTGGTGGAGTTTTGGGGACTTATTATATGTAAGATTAGACTGTCTGCAAACAGTCATTTTAAACTTCTTTTCCATTTTGAGTGCCTTTTAATTCTTTTTGTTACTTAGGTTTTCTGGCTATGGCTAGTACTGTGTTAAGTAAAAGCCATTTTCTTCTTATTGGTGAAATGAGGTTATCTCTGAACTTTTAAAATACGATTTTTATTGCAAATAGGGCTATTCGTTCTATATTTATTTCTTAAGAAGTTGTTAACAGTGAAATTAAAATTTGTTATGTTTTTGGCTCAAAAAAAACAAAAACAAAAAAACCCTCAAAGCCCACCCTCATGTCACACCTGCACCAACAAGGCCAAATCTTCTAATCCTTCACAAACAGTTGAACCAACTGGGGATTAAGTATTCAAATATATGAGCCTATGGGGCCATTCTCACTCTATCATCACAGGGACTCCAAGACTGCACTTATAATACTTGTCCCAACAGTCTGTAGCTCTGTGCCCCATCTCTGAACTCCATGGACTTTGTGCTGTTTTGACTACAAGGAACAGAAATGACTTCTGGTGCTGGCTCACCTGCTAGGATAGTAAGTCTTGGGGCCGAGACACGGAAGAAGGCTGGACAAGGAGTATGTGGACACACTGACAGCCAGTGCTGAGTGTGTCACTCCAGAGTTATCCAAGAAGCCATGTGCTGGGGAGTCTTCCCAGTAGCTGTCTGATTTAATCTGATGGAAGCTCCAGACAAGAATTCCCAACCCACAAAGGCCATGATACAATACAACCGTAGTTAAAGTGGTGAAACTGCCTGAATCAGAGTAGAGCTGGATCCATCACCCTGCTTTAATTTTAACCCACAGATGTTCAGATATCATTTCCAGCTCTGAAACAGAAGCAAGTATGAGCCTATCTCCCTCATCAAAAGCAACCGATTCACACAGGCAGACTGTCTTTAGACACAGGAGGGAAGAAGACATAGATCTGAGGAGATCTCGACCGCCCAGTGAGTGAGGTTGCTGACAACCTAACTGCACTACTCCCCGACCACCATAAAACATCAGCTGCTTTGGGGAAGATGGGACTTGCATAGCTTCGAAACCCCAACAAGGCAAAGACTGGTGGTAAACGTGATTAAAGCCATGGATGAGCTCTAGTGACCCAATTAAAATCCTCTCTCCCCAGCAGAAGAGAATATCCAACAAGTAAGAGCAACAATGAACTTCTGGTCTAACTACCCGAAGGGTTCAAGATGCTGGTTTTCATCCTTCAAATTGAAAAGAGGAGGAGATGTGCAGAAACACAACAGCTTCTCTTTTCTACTTCCTACTAGAGACAGAGTTGAGGTGCTAAAAGGTCAGGCAACAGGAACCTCACTGAATAGGGCTGCCCACACTCTAACTGCAGCCTCCTCTAACCTCACAGAGCAGGTCTGTGTATATGTGCAAATAGGTTACCTCATGACAATGGTGACTGAAAGCTGTGACTGGTATGTTCTCTGTGTTTCCTGCACAACAAAAGACTTATCAGATTTCCCTGTCTCTAGCCTGTCCCTGTAGGTCCCAACCTCTAGCCAGCCCCTGCTGATAAGTCCTGAATCCCACTTACAAAACCATTATCAGAGGCTCATACCCCTAGGCTTACATCATGAACTCCTACTGCTATGGTTTGAATTTCCCTTCAAAACTCCTGGTGTAATTTACTATCGGTGTCATAGCAGCCTCCCTAATCGAGAGTACCTTCTGATTTCTTCTATCATACTTGCACTTAACATCCTCAAATGATCTGTATCTCAACACAGACGGGTCTTTCTAACGGAAAGCAGGGAGATGCTGAGGCAAGCTTGCTCCGCACCACTCCTGAGTGCTAGAACGTGCATGACCTAAGGCTGCTGATTATGTGAGACTACTGCCCTACACTCAGCACAGCCAAGTCCTGCAGGACCACTACAGTACAATGCTCCCTCCAGACTCAGATTGCTTTTCTGTTGCTGTGATAAAGCACCATGCCAACTTCTAGAACTAAAGGTTTATTTGGGATTACAGGTCCAGAGGGTAAGAGTCCATTAGGTGGAGAAGAGGCAAGCATGTTAACAGGAACAGAGTACTGAGAGCGAACATCCTTTACTGTATGCACCAAGCAGAGAGAGCAAACTACAACTACCACAAGACTGTCCAGTGACACACTTCCCTTAACAAGGTTACACCACCCAAATTTCCCAAACAGAATCTCCTAATGAAGATGAAATGTTCAAATACTCTAGACTGTGTTACCACAGAGGTGAACCCCAGAACTCCCATGTCCCCTATTCCTGAGCACCTGTGACAAGGCTCTACCACCACTTCTCTGGCCTTATCTCCAGGGTATCACACACCCAATACTCTCTTCACAAAGGACCACCAATTCTTTTTTTCCCTGCCTCTGGAGTTCCCAGATCCCAACTGACTGACAGATATTCCTTTTGGGTTCTTCTTTCGTTCCACTGTACAGCCCTCAACTACACAGGGAAGACAGATCCTTGTCCAAACCACCTGCACATAATATAAATTATATTAGCGAAGAATGAACCTGGTGTGACCACTGCTTTTAAATATCAACTTCCAAAAGTCCTACTCTGAGCAGAGCGTCAATTGAGGAATTGTCTCAGTTGCCTTTGACTGGTGTGGGAAGACTCACCCCAAATATGGGCGACACATTTAGGTAAAGAGAATATGGAAAAAGAAATCATTTGCCTTTTGTTCAGTTGGCCTTGCCTCTTGCTACCCAAGTAATTTACTTTGTAACGCTGCTGATTTTTTTTTTTCAGATATTAGAATGAGCATTTTCTTCCTGCCAATGTGGGCTGAGGACCAATGGATCTCCAGGAATCCTCCAGGTCTTTGGCATCAGACTGGGACTGCTAAGGCAGCAGCCTCAAAAACTAAGCAAATACCAGGTTCTTTGTCTTCTCTGGTGTGATGCACCTGTTGCCACTATTTCCAGAGTATTGATTCAGTAAGCTGG
The DNA here is from genome assembly GCA_030674055.1 of Rhabdomys pumilio. Classification (NCBI taxonomy): domain Eukaryota; kingdom Metazoa; phylum Chordata; class Mammalia; order Rodentia; family Muridae; genus Rhabdomys; species Rhabdomys pumilio. The sequence goes on along the minus strand of JANHMN010000017.1, from coordinate 22,900,792 downwards.
TCTAATACATTCTTTTTATAATTATAGTGGGGGGTGTGCCTATAAAGAACCCTAATTAGTACAGATGGTAACAAGAACTTTAAAACAGCAGACCTTGGGACCCCTGAGTCAGGCTTTAAGCTACAATTCCACTGCTAATCCTGGGTGCTGTAAGAACCAGTGTGCAGGAGCAGAACTCTCATGCTGAAGCTCCACTCATGCAAAGGCTTCTTTCCATTTAAATAAGGATACAGTAGGTTGTACGTCCACCTGAGTTCTGTGCAACCATCAGGTGAACGAGATGTGCTCTGCATGGGAAGCTTTCCTCCTCTATACAGAAAGATGGCAAATCTCAAAAACGCTGATGGTCTAAAGCCAAAACCACGTTAAAAGTGCTTAAAAGTTGTTTAGAGATACAGAATGCAATGAAGGCTATCTAGATTAATGCCAACAGGGAAGGCAACTGGGTTGGCTAGAAGGGAAACAGACTGTCCAAGTGTCCTGGATTACCTGAATATTGACATTATAAACTAAAACTAAATCTCAGAGGTAATGTAAATTTTCCATAAGCCCAGAACCTTTCTATCCAAGCTGCAAACTGCCCTTAACCCTAGGAGCCTAGATCCCAGACTATCCAACTTAACTCTGAGCTCAGCAGTAACAGGCCTACAGAGAAAAAGCTTGCTGGAAATAAGCCTTAATAACAGTTACGTGACTAATTCTTAGACCTGGAACTGAGTTCATTCTCTCTGCAAATCTCTGCCACAGAGACATGTCATTCCTGCCATCTGCAACAGGACATGCAAGGGTCTTAGGCACATTTCCATCCTGTGTCATACTCAAAATTCTAGTCTGTAGAATCTCCTCTTAACACATACACATCCCAAGTCTTTACACCTGAGAGTTTAGAGAATATCATCAAATTTAGTAAAGACAGTAGGAAGAAACAGAAAGAAATACATCTAACAACTTTTCATCTCCAAAAAGGAAAACTACTTTGAAGAGCCAGGTCTGGTAGTTCATACTTAAAAATTATAGTGCTTAGGAGACTGAGACAAGAGGAGCATAAATTTGTGGCCAGCCATGCTATATACCCAGTTTCTGGGCTATGTGTTGAGACTCAGTCTAAACAATCAACAAACAGTTGATTTTGCAAACGTCAAGAGACAAGTATCAAGTGATAAGGACTATAAACTCTCCTTCACCCTATCCAAGGTGGCTCAAATACCAGCACAGATCTGGGTGGCCCAGGAAATGCAACCACACTATTTCTCTGGCTTTTGCTGGTTAAACAGTTATAGGATGACCCTAGGACATGAGGCAAGATTTTCTCTCAAAGAATGGAAATATGCCTCCCTTGATACTAAGGAATATTATCTCCTTAGATTTTCTTATGAAACTGGAAATGTTAAAACGAGAACAGGAAAGGAAAAGAAATTCTCCTCAATCCCCCGGCATCAGCTAGGGTCTATGGGAAAAGCTATTAAAGCATTGTTCTCCCAGTTCTCTGGTGCCGGCAAAGCTCAAGTGAACTGGGCTTAAACATACTAGGGTACAAACTAAAGAGTAAGAAGTGGAAGGCAGTACCTGCAGAGCCCAGCACAGAGCAAGCCATTCCAGCCTGTCTGTCAGGTTGCTGATACAGAAAATGGTGACAAACACCGATGTGCTCCTAACAGTTACCCACCTGCATCACCATCCCACTACAGACAGGGTTTCAAAGATACAGTTGTAAACTACAGAGGCAAAAAAAAAAGTAGGGGTGGGGGTGGGAGCACTAGTCACGAAAGAAAATAAATTCAGCTGACCCTTACTGATCTAAAGGGGCCCTGCCATCCAAACAGACCCAGAACATTCAGATCAACACGAACATGTTATTGAAGAATAACATGGAAAAATATACCAAGAATGAGCACAGAAGAGAAGGAGAACTTTTTTTTTAATGTATTAGGCCTTGAGGCTAATGCTCCTGCTTGCTGTTGAAGATATATCAGAATTGCTACTGGACCTTTAGGGGGAAAGCAAAGAAATTCACTGGGAGAATAAAATACAACAACAACAACAAAAAGACATCTACAGAGGAAAGAAATTACAAAAGTTTTTTTGAGGGTCAAAACAGAGACCTGTCTAGATGCAGAACTGAACTGGGCCTTTTCAAGACAGGAAAACATTCCTCTACAGGTAAATTACGAGCACTATGACCATGCTCTGTGTATTCCTCGCTCCACCTTTCACACGCTAAGCGCTGATTTTTCTATTTGTAGATTTACAGAAAATTTAGACTAAAGCCTTACATTTTGAATGGTTAAATCAGTCTTTTCCTTTTGAGTTCATAGGGGCAAAGAGGGCCAGAATGTGGGGAAGGGGGTCTAGGAAAACCACCTCTAAACCAAGTAACCAGGGGCACAATTTGCACCTGTTCCTCATTCCACAGGTAGGACCCTCAATGGGCTGTACCCTAACTGAGGAGACACTCTAGGCTTTTTCCACAGGGGTGGTCATCAATATGGACAGACTCTACATGACAGGGACTGACTCCCCAAAAGTTATCCTCTGACCTTCATACACATACCAGATTGTGTACATAATCACCAATATAAATAAAATTGTATTAAAAGATAAAAGAATCACGGGGAGGAGTGGGAGGTAAGCATAAACAAATGCAATGCATGAATTATGAAATTCTCCAATAATGAATAAAAAAATAACTGAAAGCAAGTATGCCCGTGCAGCATCATATTCAACAGTGTAAAAGTGAAAGCAACCCAAGTACTTATGATCCGATGAGTGAACAAACAGAACGTGATAAATAAACACAGTGGTATCACTTAGACTTAAGAAGGAAATTCTAATGCTACAATGTGGATGAACCTAAATAAATAAGCCAGGCAAATACACACACACATTCATACACACAGTGTGAGAATACAAGAAAAGGAAGTTCTTTCTATTATCATATTCACATAGTAGAAAGCACAACTTCCTGAAGCTGGAGAGAGGGCTGGGGGAGGTATAAACAGGTTCACAGCATCAGTCAGGGAACATGAAAATGTCCTGAGGCCTGGATATAAAATCAGGTGAGAATACATAGCACTGCTGAACAATATATTTAGAAATAGTTAAAATACAGGCTGGGCTAGAGCCTAACACATAAAAACACAGCTGAAGTGGTAAATCTTATGTTATATAGTATATTTTGTCATCATTTTAAAACAATCCTACCTAAAAGCTAAAAAACGTCATAGGAATTTTTCGGTCCCTACATGATACAACAAAGAGTCACTGCCAGTCTAGACCAGAGCAAAATATATAACTGCTGTATGCCTCAGTTTCCCCATCTGTAAACTAGAGCACATCCCAATCCAACTCCTCACTTTAAGACACCCAGGTGACCCAGTGGGCTGTCACTCCTTCTCCAGAACCCATTACTGCAGCTACAGGGGTAAAGAACACAGCAGGGCAGAAGGAGCTGAAGAGGACACACAAGGCCTCACTGGAGGGAGGGGAACACTGCTCCATATTTAGAACCTCAGGGCAGCCACTGTGGATTTTTAAGTAATTAAGGTGCACTGGAATAAAGAGAACAGGGAATTAGAAATAAACTACACAATCAGAAAGGAAACTAAGAAAAGAAAAAGATCCCAACTTGCCAGAGTCTCCTTTAGAGGACCCTTCACGGTTAGTTCATGGTCATCCCCCTGCCTCTCACTAGCTCCAATAGGCAGCTCAGCTTTAATCCTAACACCTATGTCTGCTGCGGCCGACATAGCCAAGCTCCCTTCTCCTTTCTTTAAAACAAAGACATAAATGAGACCCCAGCACCTACAGTATTTATGTCAATGAGAATTGTCATGTTCTGTTTTCAATTTCTGAAAATGCTATAAAAATGCTCAAAGCTACTAAAAATACCACTGCAAGCTCTCAACACCCTGACAACACTGTTTTTCTTTTCTGACACATTCAAATTCTCTTCAAAAAGAAAGGCTGTCTGAAGAGGCCACGTGTTTTCAGTTGCTGTTCTACTTTACTTATTTATTTTGGTTAAAGAAACTCAAAATAGCTAAACCAGGAAGGCAAAAGAAACTGGTGAATAAATCTGAAAGTCAATCTCAGCAGAGCTTCTGCTGCCCTTCTGGCCTGCAAGTCTCTTCATGTGAAAAATCACCCCAGCAGTGCCTCTGTTTCCATGTTACTATCAATAAAAACCTTCAGTTCTTTATACATACTGGCCTTTTCTGCACAATAGGTTTTAAGTATTTATATATCCCGGGAAAACATAAGCATAGACATTTCATTTTGTAAAGGAAATAGCAAGGCTTATCCCAAGTTAGAATTTCCTCAAGGACAAACAAAATCACTTTCAAAAAGAGACAGTCCTAGAAGATTGCTCTTTCCTTCCCTTGATCCTCAAGTCTACTCTCTCAGGTGTTCTTAAAACCATCACATTTGCAGAATATAAAGACATTTTTAAAAAGTAAAGGTGTGTTCAGTGCACACAGAGAATCTGGTGACTTGGCTCAGTAACTAGAAGCTTATTCATGAGAGCCCTGTGACTTCACAACAAACATTCCTGGGTTTGTGAGTCAGCTCAGGCAGCTGTGACCAAGTTCCACAGACTACATGACTTATAAACAACTTAACTGTGTTCCATACAGGTCAGAGACTAGGAACCATGAGGATAAACAGGCTTTTGTCTTATGAGAGCTCACAGATCATGAATAGCATGTAAACATGTAGTTACATGGGGACCTGCAAACCAGCTCTCTGGGAAATTAATATCCATGAGACATCCAATGCTATGACCCAATCACTTCCCAGGACTCCACTTCCTCATCTGAATTCCAGACCATGGTCAGTCCACAGCTATGGCCTGTAGTGCCAGGGCTAAAACCCTCAGTAGGTCTACCACTACCAGGCAGCACCCACAAGAGGAAATGTTCAAGGCGGGAGGCCAATATGAGATTCTTCACCAAGCCCACTGATGTTCCGTGTGCTGCCTTTGTGGACCCCAGAACTCAGACTCCTCATGCCCTGCCTCCTGTAGCTCATGCTCAGGTCCTCCTTTGCCTTCAACTCCAATATCCAAACCCTGTCCGTCATCCGTTTGCTGCCCTTGACTGAGAATGCTGTTCTCTGGTGGCCTGTCCCTCTGAGGCACTTGGCACTCTATCTTGACCAAGTTCTAAAGAACGACATGAGAAACAGGAAACCGTAGAGCATGGAGAGCTGCAGAGCTTATGCCTTGCTTCTGATATCAAACGTGCAGACTTTTTCCACTCCAGGAAACCACTCACCAACTCTCTAAATGCCAACCTGGATTCCCAACAAAGGAATGTATTCTGCCCTCAGGACCTCACAGGCAAAGGGCGATGGAGCTGTTCTCATCTGAAAAACCTGTGATCTGAGGCTCCCTATCTTACCAACTGCAAACCAGCAGTTCCTGTGACCCCCCTCCCCCAGTGTAAGAGTAGCTACACAACTCCAAGAGTACTCTGTTTTTAAGTGTTTGCCTGTTTGTTTATAAAGTACATAACCAGAAAGTCAAATGAAGCAGCGGCATAAGCCAAGATTAGAAGAGCTGGGTAGCGTCCATGCCCTTCCCAATGCCTTCTGCACAGCTTCACCAACCCAACCAGGAAACTCAAATCTCACTGCACCAAGCTCAGTGTCCAGCACCTGTAGGTCCAGTGAGTGGGGCTGAAACTTTTACTTCAATGGCAGTCTTTTTTATGACCAGCCTGTTTTGGGGGGAACTTGGGTCCCAGACTAAACCAACTCACTGGCATAAACTTGAGTATGTCAAAAGGGGGCAGAAAACATTCCTGTCACTCAGAATATTCCAAGGGTTTAGGACGACTGTACCAAGAACCCAGAACAAAAACAAACATATCCTTGTGTTCTACCACACCAAGCTTGAGACACTGTCATTTACAACACAAAGGGCAGCTAACACCCCAATAGAGACGCCCAACAAATGAGAGGAAAGTGTATTACAAACTCAACAAAAAGGCATATCAACAGATTTCAAACATCTGAAATAAGACAAGTAGAGATTAAAACTATGAGGAATAATGTTAGGTGGTGTCTTAATTACTGTTCTATTGCTGTGAGAAGTCAACGTGACCAGGGCAACTTATAAAAGGAATCACTTAATTGTCAGTTTATAATTTCGAAGGATGAATCCACGATCATCACGGTAGGGAGCACGGCAGCAGCCAGGCAAACATGTCACTGAAGCAGTAAGTAGCTGCTGAATGCTTACATCTGACCCACAAGTTGGAGAAAGAGAGAGTAAGAGACTGGGAATGGCTTGGGCTTTTGAAAGCCCAAAGCCCACCACTAGCCCAACAAGGCCACACCTCCTAATCCTTCCCCAAAACAGTTCTGCCATCTATATGGGAGCCATTCCCATTCAAACCACCAAAGGCAGCACTGGCATAACAATCCTGGAAGCCAATAGAAGAAGACTTTAAGCCCCATCTCTGGCTCTAGGTAGAGACTTGCCCTTCCAAACATCTTCCAAATTATACATTACAAAGACACTGTTGCTTGCTTTCTTAAGAGTTCATTCAAATGGGCCTGTCAATCACCTGCCCAAAAGACCACCCCTTCACTCTTCATGAAAGTTGACAAGAATAACTAACCCTTTAATGAAATGTATGTACACACATATCCCAGAGTCCTTCCTTCCATGCAGTTGCTTATGCAACCTTACTGGTAAGCCCTCTAAGTCAACTAGCTTGCTGGAATTCTAACTCAAGTGTAACCTGTTTTCCCTCTCTGATTTCTGGATACTGGTCAAAACTCTAAGCTTTCAAACCAGGACACTCTGGGCCTTTTTTGTTATCTCAGAAGAATCTGCCTCTGCCCCCTCACTCTGTCTCAAGTTGCTTCATTACTAAGCCTGCCCACTTTCTGCAGGCTAACTCATAAACTGTAATTTCTTTCTCCTCCTCTCTACTTCCAGATACTGGCCCAAATCCTAAGCAACTGAAGATACTGTTCGCTCTCTAAAACAACCTCACCACTGCAGTGCAGTTATGTACAGCCCTCCACCACTGCGCCCACCTACTGTCATGACTTCCTCTTCTATCCCCATCTTCCCAGTAGCTGTGGGGATTTATAGCTTGCCTGCCCTGTTGTTTTTCTAATAAAATGGTCACTGAACTTCTTTTTGAGTCTATTTTAAGTAGTTTCATCAATGAATCTAAAAGTCCACAAATGAAAACCATGATTCCCGTTTTCACACTTGCATTTAAAAAAAAAATGCAAATATGTCCTTGAGGTTAAGGCACATCTCACAAAGCTGGTGGAAGCCTGTGCAGAAAGTCTGTCAGCTGCAGCAGCATTGGGAACCCTACCCTCTCTGTTAGGATGCTGGTCCAGAAAAATCTAACACTGTTCAGAAGATTATTACACATCAATAAAGAGGGGTGGCCTCCACAAATCCTCACACGTCTTTTTATTCCCCTCATCCATCTTAAATAGATGGCAAAATACATTTCTCTTGCTCTAAAGCTAACTAATGTTGGCAACAGCAGTCACCTGCTGGAAACTAGAACTTACACAGAGTGTAAGAAAAGGGAAGAACACAAAGTTCGTTCCAGAAAGATAACAGTAAGTGCAAAAGGATTAACTAAATTAGAAAAGCACCACCTGCAAATCTCCCATATAAATACTAGACCAGGCAGGAGAACCAGATACTCGCAGCCTCAAGAACCACCCTGCAGCTATGTTTGGGACACGCACTTGTAAGTGAAGCAGTGTGACAGCTAGCCCTTCCAGTCCATCAGGTTTGGATCACAGAAGGACCAATTCAACATTACGTGTCCCCTGATGGATATCAGTTAGTAAGCGTTAATTAAGAAAATTGTTTTGGTGCTAGACAACCACTACACCATGAGCTACATCCTCAGTCCATAATAGAATGTACAGCCAAATTTAATAACAACAATGGAGAGTCACATAAATCCAAAACTGGAGTGTTGTATAGGACAACTGAAGTGGGCTTTAAATTTCAGAAATTGCAAATGTCATGAGAAATACTAATATATGTGTGTGTGTCTGTGTCTGTGTCTCTCTGTGTGTAAGATCATTCCAGAAATTTATAAGACATACCAACCAAATAAAATGCAGCACACACATCTTTTGTGGATTCTATATTTAACAAATAAAAACAAACTGCGGAGATGGTTCAGTGGATAAAGTACTGGCCACACAAGTGTGAAGGGCCTGAATCTGTGTTCCCAGAACCTAAGTAAAAGAGTTTGCACAGTAGTGCAAGGCTATGTAATCCCAATGCTAGGGAGGGAGAAACAGGAGGATCCATGGACTTGCTGGCCAGTCTCAAGGACAAGATGGACAGAATTGAACTGCTCCATCTTAACCATGGCTAATTGCCAAACCAGATGAAGAGAAACCCACAGGAACAACTTAGCTTACTTTCACATCAGAATACTGGCCTAAAGGGGAGGGTCAGCACGTCCGCCCTGTCCCTGGCAGGCTGTGGACATGGCCACTATTCAAGGCCATCAAGGAGAGAGAAGGAAAGTGCTATCAGAGAAGAGGAAACAGATTGGAAACAGTGCCTACCAGGGTATACATTTTCCAGAAACATTAGAACTGGCTTCACACTTCTCAGACAATACTAGAAGCTGAGAAAGAATAGGAAATGCTTTCAAAACCTGGAAAAAAAAAATGCTTTTCTGGAATTCTACCTTCACTCAGTATCTAAATATAAGGCAAAAAAGGGAACTGTAGATAAAGTGTCAAAGTACCTGATTAGAGGCAAAGCCTGGCAGATGGGAACACTGAGGCTGGCAGCCTATCCCCAGTCACACTTCTAGAAGGTGACAACACAAGGATGCCCTAATACTTACAGTCTAGACAAAAGCAACTGGAAAAAAAAAAGTAAAATCAGTCATAATAGAGAGAGAGAAAGTATATTTAAAAGGGGGCAGGAGAGATAGCCAAGAACAAAGACACAGGACATGGCTCTCCTCCAGCAGCATTAAGTCACACACATAAACACCAAATGATCTCAAATATACTGTGTAGACACAGGGATAGGGTAAGCAAGTGTATGGTGGACGTAAAAGAAAGCAAACACCCGGTCACTTTCCAAAGAATGAAGTCATAAATTTCAGCTCCATCTGAAACAATCAAGAAGCATAAAATTCAGAAGTATAATAAGACCAAGACCATAAAAATTATGAGCCAGAAGTAGGGTGTCCATTACTAAGTGCAGGGAGGATGGCAGCCGAGGAGGCTGTTGACTAACACACCTTACAGAGGTTATCTGACTACAAGCCTTGCAAAAACTCACCAGATCTTTTTCAATTCTATCCATGCTGAAAACCAAAAGCACTATGGGTAAGCATTTTGAACCTGTGCCAGCTACATGGAAGGTTGCAATGAAGTTCAATTCATTCCCTTGGGGAGTTACTGGGCTCTTTCAGTGTGTACTGCCTTAAGTACTACACAGCCTGATGCAAAGGCTAGGAAAAAGAATTCCAGTGCGATGTTAAGTCAGCCTAGGGTGACATATACAAACTACCCTGGCACAGAAGTCGTAGGAGAGCAAGGATAACAGTTCTACTATAGCAAGAGCAAAGGCTGGGAAAAGAAGAGGGCTCAGACAACCTGAGCTCTGCTGGAAGAAAAAAATATATATATAGAAAGCAGAATAAAAGCGAAGGTGTTATAACTGGGAGTATTTGTATATTGCTACACAGAGGTGACAGTGAAGTTCTATTATAACAGGAGGGTAGGATTATTAATAAGGAGAAACAGAGATTAGAAAAACAAAGGCATACCAGAACTAGACGATCAAACCTCACTGCTAAAGGCAACACACTTTGGCTACAGGACATGGAGAAATCAAGCTGGAAATGATATGAAATCATCCTCCCTGTTAACTACCTTTCATAGTGGCAAAGGATGTTACACAGGCTCCTAGGGAAGATATGTCCTGGATGGTATCCTTGCACGCAACCCTCATGCTATAATACCAACCTTCCATGTAATATGTGCCAGTGGTGCAAGGTCACAAAACTTACAGAGGGTAACTGCCCTGATTGGTTTGAAGTCTGCCCAATACTGGAACCAGACCTAGTGCTATAAACCTGGTTAAAAGGCCGTGGCTCAGAAGCAGGCTCCAGGGTCAAACCTACTACTGTGTGTGGTTCTGCTCTGCTAAGACATGTTGTCCGACTGCTTCTAGATATGTATGCTCAGACCCACAGGTTAGTGTTGCCCTCAACCTTGGCCCAGAGCAGCTTCTCTCTGCAGTTAAGAGATCTGGTCACAGTGCTGACAATCAGTCCCTCAAGCACTCAGCTCTAAACAAGGCTATTATCACTCCTGCCCCAACAGAAGGAAAGAACAAACCACAGGGCTGAAGGAAGGAGAGGAGTGCTGTGAAATACTGTCTTTAGGACACAGCACAACCACTGTAACCGTGAACTCACTGCAGCTGCAGTTACCTATATGAAACATTGTTTATATGTGAAATTACCAAATACAGACTTATTGCTACCACTCATTACTAATATTGTCTCCAACCAGCCTTTAAATCCCCACACTATATTCAGCACCCATTCTCTGAGCTGCCTGCTTCGGTCCTTGCCAGCCTGGGTAACCTCATTATTGTGCTGCGATGTCACACTCCCAGAACACTGCTCTTCCATGCATTACTAGAGTACTATTTGATCTTCAGTGCCAAAGGACCTCTGCAAGGGCTGCTCTTTCTGGAGAACATTCTGTCCTGTTAACCCCTACATATCCTTCATCCTCGGCTCACATCCTGGCTTCTCAGGGAATCTAACACGCTTGATTTCTAACCCACCCCCTCCCACCACATCAGCTGGTAAACTGAACCTTTTTTCTTACATGAGTACTGGACTCATGAGCTTCTCTTTCCAAGCAAATAGTTCTCAAAGCACTGTCTCCCTCAAAAGGACGTCTGGGTTGCTGAGAATCTGAAGCCATCCCAGACTACAGGGTGAAACAAGCAAAATAAAAGACAAACAAGAAACTACTCACTAAACCAAGCTATCAAAAATGGAAATTATCGGGATACATCCCGGACCTGCTGAACATGGAGCAAAGTGTTTTAAAACTCCACTGGATGATTCTGATACACTCAAGAGTGCAATCCCTGGGCTGAACTACTGGGTCTATGTTCTGTACCATCATGGCAAAACCCTGATGTTTCTGCACTCCATGCTCTGCCTTGCTGCCACTGTCAACAACTGACAATGTTAAAGACCGAGTGAAACATGCCGGCCAAATGAATGACTGCTTTAAAACTCTTGCTATGGCTTCATAAATTCCCTATTTATTAATTAGAAACACCTACGTCTTACCTCAGTATCCCTCCCTAAGTAAATCAGCCCTGAAACTGCTATCCAGAGACCTGACTTCTAGACCCAGATCACTGCCTTTCGAGCTGGAATGAATCCTGGCCCTCTAAGACTGATAAAAGTGCTAATCGCTCACGTTCTTAATTTTCCCACCCATAAACAATATTAATAATCATATTAATATTAATTAATATTAATAAACAATATTAATAAGCATATTTACCTGTATTACCCCGACAGGATAAGAATCATACCTATGCATACAATTAAGCACTCAGCTAGCTTAGGCATTACTAATAAAACAGGATTAATTACTCAGCTGTAAGCAGTCTTTTTCTTGAATCATCGTCTTTTTCAATACAGATCACACTTGAAGCTAATTCTTTCTTGCTTGCAGAAATCAGTCAAATCTACTAAGCAACCCAGATCTAAAACTTCTCCTAGCAACCAGAAGCCTTTCTAGAGCTTCCTGGCTCCTCCTCCTCCTGGAACAGCGGAGCTGTAGCAGGCAGTCTGCATCCTACTAACCCTATATCCTATGAGTTGAACTCACTTTCCGACACGTACCTACTCACCTGGGAATCAGACCCTGGAAACTCAATTACTTAGCAGTTTTCATTTGAGTATGTTTGCCTGGGTGGCCAGGATTCAGAAGGAGCTCACTCTGAGAGCTATTTTTAGCCCAATTTTGGTACTTGGTAAAGTATTAATAGCAGCTGTTATGTCCCAGTTGCACAGCCCAAAAACAACAAAAACAAACAAACAAACAAAAACCAAACCCCTGGATGTTGCCTCCTATGAGAAGCTGAGGGCCCCTCAAGATAGCCAGGCTGAGGATCCAATGACACCTCCCCGCCCGCCCCCTATGCTGTACCTCCTTCCGCGACACGCTGGAGGAGTACCTGGGGTTGGGGGGGGGGGGGGGAGCGAGGAGTGTGCCAGGAGATATCTGAGCACGGCCACACAGGGCATCCACGGAGAATAGAAACACTCGGGTGCTGAGTAATTTTCCTGCGGAGCAAACCGTCGGAGCAGAAACCTTGCCAATGGCTATAGTATTTTTATCCTACCAGCACCGTCTCCAAGGATGTCCCCGCGCCGCACTCTCCAGGTTCGACCTAACCCTGGATGCTGTGGACAGCAAAGCGGCTCAGGTCAGTAGGAGCTGGCGAGGGCAGCGAGGTTGGCCGAGTCTGCAGTGTCTACAGCTCGGGGAACAAGACCACCACGTCCCGGGCAAAGGCCCCAACACCAGCCACCGGTCCGACGCCAGGCCTACGCGGAAGCGGGCTGCAAGCAAAGCGGCCAGCGGCTCCACTGCACAAGTTCAGCATCGTGGAAGCGGTGAACCGGTTCCCGGCCCTGAACAGCTTGCCGCTCGGCCGCAGTGCCCGCTCCCCGCCGCACGGGAATGAATGAGCTCCCGCCCACCATGCACGCACTCACAGGCGGCGTAGGCGAACAGCGCGATGCCCAGCAGAAGCTTCATCCTCCTACGGTTGACTGAAGAGACAAGGCGCAGCAGCCCCTTGCTCACCATGCCCGAGAACCGCACGGGTCCGGGGCCTGCCGCGCCGGCCAGCCGCAGCACAATGCGCGGCGGCCCGAGCCCCGCCCCCGTGCGCCAGCCCCACCCCCGCGCGCCCGGCTTCCTGCCGGCTAATCTACTGCGCTCGCGCAGCCCGGTCCCGGCCTCTGGCTCCGCCCACAGCTGCGCCCCGCCCTCCTCCTCCTTTCCCGCAAGCGCAGTGTGATGCCTGAGTTTTCAGGATAGTGTCAATCAAAGGGAAAGACCCGCACACTGGGCCGCGCGGAGCACGCGTGCGCAGCGCAGTGTACTTGCCTTCTTTCGCCGCTTTAGAAGCTTGGCGCAGATCCTGGAGCTTCGCCCGAAACTTACAGGGCGCTTGCGCGTTCTTAGTCCTACGCGGCGGGGGAGGGGGGGGGCTGTGGACTCGCGCCCTTGGAGCTGAAGAACTGGTTCGCTTTCATTGGTATGTCTTGACAGCGAGCAATTGCTTTTCTATAAATGTCGGGCTTAGGAAGTTGCCTGGCCTTCTTAACTGTTCTTTTTGCAAGGCAGGAAAAGTGATAAATCCCAAACACACCACTGAATCCACAACACTTCTCTTAGGATCGAACGCATTTTCTTTCTTTTAAAGATAGAGCGCATATTATCACGAGGAGGTTGCTAATCGTTGGAATTTAGGCCAAACCACACTTGGAGTGGGAACAGCAGAAATGAGCTGGCATCGTGGTACAAAGTGTATGAGGATAATTTCAAAACAACAGACATTTTGCCTCATCATAGTTATCAAAAGGGAGATAGAATGCTTAAATAAGACTCTTCTGTCATGACCTGGGGATGGCTTCTCCTTAGGCATAGCTCAGTGAGATCGGAGGTACTTTTCCTCTCAGATGTTTGAATATTAATGAGACTCAGTGTTGGCAGAGAGATTCACATTCTTGACAACCCCCATAGAAAATAGAAACATGAGGGCTGCTTGAAGATCTATGAAGAAAGGGCTGCCATCTTCAGATTGTGGGAGTGTACTGTGATGTTGGGATGTCTGCATGGTTGAGAAGGGAAGAACATAGACAGGAGACTGTGACTCTGAGTTTTCATGTCTCCATCTGTAAGTCATTTCCAGTTCAGGAATTTTCTGGTGAGTTTTAAGAACTAAAAACTATCAACTGAAAGGATAATTTATAGCAAAAGCGCTACATCCTAACGAATAGGCAAACTCTTGTCAAAAGTAACTACAGTAATAGTGTAGAGCCAGACAACTTTGCTTTGAGCAATAGTGTTAGGAAATTGTGAGTTAATCGGTTGATTTTGGACTGTATCAGCCAGTACTGCATTGTACCTGTCAGACTATATCCTAAGGGAATACATACAAAGAGTCTTAAGAAACACATGTTCTGCTAGGCCTTAGGGTATTAGATAGAATCAGAAAAGTCCCCTTTCCTTAAGATACCTTACACCCAATTGTCATAATAAATACATACTCTATTGTCTATGACATTAGCAGATATATGGTGTATATCTTAAATGCATTCAGGAAAGGAAATGAAGTTGAATGATGCCACATAAAGGTAAAAAAAAGGGGGGGTGGGGGACTTCATTCCCTGTGCACTAGGGGTGTGGAGCTGGGTAATTAGATTTTGCTCTGATGGGGTTTTCTGGAGTACAACCAGGTAATGATTACTAAGGCATTACTAAGGTAATGATTCCAAAGAAGCAAGCTGCTGAAACATGAAAAACCTCGATAAAATCGTCTCTCTCCTCATGTTCTCCCCCATTTGTCTCCAGTGACAAAGATACAGTCAAGAGCATAGACAGGGGAAGGAGATAGGACTGAACTGAGTGAGTCAAATGGAAGGAGGGAATCACCATGCAACTATACAGCTCATAACATGGAGAGTAAGGAACAGCAAGTCATTTATAAAGAAGGGAGAGCATATGGGAAGAACAGCAGATTGTTCAGTTTAAGGTGATAATTTTGAAAGACAACATTTATATGGACGCATACAAAAGTAGGTACGTTACTCTCATACTTCCTGTGCTTGTAAGTGACCAGCATAAGACAAAAGCAGAGTTAATGATGTGGTGGCAGAATCTGCTTCAGAAGATGGTGTGCAGATCTCAGCTGGAATGGCGGTTGGGGGGAGGCATTAATGTCAGTGGAACATAACTAAAACATCTTAGCAGAACAAAACACAGAATCCGGAGGGAGATAAAAGCAGAAGGCTCTGTGCAAGGATATCAATTTGTTCCTGTTAAAGCACAGTGGAGCCTGTTTAATATTCAGGATTTAGCGGAAGCAGAGTACTTTAGAGAAACAGCAGCTCTAGAAAGTACAAGGTCTTACTCCATTTACATACTAAAAGAAGCTATTCCTGAATCAAAGTTGGCCTGGGGAAAATTTGCAATGGAAATGGAGAACTTCAAATGACATCTTTTCAATTATATATATATATAATGATCCTCAAGAGAGAACTCAGGCAGTAAGTGTCTGCTGTACAAGCCCGAGGCCCTTACCGCAATCCAGGAACCCATGTAGGAACAAAAGCACCAGGCAGCATGGCCATGGAGCAGTAACTGCAGAATCTTCCAAATGATCAGAGTGCTGAAAGCAAGTGGCCACGGAGAGCTCAGCTGTAGGTGAGGCATCTGTGTCATTTTTTCCAAAACTGGGGGGACTTCTAGAAAAGAGGGGGAAAAGGATACTTTACCTTCTAACTCATTTGTTGAACTGTGCCAGCAATCCATACCAAAGTCTATGACTTATAGACATAAAAGAAATAGAAAAAAAAAATCTCATTTTAAAGGAATAGAAACCATTTTTAAAAGAATCATAACTTCTCCAGTAAAAGAGATGCTAACTCAGATATAGGATGAGTTGTTCAGAACACCGAACAGAGAAGACCAAAAGACAACTCTTCCATCACATTATAGCAAGAACACTAAATATGCAAAATAGAGGAACTGTACTGAAAGCAGGAAGAAAGAAACATCAAGTCATATCTAAAGGACAGCATATCAGAAGAACAGCGGGTTAGTCAAGCATACTCAAAAAGCCAGAAGGACTTGGAATGATGTATTTCACGTTCTGAAAGATAACATCTCCAAACCAGAATACTATATCCAATAAAGCAATCACAAATGAAGGAAAAAACAAAAACATTCCATGATAAGACAGACTAAGGTAATTTATGATCACTCTAAAGCAGATACTTAAAGGAATCTTTCAGACTAAAGGAAAAAGCAAACTCATCCATGGGGTCACATAACAGAGGTGGTAGTCACACCTTTAATCCCAACATTCAAGATTCAGAAGCAGGAGGATCTCTGTAAGTTCAAGGGTAGCCTGGTCTTCATAGCAAATTTCAGGCCAGCCAAGGAGGCATTGTGAGACCCTGTCTTAAAGAAAGCAAAGAAATAAACAAACAAACAACAAAAAAAAAACTATGCTAGAATAAAAGTTAAGCAAGAAAGGGAAGACAAATAAAACCACTACAACATAACAAGAATCAGTACACACTTTTGAATTAAAACTCTGAATATTAATGGTGTCAGTTCCTCAAAGATACAGACTAGTATATTGGATCAAAAAGCAAGAATTGTCTATGTGTTGCCTCTGAGAAATGGACCTCACCATGAAAGGCAGGATGGGAGAAAATTCAAATCAAATGAGACAAGAGAAGAAGCCAATGTTCTTATTCTATTATTTGGCAAAGTAGACTCAAACCGACACTAATGAAAAAAGATAATGAGAGCCACTTCATCCTCGTTAAGAAAAACATCCAACAGGATCACATTGAACATGTATGTCTCAAACACAGGTGCGACCAGTTTTATAAAGCACATATTTCTAGATGTAAAGTCACAGGTTAACCCCACACAGTAGTGGAGTGGCTTCAATGTTCCCACACTCCCCAATTAACAGATCTTTCCCCCCTCAAAAAAACATTTGCATTAACAGACATCATAGATGAAATGGATTTAAAAGACATCTACAGAATATTATTTCTAAACACTGTAGACTTTTATCAGCAGTCCATAGATCATTCTCTAACATGGAGCATCTATTAGGAAACGAAGTGAGCCTTAACAAACGCAGGAACATTGAAACAATCCCTTGTATTCTATCTTTTCACAGTGGAACAGGGCTACCGCTGAGAAACTTTAGAACGTATACAAACTCCTGAAGATTAAACAACACACTAATGAAAAATGAATGAGTCTTTGGAGAATCCAAGAAGAAATTTTAAATACTCCTGGAATCAAACAAACAAAAAGAAACATAACAACCCAACCCCAAATCTATAGGCTGCAATAAAAAAAAAAAAAATAGCTCCTAGGGTTTATATCTCCAAGTGTCTACATTAGGAAAAAAAATAGATTTCTCAAAAAAATAACTTAATGATGCTGCAAAAAGAACACACCAAATTCCAAATAAGTATATGAGAGACATTGCCAAGATCAGGGCAGAAATGATTAAATGCAAACAAGAGATGCCAACAGGAAAACAATACAAATATTCTGTGAAAAAGAAAATCAGTGCTTTAAAAAGATGATGAAAATAGACAAGCCCTTAGCCAAGAAAACAGAGAGAGAGAGAGAGAGAAAGAGAGAGAGAGAGAGAGAGAGAGAGAGAGAGAGAGAGAGAGAGAGAGAGCATGAATTGAGGTAGGAAACATGAGGAAGTTGAGTGGAGAAGGGAGGGGTGAAAGTGATATAAATTTAGTAGTCACATATAAAATTCTCAAAATAACTAAATACAAAGATATCCAGGTGAAAAGACTCAAAGTGAGTAAACTGGAGGGTAAGGAGAGCCATTACCAAACACATTAATGAAATTCAGAAAAAATGTTAGGTCTTACCTGAAGAAGCACATGTTCCAGTGAATTGAAAAGCTCTAAAATAAAATACATAGATTTACAGATGTATATGACCTACCAAAAGTAAATCATGAAGATATAAAAAGAACCAAGTAGCTTTGTAGAAAGCAATAAAAGTGAAGCAGTAATCAAATATCTACCAATCAAAAAAGTTACCAGACCTTCAATGAAATACTAACACAAATGCTTCTCAAAATATTCTATTATACAGCAAAGCAAGGGTATACATTAGTAAAGGTATATATTACCAAACTCTTTATGAAGCTAGTATTAGCCTGATACTGAAACCAGGTTAAAAAAAAAAAAAACAAAATAAATAATTACTGACCAATCTCCAATACATATATATATATTTCTTTAAAATACTTGCAAACTTGATCCAATAATATACCAAAAAGATCACTCACCATGATCAAGCTGGTTTATTTCAGAGATGTAGTGCTGGTTCAATATGTCAATCAATAAATTTTATAAATGTCACAAGTAATCTCTTGTCTTTGACAGAATAGAAATCATGTGACGTTTTGATAGACATGGAAGGCTTTTGACAAGACCAACATCAATCATGTCAAGCATCCCAAAGAAACTCAGAATATAAGAAACATATCTCACCATAATAATGTATATGGCAAGCCTATAGTTGATATTATATTAAATGGAGAAAACAAGGGTTCCTACTTTCCCGAGTCTTATTCGGGATGGTACTGAAAATCTTAGCTAGAACAATATAAAGCAAATAAAAGGAATATAATAGAGAAAGGAAGAAGTCAAAGTATCTCTATTTGCAGATAATATAATTCTATACATCAAAGACTCTAAAGACTGCACCAAAAAGCCTAAAGAATGGATAAATACTTTCAACAAAATGGCAGAACACAAAAATGACATATAAAAGTCAGTAGCCCTCTTATAAACCAATGAAAAATACACTCTGAAAGAAATCAGGGAAATAATCCCATTCATAACACTTAAAAAAAAGAACCCATGATAAAAAAAAAAAATCTCTTGAATTAAACCTGACCAAGGAAGTGAAAGACCTCTATAATGAAAACTTTAGATACTGAAGAAAGAAATTAAAGAAGACACTAGAAGATGAAAAGACCTTGCATGCTCATAAAATGGCCATACTACAATCTATAGATTCAATGCAACCCCAAGAGAAATTAAGGAGGTTGTCAAAAACCATTACATACATGCATGAAAACACTATAATAAAGCCCATTATTCTGTATAATAAATATTTATTTGAACATTTTTTAAAACTTTACTGCCACCTCATCTCCAGTGAAGTCTGTATGACAAGAGTAAAATCTTGGATGCTGACTCCTGAGGTGAGTGCTTCAAGGAAGCCTGTCTCCTGGAGAGCCCTGGCAGCCCCCGAAAAGGATGTGTTCCAGATTTGTTCTTGCTACTGTTGGGGGAGGGTACTGTGCCATTTCTTTTGTATTACTAATCTTTTTTGGAAATATTCGGTTTGGAGAACAGGGTATGATTGAAGGGTTTATCAGATTGGGCACTCCAGATTTGGCCACATAAGAGGCTTTAGTAAATGCACAGCGAGGTGATTTTAATTTGACCTTTGGAATAAAGAATTAGACTAATTATATAGAAAAATTTCCCCCAGTATTTAGGGCTATATGGAGAACATTTTGGAGAAAGAATTTTACATTAGACGATGTGTTTAATAAATTATAGTAACAAGAAATAATGTTGGAGAATTTAGAAAAGGAGGTTTTAACGAAGCAGCTAAAAGGAAAACAATTAGAAAGAGCAAAGGTCAGATGAGTTCATTAGGAATATCCATTACAGGTGTATAAAACAACAGCTGTTTCATTGTCACATACAAGCATGTATGACGGACAAGGCACTAGATGGGTAGAGGTTAATGGAGTCAGAGTTCTTTACTAAACTTTACATTGGCTAGAGAGGGTCTCTGGGGCATAATCACCCTGGTACCTTCTTTTAAGGCTATCATAAGAAAGCGTTAAAGGACAACATTCAAAGGCTGGATGTTGGTTTGCAGAGCACTGGGATGGTGCCTCTCAAGGCCTGTGGGGGTTGTTAGACACCAAAGTCTAAGAACACACTGACCTCAGACAACACTAGTATCATTTTTGTAAAACCACCGTCTGATCCTGATGGGTCTCATGAAAGGTTATTTCCTGTCTGATGTTTAAACTGGCCATGTGTGGCCCGACTGATCTTGGCTATTGTACAATGATTAACTTCCTCTTTTTCTGTTTAAAAGTCTGATGCTTGCACATATGAATTACACTCAGATCCAGCACCCTCTTGTGTTTGTGTCTGTTTGTCAGTCTCCGACTTCTTGCCCTCCTGTTCCTGGTTCCCTTGTTCTTCCCTGGTTTGGGACCCCCGACTGGGTCTACCCGAGGCACTTTACTATAGATCCAAGCTGTTTTTAGAAACACACACACACACACACACACACACACACACACACACACACACAATCACACACACGCATATGACAAAACTCCAAAAGTCAGGCATATGATGTTCTGCCAGTAATCCCAGTTCTAGTGAGGTGAAGACAGGTAGAGCCCTGAGATTCATTGTCAAGACGTCAAGACAACCTAGCCTAAATTATTGATCTCAAGTGAGAGACCTGGCTTCAAAACAAGGTGGATATTACCTGAGGAACAATACCCAAGGTCAGCATTTGTCAAGAGATGCATGCAAAGATACATGAACACACACTATATACAAATGGAATATAATTCAGACTAAAGACTGTGGCATATACCAGAACATAGATGCTCCAAGGATTTTACACAAAAGGAAATAGCCCAGTTGCCAAAAGACGAATATTATATGATTTTATTTGTACAAGGAGCCTAGAGACATCAAATTGGTAGCAATGGAAAGTAGCATGGTGGTTGCCGTTGTGAGAGGTTGGGTTATGAGAGGGAGAAGTGAAGAGTTAGTATTGTTGGGTATAAAATTTCACTTTGAAATGGTAAAAGAATTCTGGAGATGGATGGTAATCATAACCCCACAATACTGTGAATGTACCTAATACCACTTAACTATCAACTTAAAAAGATAAAAAGGATAGCTTTCATATTACGTATATTTTACAAGAATAATAAATGAAAGGCCCTCCCTCACCATACAGTGATAGAGAAGGCTGGGCCCCCGTATAGCTGCAACTCAGTAACAGCAATGTTAACCTACTTTGGTCAGTTTCTTAACTGTTTCACTGCATTTATATACATGTATCTTCAAAGTAAAGTAACATTAAAATGTCTACCAAGGTCTTTGCTAAGGTATCTGTTGAAATCTCAAAGGACACTTTGTGTAATGGAGGCAGCTGTTGGCTCTGAGTGCTGAGGAGATGGCAGACTCACAGTGAAGACTGAGTGGCTTGCACAGCACTGACTCACTCCCAGGAAGTCCTTAATTAGTTTGTTTTCCTTTCTAAAACTTCACAGAATGAAATTGTATGCCTAACTGTTTGGGTTCATTAATCACATGTACTTTCCGCAAGAAGTCCAGCACTAGATGCTTCTTGTCCTCAAGTGTCTTTTTTGTTTTAAAGATATGTCACTGAGGCTAGGGTGTGTGACACCCCTGGCTGCACTAGTGTTGACCTGCAAGATGCAAGGATATTTTTTCTTCACTAAATGTTTGTGTCATCTTTGCCTGTGGAGAGATGTTTAAATTCATGCTGGCATATGAAAATTTGCTCAGTGCTTCTTTAGATATTTCAGCTAAAGTTTCATGTGACACATATCAGTTTATTACTCCTAGAATGGCAAGCCACCTCAAGACAAGATAAGCAGTAAACAACACAACACTTAGCATTCAATATTGAGTGACTCCGATTCCAGCTCTGAGGCACAGACCAATGGGGTCTAAACAGCATCCTAGAACTTTCATCTGTAAAACTGACTAAATAGCACATGCCTTTCAGGATTACTGCAAAATTAAAGGTGAAGTGTATAACACTGTGCAGGCTCTGTCACCTAATGGACACTAAATCAACAGTTACTATTTCTGTCACTGGTGCTAGTGTTATTAGAGAGTGAATGCAGAATAGGTGACTAGGAATAATGAGAGGTTGAGACTAAGACAACTTTAGCAGTTAGCATTTTGGGTTGATTTCAATGACACCCTTCTCACTTGATCTTGCTAACTCTGCACTCTGCTAATATTCAACCCACCTTTTTATCTGTTTTTAAAAACAAAAAATAAAATCATATAAAATGCAGTAGTAAGGCAAGCTGACAACTGCTTTTTCTTTTTTTTTTTTTAATTATTTATTTTTAGTATGTGTGTGGGAGTGTGAGGACACCCTCAGAGACGAGAAGTGTCTGGTCCCCTGGAGCTGGAGTTAGAAGCAGTTGTGAACCTTCCAATATGGGTGCTGGGAACCAGACCTTGTTCCTCTTCAATGTGGTCAGTGCTCTTAACCACTGAGCCATCTCCCCAGCCCCATAACTGCTTCTCTTAGTGAAGAAAGGAATACCTGTTTTGAAATTGTATCACAATACCTGGTAAGGAGTATCATGAACAACAGATGCTGTTAAAAAAAATACAGGTTGGGATTTAACAATTAAGGCTAGAAGACATGCACAATGCAACACGTGTCTCTCTAACTGTCCTCAGCCTTTTGTCAGATTTGCGTCAGATGGAATAATGGAGCCAGCCCTCAGGTGGGATGTTCTCAAAGACTGGACACAATATTACTCACCAAGTTTGCAGAGAAAATACATGTTGTCCCAAACTACTGTATATTCTTCAAGCCTGTGGCTGTCCCTAAATGAATTTTACTGTTTGTTCTAATTTGTTTTCTATGCTGTAATAAACATCACAATCAACACTAACTTGAATGTTTTATTTCTGTCTCACAACTCATAGTCTTTCATGAAGGGAAATCAGGGCAGTAACCCTGGCAAGCAGGAATCTGGAAGCAGGAATTACAGCGGAGACCCCAAAGGAATGCTGTTTACTTGCTTGCTCCCCATGGCTGGGTCAGGTTGTTTTTTCATAATACGGAGGACTACCTACCCAGGGGTCACATTGCCACAGATGGGTTTTCTCATATCAATAATTAATCAAGAAGATGCCAAACACATTTGCCCACAGGCCAGTTTGATGGAGGCCTTTTCTCAATTAAGAAGCCCTCCTTGAAGATGAGCCTCACTTGTGTAAAGTTGACAATAAGAACAAAACAGAAAAGCCCAACAACAACAACAACAACAACAACAAGAGAAAAACTCAGCATGCACATCAGCTCAGTGACTTACCAACGGCAAATTTTTATTCCAGGTTTTTTTTTTCCTTTTAAATCTCAGGAGTACAGTGTTTCTGAACAAAAAGAACTGCACTAAGTCCATTATTAGACATCAAATAGCTTTGAGAATTATCTTTTAAACGGGTTTGATAATGTTTCTTTTTCTATAAAGAGCATTTTTAAGACTTATTTATTTATTTTGTGCACATGAGTACACTGTGGTTGTCTTCAGACAGAAGAGAGCATTGGATCACATTCCGGATGGTTGTGAGCCACCACGTGGTTGCTAGGAATTGAACTCAGGACCCCTAGAAGAGAAGTCAGTGCTCCTAACCCCTGGAGCCATTTCTCCAGCCCTTGATAATGTTTCTTAATGAATCCATCCTAAAATTAAAAACAACACTTGCATTCAAAACGTAAACAGTTGTGAAGCCATTCAGTAACAACTAATCTGTCATTCATGGCTTGTCAAGCTGCTTGTGCATGTCTCATGCTGCCATGCTTAAAAGAATGAAAGATGTTTTTACTTCCATGAAAGTTGTAGTGGATACATTTTATGATCTGAAGTTCTAGCGATGACTGTGTTCATCAGATTTCAAGGGGAAAGGAGACTCACACCTTTCAAATTCTTTTTAATAGTTCAGCTAAGAGTTTAGTTTAGAAATGGTTAGCATATTCCAAGAAAAGACTCCAATGGGCTTCAGTGAGTGTCCTCTAAGAAATGGGTAGTCCCATTAAAGTCATAGGCTCATGGATTTATGTCAGCATTTTACAGTACCTGTCAGTATAAAAATATATTCTAGTGATAAAGTGTATGTCGTTGTCAGGTAAGTATTTGCAACTGAGTCATATTTTGGCTGTAGAGTAAGCAAAATAATTAAGAATTAAGAATCCTGTTGTAACCAGGTGGTGTTGACTCACATCTTTAATCCCAGTACTACAGAAGCAGAGGCAGGTAGATATCTCTGAGTTCAAGGCCACCATGTTCTACAAAGCGACTTCTAGGAAGTCAAGGCTACACAGTGAAATCCTGTCTTGGGAAAAAATATCCTGGTGCAATAAAGTGTTTACTCAGGAACAGCAAGGTGGCTCAGTTAAAGCTACTTGTCACCAAGTCTAATGACCTGAGTTCAATTCCTGGGACACATATGGTGGAAAGAGAGAACTAACTTCTTCAAGTTGTCTTCTAGTCTCAACATTCATTTCTGAGGTTTACACACACACACACACACACACACACACACACACACACACACACAGAAAGAGAGAGAGAGAGAGACTAACCATGTATGCACACACAAGTGCAATTAAAATGGAGCATAGATCCATAGAAATATGAAATGGATAACAAAACACATAAAATAAAGAGAAGATTCAACATAAAAAGAGAATAGCAAGGAATGAGTAAAAGCAATGCTTGAAGAAACTATGTCTTAATATTTCAGGCTGCAGACAAATCACAAATCATATATAAACAAAACTAAAATAAAGTCTACAGTGAGCTGCTTTTATCAGAGAAATAACAAAACATCAAATTCAAAGAGAAACTTCTAGCAGCTTCAAATTACGACAAAAAAAGACATAGCTTTTTTATAAAAAGGCTCCAAGTAAGTATATCTATTACAAAATAAGGAAAACAGAATAAATGGAACACCTAAGGAAAGAGTAACAGCTAGCCTAAATATATTCATCGGTTAGAAATCTTTTGCTTGCCTTTCTACCGTCTGTCCCTTTCTACTCTCTACTTTACTGTTAGTAATATTTTTACTTTACCTTATTCAGCATGGATTTGTTCAGTTTTTTTTTAAATTTACCCACATTTGGGGCTGAAGATATGACTAAAAATTAAGAACAGTTGCTGATCTTTCGGAGGACCTGTGTTCCGTTCTCAGCATCCAAGTCAAGAAGCTCAACAGTGTGTCCTCGTGATGATCAATGGTGACCCCATCCTGTGTCCGCCATGAGAAGACTGTGATGATCAACAGTGACCACATCCTGTGTCCTCTATGAGAAGACTGTGATGATCAACAGTGACCACATCCTGTGTCCGCCATGAGAAGACTGTGATGATCTACGGTGACCACATCCTGTGTCCTCTATGAGAAGACTGTGATGATCAACAGTGGCCACATTCTGTGTCCTCTATGAGAAGACTGTGATGATCAACGGTGACCACATCCTGTGTCCTCTATGAGAAGACTAATGATCAACAGTGACCACATCCTATGTCCCTTTTGAGAAGACAATATTGTTTTTCCTCTCCTAAAATTTACTCATTAGGAAGAAGCATCTAATGTCAAGTCACTACAAGGATTCACAATGTACAATGTGATCACAACTAAATTATTTTGGACACTTAACTCTGGAAAAACCTTCAATAATGTCAGTTTAGGTGCTAACAGAGGCCACTTTGAGAGATCATTAAAAAAAAAAAAAAAAAGGAAATCCACTTGAGAAAGGGTTAATAATCAGCATAAGGACCTCACTAGAATTGTTGAAAGTCACTGTAAACTGACTTTAAATATCAATGAAGAAAGGGGTAATTGTTCAAATTCTGAAGTTTATGATAGGATCAATGAAAAAAATCATCTTTCTTAGTCAATCATAAGGTAGAAGCTTTTGATTTGAGTTCATTTTCCAGTCAATGGAAGCTTGTGGTTTGAACTTGTTTTCTAGTTGGCATGGCCTCAGCCTTCAATAGGTCAGAACCAAAAGGCATGCACTTTAGAATGCTTATAACAGGCTCAGCACTGACAGTAGGAATTATAAAAATACCTATAGCCAATAGTCACATGAAAAGTCAATATAAAACTGGAAACAGAAGTAGAAAAATTAATATTATTGAATGAATACAGTATCGCATTGTTGAGGACCACACTGCCCCACGCTTTGGGGCTGAGTGCTCTGGTCTGAGGGGATCAGACAACAGGTTCTAGCAAGAGACAGAATGGGGATGGAGGGGCAAGAGATTCGAAGAATAGAGACAAGACAGTGTGTGATCTAGTCTCTAGTCTAGTTTCTAGTCTCCTTTATTGAAAGGAAATCCTGAGTATTTATACACTTTGCCACGTGCCTTGCAGGCATGGATATCACGCCACGTGCGCCTTGCAGCTGGAGGCACTAAAGAGCAAAACAAGATATGTGGGATAAACAAGATGTTTATCCGAGTGTGCTCAGCTCTTGTAGGCTGTTGAAAACAAGTCTCTTGTCAGGTTATATGGCTCGAGATGGCTGCAAAGATGATAGCCACTTTCTGCTAGGAGTTAGCTCCCAACATTGTATCTGCTTTATGATACAGTGTAGCTAAGTCAATAAATATGTTTATTAATATTGTTGGGTTAAACATTACAAAATAAAGTAACTTTAAAATATTTATTTCCTTGTGTGGGTGGATGTACCTACTTGCATACATGTGAGTACCACAGTGCACATGTAGAGACAAGAGGATAAGATTCAGAAGTAAGTTCTCTCCTGTGAGTAATGGGTACTTGCTGTGCACAGAAGGGAAGAGATTGATCAGGTTTATGTTAGATACTGTTTAATGTACTTCCTGTAGGTGGCCTCCCAACAGATATGTTCAGAAAGAAGTTAAAAAGCAGAGAGCAATGAAGGTTATTATCTCTGGGTTTTGCCATCTTTTTTTCTCTGGACAACTCTTGTCATAGAACAGGCTAGTTAAGAGACAAAATGGGAGGGCTCTTGGTGATCACTGGTTGACTCTGTGCCACCCCCTCCACACTGACCCTGTCTAGCCATACGTGGACCAGACTCATCTGTATTAATGAATCTTCCCCTAGATTCTGATTATCACCCTGACAATTTCCATAAGATGTAGTTATACAGTCAGCATACAGTCAGTTCTCTATATACATGGGACTTTGGTTGCAGGCCCCCTCATCAATATCACATCTAGTGATGGCTAGGTCTCCTATGTATAATTGTTTAGTAATGAAAGGGTTAAAAATTTTCAAAAACTCCTAGCAGGCTGAGCGGAACCAAGAGTGCAGGTCAAGCTTGTTCATGAGCTCTGTGTTTCAGGGACTTGGCTGACCACACGATAGATGGTTGAATACGAATAGGCTCTTGAGAATAGCCTATACAAAATGTTCCCCATGACTGTATAATAGCCTATACAAAATGTTCCCCATGACTGTTCCTTGAACCCTGTCAAAAACTGAATAATGGGCTGGGACTTTCCACAGGTACTCTCCAATAACCCCCCTTCACTCCCCTTGGGTTGTGGTTCTCCCCCTGGGTTGTGGTTTTTTTCCTTGTGTTTTTTTTTCCTTTAAATTTTCTCTGCCTCCAAAGCCCCGGGATCAGACCCCACTGCCCCTGTGTGGGTTATGGGTCTTGACCTCAACATGTTGATCAAAATATACCTCTTGCTGTTTACATCCAGTTCGTTGTCTTGTGAGTTATTAGATGGCCGCAAATTCCTGAGGCTTGGGTGAGGTCCTTCCTTCGTGGGGGTCTTACAGTAATAGCATAGAACCCAGACACATCCTCCTTACACTGTAAATCAACTTAGATGTTTTACAATATTCAATATAATGTTGATTCTAAGAAAACACATTGAATTATTAGAAAATCATGACAAGCAGATAGATCTCTACATGTTTGGTACAGAAATAACATCTTTTAAATAGTCTCTTCTTCCTTCTTCTCCTCTCTTCCGTTTTTCCTCATCTATATCCTTCTACATCTCCTTTTCTTTTCCATTTCTTTTTTGTCCCATGAGAACAGTGATGTATTAAGATAGAATCTCACATGTAGCCCAATTTGAATTGAAAATCCTCCTATCTCTACCTCTTGAAGGTTGAGATTATAGGTGTGTCTATCATGCCCAGGTTTTTAAAGCTGAATCCATGGATGTGGAGCCCTGAGCTACAAATTAATTGTCTAATCTTTAGGAAATTGCTAAGGTGATGATAGTATTGAGGAGTAGACTCACAGAGCACAGCCATGCCTCCACTTTTGTTAGCTCCTGGAAGCTCAGTACTACAGGGATACAGAGTAAGCCTGGGCATTAGTTCTAAAGCAGTCTGTTTCACTTGAGACAATAAGAGGCAACAAAAATGACCAAGAGAGACTAGAGCTTAAAGCACAGTAAAGGCCCTCTCAAGTCAGACAAGAACTCCAGGAGATGCTCTAATAGATTCAATGATACTTGGCCAGAGAGGACCAACCCCATTGTGTTATGAGGTATAAGAGAGGGTTCCAATGTGCTTCCTTCTAGCTTCTGATAGTATTTATTTTATTTAAACACAGACACATATTGGATAGGTAGAGATGAGTATCTTTAAAATCCGCAGTCTTTCGAGACCATCCTCCATGTCCACCATTAAACAGAGCATCAGAACATGGAATCTGCTGCTGACACATTGAAGCAGTTCCAGAAAGATCACTGTTATGTAACTATTAGTTTTCAAAGTGTTTAATTCCAAGCTTCTTCAGAATTTGGAAGGTTCATAGAAAGAACACACCATGACTAGAGTGCCTTTGGCTAGGTTAGTGATGGACATGGAAAGAAAAGTCCTGCAGGTTTTCCTCAAAGATTTCCCTCCTGTGTTCTACGTCATGAAAATCATGAACTGTGATTGGTCTCTGAGGTCTTGCATCATTTCTTCTTTGTAATGTCTGGCGAACAGGTAATGAATTCTGGTCTTTAATGTGCATGCAGAGATCACGATTTCCTAATAATTCAATGTATTTTCTTAGGATTGACATTATATTGAATATTGTAAGACATCTACACTGATTTACAGTGTAAGGAGAATATGTTTGGGTTTTTTGCTATGACTACACAATTTTATGTGCATTGGGTGTAGTTTAACTCAACTACCTTGTTGTGGCTGCTCAGTATTACCTCTTGACCATCTAACTCACAGGAAGCACATTGTACAGGGAAACCACCTTTTCAATTTGGTATTTCATGAAATTTGCACTAGCAAACATTAAATTAAAAAGTGCTATTTCTCTGGAGTGTGCTCAGCAATGAATTTTGTATCAGCAAATTAGGAGAGCAGCTTTCAGATGCTCACATACACAGTTAACAGAGTCTGCTGCTGAAAACTGTCAACTGCAATGCGTTTTCCTCCCATCTAGTTGTCTTCATCTACTACAAATTTGTTCGTTATCAGAAATTTAAAGCTAAGTACGTTAACTAAATTATGAATATAGTGTTACTGGGAATTGTATTAAGAATAAAAATAAAAAAGTCTTGCGCAAAAAAGGGAGAAGAATTCTCATCTCTTCTCCCTAAGAAAGTAGGTGAAATTTACTTGAGATGGCGAAAGGCTCTACAGCTATTTGAAGAAGATGGTGTGTTACCTAGATGCTTTAATTAGCACCTAAACTGCAGATCAGAATATTCCCTTTTGTGTGGGAGGACAGCCATGTAAAATACATGTAGTTGAGCAAGTTTGCACATCCTGTCCTTCAGCTACAGTACTGATCACATCGAGAATACGCTTCTGAAAATGTACTTCAAAGATTCAATCACCTGGAAACAATTTTTCTTGGAAAACTAAAGACCATGAAAACTTTTTTAATTTAATTGTTATTTTAAATCTTGTATTTTTAAATTTTATTTATGTATAATATATAATATAGCCATTAAATCAAATTAAATTATTTATAAAAATCATTATAAAATTTTTCAGATGAAATAAGCATCACACATGAACATATATTTAAAGGAAATTTACTGTACACAGTATAGCACCTTTCTCAGCATTAGTCTTTCATCATTATCTCATTATATGAAATCGGTTCAGTAGAAGCCACCAGGGGTTATCCTCAGCACTCTCTTCCACTTGTGTCCTACTTAAGGTGTCCTGGACACAAGGTGATGCTAGCAAATAAACTTTTCTAGGAATGCTGCACCATATTAGACAAGTTCAACAGGAAAACATATAAACTTTAACAAAGAGGAAATGAAACAGTGGGAATGAGTCATTCAGTACTGAGGAAGAAAATAGAAATAGAGATCCTGGTAGAAACAAGAGACTGTGATTCTCACACCTCCCACCCACCAACAGTCTCTTCTACCACATCCACAATCTGTGAACGCCCCTATCCTATGTGTAGAGTGACGCCATGACATGTCACTGACACACCGGCTGCTGGTCTATGTCTTATGTGTGAAAATCTCCTTCAGTCACGAGGAAGAGTTTTCTTTAAAATCGCATCCTCAGGAGGAACAGAAAGGACCAGGCCCCACAACATTCCTGTCAATAACGTGCCTGTTCTCCGCTGGCAGCCTCCATGGCCCTTCTTCCTTCCTGCCTGTGCCTGTGTGATATCAAAAGAATCAAACACATAATTATTTTCTCAGAAGATGCTATTAAAGGATGTGGCTGGAAAAAAAAAAGAGAAAAGACTAGGCTAGGCTAGGCAAGCATCTACCACAAGACCAGCATGGCAGTATGAGGGCTCTAATTTCTCTATAATCTTGATTAAATGTCAACTCTGCATTCTAAAGGATAGGGACAAAGAAAGAGAGATGTGGACATTTGAGCAAACTATTTACTTAAGAAAGTATTTCTAGTCTTGAAGTCATACCTGCTCAGAAACATTCAGTCTGCATAGTCTCCATGGCACGCCTCCCTCCACCCGCCCCCCCAATCTGGACAGTGACTAACAATCACACGCATCTTTTAAAGCTGTGCAGTTTCTTTCTACCTGTGACAGTCTGAATGAAAATGGCCCCTATAGGCCCATAAGGAGTGACACTATTAGGAGGTATGGTCTTTTTGGAGGAAGTTTGTCATTGTGGGGTGGGCTTTGAGATTTCAGATGCTCAAGCCAGGCCTAGTTGTTCCCTTTCTCGTCTTGATGCCTGCTAATACAGATGTAGAAGTCTCAGCTACATCTCCAGCACCATGTCAGCCTGAATGCCACCATGCTTCCCATCATGATGATAATGAACTAAACCTATGAACTGGAAGCCAGCCCCAACTAAATATTTTCCTTTATGAGAGTTGCTATGTCCATGGTGTCTCTTCATGACAGTAGAAACCCCAACTAAGATACTACTCATTGATTTTAGGAATCTCAGTTAGGTTTTCCTGGGACCCAAACTGAGGGTGAGGGAAAGTTCTGAGGGTAGGTGGGCCTCTTGCCTATTCCTTCATTTTATTTATTTATTTTTTTTGAGACAGAGTATTGCTATGTAGCTCAGGCTAGCCTCAAGCTTGCAAACCTCCTGCCTCAGCCTCTTGATTGCTGTTATTATAGGTATGCAGCATCACACCTGGATAGATTCACAAACTTTACTCTGGAAACTTCAGGGTTTCTGAAGAATCAGGAAATGGGTTGAGGTAGGTTAAATAGACCAGTCCTTGTTTGCATGTATTTCTAATATTTAATTGGCTCAATGTCTCAGCTCAAAGAAGCTTAGTGGTAAGAAATTGTGAGGTGAGAAATAGCCAGTGCAGGCACACTGACAGCCATAAGAACCAACAGCTTAATAGAGTGAGTAGTAGTTAGCTGACTGTGAGTCTCACCATTAGCCATCCCTCACATTGGAGCTGTTTTGTGCAGGAGCCAACAACCCCAGAATTCCTGGTAACTTCCAAAATATCCTTGTGCTCATATCCTTATTATGTAGTTAATATTTATGATGACCTTGGGCCATCAAGAGGAGTAATTATACTCTGTTTACTCTGATTCCTAAGGCAGGCACCTCCATAATACACTTAATTAACAGTAAAAATTACTAACACTTATTGAACTACGTGCCAGGACTTGTGTTCCATGCTTTATAGGGATTATCTCATTGTAGAAATATTTCCATATAAAACAGCTTTAGCTAAAAATATTTTGGTACTTAGGCTTTAGTTGACTGAAAATTGTACATATATGGAAAACACATTTACTAAGGAGGCTTTGATTAAATGATGGCTGCCATGCTCTCCTTTTGGACTGTGTGTGTGTGCGCAAACATATTAAATCCAGCAAGTGTGTTCAGTGCGTATTTTTGTACTGTGCTCTGTCCTTCAGGACTACTAGCAATCCCTTATCCATGGGAAATGCATGACGAGACTCCAGTGGAATAGCACCAAGCCTTATGCATGCTGTTTTTCTGTACATGAATGTTGATAAACTTTAGCCTATGAATTAAACACAGGTCAACAGTAATGTTTAACTGGATGCTACGGTAAAAGCAACGCAAACCGGCTGTTTTACCCTTAAAATATTACGTGCACTGTTCTTCCTGTGATGACGTGAGATAGCAATGCCACTCCATGGTAAGATAAAGGTAGCCAAAAAACACAAGCACTGTGGAAGCAATGAGCTTCTATGGAAGGATTATCTGAACATAGAGCTGCAGTGACAGTAGATTTGAGACAGAGACAGTGATGGAGCAACAGATGGGTGGGTGTCATATACAGACTGGATACAAGACAAAGGGATGGTTTACATCTTAGGTGAGACCAAGAACGACAGCATAAAACTGTGCTGAGGGCTTTTCTGTTCCTAAGCTAGTCACGGCACAGATGTCATACAGCTGTTCAGGGATCACCTACATTGCCCAGGTTGCCTTCCACATCCACTTTTTCCCACTTCTCTTCTCTGAGCTTCTGAAACTCCCACTTCCTGTCTATTGGGTACCAACTATCTCTGCGACTCATCTTTCACGTTGATAGCCCCTTCCTCTCTGGACCACAAACAGGTGGTACTCAGACTCTTCTGTAGACTCCTCTGATGCTGCTATGTCACTCCTTCATTCATCTTCTGAGAGCTTTACTTCTCTCATACGAACAATAGGAATTATATGGCTCACATCATATTGGCCAATATGTGCATTACTCTAAATAACATGCAAAGAGATTGCTACGCTAACGTTAGTTATCTGTAGTACAATTTGTACAAGGTCCAATGTACTAAAACATGATGTTCACATAACATTTATTTTTAAAGTTTTTGACAAAAATTATTAATTTTTATTGTGTGTATAATGTATAATGAATGTGTGGGCGCATACATATTATGGCACATGTGTGAAGACCAGGACAACTTTGTGGAGTTGGTTCTCTCTTTCTTTTTTGTCCAAAGATTTATTATTTTATATATATGAGTATGTCGTCACTGTCTTCAGATACATCAGAAAAGTGCATCGAATCCCATTATATATGGTTGTGAGCCCATTATATGCGGTTGCTGGGAATTGAACTGAGGACCTCTGGAAGAGCAGTTAGCACTCTTAACTGCTGAACCATCTCTCCAGCCCCGAGTTGGTTCTCTTTTTACCTTTGCATGGGTTCTGGGATTCACACTCAGGTCCTTAGGTTTAGGTGGTAAGTACTTTTTTTTTTTTTAAATCTCTGAGCCATGTTGCCAGCCTTTGCATAGCGTTCTAGAAGTGTGCTTTTAGGAATAAACATGGAACAATCTTCCCAGATTAAGCCTTGACCAGGGACCCATCTGCTCCTTCTACATTATCAGCATTAGCACCTAAGCCAGTCGACTCCAAAGACCTAGACACTCAGATTTATTTCTCAGTTTTGAGATTGAGTCACCAAAATACTAGATACTCCGTGCTGTAGAGTGAAGGTTTATGTCCTCCTGAAATATGTGTATGGTAACTGGGACCACAGGATAATGTAATTATGAGTCTTTGGCAGATTATCAAATCACAGGTGTGTATCCCTCATGGAGTATTCATGAGTGTGGTTCTATCCTAAGAAAAGAGACTCTGAGAGCTCCGCCATTCCTTCTGCCACGGGAACACAGCAAGAAGATTGCAGTCAGGGAGTGGACATCTGTGGACCTCAGCAGACACCTAACATGGCATCTTGACTTAGTATTTCCTGTGTTTCTGTGCTGGAAATTTATGTGACTTCTTTATAATGACAACCTCTGTTAGGTTCCTGAAGTGGAAATATGCGTGTGCCATGCACCATCTGCAGAGCAGTCTGCAATGATGTGTAGATGGCAGCTTTATGAGAGCAAAGACCAATGCCCACATGGTCCTGTAGAAGTGGGGCGATGCCCTCTGTCCCCAGTTTCTTGTTTCTAGCTCTATTCCTTCTAGTAGCTGTCCTGCTAAAGTGGAAGACGCTAATTCCCTGTAATTTCTGTTACTGTTATCTTCCTATTATCAGCTTTTTTTCTTTAAATTAAAAAAGCATTCTATCTTCAATTTTCTAATCAAACCATAAATTCTGAACTCAAAAAGAAAAATAAATTTAAGACAGTAGAGTGAGACAAATGACTTTTTATTACAAAGAACATCTCCCCTAACAAGGAATTAATAGGACAGTCAGATTATGTGTTCCCCAGAATTATGTTTATGAGTCTGAAGCATTAAGGAAAAGTGTTTTGCTTTCCAAAACATATTCTGTGTTTTACAAGGACTAGTTACTGGTACTTGTAAAATACAGCAGAGTCAGCCCGTTACAAGAACTATGTGAGGTCAAACACAAGCCAGATTGCTTTTTTTTTTTTAACATTCAAATCTCCAATCTTTATTTAGCTTTCATGTTCTTACCCTTTCTGTAAACTTTGACAGTGTGGACAATTAATTTCAACCATTAATTTATGAGAGCTATCCCTACTTGAAAACAGTCCCCTTTCCTCCCATCTTTTTTCTTTCCTCTTTTGTCTCCTTCTCTTTTCTGCTCTTACTTTTTTATTTTTGAGACAAGGTCTCAGTATGTAGCTCAGGCTGGTCTCAAACTGTTCACTCTTCTGCCTTAGCCTCCCAAGTTCTAGATATATAGGCATGCCATACCACATGCATGTGTGACAACCTTTTCATTCAAACAGATTCTCTTTTCTGTAGTACTGATGCCTTTCCTTTTATATAATAGACTAAACTTAACTTTTTTTCCCCTCTCCAACTATTTTTAAATTTTTAATTTAATTAACTACTTTATTTTTACGATTCCTTTCTATTTCCAGGATCTCTCCTAGAAAAGACAGAACAAATCACGGAACTTTCAAGGCTCAGAATGACTTACAGATAGAAATCTCAAGTGTTTGCTGTGGTGTTCAAGGCCCTTCAAGCCGTCTGGAAGGGGATTTTCTGCTTTCTGTCCATGTTTTCCACCCACATGGGGCTGCCTCCTCTGTCTGCCAAGTGCCCATAAGGAGCCTACAGGCCCTGACATTCTTCACTTGCCCATTCCTTCTCTCTTCTCCATCTGGACTCTTCCTTCTCTAGGTGCCAGGATGTCCTGTGAAGCCTCCAGTCCTCTCTTGTATTCAGTAGTTGCCCATCCACTGCACTCTCCTTTCCAACACTCCCAACCAACACTCCTTTTTTGTTCAGTCCAGTTGTGGGTTATCCTGATGCTGTTCATATTCTGATGTTAATTCTGCTTCCTCAAGAGGGCTGCCCTAGGAGAGCAGTCCACCAAGTACTTAGGTGTGAGCCTTCTCCACATTTTAACTGGTCAATAAAGGCTAGAGTCTGTGATTAGGCAGTGGAGGGGAAAGGGGACTAGAGGTTCAATAGTGGGGACAGGTAGAGAAGGAGAAAAGGACAAGAGGGGAAGGAGAGAGAAGAGAACACAGGAGGAGGAAGCATGATGGACCAGAACCATGTGGCCAGGAGAAACCACAAGTAGGAAGGGGGATCTTATAGCTGGGGAATAATTTAGTATAGCATTGTATCTGCCCAATCTAGGTATGTAGCTTATAATTATAGTAACTGGATTGTATGTGTTTTATATGGGCTTATTGGGGTTGGGAATTCCAGTAACACTGTCCATCTCAAATTCCAGAAGTTTTTTTTCTACCTTTCTCAAAGAACTATTGATTTTTCCTAAAGGGCAGTGCCCCCTACTCCCACTCCCCCCTTGTTGCTTTGTTTAAAACATTTTTACTAGATCTAGAAAGTCACCAAGTGTTGTGGTTGAGAGCACTAGGCCCCAACTCAGGTCACACAGTCTTGTAGGAATGAGAAGTTAAACTTACCAAAATAAAAAAATATCAGGCCTTAATAAACCAGCCTGGTCTTATTTTTTTCCCTAAACATAAGGACTCACATATGTATTATTGAACTAGTCTATTAGTGTAGAATCTTACAAACATGGGGAAATCCAATATTTTCCAAATAAAACATGTCCATCTATTCAAATAGAAATCATCTTGTCAGTTTAATATAAGAGCATAATATCATATATAGATCATATATATTCACATATATAAAATATACCATAGATATAATATGGTAAGTGCTTAATACCATATATACATATGGTATACATATACCATACATACATACATACACACATACATACATAGCTTTCATTTAAATCTATTGAGAATGGACTCAAGCTAGTAATGGATCATAGCAGTAGAAATTTTGTATATATCCATTACTTGATACTCAGTACCTCATTTATAATAAATAAATGATATTGCACTACTTACTAGAGAAACAATGGATAGAGACAAAGAGATAATGATGACAACAAAATTAACCTGTATGCCTCACCTGCCCAGGAATCAGTTAACTTCCTAGAATGCTGGAAGTTGTAGTTCTTGGAAAATAATGAAGTCCCATGGGAAAATAAGTGTCCTATAGGTTTGTCCTTATAAACTCCTGAAACACATGGCTAGAGGCCATTCTCAGCTGGGAAATCCCAGCAAATGGGCCTGTAAAGGCTATCCCTTGGCCAATACTTAATATTTAAAGTTTGCTTTCAATTTGGCCCAAAATGATGGAGCTGGTTTTTCTGGGCAATCTCGGGATTAACAGTTGATGTAGAATAGTTCTCCTACCATCATTACCATTGTTCACTTGATTCCCAAAGACACCTAAGGTCATAGGTAAGGAGTTCTGTTATTAGGTGAATGATACTATAGGAGAATAACCTCAATTAGATGACTGTAAAGGATAATGCAAGTCAAAATCCCTTAGGAGTCTGGAGGAAGGCCCAGCAGTAGCTCCCTGATCTCTCTGATTTTATTAGGAACCGGGAGTCTGTCTTCTCACTGTGCTTGGCTCTGGATGGGTTTTATCCAGGGCTATGTACCAAGAGGACAGCATCCAAGCTTGACAAGGATGGATGGGAGTTCTAGGGAGGGGAAATGGGGAAAGGAGATGACATCTGAAATGTAAGTAAATAAAATATCCAATAAAAAAAAGAAAAAAATAGGCGACTTGATCAGGTTCATTTTCTCTACCAATTAAAAATTTAAAAGGCTGGAAAAATCTTGAAAGCCTGCTGATAGAAGAAAGCATTCTACAAAACCTTTATTTTGAGCTGTCAGTCTTTTGTCTAAGGTCAACAAATTAGAGAGACAGAAGAGATGGCTCAGTGGTAAAATGATTTTTGTGCAAGATTGAGGACCTGAGTTCAAATGCCCAGAACCCACCTGAAAACTAGGCATGGTGCTGATGTGTTTGCAACCTCAGTACTGTGGAGTATGAGGGAGACAGACAGATCTTAGAGCTGGTTGGACACTAGTCTCACAGAATGAAGAAGGTGTATACACATGTGAATGTACTTTTTGCTTGGACCTTTTTTTGCTTTTATACCATTTTAATTACATGCATGTATTAAGGTCAGTTTTAGGTTGAGGGTCTAGCAATACAATAGATGCAAATATTCAAGGAACAAGCAAGACAATAAACACAAATAGTAAAGAACAAGCAAGGCATTAGATATAATTCCATGAACACTCCCGTGATCACTGTTTCTAAGGGCTTATCAGGATGACTAAAATATCTGAGCCAACATCCCTATCCTAGCCTAAAGTCATTTTCATGCCTTAAGCCTACTTCCTTGTACTAGCCTAAGATTTAGATTCCTGCTTGAAATTACTTCTTTGTTCTAGCTTAAGATTTATATTCTTCCCTGAAATTACTTCTTTGTTCTAGCCTAAGATTTAGACTCCTACCTGAAATTACTTCTTTGTTTGAGCCTAGTGTCATATTCCTGCCTGTTCTCTGTCTGGAGGTCCATTTTCAGGTCCAAGCCACGTTAGCTGCCAACATGTTGATGTTGTTAAAGACAAGCTTTAACACAATGGGCAGGAATAAAAGTATTCCCAAGACAAAAAGGGCTAGCATGATCAAGCTATATATGCCATTCTTGAAGCTTGACCAAAATAGAAATACTGACCTCAGGCTATGGGTAATTTTATCAGCAGTATCTACCTCATCAACACTCAGCAGAGTAGCATTCTTGAAATTCATAAGCTCACTATGTAATGTTAAAACATCCAGAGAGGTGTTAGAATTATGCGAAATACACTGCAAGTGTCTTTAAACTTTTTCCTAATTATAATGACTACCAGTATAAATTTTAGAACTAGCATGAATCCAGGAACAAGAGCCACAGACTGGTTCTGAAACAACCTTATCAATCTTGGTCATAGGCACTTCAGTATTTGCCCAATTGAATCCACATTGTTATTTAGATGGATAGCAAAGAGAATCCTAAGGCTCTAAATAAATACAGGCAGCATAAAAGCACCATTGGTGCTACAGATCAAAACCACTGGGTTCTCAAGTTCATTCATATGGAAACAGAAGAATTGAGAGCTGAGGTCTAACTCTCCCACAAAGCACTTCTCATTTATTCCTGTCAGAGTATTTTGTTGATTAAACATCATCATTCTTCTTTGTAACAGTAGGGAGAAATCTAACATTAGGAAACACCTTCCCAAGTACAGAGCAAGGCAGTAATGAGACTGGTCCTATGCATAATCCTCCTGGCCATTCATAATTTAGTCCAGAAAATATTCTTGTTACTAAGAAAGTATCTCCTGGTCTGATTGTTTATCTCCTTCCAATGTCCCTGTCTTACAATTTAGAACTGTTGCTATTATCTCCATGAGATCAATTCTGTAAGTCTCACAGGCTTAACAGGCTCAACTCAACCTAGAGGTGTTCCCTCCATTCTCCCTCTAGATGGATTGATACAGATTACAGATCTTGAGGGTTCTGAGAAATTTTTATAACATATTTCTTCACTGACTCATCACATTGCAGACCAAAGTAGATTATTAGAGAAGTTTATCCTGTGCCTGAGAGGGAAGTCAAAGCATACTGAAGGTCAGGACTGATCTACTCTAGCTTAACATAAACATGACTAAAGTAAATCACACACACACACACACACACACACACACACACATACACACACACACACACACACAGAGAGAGAGAGAGAGAGAGAGAGAGGGAGGGAGAGAGAGAGAGGAGAGACAGAGAGACAGAGAGACAGAGACAGAGAGAAAGAGAGCTACACAAACACATGCATATATACAAAAACATACACACACGTGTCTGCACACTAGAAACTTATTCCACAATCACTTAAATGACCTTAAAATGTGGGAACAACCTAGTGTCTTAGCAGGAGAATGAATAATAAATTGTAGTTTAATTTTATAATGCAACACTACACATTAGTGAAAAAATAAACCAGAATTATACATATAAAATATGGGCATATTTCAGTTACATGGAGGACAAGTTTCAAAGAGATGCTGAACATTGTATATGGATACAGAGAAGTGCAAATAAGGGGTGAAGACACACAATGATAAACATCTAAACAGTAAGTCCTGGGAAGGAGCTTGGGGAACAGAGGATTACATTTAGGAAAAAAAAAATAACTGAAAGCCTCCCATCTTTCTCTCTATCCTAATAATGCATTAAAAAATTAGGAATGTGCTATCTATCATCTGTCAATCTAATCTATCATCTATCCATCCATCTATTTATCCATCTGCCCATCCATCCATCTTCTACCATCAAGTCATCCAGCTGATTGATTTATTTACCTTCCTTTTTATCAATTCATCCATTTTTCTAAATATGTCTCTCTGTTTTTTCTTTCTTTAGCTAATTATTTGTTCATCTGTCTATCTATCTATTTCTCTCATATACCTAATAATGTATTCTCAATTAAGTATGTCCAACCTTTGGCCCATAGGTCATGTGCATGTACCATGGTAGCAATACAAATGAGTGTGGCCCCACACAGATTCATAGATGTACTTAAAGAAGTATGAGATTTTTGTGCCATTTTTTAAAAGCTCAGTTGTGTGGTTCTAGAGTACAAATATTGCAGGTGACAAAAGATTGTAAAATCCACTGTGTGTGTGTGTGTGTGGGGGGGTGGTATGGATGTGTATGTGTGTGCGTGTGCACATGTGTGATGAAATACCCGGAGTTACTCTACTGACCTCAGGTTTAACTTGAATCCCTTGAAATCTCTCTGCTGGAACTACTTTTAAAATGCTTTTCTGGGGAAACCTCTCAAAAAAAGAGGGGAGGGGGATGTACCTCTCCACTCCCTGCCTTGAACTTTCAGAGAGACTCAGTACTAGTTAGAGCAAATTCTTCAGGTCTGCTAAGCCTTTGAGTTCTGTTCTGGGCAGAGTGGCTGACAGGCAGATGCAAGTAACCTCATTCAATTGCTGAGGGGGAGTCACCAGCTGTTCGCTTCATGCTATTATTTGCTACTTACTGACTTTTTTTTTCTAAAAGAACTCAGAGGTAGGCTCCTCTCTGACCCTCACTCAGAGCCTGCACCTGACACCCACTGAGGGTGCTTTCATTCTACTCTCTTCTCACCTTATGCTTAGAGTAAGTTAGAAGCTGTGTCTATGGGAAACATGAACAGAATTTAAGTCCTGTGCAATTCCTGTGATTTCTCCACCTAGGTTTCCTCAGAGAGGAGCAGCAGCTAAAGATATTAATCTTACTGTCTCTTTAAGGCATGATTCAAGGCAATTATCCTGGGGGAGTAGATTGATCTTAAACTATTTAAAGGAGAGAACAAAATGTTTAATTTCCCCCTACATTTGAACAAATGATACAATCAGGTTACTTGGTGATTCAGCTACTCATATAATACAGCTGGCATATTGCTCACATCTAGGAATCGGGCTTGGGGGAAAAAAGCACAGGTCAGGGCAGCATTGTGGCCAGACCCAGAGCAGAAAACGTCAAGCTATGGCTTATGTTTCAGAAACATATTTTTCCCCCAGCGCAGAAGAATAAATGTACTAGAGTCTGTGTGGAGTGGTAATTCTTACTGGCAAGAAAAGAAAGTCAGTGGGTACTCTGGATTTCCCTGAGATCTTTAGCTTACCCTCCTCCTCCAACTTCACTCCATCTCCTCACGAGGTGCTGGGGCCACTAAGCAGCCGTGAGGACATCCTGGAGATGGGGATGTGAGGAAATTAGCAGTGTGTACCAGAGCAACACTATCTGCCTTTGCTTTCTTCAGACTAGGGAAGAGGCCAAGCTGTTTTGTGTCTTTTCCACAAAGCAAGCAAATATATATTGATGCTATTGATTAAATGATCAGTCTAAATCCTGACACTAGGTCATAAAGCTTAAATCTTAGCTTTAAGTTATTAAAATAGTTTGATGCTGGAAAAAGAGTAAGTGCATTGTTAGAATAGTATAGAAAGCCCTAAAAGCACCAAATGCTCAAAGGAATTTATATTGCAATCATGTCAGAACTGTTGGAGAAAAGTGGCTATTTAAAAATGATTACAACAAATGAAAAAAAAATCAGAACTCTCTTGACACTAAATCTACTCATTAGAACTTTAAAAAAAAAAAGTCATGTGTATGTGTGTGCCTGGATGTATACACATGCACCACATGCATCAACAGGACCCCCTTTAGGTCATCAGAATGTGTAGTTTCTCTAAAACTGGAACTACAGATGATTGTGAGCAGGCATTTT
Organism: Rhabdomys pumilio; assembly: GCA_030674055.1. Taxonomy (NCBI): domain Eukaryota; kingdom Metazoa; phylum Chordata; class Mammalia; order Rodentia; family Muridae; genus Rhabdomys; species Rhabdomys pumilio. Next base: position 22,859,114 of record JANHMN010000017.1, on the reverse strand, counting down.
GATGCTGGGAAGAGGACCTGGCTTCTCTGCTCATAACCTCAGAGTCATCTCTCATGCCCACAACTTAGAACTTAAGTGTGAAATACCTACAGGCACGGGAGACTATTTACAGAACACTAAAAGCTGTGAGACTCCCTTTGAACAATACTCAGAAGCAAAACGGTGTTAAGAGTCAATGTCAGTACCCGTGAGTACATAGAAAACGTCTACATGGCTCTGCAGAAAGCGTGCAGAAGGAAGGTACAATTCCACAGGACAGAGACATCCGCATTTGCTCTGAGAATTACAAGCGGTATATGGCTCTGTGACGTGGCATTGTCCTGACCAGGTCTCAGGACATGGAATGAAGCTTGTGAGCTACAGGAAGCAGCTGTGAATGCCAACTCTCTACTGTCCTTTGGGTTTATTCCCAAAGCTGAGTTAGTCTGAATCCCTTTTAAAGGTAAGCCCTTCAAAGAACTCTATACCAAATTGGAACCTCTCACTGAGCCACCCTTCCCTTATTAACTGTCTGGCACATCTCTGCAGGGCTTCTGTTGTTCTGGACAGGATATACACTGCCCAGTAACTCACGTTTCTCTGTTTTATTTTTCGTTCTGGAAACCTGTTGTCTCAATTATCATAGAATCATAAATTTAAATTGTATCTCTTTTTAAGGTGTCCTTGACTCCATTTTTAATACGTGACTTCGGTGCCTGAAACATCACCCTCCTGCAATCCTGCTCCATCTGTCCCTACATCCTGTCTCAGTTTTCTTTACTGTATGCAACCATGGAGTAGTTATTTTTCTGTTGCTCTGAAACTACATCTTGGCACAGCAACTTATAAAAGAATATGTGTAATTGGGTTTATGGCTCTTGAGGGTTAGAGTCCATGATGACAGAGTGAAGGCGTGGTGACAGGAACAGCTAAGGGCTCACGTGGACCAAAAGCAGGAGGCAGAAAGCACATTGAGAATGTCAGGAGTCGTTGGAAACCTCAACGCCTACTCCAAGTGATGCATACATACCCCCTCCAACAAAGCCATACCTCCTTTTCCTTCTGAAGATTTCAAACATAAGAGCCCAAGAGCCCATGTGGACCATTCTCATTCAAACCACCACCACCTGTCATTCCAAGACAAATTTACATGTTTGCTTGCTTTCAGTACCCTTCCCCAGAGGCAAAATCCATGATGTAAAGCTCTTAAACCTCCTTTTCTCAAATCCCCCTTACCTAAGACTGTGTCCAGCACATTTTAGAAATTCAAGTGAACATGTAACTCCTTTCCCTAAAGTGTTGTAGCATTTGATAGGAAGCAATGTGTTTTGTTACTTTCTTCCCTTGTCAGTTTTATTCTTAGCACACGCAGTGTAGAATGGGACTGGGCTTTGTCTTATGTTATGATCTTACACTTGTGCTGCAATAGGAAACATCAAATATGGGGATGGCCTTTTTTTTTTTTTTTTTTTTTTACAATAGGCATACCAAAGAAAATTTTATTCAATACAAGTCAAATACGTGGCAAAGGAACATATTCTTCTTGTTGTTGGTGGTGGTGGTTTTGTTTTGTTTTCTTCAGAGAGGGTTTCTC
>JANHMN010000017.1:22826983-22857531 GCA_030674055.1 Rhabdomys pumilio | reverse complement strand
ACACACACACACACACACACACACACACACACACACACACGTCTCATAATGTTCCCAGTAAGCTGATGATTTGGTATACCCAGCCTACAGGACCAGGGTTGAACATGCCTGAGGACTGTGGAGCGCCGCTGCTGCAACCCTAAAATGGCGCCTGCCAGGCTTGTGACGTGGAGTAAACAAGTCCTTATATGGTATGGAGACTGTGCTTGCTGGTAGCCTGATCTGTCATCATGACCTCTTAGCCTATGATAGTGTGAAGCGTGGTATGGGCATATGGGCAGTCCCATGAAGAGCATTTAAGCAGCGCTCAAGGGGTAGTAGAGGGCACACCCTTGTTTCCAGATGTAACAAAAGACCTGAGTAAACTGTCTCTGGAAGGAACTGGTGTGCTAGTCTTTCTTCCCGCTGGTCGGGGTGATCGGCGCGGCACAGAGGACATTTGTGGTTATTAATTTGCCTTTAATCCTAAGTTGTGTCAAGATGAATTTGCAATACTATTCATGTTGGCTGGCATCCTCTGGGAAATGAGGGAATGTAGTAGAGAAGCAACACATTAAAACAGAGAAGCTGAGAACTATAAAACTTCTCCCCTTGATGAGCATCAGTGAGGTTAACATACTCACCCAGAGAAATTGCATTTTGTCCATACGTCAGGTTTGATCAAATGATGGTCAGATTACATAATCCCTAACCCCCTTTTAGGTCCAATTTTCTTGTTTCAAAAAAAAAAAAATTCAGAAAAAAATGTGCATAAAAAGCATTATTCTATAACAGTTTATTTATCCTTTTTACATGTTTGTCTTGTGTAATTGAATTTAAAATGTTTGCAACTTCACTTATGTTAGCCCCACAAACCTTTGCTCTTTCCCAGGAGGTGACTAATTAGATCCTCCCCTGGCCAAGGGAAGAGACATAATCTCCCAGGAAAGACCCTAAGATCTGCATATCTGCAACATCTTTTTGCTGCACCACAGGAAGTAGAGGCACAGAGAGCCTCTCTGCCACATCCCTGGAGCTTACATTTCTCAATGGATGGCTTCACTGAAGGAACTCAACTGTCAGCCAGAAATTTTCTGACTTTGCCTCATGCATTGACACCCTGCTAATGTCCTTTTATAACCCTAGTTACTTTTTCACAGAAGTCTCCCTATTCTCTGAGCAGGTGGATACCATAGGAAAGGGCTGCCCATCAGTTACTCTGATCCTGATGTCCCTTTCCTCCCACTTTGGGATGTTCTACCCTCTCTAACAGTATTGAAATAAATCCTAGGATAATTGTTTTTGGAAATTTACAAATGGATTTATGAAGTGTGTCAAGATAGTGAAGGGCTTCTGATCTGATAAATCCCGAGAAAGAATCCAGGTTCAAAAGATAATTTTACCATCTCTTTAATCCAAGGAAAATTGATTCCATGGCTTGTTTGAGGTCTAGCTAAAATAGCTGAGCTGGACTGCCTAGCATCACCACTGGGAAAGGAGAATTCATACTCTAAAGCTGAGGAGGACTCTCCCAGATCTGAATAGAGGAAAATATTCTTTCCTGAACTAACTTGCAATACTCTCCAGTCCCCAGTTCCCTTACACTGTTAGCCTCACCCCATTCTCACATTCCATGTTTGCTGTATTTTCTCTTACTAACAATCTAGAAGATTGTTAATGAAGGGCATTGCTCCTTATCTCTGTCCTGATTCTTAGCACAATATGAGACAGAGAAACCTCTTCGGGTATTGCCTGAGTCCTCTATCTTGCCCTGTGCTCCCACGACCCCTCTGCAATGGGTGAAGCTCAGACTCCTGGAGCAGGTGAGAATGGGACAGCAAGCTCATTTATTCTTGGGGAGTGACCTTTATGCCCTCCACCCATGTTCCATTGGTTCCAAGCAAGCATGTCCTCCAAGTGGCAGTTCCCGATTGGCTGTCATTGTCTGCGTCACCAATCTCTAGGCTCTCAGGCAGGCTTCAGTTTGACCCTCAAGTGAAAGTTACCTCTGCAGCTGCGCCCGGTAACTCACTGTTTATGTGGAAGTGGCCACAGCCGTGTCAGTGAGGACTGCCATTTCTCCTACATTCAGGGACACTGGCTGAACGCCCGTTTTCTTCATATGGTTGCCCAGATTACTTTGAAAGACATACATGTTTTTCCAGTTTGAAACGTACCTCCTTGGTGTAAAGCTCTGCAAATCCAGGATTCAAGAGAAGAAACTGTGAATGATTTTTTAAAGAAATGTCGTTTGAAGCTTGCCATTACATATCAAACTCTCTGTACCCAACCTACAACCAAGTTAGCAATGTGCTTTGAGATCTTTATGATTGGTCTGCTTACTAACTGTATTCAACATGATCAGAATTAATGGACCTTTAAGAAAAACAATGCATTCAATCTTACTATTCTTTGGCCTCCCTAACGAATGATTTGCTCTATTTCTCCTTAATGAGTCATGGATTCCTAGCTCAGAGCAATGTATTTGCGCAGAAGATGTAGGGGCTAGAATTATGACCTTTTGCTGGAAGCAGTAAGGTTTGAACCTCTCCCTTCAATGTTGAAAGCAATGTGCAAGCATAGATTAACAATACCTGGCTGTGTCCTTGGGTGATATTCTGAGTTAATAGGGTCAAGAAACCTATTATTGTTCCCTTCATGAGACCTCTGTAAAAACTTAAGGCAAAAGTTCCGCATTCCTTTTCCACACCGCATTTGCTGTGCTGTTCAATAAATAGAGTGGAGAGAATGGCCTTTGTTCAAGAGATCAACTCAAAGGTATCCAGACAAACCAATTAGACTCACTCTTGGGTAAATAACACCAATGGTCAGTTTCCTCTCTTACCAATCTGTGGTGTTCCCTCCAAGATGAGTTGGCCTAACAATCAAGTCCCTATGCTCTAGAGGGGTGTAGGAATTCTAGGTACTGCCTTTCATGGAAGCATTTCCTGTTTACCCACTAATCAAAGATTGAGCAATGGCATAGTATTATGTTTAAGGAACTCTGCTGGCTCCCAGAAACAGCAGTTAGATATGTTCCTTCATCCATGCTCTGTGTGTATGTATGGGGGGGGGGTGGTTAATTATTTTAAAAATACTGGAAGGAACTCACACGTAGATTAATGGTTCGACATTAGAAAGAGTCTGCTCTGTAGAAGCTGGGGCTTGCATTCAAAATATTTGATCTGTTGATCTGTTGAACTATTAAGCCAATGATGATTAGTATCAGTTGTGTTCGTTGTTAACTAACCCACGTCAATGGAATGCATCTCCATAGGCACTGATAACAATGTCATGATTTCTTTTCCCTGGGAGCAAAAAATATAAAAATGAAATCCTCTCAGAAACCACCATACGTAAATGGAAATTATACAGACGAAGAGCGAAACTATTTGAGGTTTTGTTGGTATAAAAGCAATAAGCTTAAAGGTTAATATGGGATATTGTAGCTTTCTGTTGAAGCTGGTCATGGTGATGAAACACACTTTAGGTACACGTGAAGGTGAGGGATTTATGAAATATTGAAAGAAAACAGCCATGTCAGGTCACTGAATTGGAAGAACAAGAACGGTAACAAAACATGAGTACTGAAAGTTGCAGAGAGAAATCTAAAAGTTTAATCCTAATTGAAAAAAGAATTCAGAAAATTCTGAATAAAATTTGCTAAAATACTAAATATTTATAAGGAAAACGAAGGGTGTCATCTCATATAGTCTAGATTCCTCAGGTTACCTGTTTCCTAGTGAAATGGGGTTGTTCCTTTTACATGAGATGAGCTTTTACATTAGATGATCAACTCCTGATCTCATTTTATCTATTTCATCTGTGGATGAACTTACACTCTCTAAGGTTGACACAGTCACCCCAGTAATTTGTACTCCAAAAAATAGCACACTTTTTTTCTTTCCCCACATCCATAGAAGCATTTGCTATCATTTAAAAAAAATAATCATAGCCATTTTTCTTGAAGGAGGATGAAATTTTAAAGTATATACTTATCTAATTAATAAGTATATAAAACTTTTTACTTTAATGTTATTTATATGTATGTATGTATGTATGTATGTATGGCCTATACATTTGTCTGTGCAACATGTATGTGTATCTTGCCTATAGACACCAGAAGAGGGCATCATGTATCCAAGTCTTTAGTTAAAGGCAATAGTACATAGTCACATAGGTTCTGGTAGTGGAGCCTGTGGTATGTGGAAGAATACCCAGGGTTTTTAACCAATGTACCCTCTCTCCAGATCTTATATTGCAATGTTTATGCTTTCATTTTTTTAAAGCTATGAGTTTTATTGCATGTCTTTAAGAAACAAAGAATGAAACTTGAAGAGACTGTCTTCTGGTGTGAAGCAGGCACATTGGTCAAATAACTCAGGAACAAGGAAATTTTTTTATTAATCAAAAATTAGTTAATGAACTCATTGCTCCCACAGACCAAATATCCCAGGCTTATCTGGAGTGCTGAAACAGAACACTAGCTGTAGTCTCGAGCCTTCCCCCACTTCCACATCTCTCATGAATTCCACAGACCATCCCTTGCTGGCCTCATTTTCCTGCCTACTCATCTCTGTTTTGCACTACCCTATTCAGGCATACATCTCTGCTCAAGACATGTCTGCCAGAAGACCAGGTAACTTGCCAGCAGATCGTGTCAGCTCTCTCTGTTGCCATTGACAACAATCCTTCAGGATTGTCCAGAGCAGTGCAATATAACAGCAGCTTCTGCATCCCTAAATCCCTAACCACAACCTGATGGATCACATGGTCTCCAGCCTTCTACCTTCAGTGCATCACAGCAATGAAAAACAGCATGTATCCCCTGTGAACACACCAGCCAAACAGGCCAGTAAATCAGGAAACACATAGCCATTTTACTAGCTGAAAATACATAGAGGTGGAAAACAAGACAAACCAAAAACACCAACACAACAGAGACAAACTAAGAATCAGCACTTCTATGTAAAATCACCCTAAACAGATACTTAGTGACACCAGTGTAAGAACAGGCTATAACATCCAGGTCAATATGTCACCACTAGAGCCAAGCTGTCCTATCATAGCAGACCATGAATATTCCAACGTAGCTGAAATACAAGGAAAAATCCTTCATCTAATTATTGAAAATTATAGATGTTGTGAAACAGGATTTTCAGAAACAAATACTATACGATAATATATAACAAAAAATAGCAACTGTAGGAAAAGTAAAAGGCCCTTAAAGAAATTCAAAACATCATAAATTGGAAGAAATCTGTACATTTGTTCAGAAAAACCAGAAAAATGAAAACAATGAGGGAAGGAAAAAAATGTATAAGCCCTGAAATTGGAAATAGAATCAGTAAAGAAAACTCAAAGTGAAGGAATTCTAGAGATTAAGAATGTAAGAATTCAAACAGACTGGATTGACAGACAGTGGTATTTGGTCACACGAGTGATAGAAATGTAGCCTGAGCTACCTGGAAAAGTATATAACATACTAAACTATGGAAGTCTCTCTCTAGATCCTATGTTGGAGATATATATTTGAGTTTTAAGACAATAAGCATTATAACTTTTTGGCACAAAAATATTATTTATTTTCTTTAATTACACCTCAAATGTTGCCTGCCTCCCTATCCAAGCTCTCAGAGCTCCTCCCCTAACCTCCACCCATCATCCCCCTCTCCTCTGAGAGGGTGCTACCCCCAGACATGCCCATTCCCTGGAGCAACATGTCTCTATAGCATTAGGTGCATCCTCTCCCACTAAGGCCAGACAGGGTAGTCCTCTGCTGTACGCGTGCCAGGGGCCTGTGACTGTCCCGTGTATGTTTATTAGTTTGTGGCTTAGCCTCTGGGAGCTCCCAGGGGTACAGGCTAGTTGAAACCGAAGATCTTCTGTGGAGTTTCCATCCCCTTGAGCTTCTCCAATCCTTCCCCTATCTCTTCCATATCGGTTCTCAACCTCGGTCCAATGGTTGTCTAAAAGTATCTACGTCTGTCTCAGTCAGCTGGTGGTAGAGCCTCCAAGAGGAAAGGCATGATAGGCTCCTGTCTGCAAGCAAAACATAGCATCAGTCATAATGTCAGGGTTTGGTGTCCTCCTAAAGAATGGAACCCAAGTAGGACCAATTATTGCTCAGCCATTTTTTCAGGCTCTGCTCCATTTTTTATACTCACATTTCTATTATGCAGGAACAATTTGGGCCAGAAAATCTGAAGATGGTTTGTGTCCCCATCCCTTCACTGGGGGCCCTGTCTGTGTACTGGAGGTGGTCTCTTCAAGTTCAGTTTCTCCAGCGTTGGGCACTTCAGCTGAGGTTACCCACGTTGAGTCCTAGGAGCCTTCTCCATACCAGGTCTCTGGGAATTCCTAGTGAATGCCCGACTTAGTGACCTGTGGCAGCAGAATATTTCCACTTATTCTCCTGAGCCTCTGGGACTTCTGTCTCCCCCATACCTAATCCTGCCACCATTTTCCCCTCCCCTCTCAGACCCAGTCCCTTTATCCCTCCCTTTGCCTCTCAGGATTATTTTGTTCCCCCTTTAAACATGATTGGAGCATGTTCACATGTGCCTTTGTCTACCTTCTTTGGGTCTGTGGGGTATATCATACATATTTTGTTCGTCTTTCCAATACCCATGCATCAGTGAGTACATACCATGTGTGTCATTTTGTGACTAGGTTACCTTACTCAGGATGGTATTTTCTTTTTTTTTTTTTTCTTTTTATTGGTTATTTTATTTATTTACATTTCAAATTTTATTTCCCTTCTTAGTTTCCCTTCCACAAAACCTCTATTCCTTCTCTCCTCCCTGGGTCTATGAAGGTTTTACCCAACCTACCCACCCACTCACACCTTAGGCCCCCCAGCATTCCCCTACACTGGGTCATTGAGCCTCCACAGGACTAAGAGGCTCCCATTCCTTTGATGGCAGATAAGGCATCGTCTGCTATATATACAACCAGAGTTATAGGTGCCTCCATGAGTACTCTTTGGTTGGTGGTTTAGTCCCTCGGATCTCTGGGGGGTCTGGTTGGTTGATATTGTTCTTTTTCCTATGGGGTTGCAAGCCCCTTCAGCTCCTTCAGTTCTTCCCCTAACTCCTCCATTGGGGTCCACACCCTCAGTCCGATGGTTGGCTTCCTGCATCTGCATCTGTATCAGTCAGGGTCTGGCAGAGCCTCTTAGGGGACAGCTCTACCAGGCTCCATCAGCAAAAACTTCTTGGCATCAGCAATAGTGTCTGGGTTTGGTGTCTGCACATGGGATGGATTCCTAGGTGGGGCAATCTCTGGCCTTTCCTTCAGTCTCTGCTTCACTCTGTCCCTTGTATTTCTTTTGACAGGAACAATTTTGCATTAATATTTTTGAGATGGGTGGGTGGCTCCAACCCTCAACTAGAGGCTGTGCCTATCCACTGGATATGGTCTCTACAGTTTCTATCTCCCCTTTGTTGGGTATTTCAACTAATGTCATCCCTGTTGGGTCCTGGGAACCTCTTGGGCCCACGGTATCTGGGACATTTTAGTGGTTACCCCCTTTCCCCCTTCCCACTGCTACATACCTGAGTTCAAATTCTGGACCCTCTGTACTTCTCCCCATCTTCTTATGTATCTGATCCTTCCCCCTTTTCCTGCCCTCTCCTCTTTCCCTCCCAGATTCCTCTATCTACCTCCTGAGATTATTTTCTTCCCCCTTCTGAGTAGGACTGAAGCATCCAAATTTTGGTCTTCCTTCTTGGGTTTCATATTGTCTTTGAGTTGCATCATGGGTATTAAAACTACAATTTTGGGGGGCTAATATCCATTTATCAGTGAGTACATACTATGTGTGTTCTTTTGTGTCTGGGTTACCTCACCTCAGGATAGTTTTTTCTAGTTCTATCCAGTTGCCAGAGAATTTCAAAAAGTTATTGTTTTTAATAGCTGAGTAGTACTCCATTCTGTAAATGTACCACCTTCTTGTATCCATTCCTCTGTTGAGGGACATCTGGGAGGTTTCCAGCTATTATAAATAAGGCTGCTATGAACATAGTGGAGCATGTGTCCTTACTATATGTTGGAGAATCTTTTTGGTATATGCCTGGGAGTTGCATAACTGGGTCCTCAGGTATAACTATTTTCAATTTTCTGAGGAACTACCAGACTGATTTCCAGAGTGGTTGTACCATGCTGCAGTCCTACCAGCAATAGAGGAGTGTGCCTTGTCAGCAACTGCTGTCACTTGAGTTTTTGATCTTAGCTATTCTGACTGGTGGGAGGTGAAATCTCAGGGTCATTTTGATTTGCCTTTCCCTGATGACTAAGAATGTTGAACATTTCTTTAAGTGCTTCTCAGCCATTTGAGATTCTTCAGTTGAAAATTCTTTGTTTAGCTCTATACTCCACTTTAAAATAAAATTATTTGGTTCTCTGGAGTCTAACTTTTTGAGTTCTTTGTATATTGTGGATATTAACCTTCTGTTGGATTTAGGGTTGGCAAAGATTGTTTCTCAATCTGTGGGTCGCTGTTTTGTCCTATTAACAGTTGTCTTTGCCTTACAGAACCTTTTCAATTTTGTAAGTCCTCATTTGTCAATTGTTAATCTTAGAGCATGAGACACTGGTGTTTTGTTCAGGAAAATTTCCCCTGTGCCAATGTGTTTCGAGGTTCTTTCCCACTTTCACTTCTATTAGATTTGGCATATCTGGTTTTATGTGGAACTTCTTGATCCACAGGGACTTGAGCTTTGTGTAAGAAGATAAGAATGGATCAATTTGAATTCTTCTACCAGTTGAACCAGCACCATATGTTGAAAATACTGTCTTTTCCACTGGATGATTTTGGCTTTTTTGTCAAAGATTAGGTGACCATAGGTGGGTAGGTTCATTTTTTGGGTTTTCAATTCTATTCCATTGATCTATCTGCCTGTCTCTATACCAATACCATGTGATTTTTTATCACTATTTTACATTTATTCATTTTTTTACACTCCATAGTTTATTCCCCTCCTGGTCCACCCTCCAAATGTTCCACATCCCATACCTCCTCCCTGCCTCCCTGTCTTCATGAGGATGTCCCCACCACCCACTCTCCACCCTACCAGACCTCTAAACTCCCTGGAACCTCCAGTCTCTTGAGGGTTAGGTGCATCTTCTCTGACTGAACCCAGACCTTGCACTCCTCTGCTGTATATGTGTTGGGGGCCTCATATCAGCTGGTATATGCTGCCTGTTTGATGGCCCAGGGTTTGAGAGATCTCCAAGGTCCAGGTTAATTGAGACTGTTAGTCTTCTTACTGGGTAAGCCTCCTCCTCAGCTTCTTCCAGCTTTTCCTTAATTCAACCACAGGGGTCAACAGCTTCTGTCTATTGTTGGGTGCAAATATCTGCATCTGACTCTTTCAACTGCTTGTTGGGTCTTGCAGAGGACAGTCATGATAGGTCCCTTTTTGTGCTTCCTAGCCTCAGTAATAGTGTCAGGCCTTGGGACCTCCCCTTTAGCTGGATCCCACTTTGGGCCTGTTGGGTATTGGGTGGGGAAAAAGGACTGAAGCCCTGAGGGCTAGCAGAAAGAATGAAAAAGGCAACCTTGGGAGGTAGGAGGTTGGGGGCACCCTCCAGAATGTACCAGAGACCTGGGAGGTAAGAGACTTTCAGCACTCAAAGGGAGGGAACTTAGATGAAATGCCCTACAGTGGGGAGAGGGAACTTGTAGAGCCCACTTCCAGCAGAAAGATAGGGCATCAAGTGAGGGATGGGGTTAGTATTCCACAGTCAAACTGTAACCCATAATTGTTCCTGTCTGAAAGAACTGTAGGGATGGAAATGAAGAAGAGCCTGAGAAAAAGAAGGTTTTTATCACTATTGCTCTGTAGTACAGCTTGAGGTCAGGGATGGTGATTCTCCCAGAAGTTCTTTCATTCTTGAGAATGTTTTTTGCTATTCTGAGTTTTTTTTTATTCCAGATGAATTTGAGAATTACTCTATCTCCATTAAGAATTGAGTTGGGATTTTGATGGGGATTACATAACATTTGGTAAGATGGCCATTTTTACTATGTTAATCCTGCCAACTCATGAGCACGAGAGATTTTTTCATCTTCTGATTTCTTCTTTGACTTCTTTCTTCAGACACTTGAAGATCTTGTCAAACATATCTTTCACTTGCTTGGTTCGAGTCACACCAAGATATATTATTTATGACTATTGTGAAGGGTGTAATTTCCCTAATTTCTTTCTCAGCTCCTTTATCCTTTGAGTAGGGGAAAGCTACTGATTTGAGTTAATTTTATATCCAGCCACTTTGCCAAAGTTGTTTATCAGATATAGATGTTCTCTTGTGGATTCTTTTTTGAGGGGTCGCTTGTGTATATTATCATATCATCTGCAAATAGCGATATCTTGACTTCCTCTGTGGGGTGGTGGGCTGTGAAAGGTATCCTGGTTCCCAGTTAAGCTAAGGCTAGAAACCCTGGTGACCCTGCAGGGATGGTAGGTATTTTGTCTGTTCCTGGGCACCAAGGCTCCTGTCACGTAGATACAGCCTGCTACAGCCCCCCCCCCCAAAGAGGTTTGTGGCCATTAGTCACATAGGAGCAGCACCCCAAGTCCTCCCACATGTAGATGAGGTATCCCCAAGGTCTCAGACCAAGCCAATAAAAAGTACATATTGTCAGACCCTGACCCACCCCAAAACTATATAAGAAACCTATCCAGAAAGAATAAAGGTGTGCGAGAATTACTCTGTTGTCTGAGAGCTTCTGTCATGAGAGCTATAACACTGCTGCTTGGGAAAGAGATCTCTTCTCCCCCAAAACACCGGCAGGAGCTCCCATACATTCCTTGCTGGCTAGTCAGCCTCCCACTTGCTCATCCTGGTCACTCAGCAGAGTGACCCAGTGCAGCTTCTTGGAGCAACTGAAGAGACAGTGGTACAGAGGTGGAGGCAGCTGCAGCAGCTGAAGCAGCTGAGGCAGGAGCCTCATCTTGTTCCTGATTTTAGTTAGATTGCTTCAAGTTTCTCTCCACTTAGTTTGATGTTGGCTATTGGTTTGCTGTATACTACTTTTATTATGTTTAGGTATGGACCTTGAATTCTTTAATTCTCTAATACTTTTTGCATGAAGAAATGTTGTATTTTGTTAAACTCCTTTCACCATCTAATAAGATCATCATGTTTTTTTGTTTGTTTATATAGTGAATTTTCTGGGTTACAGGGATGGATTTGGGTATATTGAACCATCCCTGCATCTCTGAGATGAACCTACTTGATCATGGTGAATGATCATTTTGATGTGTTCTTAGATTTGTTTTGTAAAACTTTTATTGAGTATTTTTGCATCAATATGCATGAGGGAAAATAGTCTGAAGTTCTTTTTCTTTATTGAGTCTTTGTGTGGTTTATGTATCAATAATGTAACTGCAGCTTCATAAAATGTATTGAGTAGTGTTTCTTCTGTTTCTACTTTGTGGAATAGTTTGAGATGTATTGGCATTAGGTCTTCTTTGAACATCTGATAAAACTGTGCACTAAAACCATCTGGCCTTGGGCTTTGGTTGTTGTTGTTGTTGTTAAGAGTTTTAATGACTACTTCTATTTTCTTAGAGGCTATGAGACTGTTTAGATGGTTTATCTGATCCTGATTTAACTTTGGTACTTGATATCTGTCTAGAAAATTGTCCATTTCATTCAGATTTTCCAGTTTTGTTGAGTATAGGCTTTTGTAGTAGGATGTGGTAATTTTTTGAACTTCTTCAGTTTCTGTTATATCTCCATTTTCCTTTTATATCATAATTTTTATTTACTTTTATTTTTATTTTATTTTCTATGTAAATGTTCAATTTTATCAGAAATTTTTCTATATACATTTTCAATTTTTTCATTTTTATACTTGTCTTCATTTTTATTGAAAAAATTTTTGTCTTCAATACTTTTATAATATTTTTTTACATTTGTCTTCATTTTATCAGTAATTTTTTCATAAATGTTTTTAATTTTAATCAGAAATTATTCCATGTTACTTTTCAATTTTACCAGAAATTTTTCTATATGTCTTCATTTTTATCATTATTTTTCCATGTCTTCAAATTTATCAGAATTTTTTGATATAAATGTTCAATTTTACCAAAATGTTTTTCTAGAGACATTTTCAGTATATTCATAAATTTTTTCTATATTTGTCTTTTTTACTATCACTAATTTTTCCATAAATGTCTTCAATTTCTTCTTTCATTTTTTCTATATTTGTTTTTACTTTATCAGTAATTTTTTCTTATATATATTCAAATTTATCAGAATTTTTTTTGATGTAAATATTCAATTTTTTTCAGAAAGTTTTCTACAATAGTCTTCAAAGTTTTAGTAATTTTTTCCATGTTAATTTTCAATTTTATCAGAAATCATTCTACAGACATTTTTACTTTTCGCATAAATTATTTCTACATTTGTCTTCAGTTTTCTCAGTAATTTTTCCAGAAATTTCTTCAGATATTTCATTATCTTTCTATATATGTCTTTATTTTTTTCAGTAATTTTTTAATATGTCTTCAATTTTATCAGAAAAATTTCTAAAATCATCTTTGTTAAATATATTTTCTCTGTTAAAATTTTCAATGTTATCAGAAAATTTTCTATACATTTTCAACTTTTCATGAATTTTTTGTTTGCCTTCATCTATATTAATAATTTTCCAGCAATGTCTTCAATTTTTATATTTTCTACATTTGTCTTCAATTTTATCAATAATTTTTTGATGTATGTCTTTAATTTTATCAGAATTTTTTCTCAGCCAAATATTCAATTTTATCAGAAATGTTCCTATATTTTCAATTTTTTCATTTTTTTATATGTCTTCGTCTTAATCAGTTTTTTCATAAATGTCTTCAATTTTTTCATTTTCTATATTTGTCTTCATTTTATCAGTAACTTTAAAACATATTTTTATCAGTAAAATTTCCATTATGTCTTCATATTTCTCAGAAATTTTTTTGATGTAAATATTCAATTTTTTTCAGAAATTGTTTTTACAATAGTCTTCAAAGTTTTAAGAAATGTTTTCCATATCAATCTTCATTTTTAAAGAAATTGTTCTACAGACATTTTAACTGTTTTCATATATTATTTCTATATTTGTCTTCAGTTTTTCAGTTTTAGCAGTATTTTTTCCATGTCTTTAGTTTTTCATTAATTTTTCTATATGTCTTTATTTTTCTTAGTAATTTTTTGCTGTATGTCTTCAATATTATCAGAAAATTTCCTAAATTTTATGTTCAACTTTTTAAGTTTTTTTCCATGTCAATCTTTAATTAGAAAATATTGGATGGGCGGTGGTGGCTGACGCCTTTAATCCCAGCACTTGGGAGGCAGAGGCAGGCGGATTTTTGAGTTTGAGGCCAGCCTGGTCTACAGAGTGAGTTCCAAGACAGCCAGGACTACAAAGAAAAACCCTGTGTATCGGAAAAAAAAAAAAAAGTAAAGTAAAAAGAAAATTTTGTACTTTTTAAATTTTTTAATATTTGTATATATTTTTATTAGCACTCTTCAATAAATATCAATATTTTCATAAATTTCATTTATATTTGTCTTCATTATTTAATCTGTAATTTTTCATAATTGTTTTAATTTGTGCTATATTTGTCATATTTCTAAGTAAAATTACATTTTTCATTTTTTCATTAACTTTCTATACTTGTCTCCATTTTTATCAGTAATTTTTTGATGTATGTATTCAATTTTATCAGAAATTTTTTTCAAGCAAACCTTTTAATTTTATCAGAAAATTTTCTAATTTTCAATTTTTTCATAAATATTCTATAGTCTTCATTTAATGAGTAAATTTTGTGTAAATATCTTAAAATTTATCAAATATTTTTGGATGTAAATGTTCAATTTTATAAGAAAATTTTCTCCATTTTCAATTTTTCATTTTTTCTACATGTCATTTTTATCAGTAATTTTTCCATAAATGACTTCAATTTTTCATTAATTTTTTTCTATATTTGTCTTCATTTTGTCAGTAATTTTTATGTATTTTTGTCAGTAATTTTTTCAAATTTATCAGAAATTTTTTCAATATATTTAATTTTATCAGAAATTGTTCTATAGACATTTTCAATGTTTTCACAAATTATTTCTATACTTGTCTTTTATCAGTAATTTTCCTCAAATGACTTCAGTTTTTTCATTAGTTTTTCTATTATCAGTAAGTTTTTGATGTCGTCAATTTTACCATAATTTTTATTTCAAATAAATTTTCGATTTTATCAAAAAATTTTCTACAGACATTTTCAATTTTTTCATACTTTTTTCTATATTTGTCTTCATTTTGTCAGTAATTTTTGATGTATTTCTATAACTATTTTTCCATGTTTTCAAATTTATCAGTTTTCTCCATTTAAACATTCAAGTTTATCAGAAATATTTCTACAATCATCTTTAAATTTTTTAATATTTCCACATCTTATATTGATCAAAAATTTTCCTACATACATTTTCAAATTTTTCATAAATTGTACCTATATTTGTCTTCAATTTTATAAAAAATCTTTTAATGTCTTTAATTTTTATCAAAAAATTTTAAAATCATCTTTTTTAACAAATTTTTTTTCCATTTTAACTTTTATCAGAAAATTTTCTACATTTTCAATTTTTTCATTCATTTATACTATGTTTGTCTTAATTTATGTAAATAATTTTTCCAGGATTGTCCTCAATTTTCATAAATGTATTCTATATATGTATTCAATTTTATCAGAAATTTTCCTACAGACATTTTCAACTTTTTCATAATTTTTTTCTGTATTTGTCTTCGATTTTCATCAGTTATTTTTCCGTGTATGTCTTCAATATTTTCATACTTTGCTTCTGTATTTAACTTCATATATTATCAGTAACTTTTTCATGAATATTTTCAAATTTATCAGAAATTTTATCAAGGTAAATATTCAAGTTTATCAGAAAATTTTCGGTAATAGTCTTACAAGTTTTAAGAAATATTGCCAGGCGGTGGTGGCGCACGCCTTTAATCCCAGCACTTGGGAGGCAGAGGCAGGTGGATTTCTGAGTTCAGAGTTCGAGGCCAGCATGGTCTACCGAGTGAGTTCCAGGACAGCCAGGGATACACAGAGAAACCGTGTCTCAAAAAAATGAAAAAAAAAAAAAGAAAAAAGAAATATTACCATATGAATCATCAATTTTATCAGAAAAATTTTCTGCATTTTCAATTTTTTCATAATTTTTTTGTATATTTGTCTTCAGTTTTATATGTAATTTTTCCATGTCTTCAGTTTTTTCATTTTTTCTATATTTGTCTTCACTTTTATCAGTAATTTTTTGATGTCTTCAATTATATGAGAAAATTTCTTAAAATCATGTTTAATTTTTTAAGAAATTTATTCTGTGTCACTCTTTAATGAGAAATTTTTGTAGAGACATTTCCAATTATTCATAAATTTTTAATATTTGTGTATATGTTCATCACTATTCTTCCATAAAATTATTCAATAATTTAATAAATTATATTTATACTTGTCTTACCTGTTTATCATAAAATGTCTTCATTTTTTATTAATTTGTTCTATATTTGTGTTCATTTTTCTCAAAATCATTCCATGTCACTATTTTTCATTAATGTTTCTATATTTGTCTGCATTTTATCAGTAAGTTTTTGATGTATGTAATCAATTTTATCAGAATTTTTTGTCAGGAAAATCTTCAATTTTATCAGAATATTTTCTCAGACATTTTCAATTTTTCATAAAGTTTTTCTATATTTGTCTTCATTTTTATCAGTAATTTTTCATGAATGTCTTTAAATTTATAACAAATATTTTAGATTTAAAGTTTTATTTTATCAAAAAATTTTCTCCAGACACTTCCAATCTTTTCAATAATTGTTTTCTATCTTCATTTTTATCAGTAACTTCTCCATAAATGACTTCAATTTTTCATTAAATTTTCTACATTTCTCTTAAAATTTTCAGTAATTTTTATGTATTTTTATTAATATTTCCATATCTGTCTTCAAATTTATATTTTCTATGTAAATATTAAATTTATCAGAAACTTTTAAGCCATAGTCTTCACATTTTAAAAATATTTTTAATGTCAATCCTCAATTTTATCAGAAATTTTTCTCAAGACATTTTCAATTTCTTAATAAATCATTCTATATTTATCTTTCTTTTATCAGTAATTTACCATGAATGTCTTCAGTTTTTTCATTAAATTTTCAGTATTTGTCTTCATTTTATCAGTAATTTTTTGGCCTATGTTTTTAATTTTTCGGAAAATTTTCACTTTTCCATAATTTTTGTTTGTCTTCATTTATAATAATTATTCCAGCAGTGTTTTCAATTTTAATGTTTTCTATATTTATCTTCAATTTTAACAGTAATTCTTCCATGTATATGTTCAAGCTTATCAGAAAATTTTTTACATACATTTTTTATTTTTGTCTTTTTATTGGTAATTTTTCCATGAATTCCTTCATATTTATCAGAAAATTTTTCCACATAAATCTTCAGTTTCATCAGAAATGTTTATAAAATATTCAATATTTAAGTAATTTTTCCATGTAAATTCACATTTTTATCAGATTTTTTTTCAGGTAAATCTTCATTTTTATCAGAAAATTTTCTACAGACATTTCCAATTTTTTAATAATTTTTTTCTATATTTGTCTTCAAAATTTTATCTCTAATTTTCCAATAAATGACTTCAATATTTTCATTTTTTTCTATATTTGTCTTTATTTTATCAGTAATATTTTATGTATTTTTATCAGTAATTTTGCCATACATGTCTTCAATTTTATCAGCTTTTTGATGTAAATATTCAATTTTATCTGTAATTTTTACAACAATCTTTTAATTTTTAAGAATTTTTTTCATGTCAATTTTCAATTTTACAAATTGTTCTACATATTCTATTTTTTCATAAATTATTTTTATATTTTCTTCAGTTTTATCTATGTTTCCATAAGTGTCTTCCACTTGTTCATTAATTTTTCTGTATTTGTCTTCATTTCAATGATTTGATGTATGTCTTCAATTTTATCAACTTTTTCTAAAATTATCTTCATTTTTAAATTTTCTCCATGTCAACCTTTAATTTTATCAAAATTATTTTACATTTTCAATTTCTTCAATTTTTTCTATATTTGTCTATATAATTTATCAGTATTTTTTCCATAAATGTCTTTAATATTTTCATAAATTTTTTCTAAATTTGTATTCATTTTTATCAGTGATTTTTCCATGTAAATATTCAACTTTATGGGAATACTTTCTACAATCCTGTTGAAAGTTTTAAGAATATTTTTCCACATAAATCTTCAATACTATCAGAATTTTTTCTACATATATTTTTTATTTCATATTTTTTATATTTGTCTTCATTTTTATCAGTAATTTTTCCATAATTTTCTTCAATATTTTCATATTTTTCTGTATTTGTCTTCATTTTTATCTGCAATTTTTTCAGGAATGTCTTCTATTTTATCAGAAATTATTCCATGTCACTTTTCAATTTTATCAGAAATTTTTCTTCAGAGAGTTTCAATTTTTTTATAACTTTTTTCTATATTTGTCATCATTTTCTATAAGCAATTTTTCCATAAATGTCTTCAAATTTATCAAGATCTTTTTCTATATTTCCCTTCATTTTTATCAATAATATTTCAATATATGGCTTCACATTTATCAAAAATATTAAATTTATCAGAAATTTGTCTATATAAGTTTTCAAAATTTTTATAAATTTTATCTATATTTGTCTTCATTTTTATCAGTAATTTTTAGATGTATGTCTTCAAGTTTATTATAAAATTTTCAATAGACACTTTTAATTTTTCATGAATTTTTTCTATGTTCTTCTTCATTTATATTAATAGTTTTTCCAGCATGTTTTCAATTTTTATGAATATTTTCTAAATTTGTCTTCATTTTTATCAGTAATTTTTGATGTATGCCTTCAATTCTATCAGAATTTTTTTCAGGCAAATTTTTAATTTTACCAGATCCTTCCTACAGAAATTTTCTTTTTCTATATTTGTTATAAAAATGTAAAAAATATAGAAAATAGTTATAATTTTTTATATTTGTCTATATATTTACTATTAATTTTCCATGTCTTCAATATTTACATATACTTTTTAATTTATCTTTATATATTATCAATAAATTATTCCTATCTTCAAATTTATCTGAATTTTTTTCTATATTTGTCTTCATTTTCATCAGTAATTTTTCCATGTCTTCAAATTTATCAGAAATTTTTTCCATGTCACTTTAATTTTATCAGAAAATTTTCTATAGACATTTTCAATTCTTCCAAATTTTTCTGTCATCGGTTTATCTGTAATTTTTCCATGTCTTTATTTTTATTCATTTTTTTCAACATTGGCTTTTATCAGTAATTTTTTTCATGTCTTCATATTTATCAGAAATTTTTTGATGTAAATATTAAATTTTATCATTTTTCTACAAGTCTTCAAATTTTTAAGAAATTTTTTCATGTCAATCTTCAATTTTATCAGAAATTGTTCTACAGACATTTAATTTTTTCATAATTTCTATATTTGTCTTCAGTTTTATCAGTAATATTTCCAATCTTCCATTTAATTTTTCTGTATTTGTCTTTATTTTTATCAGTAATTTTTCCATGTCTTCAAATTTACCAGATATTTTTTCTACATAAATATCCAATTTTATCAGAAAACTTTCTACAATTGTCTCCAAATTTTCAAAGAATTTTTTCATGTCAATCTTTAATTTTTATCAGAAATTGTTCTACATTTTCAATTTTTCCATAAATTATCTCTATATTTGTCTTCATTTTCATCTGTATTTTTTTCATGTCAATATTTATTAATTTCTTCTACATGTCTTCATTTTTCTCAGTAAGTTTTCTATAAATGTCTTCCTTTTTTCACTAATTTTTCTATATTTGTCTTCATTTTTATCAGTACTTGATGTATGTCTTTAATTCTATTAGAAATTTTTTCAGGTAAATTGGTAATTATATCAGAAATTTTTCTATAGACATTTTCAATATTTTCATACATTTTCTAAATTTTCTTCATATTCTTAATTTTCCCATAATGTCCCATATTGTCATAAAGTTTTTAATATTTGTCTTCATTTATTATCAGTAATTCTTCCATGAATACACTCAAATTTATCAATTATTTTCTGTTTTTATTATCAGTAATTTTTCCATGTTTTCAAATTTATCAGAAATTTTTTGGTATAAAATTTTAGTTTTATCAAACATTTTTCCAAATATTTCAATTTTTTCATAAATTTTCTACATTTGTCTTCATTTTTATCAGTAATTTTTGTATAAATGATTTCAATTTTTCATTACTTTTTTCTATATTTCTCTTCATTTTATCAGTAATTTTTTGAGGTATTTTTATCAGTAATTTTTCCATATGTCTTCAAATTTATCAATTTTTTTATCTATTCAATTTTATCAGAAATTGTTCTACAGTTTTTAAATATATTATTTCTATTTGTCTTCAGTTTTACCAGTAATGTTTCCATCTTTCATTTGTTTATAAATTTTTCTGTACTTGTCTTCATTTTTATCAAAAGATTTTTGATGTATATCTTTAATTTTACAATAAATTCTCTAAAATCATCTTTTTTTAAGGAATTTTTTTTGCTATGGTTTCAATTTTACCAAAAAATTTTCTATAGACATTTTCAAATTTTTCATGAGTTTTTTTCTGTTTGTCTTCACTTACATGAATATTTTTCAGCAATGTCTTATATTTTAAAAAACATTTTGTATGTTTGTCTTCAATTTTTTCAGTAAATTTTTATGTATGTCTTAAATTTTATCAGAATTTTTTTTCAAGTAAATCAATTTTATTAGAAAATTTTCTACAGACATTTTCAATTTTTTCATACATTTTTCTGTATTTGTCTTCATTTTTATCAGTAATTTTTTGATATGTCTTCAAATTTATCAGAAACTTTTCAATGTAATTATTCAATTTTTTCAGAAATTGTTCAATACTCTTTAAAGTTTTAAGAAACTTTTTACATGTCAATCTTCAGTTTTATTAGAAATTGTTCTACAGACATTTTCAATTTTGTCATAAATTATTTCTTTATTTGTCTTCAGTTTTATCAAAAATTTTTCTACATTTTCAATTTTTTCATATATTTTTCTATATTTGTCTTTATTTTAATCAGTAATTTTGGCATATATATCTTCAAATATATCAGATTTTTTGATATGTTTAATTTTACCAGAACATTTTCTACAATAGCCTTCAAATTTTTAAGAAATTTTTTCTATGTCAATCTTCAATTTTATTAGAAATTGTTCCACATTTTCATTTATTATTTCTATGTCTTCAGCTTTATCAGTAATTTTTCAATAAGTGTCTTCAGTCTTTTCATCAACTTTTCTATATTTGACTTCATTTTTAATCAGTAATTTTTTGATGTCTGTCTTCAATTTTATCAGGAAATTTTCTAAAATCATGTTCAATTTTTTAAAAAATTTTTTGTATCAAACTTTGATTTAATCATAAAGTTTTATACATTTTTAATCTTTGCATAAAATTAACATTTGTGTATATTTTATCAGTATTTTCTTCATAAATATCTTCAATATTTTCATAAATTTACATTTGTCAATTTTTATTTTTATTAAAATTAAATTTATTAATTTGTCCTATATTTATCTTCACACTTCTCAGTAATTTTTCCATAAATGTCTTCAATTTTTTATTAATTTGTCTATATTTGTCTTCATTTTTATCAGTAATTTTTTGATGTATATATTCAATTTTTCAGAAAACTTTCTAGAATCACTTTTTTAACAAAATTTTTTCTGTGTTAATTTTCAATTTTATTGTAAAATTTTCTATAAAAATTAATATTTCATCAATATTTACTCTGTCATTTATTTAAATAATTTTTAAGCAATGTCTTCAATTTTTATAAATATTTTCTATATTTGTCTTCAGTTTTATCAGTAACTTTTTGATATATATCTTCAATTTTTTTCAGAATTTTTTTTAGGTAAATCTTCAATTTTATCAGAAATTTCCTTAGTTATTTTCAATTTTTTCATAAAATTTTCTATATGTCTTTATTTTTATCAGTTATTTTTCCATGTCTTCAATATTTTTATATATTTTTATATATTTGTTTTCATTTATTATCAATAAATTTTCCATATAGGCCTTCAAATTTATCAGAAAATTTTTTGATGTAAATATTCAATCTTATCAGAAATTTTTCTATAATAATCTTCAAATTTTTAGGAAATTTTTTCCATTTTTCCATTCAATTTTTAACTTTATCAGAAATTATTCCACAGATATTTTAAATGTTTTTATAAATTATTTCTATATTTGTCCTCAATGTCATCAGTAATTTTTCCATAAACATCTTCAGTTGTTTTCATTAATTTTTCTATATTTGTTTTCTCATTTTTATCAGTAATTTTTTGATGTATGCCTTCAATTTTATCAGGAAATTTTCTAAAATCATGTTCAATTTTTTAAGAAAATTTTTCCCTGTCAAATCTTTAATCAGAAATTTTTGTACAGACATTTCCAATTTTTTTTATAAATTTTTTTAAATATTTGTCTATATTTTTTCACTATTTTTCCCATAAATTTCTTCAATACTTTCATAAATTTTATTTATATTTGTCTTCAGTTTTCATCAGTAATGTTTTCATAAATGTCTTCAATTTTTATTAATTCGTTTATAAATATGTGACAGCTGTAAAGGTTCACCCATGGGACACTGGCTGGGACAGAAACAATTGCAGAGAGCCAAACCCAAGAGCAGATCAGGCCACATCCTAACAGAACAAGTACCTTGAGGAAGTTTATCAGCAACTTGGTGTAGAGAACATTAGTATGGCAAGCTTAGGTTTCCTACATCTGGTCACCTCTCCTGAAGAAAGACCGACAGCTCTTCCTGATTGTGTATCGAGTGCTCTCAGGGGCCTCAAGGACCCTCTCAGTAGACTCCACGTGTGCTCATGGGTTTGCATTTAAGAAGTTCTAAGCACTAACCTTTTTGTTCAAAATTTTCCTTCTAAACCCTTTAATTGCTGGCTGTTGCCTCCTCGCCCACTGGTTCAATGTTCATGAGGCAGTTTTGCTGAGGAATTCCATTCCTTAGGAGACCGTTGTAGACAGACATTTTAGGTGTTAGTTTCTGCAGATAATTTCCACAAATACCCCAAAAGACACCTTTATATATATTTTTTTCTTTTTTAAAAATATTGTTTTTTTTAGGTGGCTACTGTCCAGTTACATGACAGTGGCTGTCGAGCTACATGAAGGGTTTCGGTTCATGGAGGTTGCTGTGCGGAATGTGTAGCAGACATCATCCAGCTTCAGGATCAGTGTGGAGAAAATCCAGTTGCCAGGCTGCAGCCCACCACAGGAGTCATATCCCATATCTACACGGAAGGCATGTGGAGAAGGAACAATTACCATGGGGTCTAATTTCAACAGTCAGTACTGAGAGCTTTCTCTTTTTTTGGCTAGGAAAGTTCCTTAGGACTCATACACAAAGAAAGCAATGTAGTTTACTAACTACATTAAAAACAAAACACCCCCCAAACAACAGCAACCACTTCTAGGTAGCATTTTGAATCCTGAAAACAATGTTTCACTATAATGTATAAGAATATAAACTATTTGTTTCACAATTAAACTAAATATAAACATTTACTTTCAACTTCTGATTGCGATCTAGGGATTTAATTAAAAAATGTGATTATTCCTCACAAATAGGATAAGATGCAAAGGAACATTTATATTACCCAAGAAGAAAGGAAAGGCTATAGAAAAAGAGTAACAAAGACTCAAGTCAGATGGGAGGGGAAACCCTCAGACCAGCTCAAAATCCACAGGTTCCAAGAGACACCTCGTCCTCACTATCATGGGGTCCACAGTGAGTCCCCATCAGGATTAGGAAATCACAAAATATCTGCTTTGTCATTCAGGGCTTTTAACAAGCAATTAACTGATGATAAAAAGCAAAGGCAAATGACAATGGTATTAGAAATGCCTTGAAGCCCATTCACAGTAAGAGGATAGCTCTATCCCAGCTCAGATGCTAACAAGCCAGCTTACCTTTACAACGCGATCTGTCCCACAGGTCACCATCAGTCCCCTCGCAATGTCCATGGACATATGGGAAATGTTATGTTTTCCTTCATGAAAGGTTGCTAGAGAAGTCCGGCTAACAAAGAGAAAGACAGTTGAAATGTACCGACTGTACCCAGGCCAAAGAGAGGCAATCGTTTAGCAATAGGTGCTTACACACAATAATGGTGTTAACATTATCTTCTAAAAGTATAGCAATGGTTTTCTAGTTAAAGGGGTACAGAAAGCAAGATAATAACAAGGCTGTATAAAAGGTTCCAACGGTAGAGGCTGTGGTCCCAAAGCCAAGACCTCAAAAAGATTAAGACACTCAGCATAAAAATAACGTATTATTTCCACTGGAAAGACTGGTGCGCAAACATAAAACCGTGAGCCTATAGCACGAAGGAAGGATAGCACTGGAAGAGATTGTGAGCAATGATGTAATGTAGTAAATGATGCCAATGAGCGTCTGCCACCATCAGAGCCATGGTGTAGCCCTCCCTTTCTTAGCTCACCACCCATCATAGGTGGGGACACAGGTCTCTGCTGCTGCACCCATGGCTCAGGAGAAAGGAAAAATAACAGTGATTTTCTCCTAAAGGATCTGCCCACATCAGGAATTGTCTGATGAAGTTATAGAAGACCATCTGAAGAAAGAGCACAGATCTTTCCAGTCTTCCCCGTAACTAAGTTGGCATGAGTAGACAAAAGTCAGCCAGCTCAATTGCTGCTGTCCACTTACACAGGGATATGTCTCTGCAGAGCCCTGTGGGATGGGCCTGTCATCTATAGGACTACTCCTAGTGACCCTCACTGGTACTCAGAAAAAAAATCTGGCCCAGCCAGTCAAGCAGCTTGAGATAAGTAGTAGTGGCACAAAGTGGCACAAAGCTAGGAGAGAAATTTCTCTTAAGATGGTTCATGTGGATTGACGAGGTGGCTCAGCAACGTAAGGTACTTTTCCACCACTCTGATCCTTAAGAACCATATGATAGAAAGAGAGATTCCACAAATTGTCTTTGAGCCTCCACACATGCCCAACCCATCCACAAATAAATGTAGTTAAAAACAAACAAATGAACATTTCAAGAGACATTCCAAAGAGATACGCATATGGGTAGAAATCTCTCTAGAACCTTCTTGGGCTGCCCGTATTTAGATGCCCATCAGACAGAGAGGGCAGGATGCAGTAAGACAAAGACCAGCAGGCACTCACTCCTCATCTTTGATGGAGTCGTAACAGGAATCACAAACTCGGACCTGGAACTCAAAGCCCATGACGGGGTAACTGGACCGCTTGCTGCTGCACTTCCCACAGACGGCCTGCCCACACTTCCTGCAGTGATGCTTCCAGGGCGGAGGAGGGAGACAGGAGTTAGCTTTGCATTCATGTAAAAGCAGGGAGAATGTGCTTGATAAACCCCAAAATCCACTGCATCATCACTGACACTTGGGACACATAATTTTCCCAATAGGCAAGGGTCTTCAAATAAAAACTTCCTTGTTTGCTAGACAACAGCTGTGTCTGCTGTTCCACACTGTCAGGCTCACAAAGAGCAGCAGTATTCAAACCAAACTCAAGCCCTTTTAGGAACCCAATGGCTGAAGATTCTGTCAAGAAAAACCTATTCCTCCTTCAAAGAAAAAATTTAAAGTGAGTTTTAAATAGTCTTGATGGAGAAATAATGTTCTTTTGGCTTTTTAAGCTCTGATTCAGAGAATAAGCTCCAAAACTTTCCAGGACACTCCAATTATTACTACTGAGTGTAACAGACTTTAACCACTAATATCTATCTATCTCTCTCTCTCTATCTCTCTCTCTCTCTCTCTCTCTCTCTCTCTCTCTCTCCTAATAATTACTGATGCATAAGAGTAAGATTCATTCTTTGGTGTGTTCTTTAGAAGGACTACGTCACCAACTATAATGTGCTAATCACTGCTACACAAGCATCACACAGATTCAGCTATTTCAGAGCATTTCAGGGTAATAAAAAAATAAAAGAAGCCCAGCATTGGCTTCCAGGCTGGATGGGGCCTGACTGAGGAACAGTTCTTTGAGTGAAAGCAAAGAAAAGTTAGTAACACACACGAATGCTAGGCTAATCCCTTACCAAGGGCGAACAATCACCACACTCTCACATAGCCCCCCAAATTCATGCTCAGCCAGATGCATTTCACAGCAGGACTTAGGCATTGAATGAGTGAGTACCCAGTGCTATCAGTGACTCAAATAGGCTACTGGGGGCAAGTTTCTCAGTTAAAAAAAAAAAGTAAGCTATTTGAGAAAGTCTTAATTAAAATGGTCCAGGTGTATGATACAGGCTCAACTCAAAATGAGCTAATAGTCACGGGGCAGAAAGTGATGGGAAGGCCATCACTTATTGTTAGTAAAGGTTTAAGGCATATCACTAAATTTCCTCATTTATTCTAATTTTAGTCTTGGCTACTATGAAACCTGACTTTAATTGGTACTAGTCTTAAATACAAGCAAGTTCCGCAGTTTAATAACAGAGTCTGCGGGTTCTCCAGGCACCCTGAGTTTTCCAGTGCAGGACAAGCAGTGGAGCAGTGAGGGAAGAGGTCTCCCGGGCCCCAGAACAGGCCACACTCACTGTCAGTCACATGGCAGTGATATAAAACAACAGAGTAACCACATTTGTAAGAACAAAGTATGATTTTCTAAAAATTCAAGTTAATGATAAAAATGATGAGATACAAAATAAACGCTGAGAAGTAAATGCTGGCTACTCACCTGCCTCAACCCCAATGTCTTCGTGTCCCACATCTGCTTTATATTCCAGAAGAAGGGCTGCTCACACTTCTGACAGGAATCGCTTTCTAACCACTGAGGAGCCTGGGGGCAGCAGGGAGGCAAAGCCAACATCCATGTGTTCACACTTGCATTTCAGACGATAGCACAGAGTTCTACAACGTTCTGGAGTTGATGTTTCTTTTAAGTTCCACAACGTATTTTAGCTGAGGTTCCCATGATCAATGTTTAGATTTTCTCTTGTTGTTTTTATATGGCTGGTTGCTTTTAGGAGACAGTCTCACTATATAGACTGTCTGGCCTGAAACTTGTAGCAACCCTCCTGCCTCAGCCTCTCAAGTGCTACAATTACAGGTGTGCACTGCCATGCCCGATTCACGCTTGTTCTTTGACTGTGACAATTTAAGCACTGCTTATAGGGTCGTACAATTTGTAACCTACAAATAAGAGAATAGTTAGAATCTTTAATATATATTATGTATTTCTTTGTTTATGCTAAAGTTATCTGAAATCTATATCCACTTGAATCAAAACCCATTTCTTGCTTTTGTTCTTTAAAGATTTATTTATTTTATGTATATGAATAGATTGTAGCTGTCTTCAGACACACCAGAAGAGGGCAGCAGATCCTATTACAGATGGTTGTGAGCCACCATGTGGTTGCTGGGAATTGAACTCAAGAACTCTGGAAGAGCAGTTAGTGCTCTTAACCACTGAGCCATCTCTCCACATCCCCCACCCCCTTTTCTTGTTTAGCCTGAACTACCTCCTGGAAATGTTTGTAGGATCACTGTAAGACAGAGCAAAAAAACAAACTTCTCATTGCTCTATTTGGTCATCGCGTCAGACAGACTCACATCTTCCTCCCTATTCGGCCCAGGCCTCGGGAGCAGGTCCACTCCTCCTACCACTGAGCAGTGGGCTTTGCTATTCCCTTTCCCCACACTGACCAAAGAGTATGCTGTCTATGTTCATAAACTCACCTGCCACACGGCTCTTCTCAATGCATTTTTGTTGAAACAAAACACTTATTAGGAATGTAACAATTACTTCTCTAAACAAAAAGAGAGAGAGAGAGAGAGAGAGAGAGAGAGAGAGAGAAGGTATACTCGCTTCTAAGATAAGTGTTTAAGTACTTGATGGCACAGGGTATAATAAAAATGGTAGTAATGACTATTTTCTATAAGTGAATCCAAAGGTCATGGGATAAAAAAATCATTTTCTTGATCCTAATGCTACAACCCCAGAAAAAAGACATTTGAAGAGGAGAGGGTAACAGCAGCATAGGTCCTGAGCCATGTCAGCTGCTGGGAGAGAGGCAGTGACAGTGATGCCCTAGAGAAAGGTGACCTCAGTCAGGTAGTCCTTTACATCTTTTTTCCTACTTCTTCAAAACTTTGTGCCTCCCGGTTCTTATTTTAGATATGTCACTAAAATGTTTCTATATATAGCAGCCTTTAGGAAGGGGAGGGCATGCACCAATACTCAAAGGCAGCTGAGACAGAGGATGGTCTCTAGATGCTGGGAATGAGAGAGGAAGGCTGGGCATGATGGACAGATGTGTGCTTGTGTGAGGGAGATCTTCACCTGGACATGGAAGAACTCCTGTATGCATGACCAACACAGGTGGTAGCGGTGTGGGTAAGGTTTGGGGACACTGTCTGGGGACAGTGTTCCTCTGGGAGGCACAGCATTTAAAATCCGGGAAGACAAGCAGGTATAATAAGTATAAGTCAAGTGCGGGTCTTGCAGCTGTGGATGTGGTTAACGCCGGCTTTACCGCTACAGCTATGTTCAAATCCAGTGAGACCTGTATGTCTGGGAGCCATTACAGCAGGACAAATGCACATGAAAGCCACAGGGAAGTCAGTGTTCAACCTCCTTAGTGAAGGGCTAAGTGGGGGAAGAGCTTTGATGGGAGACTTTCTCCTGTTCCCGGGCTCCAGAAACCTGCTTCACTTCACAGACAGACAGCCTGCTGAACTGTCATTCTCCTTAGCACTAACTGCCAATTTGGCTATTAATGATAAAAGTATAACTCTCTCCCTCCTTCCCTCTCTCTCTTTTCAAGACAGGGTCTCTCTGTGTGGCCCCAGTTGTCCTGTAACTCACTCTCTAGACCAGGCCAGACTCAATCTTAGAGTTAAACAGTGGCATGCAGGCACAAGGGAGGCGTGTCCAGTTCAGACATTTCCCTAGAAATGCCATCCCTTAGGAGGGCTCCACATTTGAAGAGCTCTGCTTAGTTACCTGGACATTCCGTCCACATGTTAGTCAAGCGACCTGTCAACAGATTCCATACATCTGAGTGTGCTTCCAAGTGACTCAATTTGAATTCTCCATTTCTTTCTCACAGTCAGAGTGGTTCCAATAGCTCAGCCTCAGGGTCAGATCCCAAACATGCCAACCCTAGCTTCCCACTTGGTAGCTGTGTCCCGTTTCCTCATCTGGTATAGTCCTTGTAAGGCTGTATGACTAAGAGGATATTAATGTGTAAGTGTTTGCAACAGTGTCTGATGTACAGAGGAGCCATAAGTCCCAGCAATACACAGCACTCCATGTGCTTAAATGCACTGAATCCATGCAGCGAGCCTGGGGATCTACAACACCGCTACTGCTATTGTTCAGGCAATGGAACTGTGGCTTACAGCCTGGAGCAACTGTCCACAGTCAGACAGAAGCTGAAGGAAATCTAAGAGGCTGGTCTATGTCTCCTGACAGTCCACCATGCTCCCCACAGCCTGTGAAAAAGGGCTCTATTCCACTTTATGACACGGGGTCTCAAAACTTGAGACTGGGAAGTGGTAGCTGAGCTCTGGCCTCAGAGAGCCACGGTCAAGAAGACAGCATATTATTTTGTTGAACTAAAGGGCAGAAGACCACAAGAGAAGAAAAAAATATGCTTTTACTATATTGGATATCAAACAATAATCAGTGCATAAATAAGCATGAATTTGGGAAAAATTTTGAAATAAGGAAATTCATCATTTTATTTTAATACTCAGAAGCTGTTGTTAAGCCCTAAGTTAGTACGAGCCATTTGGTTCTGAGAGTGCTTTCTATAGAAAACAGGGGTTGTTTGCACTGAGAAGAGCAAAGCAGAGCTGAGGACAAAGCCCAGCTGCTGACTGCTCGCCCAGGATGGAGGAGGCCCTGGGTTTGTTTGGTCCCTAGCACTGCAGAAGTCGGGTGTGGTGGTGCATGCCTGTATATAATTCCATTGCTCAGGAGTGAAGTCAAGAAAGACCAGGAGGGCAAGGCCATGCTCAGCCCACATAGAGAGTCCCAGGCTGGTGTGGGCTACATTTCTGTCTTCAGAAAGAGAGTACAATGAGGGGATGGTGGACCAGGACCTAGCCGCCCACACCAGGCAAATGCTCTATCCCTCAGTGGCATTCTCAGCCCAGAGAAGAGGGTATTAACTAAGCACTGACTTCTCTTTCCTACATCCTGTCCCTTCTGTCTAATACGAGCAGAGGGAACACATTAATAATCCCACTTTATTACTGCCACTAACTGCTAACTCATCTGCACTGTACTGACGGAAAAGTACAGTATTCTACATTCTGAAGTCGGCTTGCTGAAACATTCTCCATAACTATAATTATTTGTTCATTCATACTTCCCAAAAGGAACAGCCCAAAATATACTCTGTCAGGGAAGCAAATATGGTCTATTGTGGGAGTGGGCTCATTAGTCATGGTGGGCTAGAGACAGTCCAGAGACACTCCAGGTGAGCAGTGTGGAGCTGGAGAACTGTGTTCTATCTTCCGGCCGCTGGCTAAGGAAGACCTGGACACTGGACGAGTCCCTGACAGGGTCAGACCTCACAGGTGGCAGGCTGCTCACCTTTGCATGACATTTCCCTAGCTAAGAAAAATTAGTATCTACTAAAAATAATGCCACTTTTGATATAATTTGCTCCCTGCTTCCTTAGAGAGATGATTAACAGGAAGTCATTTCTGCCACACAGGAAGCACCTTGATAGACAGGACTATATTTTTCGTTTCCTACATGTTCAATTATAGTTCACCGTTACATAATCTGAAGGAAGGGTACTGTTCCCACTTTCTGACTGTACTTTCTGAAAGATTGTACAAGGGATAACAAAGGTGGGTGAAAGCAGAGTAGTTAAACCCCTGAGAGAATCCCAACAGCTGTGCCTGGCTATGCAGGAAGCACATCCTCCCTGCTGGGAATGATGGACCCAGGACCCAGGAAACAGAGTGTACACCAGCCATTCCTGGTGCATATAGCTAGAGGCTGAGAAACAAAGAACAGAGTCCTAGCAGACCTCTCACAAGGAAAGGCCTATCATGCAGCAACACAGAGCTGGTACTGAGGACGTGGTGCAACATACCACTCCAAGCCCTACCAAAAGATTTTTAGAACGTATAAAACCAGAAGTTAATCAGCAGCCATGTATCCAGAGTTTCCTGTTTGGGTTGCCACACAAAGCTGCCATGAAACCTGGTAGTTTCTTTACAGGATGGCAAGTTTCTCGTGGTAAGAAGCTGAAAAACGTTTCCTATAGACTAAACCCCATGATTAGTACTTATGGAACATATTAAAAACTAAAGTTTCTTCAGTGAGAATTGTAGATATCATGAAGCAACACAAAGAAGGGCCTTACAGGGTGGACTCTGGATTAACGCAGCGCCCATGTGATGGCACAAAGGGAGCACCAAGCCA
>JANHMN010000017.1:22758428-22826973 GCA_030674055.1 Rhabdomys pumilio | reverse complement strand
GGATTAACGCAGCGCCCATGTGATGGCACAAAGGGAGCACCAAGCCACAGGACAACTATACAACAGTACAGTTTGACACCATAGAACACATACTACAACAATGCAGAATCAGAACAATAGAAAAGAAAAAGAAGACAGAACTCATTTACCAGAAGCGTGCGGGAGCCTTGCTATACAAGCATGAAGTCTGAGTTCAGACCCACAGCTTTCTCATAAATGCCAGACATAGTCACACACACCTCCAGTGAGAGGTGAGCAAGAGAGAGACAGGAGTGCGTGGACTTGCTGTCCAGCCAGCCTAGCCAAAACCTGTGAGTTCTAGGTCCAGTGAGAGACCATTCTTAAGGGATAAAGCAGAGAGGATAGATCAGGGCTCTTGATGTCATCCTTTGGCCTCTACACGTGCATCTGTATAGGCGCATGCGTGCTTGTGCGTGAGCATGTGTGTGGGCATCTCCGTGTGTGTGCACATTTAATTCAACACCAAACCATTTAGCATGTGTTTTCCTCTAAGCCATCATATAGTATGGCCACCCTGTAAGTGCCTAATAATGTTTCTGGAGTGGACCTGTCTTCAGATCCACTTCTGCTTTCACCATTACAAGCCAGAGATGTCACTGAGCAAAGGCAGACCTCACAAGTGCCAGCAGAGATGAGCAGAAGATCCTCCCTGGAAACCATCTGATAACAGCTATAAAAAGCCTATGGATGTACACATCCCTCTACCAGATCTATTTTCAGAAATTTGCATGGGATGAATAATTGAAGAACCTCACGATGGCAAGGTCAAGCAGAGTCACTGTGGTGCCACTCAAATGAGCAGACGATTAGACTCCACAGAAACGGGAGCACCTTAGACATCCTCTCAAGCAATGATTTCACTTTATAGAAAAGGAAATAGATATTCAGAGATTAAAACACTTATCTAGACTTATCCACACTAGTTAGTGGCTCAAAGAAATTTAAAAATCAGATTGTCTTTAAAGAAAAATGTATCAGTGTGGACTCAGTAGAAGACAGCACAATGCAAAATAGAAGCAGAGAACAGAGGTGTGCTTTCCCTATGATGACAACTGCCTGGCTATGTATGCCCTATGACATCCTTCTCAGGGCTTCCAAGCTGCAAAGCTCTGGAGCTCCATGAACACTTCAGAAGGCCACCAGGAATCCAAATCCATGGATGAGCTAGGATGCTATTAGTTGCAAAGAGTCCTTCAAGCTGATATTCAACCTAAATGCTTCCCATCTCTTTAGACTGTTCATCGATGCCAGAAACTCTCACCCAGGACAGAATACTGTACAGTAGAGATGGCTGAGTCAGCAAAGTGCTTCTTCCTATGAGCTCCTATCTCTGCCGCTCACACAGTCAGACATGGCGGTATATGCCTGTGATCCCAGTACTGGAGAGCTGGAGACAGGTAAATCCATGGGGTTGCTGGCCAACCAGTCTAGTCAAATCAGTGAGCACCAGACTTGGTGTCTCAAACACCAAGATGGAGAGCAAGAGAAGAAGACACCCAGTTTTGACCTCTGGCCTTCACATGCACGTGAAACCTGCATCCATGCATATATACATGAACACAATTCATACATCATGTTTACATATATATGTACAAACATGCACACATACAAGTAAAAGAACTAATTTGAAAAAGTTTAAAAAACAGTTAACTTCGTTAGACAATAATCCGTAGGTGGAGCAGTGGGAAAGCTGGGGTCTGTTCACACCTCAGCCACCTTCCAGCCTGTAAGGTGAAAAACTGAAAAGCCAGTGTGGGCTCTCCTCTGACCTGCCCACCCTCCTGCCCACCCACCAAGATTTTGCTTCTTACCTCTTCTCTGCTAACATCCATGTTCCACACTGCGATGCCACCATCCGCCGAGCAGGAGACGAGCTGCCTCGTAAGCTGCAGGTAGCACAGTGACTGCACCCTGTCACTGCAAATGACATAAGTCACATGTCAACATAGAAAAACCAGAAGCTCGTCCCTGGAGCCTAGCACTCTGCCTTCCTTCTATTACTGGCTGTTGCTTTATCACTATTTATTTGGTATGGTAATGAGGACTGTATCATGAACCTCACCCAGCATGCTTTAACACATTACCCATGTAATTACCATGGGTAGAGAAAAATAAACAATGCCACTCCTTCTGGATCTGGCACTTAAACAACAAGTTGGAGAGGGTGAAAAAACTGCAGATATGTGTGTCCATCACCACAATCTGTTTACTTATTCAAAACCAAAACGGAATGTCACTCTTGCTGAAACTCAGTTCATATGAAGAAGTTGTCAGGTCACGAGGACTATGAACAGCCATCTGCACACACAGCCACAGGTGACACACGTGAACAAACAGGTAGGAGAACTCTGCCCTCTTCCTGAAGTCTCTCTACCCAGGTGCCAGGAAAGTAATCTCCTGACCTATTAACTTTGGCATCTAGTTTTTTCCTGGCTAAATTTCAACTTGATTCTAAATTATAGTAAACAGCTATGGTCTGACCAGCAACAAGGAAGAAAGAAAAACGAGATGAGGGGGTAAAGGAGGTGCTGCTTTTCAAAGGCTAGAAGACACGCGCTAAGTATTCCAATGTCAAAGTTTAAGTGGCCATGGCTACCGACACACACATTACTTTTTGATGAACTACATCTTAGGGTTTAATAAAATGCTCACACCTCTAGTGCAGGAGAAGCCCGGTACTTAGTGCACACAACCTGCCACGGTCAAAGTTTTCAAGTCCAGTCTCGAATCCACGTAGCTACTCACGGGGAGAGGAGAGCACTGACCTCTTTGGACTAAGAAGGAAGAACACCTTACATGCTATTTTCTTTTTATTCAGGATTGGCAGAAGCAGTTAAAGTAAATTCAGTCTGATTAGGTTGCTGCTATCTTACATGACAGGACAGAGTACCAGTGCCCTCCCCTCCTGCCTCAGACCTCCCTCCCACCCACCCCCACTCCCCCTCCAAGTGGTGACATACTGGTGGCCCTGAAGGAGGAGTGTCCGGCCTTTCCGTCCCCCAATGTCCCACATGATGACGCTGTTGTCAGATGCTCCTGAGAAGAGTAACCTTTGGATAGGGTCCCACCAAAGGCAGGCGATACTACCTAGGGATGTGAGAGGGGTCAAACAGAACTCAGTATCAGGACACACAGGCTTGACTGTGGGAAACCCGACCATCAGCTGAGCCTTTGAGTAAAACATCTATTTTGGGATACAAAAGGTCATTCAAACCACAATCTCATGTGTCATGGAGAACACACTGTAAATCCATTATCCAAACTTGGAAGCTGAGGATTTCTGAGCCACACAGCTATGAATACAAAGGCCTTTAAAGTTTTTTTCCTTGTTCTGTACCAATAATTTGTAAAGTAGCTAGATATAAAACTTCAGTTCACAAGACTTCTGAAGAGGAAAAAAAATCTCAGTATGTCATGAATAAACACACACAGTTCGTGGCACACATTTTATGCAAGATAGAAATCTAGGTTACTCCTGACCCACGAGACTTTATAGACATTTACTCTAAGATGCTTTGAAAATTATTGCCCCAAGAAAAAAAGTAAGTTTACCAAGTAAATATGCCAAAGAAGTTTGAAAAGAAGAAAGAAGGAATGAAGGAAGGAAGGAAGGAAGGAGGGAGGGAGGGAGGGAGGGAGGGAGGGAAGGAAGGAAGGAAGGAAGAAGGGAAAAAAGAAGAAGAAAGAGAGACTCAGCCTTTATATTTCACACACTGTTAACTTATCAAACTGGATGCCCTTGGGGAATCTTTTGTTTCTAGAGATTTCCCTTGCAGGGGTGTCTTCAGTTGTTACTACTAATCTAGGCACTAGCTGCTAACAAACAGTAATACTGAGCCAGTGACATATGCTAATAATTCTCCTGGAGGCATTTAGAAAGTGAAGGGCTCACATGCACAAGCTCACATAAACTTTCCCAAAACAGAATAAGAGTGAAGGACAAAACAAAAAGTAGTTGGCAAAATGAGCTCAGTGGTCCTATTTTTTCCCCATGAATTCTGTTGAGTCCTATGGCCCTCATGTGTCAGTTAGCAGCCTAAATCATAGATAAACACACTGATGCTGAAAACCACTAAGTAGTTTTAGCACCCATTCTGCCATCAGAAGCTCAGAGACCCTGGAAGGTCCAGAGCTCATGAAAGAATCTGCCATGCTTGGGAGGGGGCTGCTATGGGAGCCTTGCTTTTCTTCAACAGAGTTTCTAAGTTTTTTCCAAAGCACAGTTCATTTTCCTTTCACCTTTTCCCCCCAGAGTCCCTGATCGTGGGTGAACAGTCTAGGTCATCTAAACAGTTTAGCTAACGTGTGTGATATACCCAGCTTGCTGCACTTGAAAGCCTAAGGTACTATCTAAGTATAAGTACCATCTTAAACGGATCCACATCAATCCTCTCAACAAGTCTTCAGCTCTTCAGTCTAAACTACAGGCCCCCAAAGTTCCAATCTGTGACTCAACAGAAATGGGATCCAACAATCTTTATAAAAACCACACTGCACTTCAGCTCAGTGGTCAATGAAATGAACTTAACACTCATATGTACATAGAAGGTTCACCCAACTCAGCCAACGGGAATTTTACGTTCCTCCACAGAAACCTACCACCATACCATGAGTGAATCTACTCCTGACCCAGAGCGCAGAGACCAAGTATAAGGCTGACCAGTCCACAAAGTTTCTCTAATGGCACCACTCTAGAAACTACTAAAATCAGAACAGCAGTAATGAGAATTCTTCCAAAGGTCTATTTAAAAGAAATGGTCTGGGGATGGCGGCACAGGTTAGTGGTGGAGCACAGCACAAGATGTGTGTGAACATCTTGTGCTGTGCTCCATGAACACATGAAGCACATGTGTTTGGCATGAACCAGGCCCCGGGATCAAAACCAGCACTGTGCCCACCCTTCCCAAAAAAAGTTCTTATGGAAACAATACTTTTAAAGGTTATTGGGTAGGGTGGCTCACAACTGTAATCCCAGCACTTAGGAGACTGGTGGAGGAGGATTATTATGAACTGAGGCTAGTCTGAGCTACACATTAAGTTTGGGGTCAGCCTGGGTTAGCATCAGATCCGCCTTAAAACAAATCAATCAACCAATCAATCAGTAAACAAGGTAAGCAATACAAAGCATCCATATGAACAATTCAGACAAGATTTCTGATGTATGAAACTGACCTGACCCTAAGTTTTCTTTTCGATTCCAGCACATAGAACTCAAACTGAAATACGGCAGCTCACAAGGAGTGGACCACTCCCAAGCCCACAGAGCTGACGACTGAATTTGGATGCCTGACCTAGGTGAAAAAACTCATGAGTGGAGCCTACCTTCATGTCCCTTGAGGGTCGTGATAACCGAACAGGTGTTCTGCTCCAGTTTCAGCAGAGTGATCTGTCCCGAGTAATCACCGACAAAGGCATGCTGAGTATCCAGATCATACCTGAGAAGCAGTCAAGGAAGGGTAACAGGACCCATGTCAATACATTCACACAGCAAGCAAAGCCAGCCACAGACTGCAAGCCTGGAATCACAATGTGACAGGCAATGAGCAAAAGACAACTAGGTGATAGGTATACACTGAAAGAAAAATTAAGCATCAGATTCACAAGGAAAGCTAGAATCCATCCAACAGTTGTTACAATGAGGGCAGGATCATAGGAACCAGTAATAAAACTCATGAGAGCCGGTAGAGATGGCACACAGGCAGTTATAGTCAAGTTGGAAGAAACCACTAAAACACAGACACACAATGGAACCAGATGCTGTTTTATGAAATACCTATAAAAATGATGTCATACTGACAGCAAGTACAAGACATGGACTTATCTTCCTTTTTGCCTAGATCACCCAAATTTAAATGACGACAATGGCTTACTTTACTTTATGGGTGGGTAGTCCCATAGTTCGGACTCAGCTATCTGTTGTGACAGCCATCTTGGAGCATATTAATTAGCAGCAGCAATTCACTTGTCTCTCACTCTGTAACCACGGACACTTGTAGGACACCAGTACTGGATAGAGAACAACACAGTGACGGCCAGTGTTCTACAGCACAGGTCAGGAGAACTACAAGCCAGCCGTGGCTGTGATCTTGTGCTGTGCTCTGCAAAGCCAATATCAGAGGTCTTATACGAGACAGAAAAGCTCACTTAGAATATAATAGATGAGCATCTCTCCCTTGAGCCTAAACTGTACGGTGCTATTTTAGATTTTTATCTTAACTATCTCATGTTGTGTACTCATTTGTAACAAAAATTAGGAAATAATTCTACATTTGTTTGTGGGAGAGGTGTACCATGGTACTATCCATGATGCACGTGCAGAGGTCAGAGGACTATATTCGCAAGTTAGTTCTCTTCCATGTTGGACCCAGTGATCAAACCTGGGTTGTCAGACTTGGCTATAAAGGCCTGCTCTGCTGAGCCATCCTGCTGGCTCATACAGGCGGGGAGGGGAGGGAAGGAATTTTGCTCTTCTATTCAACTATAAGAGAGAACTATCCAGGGAGCTGCCTGCTGTTCATCACCCTCATCCATCAGGTCAGTATATCCCCTGTCAGCGTTGGTGCACACAGCAACCATAGGTCACCTGGAGCAGAGGTGCACTATGGGTAAAGCTAGAATGCTAAAACAGGGATTATTATCATCTGGGAAATCTGAGGCACCTGTGAGAGTACTATAAGAATTAACACCCTCTTTCACATTAAATACATACATACATACATACATACATACATATATACATACATAAAAGGAAGTTTTGTATCCCACTCCTGACTGCCCACTTGTAAAGCACAGAGTGAGGCACAGTCTTCC
Organism: Rhabdomys pumilio; assembly: GCA_030674055.1. NCBI lineage: Eukaryota > Metazoa > Chordata > Mammalia > Rodentia > Muridae > Rhabdomys > Rhabdomys pumilio. The sequence continues at coordinate 22,820,142 of JANHMN010000017.1, read as the reverse complement.
ATTTTGTAATAAAGGAATGAAAGGCAGGGCCTGCATTAGCCAGGTCCTACAACTTTGTATAAAAAAAAAATTGACAGCACCCACAGAAAACACATTTATGTCATTATTTTTCACAGACAAGCTCTAGACCAAAGAAAAGGAGACACAGAGGTTCTTGGGTTTTAGGATAAATCCACAGAGGTCACTCTGTCTTCAGAACAGCTAACAATTCAATTCCAAATTAAGCAGCGAGGTGAGATGGGGCAGGGAGGAGGGGGTCAGGCACTCTGAAGGATACTGCAAACAGGAAGCCCATGATGAGAAGTAGTGACGGCCAAGCATGTTCCCACTGCGTGTGCACATCCAGCTCACACACTTGTCGTGGCCAGTGCTGATCACCCACTCGGCAGCCAGGCTGAAGATGATAGCAGACACTCGGTTCTGATGGGCTGCAGAGACAAAGGGAGGGTCAGTGCCCTTCAGGAAGGAATACCTCTCCACACGGAGAGAGCTGGGGCTCAGCTTCCACAGCATGAAAGTGACTGTGAAGGCATGATCCCAGGAAGGTTCCAGAAAATCTACCTCTTCCCAAAGCCCTGGACCACCCCAAATGGAAGACTATCAGAAGCTAGGAGCCATTGAGGAACCACCTGTCCTCAAGAAAGACTCCAGTAACAAAAAAAAAAAAAAAAAAAAAAAAAAAGATTTAAAAAAATTATCTGCCCACTTAAGTTCAAAGGAACATTTTAATTTTTGTTCTGACAATCTTAATATCCTGTATATATGACAACTATGGGGTTTTCTCAGCAGAGCAAAGGTGGGTTGTAGTTGGTGACTACTGCAATGTATGACCCTTCCTGCCATGAAGGATGGATGTACCCTCAAACTTTAAGATAACACAAACCCTCTTTTCTCTCTTAATTTGTCTTTTGTTAGGTCTTTGGTCACTGCAATCAGAAGAGTAAATTATATACCTCCTAATATCTTTTGTACTTGTCTAGTATAAAATATACTCATTTTAAAACAAATCATTATCAATAAGTTTTTTGAAATTTTTATGTATAGTTTTTTATTATTATTTGTAAAGACAGACCATCTGTAAAGTTCTTTGACGTAGTAGCTGAGAAAGGAGGAAGCTTTTCTATAACTCAGCCTCTGAAATATTTCCGGCTGATTCCAGGCTGCCCTGAGGCCGTGGCATGACTCTGGTTCATCTGACACACAACTCTGCACACAGTTGGTATCTAATAAATGCTCTAGTTAATGAAGTTTGAGGTGAGAAAGAGAGCAGGCGATCTTTTCCTCAGCTATGTGAGCTGCTCCAGAAGAAGTGAGGAACACAGAGAATCAGTGTAATTGTCATGCACACAAACCACATGCGCCTGAAGACCCTGAAACTTCAAGGGTGCTGCAGCTCTCAGCTCTAGGTGACTGGGTGGCTGAGTGGCTTTTGTTTTACTTTTTTCTGATTTAATGGTATTTCTAATTTCCACAAACACAGGGTGCTTATTAATTTCGGATACAAATGCTGAGAGACACGGCTTTTATTCATAGAATAAATCTTTTAAGTAAAAGATGAGTTTGATCTGACTGACCTCACTTTTTCCCACTAAATCCATAGCTGTCAAACTGGGAAAAGACAAGGTACATCTCGGCTCACAGTCAAGACCTCAGGCTGACTCTCAGGAAGAGCTGTCCTGTTTACAGGCTTAGATCCTTTCTGTTGTTGAAGTTTTTCAATGTTTTCTTCAGGACAGGATGGTGAATGTTCACCCTGCTTCACCCACAGTTTCTAAATTCTCCCTTGGGGTAAAATTTAAAATGTGGCAAACCCTATTCAGTCTTCCACATAGTTTTTAAGATGTCATAAGTCACCAATGAAATGCAAACATGAAAACCACCACAAAACATATAGCACACCGAGAACTCTGCCACCTTAAATACAGATTTTATAAAATGTGTGTGTGTCACATTTGTTCCAAAGGACACCTTTTTAACTCAGCTACAGCACACTGCAACTCCATGGGAACAGAAGCACACATCTCGAATGGACATTCACAGAAAACAAATGACCAACACTAAGTAAAGCTCAGGCCATTTTAAAACTGTGAACTTTTCTATTGATCTGGTATCAAATAAGAAGGCAGCAGTGTTGGGAAGATCCAGCAAGAGGGCTCCCCATGGAGCTGCACTCTTGCTTGGGAAGAATTTGCAAAAACATTTTCATAGCATTAAAATAACTTTTCAGTATCTGACCTGGCTATTCTGCTTGTAGAAATTGGTCTTAAGTAAACGTCATCAAGATTAAACATCTAGAGTCATTGTGACAGTCGAGAGCACACACATTTATACACGTAACTATTAATTACACTCACATACATGTACACTGTGCTGTATGTTAATCAAAACCTGGAAACAGTGCATGCCTTCTTCCAATAATAGAAAAAATGGTGAAATTAACTCTTGCACCATAACCCAATATACAAAAATGTAAATGCCAGGAAGCAGGAAAGGATGATAAATGACTTATCTCTCATGTAACTAGTGCAATACAATGGAAATGTTAGCATGGAAACCTACCTTACATCATAGGAGAGGACATTCTAGCTTTATGTGTATGTATCTAAATGTGTACACGTGCCAGAGTGTGTGTCATTACCTGGATAGGTCTTGATAAAATTCATTTTATTAAAATCTTCAGAAACGTGAAATTCCTAAAAGCAAGCATACGCGATAAAAAGACAAGTTACAGTTCTTAAAACGACAGGAGCTCAACTTGAAAAATGAAGCAAGGTCCAAAGAGACACCGCGCTCAGGATGAGCTACAGAGGGATGGGAACCTGTCCCAGGCCCCCTGTCCTTCAAGGAGGATTTCAACAGCTGGACTCCTACAAACTGTGGCTGGCCAGTTCAGACTTGAGTGCAGTGCTTCCTCCAGAGACCAGCCACGCTCTACCTGCAAATGTTTGCTCATGTTGCTGCTTCAGCTCTACAAAAATAATTAATAAACCCCTCAAAATAATGGATAAGGAACACAACATTAAAGAGTTGTTATCAACAGAGTTGATGACTTACAGAATAGACATGGGAATGGCTCAGCAATTTAATGAGGAAAATATGCACGTTGTGTGCATAAACATACCCTCTAAAACACGAGTTTTAGAGATTGTGGAGGGTCTTTTGCTATTCTCCAAATAACTGGGAGGGGAAAAAAAAGCAAATACTTTTGTAATGCAAAGAATAAATGAAAGTCAAGAGTATGCACTAACTAGGAATCCTACTGGTCAATGTTAAATTGTTACGGTGCTATGAAACACACACATTATAAATTGTAGACTGAGAGTGAGAAAAACACACAGAAAGAAAGACAGACTTCCTGTCCTCCGTCTGGCTTCGATGGACATCGAAGTTCATGAGCATCGTAAAGGAGAATCTAGACGAAGTGGCGGGCCCACCTGGGGATCAACTGCTGACTGCAGCAGGATTAGATCTGCAGGGTCCCTTTGTGCTGGAATCACAGCTTCCCATGTGCAGTAACAGCAGCCTGCCCTTCAACCAAAACCACGACTCGAAGAATCCCTCAAAAGATGTACGGAGACTACACACCGCCACCTGGAGAAGGTGCCTGCAGCTTACACCTGAGGGTTTCTTACCTCACGGGAGCATGTGCATCATCATGACATCCCTAGAGAGTCTTTGGAAAGAGACAGGCAGAGCTTTGTCACTGATTGCTACTCTGTGTAGAGCAGTCCTTGGCCCCAGCCAATGCTGTATGAATCCCAGGGCAGCAGCCTATACCCTTCCTTTCTTCTTAGTCCTTAGACATAATCAAGGCATCTTTACATTAAAAGACAAGTCAACAAAACAACAATGAAGCTCTTTGACCTACACAAGACTCTTTGTCCCTTCTCAGTAAAATCCTTTTCTTATGATCAGCTACACTAACCACTGACAGGTTTCCTACCACAGTCCCTCAGTCCCTCTCCTATCGCTGTGCTCCAGGCTTCTGACTGCAAGGAGAGTGTGCTCCCTCCTATCCCTGCTGGCTGCCTTACGTATTTACTTATTTGTTTTTTAATTAACATGTAAAATACTAGATAATCTTTAGGACATTTTCCAACACACTATGTTTTTATGGTTCTCCCTGAGCCACCATTTTGCCACCCCTCTGTCACCTCAGTCCCTTTTCTTCTCTCATGACCTTTGTGTCTTTGTACCCAGGCTCTAACCTTCCCCCTTTGCCAATCTTGATCTCCTTTCTAGCTTTTTAAAATTACCTGTTCTTAATTTCTATATAAACACAGGCAGCTAATTACAGTTTGATCTCAACCTTCTCTGCCACGCACCTCCTCTCTCCCTTCACCAACTACTGACCTGGGCCTTCCCCTCCTCTGTAAATGGCACCACAGCCTACTTAGTTCAAGCATCAAATCTGCTGTCACCTGACATCTTCCTTCATCCTCTCAGACATGCCAGGAGGCATGTTAAGTATTCCACTCTGTCCATTTCTGATGCTACTGTCCCTGAGCCCAGACTCTCCTGGTTGCCATAGTAACTTGACTTCTCCCCCCCCCCCCATATCCAATCCAATCTCCATAGAGCACAGAGTTAGTCCTTTAAGAATACAGCCAGGTACAAGATTCATGTCTTAGGTATGCCTGGGTCCTTCCTCTATCATTCAGTGCCACTCATCTAAGATGCCCTCTTCCAACTCAGACCTGGGCCCTCAAGGGAAAACTCTTAGAAGAAAAGATAAGCATAAAGTATCTGTTTGACAGGATTAGGCACATTCAGAGTAATATGGCCATAGATTAATGTATTCTTCTGAAAACTAGAAAATGACCTTGAATCTAATTAATAGCTTCATAGATATTGTAGCCAAAGTACAAGCAAGTACAGAGAGAGAGAGAGAGGGAGGGAGGGAGAAAAGAAGACAAATTGAACTTTACAAAACTTAAAAATGACTGAAGAAACAATCCTTAGGATAGGAGAGATTTTTGCAAATTGTGTATCTGATTGGAGTCTAGTGTCCAGTACTAAGCAAGAACTTAGAAAGTAAACCCAGCACACAGGATAGTGGCACTTGCCTCCAGGATCAGCACTTTGGAGGTAAAGGCATGAAGGTTCGAGTAGCTTGGGCTAGAAAGCATGTATTCTCTATCTCAAAAATAAAACAAACTGGATAAAGGATTTCCTGAAATACTAAATAGTCACCTCAGGACCCAGAAATTCCATTCCTATGGAGTCAACAAACTGAAAAATGCAGATTCACAGAGACATTCACAATGCTACAGTAGCCATGTTCACAACAGTCGCACAAGGAAATAATCCCAATGGCAACCAACTTATCAGTGGACAACGTGAGATTGCTCGACTTAGGAGAATACTAGTCCACCATAAAAAGGGGTGAAGTAACTAATCCAAACTGCAACAGGGAAGACTCCTCAAGATACACACAGGAGAAGCTACATATACAGGATTCTATTCACATAAAATGTGTAGGATAAGCATGCTGAGAAAGTAGATTAGAGACAGGCAGCTGGGGGAGATGCTCCAGGGAGGAACTGCTGATGGAATCGAGCATTGCGTGGGGGGTGGACAGATGTTCTGCAATTCCAAAGTGGTGGTGCTGACTTGATCTAATGAATACACAACACTATAGACTATGAAAATGTACATGTAGAATGGTGGTCATTGTGATACACAGTTATAGTTCTTTTAAGGAAACAAATAGATATGTATACACAACTCAAAAAACACCAGTCAATAACAGACTGAAAATTTAAATATCCCATTCTTCACCAAAGGTGGTTCAAGGCACACTGCTTTCCCCCAGAGTCACGTAAGTTCCTGGATGGATAGTTGAGCCTTCTTCTCAGCTCTGTCTTACACAGAAACACACGTACACAGAGGTTCTCCACCCACTGTGTTAAAGGTGGCAGCAGCTACAGGTCTCTAGTCCACTGTAAAAGGCTGTGCTCTGTGGGTGAGCCAAGCACTGAGACGCTAAGCATGAGAGCATTTTGAGACACATGGAAATTGACTTATAAGCACTAATTAAATTGAACCCATCTTCAGTCTAACATCTATAGTGAATTAGACACCACTCACGAAGAACGCTCAGCATAAGGAAGCATGAGATAGTCTTACATGGGACATATTGAATACATGGACCCTACTTACCATTACAGCCCCATTATCCTGGCCCACAAATATCCGCCTGCTGTCGTGATGGTAAGCCATAGAAGAGCAAGGAGCTGTGGAAAAGATCAAGACTACATCATGAGAAAAGCTGAGCACTGGAAACCATTGTTTAAAGTACACTGCTATTAAGAAGAGTTATGTGAGTTAGGTTAAAAAACTAGACAAAAAAATGCTTTATGAAAAATAAATTATGCACACTGAAAATATAACTGAAGTTCCCCATGATTTAAATTCTAAACGGGAACACTTGCGTCTTCCCACAGTTACTTCTAGAGTTCTGGTGAAGTGAGGAGGCACAAGGTCTCGTCTGGGTGGAACTCCTACCATAGCACGGATGCCTCCAGGAACCAGTGCTTCTGCGCATCACACTGCCCTGCTGCCTTTCCCCAGAAAAGACCAATGATTAAGTAGACTCTAAAAATGAAGGGTACTGGCATTTGAATTCCAATCCTGTGGCATGTGTGAGCAAGCCAGGAAACCCACCACAGGATTACTTTTTCCCAGTAGAAAAAAAAAAGAATTACTCCCCTTTGCAACAGCACACAGCCGTTGTAGTGAGCAGAGCTATGACCGTATTACCAGTATCGGCCTCCTTCACAAACACACCCATTGCAGCCAGCCCAACTTCCCTCCAGGAATCATGGGCAATTTCTCAAACAAGAGAAACTCCAAAATTGTACTCTGAAAATTGGAAGGAACGAGATTCCTAAAACTGAATGTTTGGAGACTGAACTGTTTGGGTTCACTCAGCATAAATAATTTAAGCTAACAATGAAAGAAGCACACACGAAGACACATGCCAGGGGGAAATGAACTAGATGTGCATGGCTTGAGTTAAAATAAAAGAAAGACGGGCTGGGAGGTATAAGCTGGTAACTGAACAGTGGGAAAGCAGAGGGAGGAAGATCACGAATTCAAAGCCAACTTGCTTACATACACTGCAAGTCCCATGCCTGCTGGGCTGCATGCAGAGCATTGTTTCAAAGTCCAAAAGTGAAAAGTCAAAAATAAAATAAAAAAAAAAAAAGAAAGAAAGAAAAAGAAAAAAAAACTTCAAAGGAAGTTTTCTCACTTCAATAGGCTTATGTTTTTTTAAATCTAGTCTATCTATCTATCTGTCTGTCTATCTGTCTGTTTACCTACCTACCTACCTACCTACCTACCTACCTACCTACCTACCTATCCATCTGGTACGGTGGCCATGGGGAGCAGCAGTACATACCTCTTAGTATACATGTACACACATGCCAGAGATAGCCATTAGGTATCATTCTTTGATGGCTAGCTTTATGTTTTTAAACAGCATCTCTCACAGGGTCTCATAGGCTAACTAGTCAGTGAGCTTCAGGGACCTGCCTGTTTCCACTAACCTTTCTATCCCATGCCCTACAATGCTGATGTTACAGGCAACCAGCACGTTACACCCAGCTTGTGGGTTCTGGGGATCTGGACTCAGGTCTTACTTGTGTGGCAGACACTTTACAGGCTGAGCAATCTCTCCAGTTCCTGGGTTCATACTCTGCCCATGAAAATATAAAATATAACACAAAATTGTACCCAAAGACAATTGTACAATTACACTTAAGACTACTTCAGCTGCATTTGAGAGTGCTGTACGTGAAGGTAGATACTAACATTATAAAGAAAGAAAGAAAGAAAGAAAGAAAGAAAGAAAGAAAGAAAGAAAGAAAGAAAGAAAGAGGAGGAGAAAAAATTGGTGATAGATATCACAGTAGTCTCTACCAGGCACAGAGGCACATGACGTTAACCCAGCACCAGTAAGTAGAGGTAAGAAAATTTCTGAGAGTTTGAGGCCAGCTACATGTATTAAGTTAGGCTGTCTGAATTAAAAGATAATTATAAACACAAATACATTGCTAGACACACAAACATACATGACACCTCACAATTAAAACAGCAGTTGCTATGATGATTTAAGACTCACTGTTACCAGTTTTGCTTTCTTATCAGCTGATGATAAATTTTGGTATTGGCTTCAAGGTTCAGTTCTTCTGATGCCTGACATTGTCATAAAACCACATAAATATGTAAAATTCCTCGTTTTGTAAAAATGTCACTGCTGAGTAATTTTATGACGCTAGAGACTTGCTACACTTGCTGTTGTGGTTGTTGTTGTTGTCTTGTGTGAGTAATCCGGGGCACACGTGAGGCAGTGAACATGTGGAGATCAGAAGACAACTTTCAGGACTTTTCTCTTTCCACTGAAAGCTCCAGAGACCAAACACAAGTGGTCAGGCTCGTATGAGATATAGTTATCCCCTCAGTCATCCCACAGACCTACAGCTTTTTAATTAAAAAGCTTCCCTAGTTTGGTTTGGATATAGTAATACCATTGCCTGTCTGTCTGTCTGTCTTTCTACCTACCTATCTTCCCTGGATTTGAGGTTTCTACTGGGGTAAGCAATGTACAGTTTAGAAACAAGGGTGGATGGGTCAACTACTCACACAGCTTTACAAGAAGAAGAAACACAAGACCATCTTTCAAACTACTGGCAATATATACATGAAAGGCACCTGCGAGTCTGAGATCACACACATGTAAAACTCAGAGCAGACTGCTGGATGCACCCACTGAGGTTCTATCCACAGTCTGTGGTGGGGGAGGCCAGGAGAGCCTCTCACTGGTCACTATTGCTTTCATACTATAATGTAGAGCTGAGTGAGTGGCTGCCATAGACCGTCTGGTCCATGAAATTTCAATATTGCCATCAACACTGTACATAAGCCACTTGTGGATCCACCTCATTCTTTTGGTAGGCAGCATGGTTCTACAGTCATAAGCAGTGGTGGATCAGAATTACAGCCACAAGCAATTGACTCAAATCTCGTCTGCCTCAATTTCCTTATCCATAAAATGGCTGTTGTAATGACATCATCAAATTGTGTTTGCCAAGGAAAAAAGGCCTGGTGCATAAAGTAAGACAGAAACTGAGTCATCATCTTTTCTCAGCCACAGCAGATTCTGAAGGTGACTCTTGCTGAGGGAAGTAAGGTTACAGAGCAAGACTGGCCATGCAGGGCAATACGTTGTTACCTTGGTCACAGGAAAGTTGAACTTGGTAGATGGCCACTAAACATCTCAGATCCAGTAATCTGCAGATAGTTTGTAGAAACGACATTTTTTTCTTGTATTTTGAACTTATTTTTATGCAAGAAATGTCATTTGAAATAGCAGTTACTTTTCATAAATTATTTGCTCTCTTTAGTGCCCTGCTACTGCAGCATAGGCACTAAAGAGTGACTGAGTTGTGCCTGGAGGCTCACGACCGGGACTCCAGCCATGGGAGGAAAGACAGAAGAATTGCTGGGAGTTCAAGGCCAGGTTACAGAGTGTCATCCTGTCTCAAATAATAACTGCAACAACAAACTGCATCAGCAACAGCTGGAAACAAGCTGACCATGTACAGAAGCACACTTGGCATGCAGGTGTTAGCTAGCATGAGCCCAGAGACTATTCTTTCAGCCCTTCCTTCTGTAACTAGGAACTACCTCAGAAAAGCCAGTGAAGCCCAGTAAAGGATAGATGGGGACAAAGAGCACCATGGTCACATGCTCAAGATCTAACAGCCATGCTTGGGTGTTGGTGCCCTGAGTGGGGGGGGGGGGGGGGACATCAATCAGAACAGGGGCCAGCAAGAGGGCTCAGTGGTTAAAGGCATTTGCTGTCTCATGGTAGGAGATCAGATTTCCACATGCTGTCTTCTAGACCTCCACACAAAATAAATAGATGAAATGTATTACTTTTAATTCACAATGAAGTTGTAAAAAATATTTGAAGGTTGGAGGGCTAGGAACATGGTTTCCCAACACTGCACGTAGAGTTGGGGTTGGGTGGGTGTGAAGGATACAACTTACAGAGAGTAACAACCAGTGAGGGACATAAATATCTCAGTCTATGGCTCTAGGGAGCATGGGCCCCAGTGTTCAGGACCTAAGAGGTTGTTATGACCAAAATATAAACTATGGAGAGAAGCAGGAGTCAGGGGGTGGGAAGAATAACACCAACAGTGCCTGAGAGGTGTCCCACCATGATGACAAAACATTGCTGGTACTGGGATGAGTTCCCAGACCATTGCTTCCTTCCAGCTATCAGATCTGTGGCTGGGCCACTGGGAAGTAAGAAGCTCTCTGTCCAGTAGAAGAAACCTATTAGGTGGCTGTTGTGGCTAAGGAGGCCCAGAGGCTATCACTTCCTGTGGTCCTGTTGCTTAAACAGGCTCCGTAAGTACTTTAAGACATCAGATGCTTCCTATTTCAAGGGGAGAATTTGGTGTAAGAAACCAAGGTTACACAACCACAATACATGCAGGCATAGGTGATGAGAAGGTTCTACTATCTGGCGTACTGTGAGCAGCCTTTCAGGGAGTCTTCCGATATGCTCCGTACTCCATTGCAAACTTACCTTTAAGCAGGATTTCATTTTTATTTAGTGATATTATAAACATAAGAGAGTTGACCAGCTGTCTAAGGCTCTTAGACGGTCTAACATTGATAAACCACAGACTTTTGGCAGAGATTATTACAGGATCCAACACTGCACACACAATGAATATATGAGAGAATGCTGAGAGAGGAGAGGTGTTTAGAAGAATGGCTCCCACTGTCCATGCTGTGCTTAGTGACTGGCGAACCCTATCGACAAAGATTGTACAGTTTTGGAATGCTTAGAAAAGCTGTGACCAGTGTCACCAGGACTAGGACAACTGTCACAAGCCCTCTTACAGAGGAACTTCACAATGACCTTCAGTAACAAACCATTAAGCTCAAAACAAATCCTCTTCTGTTCCTAGGGGGTCATCTGATAGTGGAAGCCCTTAGTTCTAGGAAATCCCTCACTAAGGAACGGGGCCTCAAGCAGCCCCACAGCTGTGGCAGTTCACTCGGTAGTTACAAAAAGGCCTATGTACTCCACACACTCCTGTGTGACTAGCCTTTTGCTTGTTCCCAACCCCACACTCACCCCCGCCTCCTGCATGGCATGATGGAGAAGTGAGACCAAAGATTTAACACTGTCTAAATCGAGAATCTCCTCAGCAGCTGGGCATGTAGTGCCTAGTTAACAGTCTCCTTTGTAGCTCTTTGGGTCAGAAGGATTCACCTCCCACTAAGCTTTGGGTGGCATCCTTGGCATTTTTTTTCAGAGCTTTGACTCTGAGAAAAGCTGAAGAAAAAAACAGTAGGACAGAAATACAGCAATGTAATGGTGAGTGGACTAGTTTGAGGATGTATGAGGAATTCTAAGTCAGGGCAGGGTTTCAAGGAGCCCAGGCTGGCCTTGAACCTTGCTATGTAGCCACGGGCTACAGTTTATGCTGTGTTGGGTATTGACCTCTGAGCTTCGAACATGCTAAGCAAGCACTCAACCAATTGAGCTACATGCCTGGGTTCTGAGAAGACGCTCCATTGACAAAGTACTGTTCCTTGGTCACCATCTTTGTACAACACATGGAGACAGTGAAAAGAGCAGGAAAAAGGCTGGTCATAATCACAGGTCAAACCACAGCATATGGACTGCGCCGGTCCATACAGCGCTCGATCAGCTAACCACTGAGTAACAAGTCAATGCTGGGGGCCGATGGGAAGGCTCGGCATTTAAAGGTATGCTGAAAAACCTGAGTTTGGTCTGCAATACCCACATGGTGGAAGTAAAGAGACAGATTCAAGTTTTCTTCCAACCACCACATGTCTGCCAAGGCATGTGCACTTACACATACTAAGAAACTGTAACAATAATTTTCATAAAGTCACTACTGAGTTTAAGCTGGACAAACTAGGACAAAGAAAAATGTTCCTTGGGGGGTCATATGATAGTGGAGGCCCTCAGTTCTAGGAAATCCCTCACTAAGGAACGGGGCCTCAAGCAGCCCCACAGCTGTGGCAGTTCACTCGGTAGTTACAAAAAGGCCTATATACTTCACACTCCTGTTTTTTTAAAAAAAAAAAAAAATTCTTTTTTTCCCCCCAGTATTGGGCCTGTTTCAGTTGGGCTGGTAGACCAACTGCCTCTGTAAAAGGAGTTTTCCTGTGGTTTATTATAGCCTATCAGAGGTCTTGGGCAACAAAGGAACTCATTCTGAAATCCAGTGGCAAGTTTAGCCAGGTCTTTTAAAATTTAAGTCATCCGAGGTGTCAGAAACAAGGTCCTTAAGTGGAAAAGTCTATGACTTACAGGCCATTGTGTGATAGATGCTGGGCCAGTACTGGCCGCTGTCTCTCTTCAGCCATACTCGGATGGTTCTGTGGAGACAAAAAAGGGGGGCGGGGGTGTGCTTAGTCATTTTATCTTTATTTAAACCCTCCTGAATGGCATGCAATAGTGAACTGGACAGAACTGATCACTCTAATACTAAAAATCAGCACAGACAACGGACGAGAGCGAACGCCTGTGCCCAGTACTCACAGACACATGTGGCGTCTTTAAACATCTCCATCCGTTGCTTGGACTCCCCTCACACATCAACTTTTACCTCACACACACAGCATTCCCGTCTCTACAGATTCAGCGCGGAGCATGGCAACCTCAGTAGAGAAAGTTTGTCACAATGCTTTTGGAAAGGCTTATTCTCCAAAATGTCCATAAAAGATGTCCAAGCCATGAGAACGGTCGCCCTCAGTGGGTTCTTCTGCATATAATTGAGCTGTCTTTGTTTGTGTGTTAGGACAATTTTGTTTTAATTAAAAATTTTAACATCCTCTAACTGACCTTACAAAGTTACTCAAAGAGAAATATATACATATACAGACAGAAGTTAGTATATTATATATGGTACACATGTATAATTATATTATAAATTACACACAGTATGACTATTTTAAGTTACATAATATCCAAAAGTCAAGATGTCAAATAATTTTAATAATATAGAAATGTTCGTTGTATAATGACATACAAAGGAAACAGAACTCTCAACTACTTTTCTGGGTAAAACAAATTGTGTCAACACAGTCACTGTCAGTCTCACTAGAAGACATTGGGGAAAGCAGGGACACATGCCCAACAAGCCCTGTAGTGGAGGGCTAGAGCATGAGAATGGTCACCATGGCTTAGAGGCCAGCCTAGGGCACTGTAGCAAAACCCTATCTCACAGAAGCAAAAACAAAAAAAAAAAAAAACAAAGGACTATGCTTATGGAAATACAGTGGGGGTGAGGAAGGAACAGGGGTGTAAGTGCCTCAGCCAGTGAGAGGCTTGGCTTATCCACAATTCCCAGCCTCCTACCCTGGAGGAAACTGTCCTGCACCGTCTCTGGCTTCTCTTTCATCAGAACACACACGGGCTCTGAGGATATCCTGTGTGTGTGCAGCAGTGACAAAGGAGAGCAGAGCCAAAGGGCAGCATGCACATGGACTGCAGAGACGAGCACCAGGGCCAAGCAGGGCCGGCCTGGGCCCCACCAGCCTCTGCAGGACCTCCAAGCCAGGTTCTTCTTCCCCAGTCCCCTCGGGTCCAACATTCTAGTGGTGTCTGCTTTGCCATAGGCTTCTCATCACCCACTGTCGTTCTCAGACTGTCATGTTTCTATTCCTAATAACAGCCTGGCAAGTGACTCACTGGATAAAGATGCTTCCACAAAAAATGAAGTCCTAAGCTCAGTCCTTGATACCCAGTAGAAGGAGAAAATTGACTTCATGAGTTCTCCTCTGACCTCCATCCCTGTGCTACACCCACACAGACATACACAGAAACGCAGAGACAAATAAATGTCTATTTCTAACAGCAACATAACAGTTTGAAAATGTTTAGACCAAATTTCCATCTAGTTATTTCTTTCTTAAGTTCTAGACAAGTAAAATTGTTCCGTGGAGACAAAACTCAGGAATGGCTGACGGATTCGATGGAAGGGAGGCAGACTATAGAGATGTGAGGGAGCTGCCACCCAAGAAAATGGGGAGGCTCTGGGGATGGTCACTAGAGCTGTGTCCACACAGCAGAGCATGCCCTCCTACTCTCAAATCTGCAGACGACTGTGTGTGGTTAAAGGGATCTTCACTTCCTAGATGACATGAGGACACAGCACATGACCCTATTTTATTTTATATACGTGGGAAGCCCAGTGGAATCTGACCAGGTTGCTAGATCCAGCTACTACTTTCAGCTCATGGAGAGGACAGAAAAACAGAAGAACCTGTTAACCACCACAACCAAGGTAGTTCAGCAAAAGCAAGACTGTGGGAAAGTCTACACACAAAAGACACGATTCCTTCTACAATAATTTGAAAGGGAAAAGAACCAAGACGGAAGGGCAAGCTTAAGAAATACACCAAATATACAATGTGGGAGTCTTATTTTAATTCTGATTTAAAAAAAAAAAAAACTAAACTAAAAATAATCCATAAAATAATCAGAAATGTGAACAACAGTAGACATTTGCTGACATTAAAAATAATTAATAAATAATTATATCTTTCTTTAAGTATAACAATTGTAATTACGCCACCGTTCAGGTTTTTGTTTGGGAGGTTGTTGGGTTTTTTTGTTTTATTTTGACATGGCGTTGTTACTACTATGTTACTCAGATTGGCTCAGTCAGGATCCTCCCGTCTCGGTCTCTGGGGCGTGGGATTACAAGTGTGTACACCATGCCTGACTAACATTTTGTCAAGAAACAAAGAGCAAATGCCAAGCATCATGTTGTTGTTTCTCTCCTGTCTTCAGCTTGGCCACCACTGTCAGGGCCTGTCACTTCCACCCTAGTCTCCTCTCACGGTGCCTTTTGGTTTCTGTCCCAGCCCAGAGCTCACCTCTGGTATACCCAACGCCAACTACACAGCCCAAAAGGCCACACTTAGCCCCACTACTATTGTACTCAGCATCCAGTCCTGGGAATATCAAACCCAGGATCCAAGTGACAAACTGAGATCCTGTGACTCTCCAGCTCAGGCCCAGAGATTCCCGAGTTGCCATCTTTCAAGTCTCCATGTGGTCCTCTCAGGTTACACCCTACGCCCTTCTCCCTCACCACTCTACCATGAACTCCTCTCCACAGACTGGTCCTTCTAGGTAGATGAGAGGGTGGATACTATTTCAACACAAATCCTTCTCTTAAAAACGCAATGGAGCATACAAGGATCAGCCTGAGCTCTGATTCACCAAAGGGGCCTTACCTGTACTGACTAGACTCCATGTAGTTGTTTAAAGCAGAAATGCTATGGCTACATGTCGGCACAACAGATGTCGCCAAAGCAGTGTGATAACAAAAGGCCAACTCCAAGTCCTGTATAACGTCCACTCAACGATCCTTGTTCCTGCCTAAAGGTACAAAGGCCCCATCTGAAGACCAAGGATGCTCCATGCTGCTCTGCTTTAAGTTCACTGGCTTTATTTGCAGCAGGACCACGTCAACATTTCTAAGCCTAAGGAAGAAGATGATTTTGGTAATTCACTAAAACTGTTGCCACAAAGGTCATGAATTTAGTGGAATACACTTTACCCTTTGTGCTCAGAAAGGGCAACAACATTCAGATATCAGGAAACCCAGAGTTGAGGAAATAATCTTAATAGCCCATCTCTTCCACACATCACTCCACCCCATAACCAAAATCGACCTTCAGAATGATAGTGAACCTAGCCCAAGGTCAAACTCAGATCCCACTTAGCTAGACCCCAGCATTTGGAAGATGGAATCTTTTTTTTTTTTTTTTTTTTTTTGTCATAGAACAAACAGCATACAACTTGGTTGGCACAAATCTGACCCTGGGTAGGGTCAAACAGCAAGCTAAGAAACTTTTACCTTGAAAACCACTTATCATAGAAGGACAGAAAAGGACAACCTTGCTGGGCTAGAATCCAGCTTTATGACCTTTACCCAGACCTCCTGTCTTCAAACCGTACCTTTTACTTCCTGTGCTGCTAAAGTCTTCCATATCTATGGCTCAATCAAAGCAACATTAAATCTTACCCTGGGATTCTCAAGAAGCTACGTGTTAGCCCAAGTTTTCCAATGTTACCTTGGGATTTGTTTCATATTATGATCAGTGTTTCTCCTTGGCTTAGCGGGAATATAAAAAATAGGCTTCAACTGTGCAAGTTATTAAAAGCTTAAGGCATCCCAGGCTTTAAAAAAAGTGAACACTTAGCAAATTAGAAGCAAAGCCTGCTATTCCGTAAGTTGCAGGCAACACTAACAGTTATGTGATAGTTGACTAAATGTGAATTACTCAAAATCTTACAACTACATAATAAGCCGGTTGCACTAAGTGCTGAGATCTGATGGTTCTGTGGCCCGTAAGCCCAGTGCTTACTGAAGGACCTGTGTCGAAGCTGTTTCCTCACCTGTGAGGAACTAAACCAACAGAATATTTCTTTACTACTTGACAACTCTCTACTCCCACACCTAAAGTCAGGTCCTGTTTTCCTCAACACCTTTTTTATTCTTTTAGTGGCTGAATCGCCTCTGATCCTCCAAGACCCTATGAGCCTAAAGGAGAAACTTCCTCAAAGAAACAACTCAGAATCATTAGAGTTTTTTCCAATGCCTGTTTTCAAACAATAGTCTGTTTTTCCAAAGATACTTGGGACGGAAGTCCATCTTTCTAAGCCTATATAAACAGCTTACAAGTTGGCACAGCCCTAACCCTCCCTGTGGCGGGCTCTACCACCAATCTAGAAGAGGATGGACCGGTGCAGAGCTGAGATCCCTCCCACTGCCACACAAGACTGCGTTGCTGTACTGTAAATCTCCCACACTAGGTGTCTGTGTCCTCCACGGCTGTGGGGAAGAAAGCAGGAACAACTCAAACAGTAGTGATTGCCCACTGCAGGCTCTGAGATTGTGTCAGCATTTTAAATTAGGATCTTTTAGCAAGAGTTTGGCCCAATTATAAAAGGTGAGAAAAAAAATAATGGCAGGATCAACAATATGGATCACTGATGGAGGACTTGCCTCTGAGTCGATGGCTAGAGTTCGGTCCTCAGAACTCACACAGAGGTAGAAGAGAACCAACCTGTACAAATGAGTGCTTACTACTTTTCAAAGATGACAAACTGTTAGATTTAAGGATTTTAGGCCTGATAACTGGTTATGAAGAAATAATTAAGTAGGAAAAAAACAGAATCAAGGATTTGGAAAAAAAAAGGTAAATAATGAAATGTATTGGCAAATGGCATAGTAATTTAATAGTTTAGTCACTAAAGATAATTATGAAGACTAGGAGGTATGGGAAAATGCGAATAAAATGTGGTTTTCTCTTTTAATACTTTTATTTGAAGTGTGTGTGTGTGTGTGTGTGTGTGTGTGTGTGTGTGTGTGTGTGTATACAGGTTTTCTCAGGCTTGGTGCCTAGTGTTTTCATTTACTGACCCATCTTTTAGAGCAAAATTACTCAGTTTACCTTAAAAGAGCTGAGTTAAGTTAGATAGCTAAGCTGTATAAAGCACACTCTTTAGCTCTGCAGCTATCAGGTTGACTAATCAGGGCTAGACAGTGAGGGAGGGGACACTTGTGTAGTGAGGGAGGGGACACTTGTGTAGTGAGGGAGGGGACATTTGTGTAATAGAATGACTCTAGAGCCTTGTTAGGATATGAGGACGGCAACACAGAGCCCACGGGAACCTTCTGGCAAACTCACAAGTACCCACTTTGGAATGAGTGTCAGGATTGGATTTTGCTTAGTGTTCAAGTGTGGCTATCTAAAATAGCAAACACAAAAATACTCCATGCCTTAAGAATGTGTCTGTCAACATCACCGTTAAGAGCAAACACAGCTGAGGAGTACAAACTGAGAGAAGGATTAAGCTGTTTGCAGCCTCAGGCACAAGAATCAGAGGCAACTTCAAGTGACGGATACTTTCCCTTCTTAACAAGACTACTCTAGAGACTTCTATGTGTCAGACTAAGAACTCAGTGGTCTGTTGGCCATCAAGGTGAACTTGTGCCTAGGACAGGCTTGGGAGTCAGAGACATCCTCGAGTATATGAGGGGTTACATTTCCTGCAGGCCACTACAGAGCAGTACAGGGAAGGGACTCTGGCCTCCACAAGGAGACATTCATGGAAGGAACAGCTAGAGGTTTGTGGATGAATTAGACCCAGACAGGATCACTCCCAAAGGAGCAGAACACAGTGCCTGCAGACAAAACCTAAGAAACCAGATGCAAGAAGGCTGGGCAATAGATTCTCCCAAAAGGTTGAAAGATGTAAGACAATATGCTTCTACCCTCTAAGTTTGTCTCTGCTGAGCTCCTGTAAGTTCAAAGCACTGAACTATGTAGATATAGACTTCTTGCTTTCTAAATCCACACAGGTATTCCTAAAAAGCTCATGATCTGCAAAGAGCAAGCTACTGTGGCAAAGATGATGGACACTTTTATCTCCAATGTATGCTTTAGGGGACAGAAATAAGCAGAAAGTCACCTTTAAAAAATACAAGCCAATAATGTCCGACTATCCAGCTACTTTGTCCAGTTTTATCCAGCTCTTACTAGGTGATAAAAACCTCACAATGTAAAACTTTTTTTTGTACAAAATCTTTCATAAAAGATACAACTCAATTTTTAAAAGCAGCTTTGCATGATTTTTTAAAAGGAAACACGCCTTTCTATATATTTCCATATATTTTCCATTAAAGCAGCAACTTCTAAACAAAGGAAGATGAAGCATTGCCAAAGACCAGCTCTGACACCAAAGTATGTCGATTACAATCAGAATCAGTGCTGATGGCAGTTGACGGGTGTTGGTGCCGATAACACCCAAAGAGGGCTGCAGCTGATGGTAGCCAGTGATTAGAGAGAAAAAAAGGAAGAAAATTCAAGCATGCGCACATATATACAGAGAATGGTTGAGGCAAAGACAAGCTCCAGCAACTTCACAGATACAAATACACAGATACACACACACACACACACACACACACACACACACACGCATATACATATTCACACACTGGGTGGTTGGAGCAAAGTTCCAACAAGCAGGCTCCAAGCATTTCACATATACATATATACACATATATACACATACTTGGTGGGTGGATAGAACAAAGTTCCAACAAGTGGGCTCCAAGCATTTCATTCATATACATACATACATGCATACATACATATATACATACATACATACCTACCTATACATACACATACACAGTTGGTGGATGGAACAAGTTCCAACACAAAAACATGTAAAACAAACTTTATATATACACAGATTTGAAGGCTGGAACAGAGTTCCAACACATTCTCCCACAAACCTTACACATATACATACATACATACATACACACATACACATACATACATACCTTACACATATACATACATACATAGTTGATGGGGGTAGGAGAAACAATGTTCCAACAACTGTATTCTTTCCCCCATGGCTTAGATATCCCAGCAAAATCTTTCAAGCGGTAAAAATTACAATGTGATCACGCCCCAGTTTTCTTCTAGTGAATGACAAAATAGTATGTTCCTTAACACCTTTACAAAAAATAACATTATAAAGTACAGGTAAAGAAAACAAACTATTCCCAAGAACCCATGTGTACTCATAACTAAGCAACTTGTTACCAATTAACAAAGTGTAAGCAAGCAAGGTAGTTTTCTCAACCAATTTCTCTTACTAGCAGGCAGCAATCTGCAGTTACAAAGAAAGAATTAATTATTTTATTATTTATCTTTAAAAGTAATCTTCTAAGAATCTTAAAAGAATCACAAGTCTAAACTTTTATATAAAAATCAGTCATACTTACTTTAAATCCTCAGAATGCATATCTACTCATCAGCAATTAAATAATATCAGAAAGCTAAGGGCAAAAATGGACATAAGGAATCAATCATCACCTGTCCGGTCTCAGTGAGAGTCAGGTGCTGCCACTGTTCTAGTTCCCTGACCTCCTGTTGTTCCCTGACCTCCTTAACTAAGAAGAATGTGCTGAGCCTCAAATTGTTCCCTAAGATTTTCTACATCAAAGTCAGTAGCAAACACATCTTAACCTGGCTTCACTACCATTTTATTTTTTCCAAATGTTTTCTAAGGTGGTCACTGCTGACAATTTACATCAGTAAGTTCTTTCCTAGGGTGGTGACTAAATCATTGATCTGTTCCAGCGACAATGCCTGAAAGAGATTAAGCATTATTATTGTGAGTACCAGAGATACTGCCCAGTGAGGGGCTGGAAGCCCCTTAGAGTTTCCATACAATTCTTAGATTAAGAGAGATGTGAGGTCAGCAGAGCAGAGCAGAACTCCATAACAGCATGAAGTCTTCAGAACATGTGGTCTTCAGGGTCGCACCCGTTGTGGCTGTGCTAAGTGGTGGGCCAAATTCCATGAGTCCTCCTACATGACCCTCAGCAAAGCATTAAATACTGTGTGTGTTGGGGGGGAGTCCCCTTTAAAAGAGATTCAGGGCACAGAAAGATCTAGGTTGAAATAGACTTGAGCTCCAAATCTTTAAAAAAAAAAAAAATCTGACTTTTGTGATAAACAGGAATGGTGATTATAATAAAATCCTCACTATCTCAAGGTGTGGATTGAGCTGGACTTAGCATGAGATAGACATCTGTGACAGGTAATTGTGTCTGAAGTGTTCTCGACTTTTTACCCCTTTCTGTTCACTATGTGATTGCACAGCCTTTCCCACGGGGACTGAACCTTTCTCTCTGACTCCTCTTGCTAGGCTGCCTGGTGTCTGTAATGGCTGATGGGTTATCTGCAGTGATGGTGGAGCTCTTCTGAGAAAGGCCTTTCCTGCTAGGGTGGGGGTTGGTATAGCCGGCCTCGGAGGAGCAATGACAGATAACAGGAAGTGTGTGTTGGGGGCGGAGGTTGGTATCCTGCTGAATTATCCCCACCATGCCTGGAACAAGCTTCAGTGGCTGGGGCACAAGGCTAGTCACAAGCATGAGTGAGCCTAACTGAGTCAGAGAAACCACACCGCTGACATACATCTCATGACAGTGAAACAACTGCTGCTTTAAGCAGCTGTTTTGAGGAGGTCTGTGCATACAGAAGGCTAACAAATACAGATGGATAGAATACATTTCAAAATACTTAGGACTCACACTTCAAAATTTAAAAAAATTGAAACATACTTTGTGTGCCAGCATCTCAAGCTAATTCTTCACTGGAATACAGAATCCCCACTTTGCACCCATCCAAACTAAATTCTCTAACATCTGAAGAGGACACAGGAAAGCACTTCATAATACCTGTTAGCCAAGGGAAAGCTTATGTGCGTTTTGTTACTTTCCTGTGAACTGCAGACTCAGCGCCACAGCCCTGAGTCAGAACTAAGCATTCACATCATTGAGATCAACGTAGGATCTAAGAAAGGCACACCTGAGGATCAGAGAGGAGGGCTCACTTTTCTTTCCTTCAAATGCTCTCAAAGACTTAATCCAACCAAGGTTAAAATATACATTAGGGAATTACGAGGCCCATGAACTCTCCTCCTTGTAAGCCACACTGGAGTAAGAATAAAGATGGATGCAAAGCATGGTTCTCTTCTTCAAGGCACTGACTCTCGCTCCAGGAAGCATCTAGTAGAACCAATTAGGACAATTCTTAATGTGGCAACAGCTGTGAGGACATACATTTGGGTGTGTTACATATTTTCCAGAACACATTATGACACCTGAGTGGTGACCTTGAAGAGCACGTGCCCATCTGTGGCCTCCAATGGCACTTGGGCGTTTCTGAAGAGGCTGAAGTCAAGCACACCCCACCTCCAATTAGTGTTTTTTTCACCAATTTTCCTCCCAAGACAAAAGGGATAAAGCAATTTGATCATTTTAATTTCTAATTTTGTGCTGATAACTAGGTAGTGTTCAACCAATTAATTAAGAAGCAATTTTCAGTATATACAATCTGCTACCAAGTTAGTCCAAGGTACCAATTTGTATTAAACACCAGATAAACAGTAACTGGGTAGAAAGCTGATTTTTGTGACCTCTTGTGGAGATGATGGTACTCTGAGACTTAGGACTCTCTAAACACTTCTGCCACTATGACAAAGTGTATCATGTCCTGGTCTGACTGTACTTCCGGAGGATACAAATAAAAATGTTTAATTCTGGCACCTAAGATGGTTTCTAGAACACTAAGATGTTAGCCTGGAAGGAAGAAGGAATGATAGCATCATCACTCAGTCTGCCTTTATCAAATAAATAGCAATTTCCTTCCAACCAAGTCCCTAGAACTCTGACCTCTTCATTTCCGCTGGAGAACAAAGTGTCTCCTTTGGTAACAGAGAGGCAAAACAGTGAACAGTTGTTGAGTGGATCTCGAAACCAAAAGTCTAGGAACTGGCCTCATTTTCAGAGGGCTTAGTCTGGCTGAGGAAAAGAAGAATGTACTTACTGGCCTGTATTACAGGAACAAATAAGAAGAGCTCAAGGGTCTGTGGGGATATAGTCTCATAGCCTACTGATTCCATCCAGAGAAGACGGCTCTCAGGGACCTTGGTCCCTGCACCACCCCAGCCAGTAGTATCCCCCACCACCAAGAATCCATGGACACTTGGCTGAAATGCCTGCTATGGGTTCTCTGTTAGACTGGAGAAACCAGTCTAGATGCAATCTTTAAAATGATTTTGTGTGACTCCTGTGCTAAGGAAAATGCCAAACTTCAGAAGGCAGGGATAATCTAGACAGGCTGGGGTCAGCATGGGGACCAGGGAACACTCTTTCTTAAGGTTAAAAACAAACAAAATCAAAAACAAACAAACAGGCCAGGCGGTGGTGGCACATGCCTTTAATCCCAGCACTTGGGAGGCAGAGGCAGGCAGATTTCTGAGTTCGAGGCCAGCCTGGTCTACAGAGTGAGTTCCGGGACAGCCAGGGCTACACAGAGAAACCCTGTCTCGAAAAAACCAAAAAACCAAAAAAACAAAAACAAACAAACAAACAAAAAAACTAAACATACAAAGAACAAAAAACTTCAGCTCTCCCATAGCCCAGCAGAGCTGTCTGGAAATGTAAGACTAATAAACTAACCTGAGTAAGCACAGTTAGTGTTAAATTCTGCTCTCTGGTCCTTTATTGGTTTGTTTACTGATTCAATCAAACCAACACTGCACACATTGCTAT
The DNA here is from genome assembly GCA_030674055.1 of Rhabdomys pumilio. Taxonomy (NCBI): domain Eukaryota; kingdom Metazoa; phylum Chordata; class Mammalia; order Rodentia; family Muridae; genus Rhabdomys; species Rhabdomys pumilio. The sequence continues at coordinate 22,796,914 of JANHMN010000017.1, read as the reverse complement.
AAGCTTTACAATGTTTTAAACACTGGAAGAATTTAAGAGGCCAGCACTTGATGAGTAAAGACAAGCATGTTAACTGGAAAGAATGTCATGAGGCTGGATCTGTGAGGATGGTGAAAGGCGGACTGACATCCAGAAACTCAGGATGCGGGAGCAGGATGGATGGCACAAAACCATACCCCTCAAAGTCCAGACCTTCAAACACCATTCCCGGGGAGTATGAGGAAATCAGTTAAGCACACAAGGAAGGAAATGCTGGAGGAACTTAGTAAGGAGGCCCTTTGAGGGTACCCAGGTACCCCAGGAAAGCCCGGCCAAGTGATAATTTCTACAAACCAACCATAACCTAGTACACCCATCAACAACGACTTCAAGCACCTCCAATCTCCCCAGAAGCCTTTGCAGGCCTGCAGGCAAACAAAAAAAATGAGATAAGAAGAGGAAGCTGCCCTGACAGGCGACCTTTCACCAAAGTCTGTACAAGAACCGTCAGCTGCAAGTTCACTTTGGTCTTAAAGGGAACGGTTCTGAATAAAGTTGTGTGGTCTATGAAGAAAAGGAGTAATCAGACAGACGGTTTCAAGATCAGTTGGTAGGACGCTTGCCTAGCATGCAGCAAACCCTGAGTCCCAGCTGAAGCACCACATATATGGGCATGGTGGCTCACACATGTGATCCTAATACCAAAGTGGTTGAGCCAAGGAAACTAAAAGCTCGAGATCATCCTTGGGGTAAACAGTGAGTCTGAGGCCAGCCTAGTCTATATGAGAGAACTACTGTCTCAAAAAAATAAAAAGAGATTATTTCATCATGATTTATAAAAAAAAAAAAAAAAAAAAAAAAAAAAAAAAAAAAAAAAAAAAAACACTCCATAAAGTGAGTAAGTCCACATTCATGCCCTCTTGACTTCGAAAATAATTTTCTAAATGCATTTTACAGAGGGAAGGAAGGATAAACAGCTGGGTTCTAGGAGCCACTATCATTCGTTACAATTCCACTTTGTTCCTATGGAAGAGCTTGCAGGTGTTTAAAGTCAACCAGAGGGGGAAAGGCCTACTTAACAGTGATGTGAGTCTCTGTGACCAACCAATGATGCCCACTTTGTTAGTCAATAGCTATATGGCCAGCTCTTTGGAGGTACTAGCCATGTGGGAGGATCAGATGAATGAATCCAATCAACAGCAGCTAGCACCTGCTAGTGGGGGTGTGGGGGCGGTTGAGAAAGGCTGAGATGGTAGACAGAAGAGTTACTCCATAACTGAAAGCAGAAGCAGCCCTAAAAGGCTAGGATGTGGGAGGCAGAGAGGGAAAGTGGCTTAAGGAGGGTGCATGTGAGTCACAGCATCTGGGTGGGGAAAGGTGTCAGACCTTAATGGGACAGAGAACACACTGGCAAGAACCACTGAGAAGTGAGAAATAGGTTCTATTTCTGGGTACAGAATAGTTGTAAGGTTCCCCACATCCTATTACAGACATGATGCCTCAGTATTAATCAAAGATCATACGAAGGAAAATGATATTGTAAAAAGCCATTTTGAGGACACTAGTTTGGCAAGACAGATTCAAGTAGGGAATCCCAGGGCTCAAGAATTCCTTGTGGAACCGGGCGGTGGTGGCACACGCCTTTAATCCCAGCACTTGGGAGGCAGAGGCAGGTGGATTTCTGAGTTCAAGGCCAGCCTGGTCTACAGAGTGAGTTCCAAGACAGCCATGGCTACACAGAGAAACCCTGTCTCGAAAAACCAAAAAAAAAAAAAAAAAAAAAAGAATTCCTTGTGGAGGCTTCTGTAGTGATCAAGATTTAACAGTGGTTAAGAGATGAGGACAAGCCCAGGGGTGAAAATGGACAGGCAGAGTCAGGCCTGAGACAGTTGTCCTGCCTTCAAGGATGGCCCTCAGCTGGTGTCTCTGACCTTGAATTTCTAGAAGGTTCCCAACATTCCCTTATTCAGAAGAGAGGCTTATGCTGTTTAGTGTTTGTACAAAATATATAGTTTATGCCTGACAGTTGTTTTTATTTTCAAGACTCCAGAATTTTGGTACAAGACATGGAGACAATGTACATGTAACCAGCCCTTGGCATACTTGGCATACAGTCCCTGCTGAACTTCTGATAAACAGTATTGAACACAAGGGGTCACATAATTCATCAGTGGAGGCATTTGGACATCTTGTATTACTCCACAGAGGACTCTCAGAAGCTTGGTCTGGTGTCTTCTTGTCTTCCCTGCATGTGTTACACGTACGCTGTGTCCTAAGACTGCAACGTGCCACGGCTTTGGGGATGGTTGTAAGGTGTGAGTCCTGATCCTGGGTTTCTCTGACACAGCAGGAAAGAGATCTACGAGGGACACGAACGTGATTGAAAAGGCTTGTATCTGACCAAATAAGGAAATAAGCACAAGCAATGACTCAAAGTCAGTTATAAAAGTTTACATGTGTAGTTGACTTCCAAAGGCTAGTGCCTTATTTAGGGCAAAAAAAACCTTTCACTTTATTCATACACACACACACACACACACACACACACACGGCAGGAATGTTTTTAGCTTTTGATGACATAAAGCAAATTCAACCGGAGTGAGCTCCCAGCTGTTGGCCCTTGTGCCAGGCTCAGTTCTAAGCTCTTTCCCTCATGTTATCAAGCTGTCAGCTCTTCCTAAGACCCAACGGGGTAGACACTACATCTGCACTCTGCAGCTGAGGAGACCATGATGCTAAGGGGCTAAAGTAACTTCTCCAAGGTCACATGACTTGAATTTCAACTCTGGCACTCTATCTCTGGAACCTCTGTTCTTAATTACACTATAAAAAGAAAATGACTACCAGTGAGGGTGGCTCTGACGTGGAAGGGTCCTTGCACTTCCGGCCGCCTCCCTCTTCAATGTATCAAATAACACAGACGAAGGAATCCACTTTTCAGTCTTGAATGACAACAGCTCTGGATAAGGAACAGCTTCCATCTACAACAGATGGCCCTTCTAAGCATTTTACCTAAAAACTGGGTTTAGAGTCGGTCCCCATAAATAATTAGGAAATACAGAAATTTTCCTACCAACCATCTTAATATGTTTATAAGTGTTCAAAAAAAACAGTTTGGAGACATAGCTCAGTTGGTAGAGTACTCGTGAGACATGCGCACAAGCCTGGGTTTGATCTCCAGCACTGCAGAAATCAGGCTTGCTGGCACATGCCTGTAATCCACGAACTCGGGTGGACGCCAGAGGGTCAGTAATTCCTCAGCTACATACATAAGAGCTAAGTGCCAGCCTGGGCTACATGACACTGTCTCGGAAAAAAAAACAAAAAACCAAAAAAACAAACAAAAAAAACAAGTTAAAGAGTTTAAGAGGCAACAAATTCCCTAAGAGAGCTGGTAAGTTGAAAGAGAAAAATGCTACAAGAATATCTAAACGCTGGTGTGGTTATTTTGGAGGGGAGGGCTTGGAGGGGATAGGTTCTGGGTTTTTGTTTTGTTTACTTTTTTTTTTTTCACCTGATAACACAGATCTGTAATTGCTTGACTTAGGTCAAAGAAACCCCAGTTTCCTGCAGAAATCAATGCTAGCCTCTCAGGCTCCTGTGGCAGTAGTAAACAAAGGAGGCTCATCTCTAACCTTGTCAAAATGAAGACAGCAGGTCTGCAGCCTTTACTTAGCTAGAAAGCTTTATAGCAAGCGCAGGCATCTTTGAAAACTTGTATCGTTTCACCAGCTGACTGTCTAAGTTTTTGTGCAGCCCTAGCAGAGTCCAAAAACAGCCATGTGTCTGGGGAATCAGCCCCTGCTGCCTCAGACAATTCAGTTCTGCCCCGCAGGGATCTCTTCTGTCACCCTACCCTACCCCCAGCCCTGCCTGGCCAGACAGTAACTGCTGTGACTTCGACTCTTAAATTTACCACTGAACTTCCTTTGATGGTGGTCTTCCTTTCGTCTCTTCAACAGGAACGCAGCACTATTGTACTGACTCACGGCTGAAACGGTTTAGTTTGAAAGCCTAGGACCCTTATTATCCACATCGACTTAATACTCCTCAGAGTAGATCATATTCAACTGCTAGGTTGGTCTCATTTTATGGGAAAGCAGGTTGGGTGTCAGGCTGTGTGTGTGTGTGTGTGTGTGTGTGTGTGTGTGTGTGTGTGTTGTATACATGTGGGTGTGCAAGACCCACCTGTCTGTGTCCCCCAACCAGGGGTTACAGGCATATACCATCATGTCCAGTCTTCTATGTCCAGCTGGAGATTTGAACCCAGACCCTCCGGTTTATAGAGCAAGTACTCTTACCTACTAAGACATTTCTCCAGCCCCACAATTTACAACCTGAATGTCCTCCATAAGGTACTTTTTTAAAAGGTTTAGTCCCTAACTGGCAATGCTACTAGGAGGTGCTGGAGGTCTTAGGATGAAGCTGGAGAAAGCCATTGGAGGTGGGGGTGTACCCTTGAAGAGCACAGTGAGACCTATCCCTGCGTCTTCTGTACTTTCCACTCTGCACTGGAGTTCTTGCGTTCCTGTGTCATGCTTTCCCTGCAATGGCACACTGCCCTGCCAAAGGTCCAAAGGCAAGAAGGCTGAGTGACCACAATTTGAAATCGTGAGCCAAAATAACCGTTTCTTCTTTCAAGTCGCCTACCTGAGGTATTCTGTCACAGTGACAGGCAGAGTTCTTGTTAGGATGTGGGTATCTGTAAAATAACTCTAGAGAAATATATCTAAAATGCTGAAAAGTGGGAGGAGTGAGGGGAGATGGCTCTGCAAATAAGAGCACATACTGAGGACTGGAGTTCGGCACACATGGATCCAACATCTTCTTCTGAGCTCCAAGCGCACCTGCACTGATGGTACACACGCAATTTAAGAATAAGTCTATTTTAAAGGGGAGGCATAAAGAGCATTCTCCTCCAGTGACTGATGTACAGCCCCCCTTTCTTGTCCAGTGGTGCTTAAAGCATGGTCCTTGGATCAACAGCAACCCTCAGAACTTGACAAGCTCTCTCAAGGCCCCCAAACTGAACTTGTACTTAAGTGATCCCAAAACCTAGACCAGAGAACTCCTAAACCTGATAAACAACTTCAGCAAAGTGGCTGGATATAAAATCAACTCAAACAAATCAGTAGCCATCCTAAACTTAAAGGATAAACAGGCTGAGAAAGAAATTAGAGAAATGATACCCGCTGGGCGGTGGTGGCACATGCCTTTAATCCCAGCACTTGGGAGGCAGAGGCAGGCGGATTTCTGAGTTCGAGGTCAGCCTGGTCTACAGAGTGAGTTCCAGGGCAGCCAAGGCTATACAGAGAAACCCTGTCTCGAAAGAAAAAAAAAAAAAAAAGAGAAATGACATCCTTCACAATAGTCACAAATAATATAAAATACCTTGATGTGAATCTAACCAAGTAAGTGAAACATCTGTATGACAAGAACTTCAAATCTCTGAAGAAAAAAATCGAAGAATATCTCAGAAGATAGAAAACTCACCCATTCTCATGGATTGGCAGGATTAATATAGTAAAAATGGTCATCTCGCCAAAAGCAATCTACAGAGTCAATGCAATCCCCATCAAAATTCCAACTCAATTCTTCATAGAGATAGAAAGAGCAATTTGCAAATTCACTTGGAATGACAAAAAACCCAGGATAACAAGAACTATTCTCAATAATAAAAGAACTTCTGGGGGAATCACCATCCTGGACCTCAAGCTGTACTACAAAGCAATAGTGATTAAAAACTGCATGGTATTGGTACAGAGATGGGCAGGAAGATCAGAAATGAACTCACACACCTATGGTCACTTGATCTTTGACAAAGGAGCTAAAACTGTCCAGTGGAAAAAGGACAGCATTTTCAACAAATGGTGCTGGTTCAACTGGAGGTCAGCATGTAGAAGAATGCAAATCGATCCATGCTTATCTCCTTGTACAAAGCTCAAGTCCAAGTGGATAAAGAACCTTCACATAAAACCAGATACACTGAAACTAATAGAAGAGAAGGTGGAGGAAGACCCTCGAATATCTAGGCACAGGGGAAAAGTTCCTGAACAGAACACCAATGGCTTATGCTCTAAGATCAAGAACTGACAAATGGAACCTCATAAAATTGCAAAGCTTCTGTAAGGCAAAGGACACTGTCAATAGGACAAAATGGCAACCAACAGATTGGGAAAAGATCTTTGCCAATCCTACATCCGATAGAGGATTAATAACCAAATATATACAAAGAACTCAAGAAATTAGACTTCAGACAACCTATTAAAAAATGGGGTACAGAGCTAAACAAAGAATAGCCGAGAAGCACCTAAAGAAATGTTCAACATCCTTAGTCATCAGGGAAATGCAAATCAAAACAACCCTGAGATTCCACCTCACACCAGTCAGAATGGCTAAGATCAAAAACTCAGGTGATGGCAGATACTGGCAAGGATGTGGAGAAAGAGGAACACTCCTCCATTGTTGGTGAGATTGCAAGCTGGTACAACCACTCTGGAAATCAGTCTGGTGGTTCCTCAGAAAATTGGAGTGGAGCCCAATAGCCACTGTTTCACAAGAGCTCCAAGTAACTCTGATAAACACTCAAGCTTGAGAACCACTTTCTAAAGAGCAGAAAGACTATAGGGACTGGGGTCTGTGTACCACAGGATGTTTAGCAGTCACCGTGGCACTGAAGGATTCTGAGCTGTGGGCCTCGAGTGGGCCCATATGCCAACAGTATCGTTTGCCTTGCCATAGTGACTGTGCATAATTTCAAATGTTGCCCAGGGACAGCTACTGACAGTAGAACCGCTGGCAGAGACTCTGGAAAAGTGGGCCTCGACTTCAGGAAACCCCTTGACTCTACCTTTTCCTTTCAGGACATCCTCATTCCCTTGGCTCTTCTGTAATAAAATAACTTTAGCTGCATCCTGCTATAAATATTCAAAGTCACTTTTCCTAAGCAGATTTGTGGTGGTACACAGCTGCTGCCTGAGCTCTCAGTAGGCTGAGGCAAAATGACCATCAGTTCTGGCCTGGCCTGAGCGACACAGAGCCGCCCTTGTTTCAAAAACAAAAACAAAAAAATTAAAAAAATAAGGCAGCACATGCCCAGAGTCTTAGCCTTAGGGGGTAGAGGCAGGGGAATTACGAGTTTAAAATCTCCCATAGCTGCATAGAATCTCCCATAGGCCAGACTGGGCTACAGAAAATCCTGAGTAAAAAGCAAACTGAAGAAAGAGCCGAGGAGGAAGCTCAGCCTGCCTGCCCCAGGCACACAGTCAAATGCAGGCATCCACACTCATGCACAGACTATCTGCACACACAAATGTAAGTATACAAAAGGGACTTTTGTAAGTATTGAAGCACAAGTTGCTAAGTTTCATTAAAAAGGGGCAAGCCATTTATTTTAATCCTGAAAATTAATAAGAAGGAAGGCTCATTCAAGGAGGCAAAAAGGGAGTCCTGTCATTTTGTATTCGCTGCTGGCAGTCACCTGCTGACTGATACAGCCTTGACTGGTTTCTTCTAACGCACAGAGCTGTATGACTAAAAGAACTTGGGCCTGAAGTGGCAGAACTGGGTTCAGACAGCAGTCCTACCATTTAATAGCTCTGTGGTCTTGGTAATTACTTCAGTGTAGTTTGTGCCTCCGGTTTCTGACCTGTCCAATGGCCACCAGAATATGTTATGTTAATTTTATGTTCCATAATGTTCTTGGCAGGACCTGACAGGGCATCTTCAGCTACTGCTACCTTTTCAGTAAAACAGACAAACAACCTCAGTGCACGGGATAAATAAAGACTCCGGATAGTTCATCTATTCAGATCAAGTTTTAGCACCAAAAGAGCTTTGAGAAAACGTCCGTACCCAGGCACTTCTTACTTTGCAAACGTATTGAGTTTTGGAACTGCCGATCAGGGAAAAGGACTGCACTGTTCTCATGGGGGGATATGACTTTGGATGTAGTAACACACATACACACACACACACACACACACACACACACACACACGCACGCACGCACACACACGCACGCACGCACACGCACACGCACGCACACACACCAATTTTGCACTGGTAGGGAAGGGCTTTCTAAGGGTTAACCGTTGTCATTTCTAAAACATAAATTCTGATCATATCATTTGCCTGTCTTTTTAGAACGTTGTCCTTGACTCCAAAACAAAACCCAGTTCCTAAGTGAGAGCCACGCCAGAATTCTTTTCCAAACCAGACACTGCCCTTTTCAGGCTCTCCCTTTACTGCCATGGCCTCCCTGACGCCTTCGCTCTGCTCACTTTAACGTAGAGAGTTCTTGACCGTTTCACATCCCCTTCTGTCCTTTCTTCTGCCTGGAAGCAATACATGCGCCTCCCCTTCTAGAATCCACCCCTTCATGCATGAGGACCCCCTCTAGAGATGGTTCTTGAATCCAGCCCAGGGAGTTTCTTCTTTCTGTGTCTTCCCAGAATCTGGGGAGCTGAACACACAGGAGCATGAACAAGCCATGTCCTTGGTAAACTGCTCAGCACTTGCAAAGGGCTATTGTAATGCCAGCTGCCTTTACAGTGTATGGTGGAGATGAATGAATGGGCATGTCTGACATATTCCTGGTTGAATGAGGTAGAACAGTGTTCTAAGTCCTTGGGTATATATACAGGCTTTTTTAGGTCAAGAGCCATAGAAGCAATAAATCACAAGTTATATGAGCATAGGAACTGTGGCTTTTGATCCCTCTTTTATCCCCAGGACCTCACACCCAATAGATACAGTGTTCCTGAATAAATGGATGGATGGATGAATGACTAGGATGAATTTATCCTATTTAAGGACAGTTCAGAGAAAAAGACCAACAAGAACAAAACTCATAGCTCATACTCGCATTAAATCCCATGAATTGTGGTACCTACAAAAAAAAAGCTTAAAATACGTATCAAAAGCCTTCAGTAGCAACTCCTTGGTGATCCAGTCATTTGTCGGATCCTGCAGGACAGTTGAGCAGGAGTTAAAAAGGGGCTGATTGGAGACTCCCCTGAACATCTGTGTGGAAAAGCAGCTTAGTAATCACTATCCATAAAATCTTTATTAGCACTGTTCCTACCCAGTAAATCTCAGATATTAGGCAATTTACCCAACATGCATGAGTCATAAATAAAATATTTTACCAAATAAAGCTGGCTCACTCTAATAAGCTGTGTCTAAATTCCCGTTTGTATCATGAAAACACTATTCTGCCATTTGCCTTGTTTACATTCCCTTCTCTCTTATCTCAGGTTGCTACTCTTCCCTGACCACTTCTGTTTCACATAGCCAGACAAGGATCTTAGCAGTTCCGCACCACCTCCAGGTCAGCTACATGTAAACTGGAGAAAAAAATAGGCTTGCTACCTGGGGAAAAGGCCCTAACTAAGCTCATTCAAAAGCCAAACACAAAGGTCCAGCTCTTGGGAGCTGGGGGCTTCAAGTTTCCATTTCCCATTCAGGGCAGGCCCTCAATTTCACTCCCTTCAAAAGGTATGAAGACAAAAGGCTAGCCTCTACTTCCAGCTTAGAGAGCAAAGTAGAATATGCTCCCCAAAGCCTCTTCCACTTTGGGCCTATCACTGCCTAAGACGAGGAAACTGTTTCTCTCAACTGCGTCTTAAACCTTTCAGGTTTCAAACTTGCTACAATTTTAAAACAAGGGCTATTTCTCTAGTCACTTTAAGCTGCCTTGAAAATCAGAGGGCTGATGATAAGTCCTGGCTTCATTCATGTTTTCCTCATTATCTCCTTGACTCAGAGAAACTAGTAACATCTTTGTGGCTTTGGTTCCCTCTTGGGTAAAATGAAATCACTGGACCAAATGAATCTTTTCCAAAGCGTGGCAAGTGACCTGGCAGACCGTAGGAACATTGATAACGACTTGTTTTAGTCTTGTGGTAAATGACATTCTATTTCTTACTTGTGGAGATAAATTACTTGTAAATAAAATTACTTACTTGTTAAATAAATTGTCCTTTTAGAATAAGTGCACCTGGTCTTTTAAAGAACTAATTACTTTTATATAAAAAAAAATTGAAAACTATTTGGTCAGTAAGAGTTCAGATAGTTCTAGCAGCTGTGGGAGAAAGAAAAAAACAAAACAAAACTTGATCCTGAGGCCAGGAGGAGAAGCACTGGAAAATATACACTCTAACCTCAACCCCCAAACAAATTAGAAAGAAGATGTGAATGCCCCTGGGGTTCCTTGTAAGGAATAAACAGGCACACTAGGTCCCAAGGTAATCAGCTACTAGTCCTCTAGGACTTGGGACGGACCCAGGAGAACTCAAGAAACTCTGGAGCACCAGGACAACTCCAGCGAGGAAGACACAGGAGGCAAAGGTCTGAGGTTGGAGCAGCACCATGGGACAGGTTTCGGGCGGCAACGGGGCAAGAGGCAAGCTAGAAACGCAGGACGACTAAAGTACCGAGTTGCAGGGGTGTGCACTGAGAACCCTGGACTGCAGGCCAGCGGTGGGAACAGGGGTATTATCTGGATGGGGTATGGAGGGACGAGGTCCCAGGTTAGAAGGGTGTGGCGAGGGTCCAGAACTAAAAGACGTTTGGAGGAAAACCTTGGACTAGAGAGGTCCTGTGAGATCCAGGACCCCAGGATGAGTGGGTGCTTGAGCTGGACGAGCCCCGTGAGTCAGAGTCCCAGGCTGGAGGTCTCGAGACGGGGTCCCGAGACTGGAGAGGACCTGGGTCGGGGGTGGGGGTGGGGGTAGTGTTTTATGGCGCGGTAGGACAGGGTCCAGGGACGGAAGAGTCTGTGGTTCAGGGTCCCGTGATAGAGGGGGCGCTGGAGAACGAGATTCCGAACTGAAAGGGCGCAGGGGGACGGTCCAGGGCTGTTGGGGTTCCCAGGACGAAAGGCGCGCGGAGGGGGATAGGTCTCAGACTAGAGGAGTAAGACAGATCCGCCTGACAGCACTAGGATCTCGGTGGACTACGGGGACGTGGGAGAGCGGGTGGCTGCTCGATCCGGGATGACAACAAGAAGGAAGGCAGAGCCGCGGACCCCACCATCCCCATGCCTCGTGGTCGTCACCACCTCACGCCCTGGCCCCCTCGTGCTCCCAGACTCTACCTGTCCTCGCTAGCGGTGATCACGCCGTCCTCCTTGGGGATGAGCAGCGCGGCGGTGACGGCGTCCTGGTGGCCCTCTATCTTGCTCAGCAGCACCGGGCGGCTGCTCTGCGGCCTGGAATGGATCTCGGCCGCCATGTTCGAGCCGCGGCCTCCCCCGCGGGCGGCCCATCAGCTGACCGCCGGGCGGGGACGCGCCGGTTGCTTGTAGCAACCCGGCCGCGTGTGCGCCACGCCGCCGTAAGCTCGCGAGCACCACCGCAGCTTCCCGTATTCCTTGGTGAAGCCGCACAGTTATAATTCTGTGACCCCGGAAAAAAAAAAGAAAAAAAGAAAAACCCGGACCTTGGTGAAGGTTAAAAAGCCAAATCTTCCTCCAGGAAACGGATTGAGTTGAGCAGTAGCAGATCACAAGCACCTGCCCCTCAAACAGTGTCACACTGCATCCACCCTAAGAGGCCATTGTTTGAAAGACACACCCCAATTCTAGGCCTGTTAAAAGTTGAAAACACACACACACACACACACACACACACACAAGCAGTTATAACTCCTGGGAGCTGGGACTGGTACCATCATCCAAACGCTCATAGCCTGTGCATAATTCTACTCTATGATCATTGTAGTACATTGTAGAAGTTACCATGATGCAATACTCTCCTGTCCAGGAGAATGTGACTATCTCCCCATTTCCCATCCCCACCCCACTCCACCCACACCTGTTACAGCTTCTCCTCCGTCTAGTAAGATGTTAGAATATACAGTTTTGTATTTACCTCTCCCACCATCATTTCCTGCCAACTTTCTGTCCAGAGAAAGGCTCTTTTTCCTTAAACCTCCAAATCACCGAACACCAACCCATATTTTACAGTTGCCCTACACCCAGATGCCAAATGGCTCCCTCCCCACTCGTTCAACTAACTGCAGGTGGATTCCTGGTGGGTTTTGGCTGGACTACACTGATAGTATGTTTTAAGGGCCGTAAATGAGAGACTCAGCCATAACTTCAGACAGTTCCCTTTTCAGCCTCCATCTCCCACACATCGTTACCACTATTACCTAATCTGCAGTACACACAAACCATGGGTTCATGACCCACAAACCATGAGGTAAAATAACCCCTTCTTCCTTCAGTTGCCTTTAGTCTGGTAGTTTGAGTCACAACAATGAAAAAAATAACTAATCCAGTGGTAAAATTCTTACTTAGAAATTACAAGGTCCTGAGCGCTGGGTAGCAGTTTTCTCTGAGGTTAAAAGTGTCCATCCGAGAGGGAAGCTCAGTAAGACAGAGGGTGCTTACGGAGAGGTAGACTAGGGTGTCCTAAGAAAAGGCTAATACATGGCTGATTTGGGGAAGCTCCTTGAGCTCAGGAAGTGTACAACTCAAAATAGCTTGAGGAAGTTCCTGAAACTGACCAGATAATCTAGTCTCTTCTTCCCTAAGCGTGTAGAAGCAGTAAGAATGACTGAGAGACTGTCAGATAAGCCAAGCTGCCTGGGAGGAGCCCAGACCAACCTAGCTGCCTGGAAGAAATAGAGATAAGGCAAGATGGTGCCCAGAAGAAGCAGAGACTGTGTGTTGGAAGAATGCATAGCAACTAAACTGCCTAAGGATGACGCACTCTCCACCTGTGGAGCTGTCTGCAGGCTGTGCAGTGAGCTCCAGGTTTCCAGTTTCCGTGAGCTGTCACCCGTGCTCAAGTGAACTTTGGGGTGATATAACTGTCTTCTGAGTCATTTCTGCTCCTGAAAATAACCCCTTATCTATATGCTCTTGTAAGTAACCCTGATAAAACTCATCGGTTCATCAAACTGGATTTTAGTGGCATCTCTAGTTTCGTGTGTTGTCGGTTCCCTATCTGGGGTACTTAGACATGTTCATGTGTTATAACACAGAGCTCTAGCTACAGTAATAACAGAGAGTCGGAGACAGAACAGAGCAAGAAAGGGCTGGCATTCCACTGAAGGAAAGGAATAATAAGTGAAATAAATTAGATCATACCCTACATTAGAATAATTTCAGGTGCATTGAAGAAAACGAGAGGTAGCACAGGCTATAAGAGCGTTAGAATTCAAGCTAGGGTGGTATGGAGAATGCATAGATGACCAGAGGGAGCCACCTTCAGGGAAGAAGTATGACCACAGTCTCTAGCTTCAGGTGCTTCTGGTTCTGCTTCAGCTGCTGAGAGGTCCCAGGTGCCAGCCATGTCCTTCGAAGGGCACCTTGCAGTTTACAAACTGATCAACACGAGAACATAAAGATCCGACTGGCTGTCAGGACACATGACTAGGCAACACTGTCTCCAGAGCTTGGCCTGAGCAGGGATTGATCAGCCCTCTATTACTGACAACTATCCCTTCCTAATCTTGCTACCACCCTTCCCTTCACAGGTATTAGGCTCAAATATCCTGGGTGGCAACCTCTAGCTCAGTTTCTGCTTGGAGAGAATACAATCTGAGACAGGTGACCAGGCCTCCTTGCAAAGACATTTATGTCAGTGAGAAGTAATGAGCCGGGCAGTGGTGGTGCACACCTTTAATCCCAGCACTTGGGAGGCAGAGGCAGGCAGATTTCTGAGTTCGAGGCCAGCCTGGTTTACAGAGTGAGATCCAGGCCAGCCAGGGCTACACAGAGAAACCCTGTCTCAAAAAAACAAAACAAACAAACAAAAAAAGAGAGAGAGAGAGAGAGAGAGAGAGAAGTAATGAAAGGTCCAAGAACCTTGAAAGCCTTGGAAATAAAAATTTTCAGTTCTCCTGGAAGCATACTGTGCTCCTTGGAGGGAGCCACTGACAATGGATCTTCAGTCAGTGATGACTCTGACTTAGGGAGGATAAGTGTGGACCTGAGTCAGTTCCTAGGACACCTAGTTGGGAAAGATAACAAGGCCAGAGCTGAGCTGGTTTCCAAAATTCTTCAAGGTCTCACCAATTATAATGAAACGAACTTAGCAACCAATAGAAATTGTACCAATGTCACTGCTTTGCCTGTACCAATCATGTTAGAGGTTACCTAATCCTTCTGGAAAATTCCCCTAGCCTTACATAAAAGGGGGTCTACGAGTCCCTCTAGTGGTTGCCATTTTGATGGGTGGTTGACTCTGCATGCAGGTAATTTCTGCAGAATAAATGCTCTTTGCCTGTGCATACTATTTGAGTCTAGTGTCTTCCTTCAAGCCATTCTTGAACCCTAACAGTAAGCCCTGTGGAATGTGGGCAGAATGCTCTCCTAGACAAGGAAATAGCACAGGCTATGCCCCAGAGGTGAGCAGAGTTCTGTGGTGACAGGACAGCAACCTGTTATGTGTGAGGGAGAAAGATAAGACAGACAGAATAGATAATACTCAGCAGGGAGACCTGGTAAAGATTTTAGTTTTGATAATCTTGTTAAATAGCCAAGATGGTTTTGAACTCACAGTCCTCCTGCTTCAGATTCCCTAGTACTGGAATTATAGATGTGTGCCATCATGTACAGCTACTTCTAATTTGAGTGATTGATTGATTGATGACTGGTTTTATGTTATACTGAGGGACAACATGTGTATATGTGGAACATGTCAGTCATGCCCACTACCACTCAGACATATCCTCAACCTTTTTAATTCTACTTTCTATTTGGAGACTGGTGCTCCGTAAACCACCCAGGTTGGCCTGGAACCAACTCCATCACTCAAGACTGTCGTCGACTTATTACCCCTCCTGACTCAATAGCTGGGATTATAGGCCTCTACTAGCAAGCCTGGCTACTTCAAAAATGTAAAAGAAAGAATAGCAGCAAGGTTGTTCCCCCAGAAAGTTAATGAAATAGGTTAACTTGGAGATAATGGTATTCCAAAGGTGGGACATTGTAGGAAAAAAAATAAAAACGGCCTGGGGGAACTGCAGGGTCTCTCATGCCAGGCTGTGTGTAGTCAGCTGAGAATGCCCTGGGTTCCTCCAGCTGGAAGTTAGGCCCGGCTGTTCACCACGGTTCCTCACAGCACGGCTCCAACACTACGAGGAAGTCCTTGGGTTTCCAAAACCGGTTTATTGGCATGACAGATGGTGGATGGATCTGGATGTGCTCCCCACAAAACCCAGGGCGGACCTGAGTTAAATAGGGAGGGGGAGAGGGGGGAGGGCTGGGGAGGAATGCTTAATCAACTCCACCCTCTGGCCTTCAGGTACCTCATTAGTATGTAAATCTCTCTAGGGCCTGGGGGCTGTTTATCACGCCCACCTGAGTATATGACTTAAGGGTGAAGGTGGAATGGAGATTAGTCCTCACGTCAGGTCTGACAGGACATCAGATGATAGATGTATCTAGAAGGGGAAGCCAGTGAGATCTCTTAGACACTGTGATGGCTAACATGTTGTCAACCTGATGATGCAAGTCAGAGTCATCTGAGAAGAGGGAACAGCAATTGAGGAATTGCCTCTATCAGACTGGTCTGTAGACAACTGGTTTTGGTGTGTGTGTGTGTGTGTGTATGTGTGTGTGTGTGTGTGTGTGTGTGTGTGTGTGTGTGTGTGTGTGAATAATGATTGATGGGGAAGGCCCAGCACACTGTGAATGGTGCCACCCCTTGGCCATAGTCCTGTGTGGTACAAGAAATATAGGTGAGTGAGTCAGGTGGGATAGCTCAGTAAGCAGTACATGGCCTCTGCTTTACTTTGTGCCTCTGGGTTCCTTCCTTCAGCTCCTGCTTTGATGATTTCCCTCAGTGATAGACTGTGATGTGGAAGTGAAAGATAAATTCTTTCTTATCCAAGTTGTTTTGGTCATGCTGTTTATCACAGCAAGAGACAGCAAGTTAGGACAGCCATGGACTCTGAAAGAAAGATTTAAAAAGAGGGCCTCATAACTAGAAGACTGGCTAATGTTACCACCTTCCAAGATGAAAAGATGAGGAAGAAACTGGTGTGGGCTTCAGTTTACACTCATTTACAGGAAAATGAATGAGGGTATCACTTGGATCTCCAGGCGAAGGCAAGAAGTGGACAGATACAGGCTGTTCACAAGGTATGGAAGAGTGGCACTATTTCCTGACCCACAGATGCCACCTCAGAAAGTCAAGGCATACAGGTGGAGTGTGTCTTGCAGACACTGGCAGGGCCAGAGTTGCTCAGTGGTTGACAGCAAGCAAGAGGAACCAAGTTTATTCCTGTTCTGAGGGCAGTGAGATGGTTCAAAATAAGTGAGAAAGGCAGTTAGTTAGTCTCTAAGTCTGCTGTGTGGATGTAGTTTAGGTAGCAGAGTTCTTGAGTAGTGAGTGTGTATGAGGCCCAGGACCTCACAAAATGGCTATGGTGGCACATACACTTGCAATCCCAGTTGTAGAGAAAAGGAGGGTTCAAAATCACCCTTAGCTACGTAGTAAGTCTGAACCCTGCTGGGGCTACATAAGACCAATGTTTACTTGGGCCTGAAGACTATTGGAGGACACGAAGCCAGTTAAACCTCTTCAAAGACCTTAACCCTTCTTGATTTGTAAACATGAAACTTAACTTGACCCATTTCTTGTAGTACATGACTCATACCTGTAGTACAGGAAAACAAAACTTAAGCTCAACCAATCAGAAGCAGCCAACAAGACCGTAATTATACAACTAGAATCTTCCCAGTGGGACAGATCAAACAAGGCCACTTAAGAGCTATGACTTCCCTTTTTTTATGATTCTTTGGCATTTATGATTCTTTGTTTAGACTCAAACCATGTTGGGTTCAAAGCGTTCCAATTTATTATTTTTCCTTTGCTCAGATACACTCTGTATGTGCACTTAAAGCATTTTAATTATTCCTTGAAAGCAATTTATGTAAACAAATTAAGTTTTAATTTTAGCTCCTCTTTATACCATATTTCATAAAATCAGTGTTCAAATTCACACGAAATTGGAAGTATGCATCTTGTTTCTATGGATATGAGACTATAACTAAGTCCAGAAAAATTTTTATATATGTGTAAGTCAGTGTTTCTCAACCTGTGGGTCACGACCCCTTTGAGGGTCGAACAACCCTTTCATAGGAGTCACATATCAGATATCCTACATATGAGACATTTACATTACAATTCATAACAGTAAGAAAATTACAGTTATGAAGTAGCAATAAAATCAATTTTTGGTTGGGGTTCGCCACAACAAAAGAAAGTATATGAAAAGGTTGTAACATAAGGAAGGCTGAGAACCATATAACTGAACAAGATAGTTGTATACAACATCATTTAGAGGTGATCAAGAGGTAGAGGTCCCAGAAAGAGGACAGAGGAGTGTGCCCAGTGAATCAGGAGAAAACTAGGCAAAGTGTGTGTTAGTGTGGAGCCCATGGAAGAAGATATTTAGTTTAAGGAGGTTGGAATGATCAATCGGCTGTGGCCAATGATGATTAGTCAAAAAAGTTGGCTGGAAGCCTCTGGAAATGTAGAGGCAAGACCTGAAGAAAATGGGTTCAAGAGGTGGCGGTAGGCAACAATTAACAGTCTCTTGAAACCGACAGACTCTGGATACATAAGAGGAATTGATTTCTGAGTTGCCTTGTTGAGTTAGCATTGCCTGTTAACAATGTTCTACCACTGACAGCCATGAGCTCCTGGCTGTCACTTTATCCCAGAGACGAAAAGAATTCAATCTTTAGAATCAGATCTGCAGCCGGGCGTGGTGTTGCACGCCTTTAATCCCAGCACTTGGGAGGCAGAGACAGGTGGATTTCTGAGTTCGAGGCCAGCCTGGTCTACAGAGTGAGTTCCAGGACAGCCAGGGCTACACAGAGAAACCCTGTCTCGAAAAACCAAAAAAAAAAAAAAAGGAATCAGATCTGCTGTTCAGTGACAGAGACATCTTTGGCAAGCAAGATCGCTTTTCAAGGAATTGCATTTCTACAGTGAAAACAGTATTAACTTGTACTGCTGACGTAGGAAGCAGAAATTATGTAACAGAAGTCACAAGGGTTAACCCAGGTTCCTGACCTTGGACCTCACCATGAGTTACCCATTTTATCATCACTTTTTCTAAGGTCTTACACTAGATTCCTTGAGGGAATGTCTTGATAGTTTTATTATAACGGTAGTGGTACAAATGGGTGCAATTATCAAAGACTGCTAGTTTTAAAAGGTTTCTATATTTTACATTTGGATGAATTAAACATGTGTTAGCTTAGTAGGTCAGCATGCTCCTTTGGTCTTGGGTTTCACCTTCATATCTTTGCTTCTTGAGTATAATTCCCTGAGGGTCATTCTCCGGTTTGTTTTCCACCCTTTCCCTGCTCAGTCTGTTGCCGTAGAAGGCTTAGTTCTGCAAACAGTCTTCCTAGACTCTTGTGACTTTGCTACCTGGTATGATTGTACAGCGGCAAGCAGCTGGAGAAGACTAGAAGATGAGGAGAAAGGGAAAACCAGAATATTTCACCTGCTTTCTCTGCTCATGGAGAAGTCTTTCCCTCCCACTGGATACAGCTTCCTCTCTTGTCCTAACTCTTGGCGGGCAGTCTTGGCTAGGATTCCGGGCTTCCCAGAGTGCTGTGATGGCATCTCTCCTCTCTCTTCCCAATCCTGCTGTAGCTACTCTCTAGCTTTCCCATTATCTCCTACAGACCTTTCGGTTCTTCTAACAACGTTTGAACCCCAACCAAAATAAAATGAAACGAGTTCCTTTTATTAATTTCCTCCATGAAGTCATCTGATATGGGTCTTTTTTTCATGATTAACCTCAATTGATACAATGACTGTGATGGTATAGGCATGGTAGCTAACCCAGTACTACCAGCACTGGGAAGCTGAGGCAGAAGGAAAGCCATGAGTTTGAGGCCAACTGGAGTGACAAAGTAAGACCCTATCTCAAGAAACAACAAGAAAACAACACACACACACACATACACACACACACACACACACACACACACACACACACACACACACACACACACACTGTAGAGAGGAGGAGAGACAAATGAAAACAAGACAAAACAAAACCAACACTGTGATACCAATGAATTACCAATAGCAGCATACAAGGACTATATGTTAAAGCCACTGAACTATGACAGCATATGTTTTCATTATAATACATTAAGTATTAAAGTGTGTATAACAATGCAATTCATATAAATGATTTGCATCTAAAGGAAAGCTCCTTTGCATAAAGCATTAGGGTTGTTTATAATTTTAGTGACTATAATCTGAGTAGTTAAGAGGAAATGTTTAACATTACCAGCGTCTCCCTGAATTTGTTTTCTTAAAGATTCATTTATTTTATGTATATGAGTACTCTGTCTTCAGACTCACCAGAAGAGGGCACTGGATCCCATTACAGATGGTTATGAGCCAACATGGGGTTGCTGGGAATTGAACTCAGGACCTCTGGAAGAGCAGTCGGCACTCTTAACCACTGAGCCATCTCTCCAGCCCCCTGAATTTGTTATATAGGCCAATAAACTTTTATCTGTTGGAAGCATGTTAAATCTGTGGCAGATTTAACTGAAAACAGAATCTCAAAGTCATCTTGTCCCTGGGCTAACTTTTCTTAGCCTCACTCAAAGATCTAACATCTTGGTCTGTCCCAGAGAGGAAAAGAAACTGATTTTATCTACCCATTTTGCCTGTTCATAAACTGTACTCCTCCTAAATCCTAAAACTCAAACCACTCCTACATGTTAATTTACCGAAAATGGAAAACAGCACAAATGGAGTTGGGAGCTTTGAGATTATAGCCAACATGGTCTTCCATCTCCTTGTTTATCTCCCCAGCCACCTGGTTTGGTTTATTGTTGGTATTCCTGTTACAACCATGTTTGATCCTCTTACTCAGGTGCAAATCCTGCTCCGTTTAAAGAAGTATTGAGAAGGTGGGGACACTGTACCCAACATCCCCTATTTCTCTATTTTTAGAGTTTGTTTCTTGAATGTTTTTAATAATAAGAAATAGAATCGGCAACTATAGGGGCTTAAAAGGCAGCACTAATTTCACTAGATGGATGGAAATTTATCAATAATCTAGGGGCTTTTGTCTCAAACTACACTCTACCCTACCAAGAGAGCAAGAGGGCGCCTCAATATATGGTGGGAGAAACTGCTCTGAGACTTCCTTGTCTGCCTAAAGTCTGAACCGCCAATGAAATAAATAATTACCTTTGGCCCTTCATTAAATTCCCATCTCTGGGGAAAGACTGAAGTCTGGTAACACTCCTGGACAGGCAGATCTCGTAGGTCCTTGTCTTCCAGGGCACCACTCATTATTTCAAAGAGAGCCACTTGCTCTCTCTTGTCTTTATTTTCTACTCAAGAAACTTCACCCTGTGCCGTTATGTTTCTCTGCACCCAGGGAATTCCCCTACATTTCCCTAAAGTTGTGATTGTGCATATTCCTGGTGGGAAGCGACATACAGTCTGAATCATGCTGGACTAGTGGGAAATTATGCTTTGTGATTTGCTTCTGTGAACATGATAAATTTGCTTGCCCTCTCAACTGTTGAATGTCTACTGTTAGTTCACGCCACGTAACCTTCCTTTCAGCTCTACCAAGTCTTAATAGTTCTCGCCTTTGTGACTTTGTACGAGCTACAGAACATTTGTTCATTTTCTCATCCCTTCCACATTTAGCAAATCTGTATCCATCTAGAACCTACCTTTCAATATATTTCTGAAATATGGAATTGTGGGGAAACCATGCTAATTAAAGTTGAAGTCTACCAGGTCCAGATAGCTCTTCTGCGCTCAGCGCAAAATGGAGGACTCCTTTTACCAGCATGGCTTCCCCTTCTTTGACCTCCTTTGGGAGCTTCATCCCTCATACCCTCTACCTGGGCAAGGCCAAAATAGACCTTGGCAGACTTACAAGTTCAACTTCCTCCCACTAAGCACCATAAGAACCTGCCCAGCAGGGATTCCTGGAATACAATGGAGGTATTCCCAGTACTTTAAACTCTAGCCAATGAAACTTCACCTGGAGAAGAACCCCTTCCCACTCTCTAAGGTTCATATATAGCACTGGTTCACCCCAAATAAAAAGTATGTGTATAAGCCCACCCCAAATAAAGATATGCACACAAGCTAAGATTGTCTAAGAGAACTGTTTCGTTGAAGACCATTGGAAAAGGCTAAAAGAGCTCTAACACTAAGATTTTCAGAGACGTCCCACCCCCAGTCCTGTCCCCTGTCCCCTTGTGTTCCCTGCCCCCAGCACTCAGGCACTCACTCCCAGCTGGACAGTGATCCTGCAGACCCTATCTGTTCGAGATTCCCCTTCACCCTTCCAGTCGGTGTGCAGCCACATCTGAACACACCGAGTGGGAGGAAGCCGAGGACTCAGCTGGCCCCTGACATGTTACCACAGCTGTTACTCAGCATAGGGTATAGCCAGCTGACACATACCATGTGGAATATTTGTTATGTTGCCATTTCACCCAATTGATTTGACCCCAAGTAACAAATTACTCTTAGATGTATGACGTAAAACATAGCCTCTAAAAGTCTAGGATGTAAGAGCAGACTGTCTGCTCCTGCAGTTTTACTCAGGGTATTGCTTGGCACTGGTCACCCCACGTCTATAAGGGTTCCCTCAACACAGCTATTTCATGCAGAAGGTCTCTGTAACTACTACCACATCAAGACTTTTACAGTATAGTTATGTATTAAAATGCTTACACCAGATTTATAGTGACATTTATAGGTTTTTAAAGATTTATTTATTTTATCCTTTTATGTGTATTGGATACTACAGTTGTGCCTGCAGAGACCAGAAGAGGGCATCGGATCCCTTAGAAACAGAGTGCTAGATCATTGTGAACCACTAATGAGCTTTGTTCGTTTTCCGCTTTGGCTACTGTATCTAGTTAACTTTCCTAAAACTAGATTTTACAAACATAACTTAAGGAGAATAGACTTAATTCCTTATCAAGACTTAATTACTCGTGTTTTCAAACAGTTTTAACTCCAGTCTTTTTATTTCATGACAATTATATCTATCTGCAGTTTTCTGCATGAGGGAGTTTAAAGAACATTTTGGATCTGATTCCTTAGCTGAAACAAGGGATTTACTGGCTTCAAATGGTTGAGATTACTAGTTTGCAGGCAAGCCAACTACAGATATCGCCTCCTTTGTTATTTTTTATCTTTTTGTGCACTGTGTACCAACTGTCTACACCATCACTGAAGGGTTGAGTAAGCAAGGTCCCCAATATAACAACATCAAAGGGTAAAGTATACTCCAATGGTTAAAGCGAATTCTCATTACCTCACTCCGTCTTCTTTCTCAATATGACCCTGCCCACTGTTCACCTGATGTTGACCAACTGGAAATCAGTGTTGACACTGATGAAGCTTTGACCAAGCTGGGATGGTTTCGTATTTAAGAGCACTGGCTGCTGCTGTTCCAGAGATCCTGAGTTCAATTCCTAGCACCCACATGATGACTCACAACCATCTATAACTGTATTCCCATGGGAACCGGTGCCCTCCTCTGGTGTGCAAATGTGCATACACACAAAACACCAAAACACAGAAAGTACATAAATAAATAAATCTTTAAAAAATTAGGAACAACAGTAGATTATTTTCTTAATGAAGCTTTTAAGAGAAAAATGCAACATTTTTGTCCCTTCAAGTTTTGGGGACTGGATTATGGATCCAAGTATTTGTTTTCTCACTATGTTCATTGAAACAAAATTTAAAAAATGCAAGTTTTCTATGCTGAGATTTGTAATACCCCTCCAAAGCTTACATGACAAAAGTTTGGTCAGTCGTTGATTGTACTACTAAACAATAGTGGAACCTTTATTCGTTGAGATTGTCAGTCATTAGGGATGGACCTTTGAAGGAGATTGTGGGTCCTCAGCCCTTTTCTCCTCATTAAACTCTCTCTTATGTCTTAGGCATGAAATGAACAAGCAGTGTGCCATTATACGCTCTGCCATGTTGAGTTACTGCCTTACCGTGGGTTCAAAAGTCATTGTGTCTGTTCATGAACTGAAATTTCAAGAAAAAAACAAAACAAAAACTTACAACAGAATTTAGAATGGCGGGCGGGGTGGTGGTGCACACCTTTAATCCCAGCACTTGGGAGGCAGAGGCAGGCGGATTTCTGAGTTCGAGGCTAGCCTGGTCTACAGAGTGAGTATCAAGACAGCCAGGACTACACAGAGAAACCCTGTCTGGAAAAACCAAAAAAAAAAAAAAAAAAAAGTGCCAGGCGGGGTGGTGGTGCACGCCTTTAATCCTAGCACTTGGGAGGCAGAGGCAGGCGGATTTCTGAGTTCGAGACCAGCCTGGTCTACAGAGTGAGTTCCAGGACAGCCAGAGATACACAGAGAAACCCTGTCTCAAAAAACAAAACAAAACAAAACAAAACAAAACAAAACAAACAAACAAACAAAAGAACTTAGATGGATCTCTCTATAATAAAGAAGGGAGGTTTATTAGAATGTTTTATAGGCTGTGGTTCAGCTATTCCAATAATAGCTGCCTATGAACAGAAGGCCCAAGAATCCAAAGGTGCTCAATCCACAAGGCTGGATGTCTCAGCTGCTCTTCAGTATATGCTGAAATCCCAAAGAAGTGGACTCTAATGCCAGTGAAAAGGTTGACTTGCCAGCAAGAGGAAGAGCAATCAGACAGAGAAAGTG
This sequence comes from Rhabdomys pumilio, assembly GCA_030674055.1. Taxonomy (NCBI): domain Eukaryota; kingdom Metazoa; phylum Chordata; class Mammalia; order Rodentia; family Muridae; genus Rhabdomys; species Rhabdomys pumilio. The sequence continues at coordinate 22,773,246 of JANHMN010000017.1, read as the reverse complement.
AGGTTCCTTCTTCCGTGTCCTTTTTATAGGCTGCCAGCAGAAGGTGTGGCACAGATGAAATGTGGATCTTCCCACTTCAAAACTCTGGATTAGAAGTGGAGTTTCTCATTTCAAATAATTTAATTAAGAAAAAAATTTCTCACAGAAGTGTCCAATCACCTGTGTTTTAGTTAATTCCATACGTAGTCAAGTTGACCACCAAGAATAGCTGCCACACCAAATTAGCCTTTACAGGTCTTAAGTGATTACACCAGTGAAACAACAGCAAGCTGAATACAGACATTAATTCTGAGTTTCATGTGGGGCATTAGTGGGAGAAACTGCTTGAGACATTACAGGTTATTTTTATAGTTGTCACTGAGAGCCTCTGGACATAGAGACATCATTTAAACTGAAAGGACTGTCGCCAGCCTGGCTCTGATAGGCCTTGCCCTTTTCCTCCATTTCCTTTGCCTTGCTAAAAACCATTAGACTACATTCCTAAAGCTAGCCATGAAGGTCTTTTTTTTTTTTGTTTGTTTGTTTAAATGTGGTCACTTTTTCCTCCTGAGGCTGACTACCAGGGTCTAGCTACTTAAGTATTAAAGTCCAGCAATCATAAGCCCTCTTTGGCTCATCTAATTAAAATGCCCAATCAAAATGTATTATCTATCCTAACACAGCCCTCTCTTTTTAAAAATTAAACTACAATATTTGCTATTGTTTTTCTGCCTGAGTCAGAAAACAGCGACTTAAAGTTTTCTTCACTTCATAAAGGATCTCTCTGTGAAAGCAGGTGTTTGGGTGTGGTTTGCTCCTGATCTGGGTCTGAAGGGGAACTCTTGTTGTGTGTAATCTCCTTCATTAACTTTATAGGCTTGAGATTTCTGTTAATCCCACAGATGTGAGGCGAAAGACACCCAACTCAAACCATTATGGCCAAATTAATTAAAGAAAGCACCTAATTAAAGAAAACCTTAAAAATTTGTGTACATTGACTGTCCCTCAGTAAAGGTGGGGTTCAAGAGATCAGCATTAGATCTAGGGAAGATAAGGGATTTTTTTTGTAGTCCAGGAGTTTCCAAATGGGGGGTTTGGCAGGCAAATAGGCCGAGTTACAGAAGCAGAACTTGAGCACGACAAATTGGTTGTAATAACCTCCTGAAACAAAGATATGGTTGCAAGGTGGTCACAGCAAAGCAGTCATAACAACAGGTGGTCATAATAGCCTTTTGAAACAAAGACATGGTTGCTATTCCTTGGATCAGGCAGTACAGAACCATTTGTAGTTAAGGTGACTGGTGGGGCGTACCCTCATCCTTGAGAAACAGAGATTTAATCATAAACAGGCTCAAAGGTAGTTTGTGTTTACTGTAAGATGGCTTTTAAGTCTAAGATGCAGGCAGGCTGGTTCATCAGTTACATCAGTCAGCTTCAGATTATTTCTACCAATAAATGAAACATTGCAGACATGAAAATTCCCTGTGGTTTCTTTAAACCCACTTATCAGATGGTCCACAAACTTTCAATGCTTTTAATACCATTTTTTGATCTGTTTTAGAGAATTTGCTTCAACCAGTTATCTATTGGAAGCCCTTTTATAGGTTTAAATAAGCCATTCAGATTCTCCATCTTGAAGAAGCTCAAACTGGGCCGCACAGTCCTAGCATTGAAGACTCTAACTAGGCAGCAACATATTTTGGTCTGTATTTCATAGCAGGTGAAAATGCATGTCCTGGGCAGGAAGAGAGATACTAGTCTTGTTTGGAAACCAATTACAATAACCAGAGAGGGGAAGATGGTACCTACCGTGAAAATAAATTCAAAAATAATTTAGTAACCAGAGCAAGCTATTTGTGAAAGCAGACACAATTAAAGACCCTGGAGTCTAAACTGGGTGACTGCAGGGGCATTGTTGCCTTTGTATTAAAATGAAAACGAAACTAGTTTTTATTTTGCTTTAATGAGAAATAAACACAAGAGAGACTGACAGGGTCAAGCAACTGTTTCCCACGTTTCCCAGTAATTTCTGCACCCACATTTACAGACTGGGGAAAGAAAAAAAAAAAAAAAAAAAAAAAAAAAGCGCTTGCGCATGCGCATTGTACTAGCCCTCTTGGGTGTCCTTTAGTGCTCAGGCCTTTCTCTGCTGCTGCACCAGTTTCCTGGGAACCGCGTTCCGGCTACACCGCTCCGGCTGTCTTCCTTCCGCCTCCTATTGCCTTGTTTTTGCCATGGCTTCTGCTGTATTCCGGCTGCTGCAGAAGGGCCCTCGCCGCCTCTTGGCTCCGGCCGTCCCCACTCTGGCGCCTCCGGTTCGGGGGGTGCTGAAGGGATTCCGTGCCGCCTTCCGCTTCCAGAAGGAGCTGGAGCGATGGCGCCTGCTACGCTGCCCGCCGCCGCCCGTGCGACGGTAGGCGTCTCTGGAGGGTCGAATGGCTAAGGTGGCGGTGAGGACACTGGGCTGCAGCTGCCTGCCTGCAACTGCAGTGGGGACGTGTCCGCAAGTGGCCTGGGGTAGAGGAACTGGGCGACAGGGGCCGGGCTGTCCCCTGCAGAATCTCACTAGTCGAAAATAAACAAATGAGGTCTGCCAGAGGGTAACTGCTTGGGATTGGAAGTGGCCCAATTTTGTCACTTCCTAATCCCAGGCCATTTGGGTACCTTTAAGAGGAATAGGATCATTCATTCCACAGCATTGCGTACCAGGGCAGAAAAATTTAGTTCTGTGTGGAACTGAATTTCGTGTCCACTGCCTAGAGTAAGAGGGTAAAAGTTTAGGTTTTTGATTAATTAGTCTGCTGCTTGAGGTGGGAGGGCAAATTAAAACAAAACAAAAACCCCACACGTTTTGATAAAGTGCATCATGCTTATATAGGATCCTGCATCATGCACTTTCTGTATACTCTGTCTTTGTGGACCAAAGTACAAGAAGATCGACTTCATTCTTACAGTTACCCTGACTTCCATTAGATTGTTAGCACACCAAAGAAGCGGGAGCTGTCTCTAGTTAGCTAGCTATTCCTGAGCTGAAATTTTGATTACTACTTTAATACTGCCTTCCAGGAGAATATTGATCCTGTTCACACTAATACCAGTGAGAACCCATCTTCTATTACAAAGTATTGGGTCTTAATAAGCAAAATTCAGAATCACATCTTCATTTATATTCCCTTGCCCAATAGACAGGTGGGTATTTTAAGATTCATGAATTAAGATTGGAAAAGAAAAAAACACAGAAAACACATTTAGATTTATGATTTTCCACCTAGATATCTCTTGTTTTTCTTCTTTTTTAACTTTAAAGGGTTTTATTGTGGCTTTATTTTTCTCTAGGAAAAGACATTTTAATTCCTGGAATTGTGTGTGTCTGTATGGTGTACCTGCACACACCAGGCTTTCGTGTCTGCTAGTTAGGCACGCTGCCACTGAATTACAACAGCCTGAACCCTCGCCTGTGGTTATGAAATTTTTACACACTCATAATCCGGATACTAGCTTATATGACTGGAAATCCAAGCGGACGTTTCTGAGGTTTAAATAAATAGGATATAAACTAAGTATAATTACTTTTAGTTTGTGGCCTGGATCTGTGTGGTTATAATTTGTTCACACTTAGGTGGAAAGCATAATCTCACTGTTAGAGCAGAAAGAAGGAACTTAAAGCTGGAAGGGCAGCCTGATTTGAAGTGAGCAATCTCTTTGATATGGCAGTTAAGCCGAAGGGAAGAAATCCACACCTTGTATGTAGACTGTAAGAAAGGACTGCCAGAGTTTACCAGTATTACTTTTTGCACTTAAACTGTCAGAACCTGACAATAAAAGAAACAGACTTTACTGTGTTCCTTTATGTAATAAGGTTAGAGCACATCGTACATGGTACAATGCCATCCTCCTTACCATCCCTTACTGTCTCTGCCTCCTCAGCTCAGAAAAGCCAAACTGGGATTACCACGCGGAGATACAAGCCTTTGGATCTCGCTTACAAGAGACCTTTTCGTTGGACCTTCTCAAAACTGCGTTTATCAATAGCTGCTACATCAAAAGCGAAGAGGCGAAACGTCAGAACCTGGGCATAGGGAAGGAAGCCGCTCTTCTGAATCTTAAGGACAATCAGGAACTGTCGGAACAAGGGCTGTCTTTTTCACATCGGTGCCTCACACAGTTTCTTGAAGATGAGTTCCCAGACTTGCCCACTGAAGGCATTGAGAGTTTAGTCAACTTTCTTACTGGTGAGGCAGTCGTCTGTCACGTGGCCAGCAACTTGGCTGTGGAGCAGTTGACCCTCAGTGCGGAATTTCCTGTCCCCCTGCCTGTATTACGTCGGACTTTCTTCGCGGTGATTGGAGCTCTGCTGCAGAGCAGTGGTCCTGAAAGGGCTGCACTGTTCATCAGGGTGGGTAATGGTTAATTGCACTTGGTCAGACATGCTCTATGTGGACAGAGAGAGAAACTTCTTTTTCTCATGCATTCCTTTGCTGGATCTTGGTAGAACTGACTGTTCCTAACCCCAAAACTTACAAAGACCCAAACTGTTTTTATGGTAATCTCTGGTTGTTATTTCAGTTCTCTTTTGCCAATATCCTGAAAGCAAATAATAAATGCTGGGTTGTGAGTTCTGGAGATTTAAGTTATTTTCAGCTTTTTAAGATTTTTGTTTTGGTTTATTTTTAAGGAGAAAATGTTTATTTTAGTTCAGGATTTAAAAAGGGATGTAGTCCACCATGGAGGGAAGGCGTGTCCTCGTGGGTGTGTCCTTAGTAAGTAGACAGACACATGCTTTCTTCTACTTTAAATTTCAATAATTTGACTCTTGAATTCTAAGGCAGGAGTTTGTCTTCTGAATAATTTTCATAAATTTTTATATTTGCTTGACATAATTATCTCGAGGTTTGAAATTGAAACATTTTAAATTCTGCTATGGTTTTTATTAAAAATACAAACAAACAACAGCCTGTGGGGACATCCGGGTGTAAATCTGGTAGAGTGTGTGCTGGCCTTGCATGTGTGAGCTCGTGAGGGAGAAGCTCAAACTGGAATTTTAAAGCCAGCAACTGAACATACGCTACAGTCTCCACTTTTGCAAGCAATGCTTTAGTACAAAAAGTTTCAAGTTTTCGAGCATTTCAGATTTTCAGGCTGTACATGTTTAATGTGTACATTAATGTGTACATTCATTCTCTTAGCAGTTTTTATGATAAAAAGGGATTTTGAATTCTGGCCATAATATCCTCTGTTCTAATTTAAATGTATAACTGTTCATTTTATGCACAGGACTTTTTAATTACACAAATGACGGGGAAAGAGCTCTTTGAAATGTGGACTGTCGTAAATCCCATGGGACTACTGGTAGAGGAGCTGAAGAGGAGAAACATTGCGGCTCCTGAGTCTAGACTCACCAGGCAGTCTGGAAGCACAACTGCTTTGCCTTTATATTTTGTTGGCTTATACTGGTTAGTAAAGATTCATTCTTCACTTTTTAATTTTGATTGGAAGCCTTAAAGGTAGACTTCCAGTTTTTAAGTGTTACTTCTAATAGCATTAAAATTGTATCTCTGAGCTAGGCATGGGGGTACATGTCTTTAATCCTAGGCTGGCATTCAGGAGGTAGAGGCAAGCAGATCTCTGAACTTGAGGCCAGACTGTCTATATAGAGAGACCACCCAGAACGACACAGTGAGACCTCGGTGGATCAGGGTGAATAGCGTCATTGTCTGGTTTCTGTTATTGATGGTGATGGTGGGTTCTTTATTTTTCCCTTTCTGCTACTAATAGACAAGTTATCTGTGTTTTGCTAATAGTAACTTTTGAAGATTTTATGTGTGTTGGCCTGCATGTATGTCTGCACCACATGCATGTAGAGGCCGTAAGAAGGTGTCAGTTCTGGAAGTGAAGTTACAGATGTTTGTTAGCTGCTGGGTTTGTCCTGGGAACCAAACTTGGGTTCTCTGCAAGAGCAGCCAGTGCTCTTAAGCACTGAGCCTTCCCTCCAGCTCCTGCTAAGTCACTTTTTGGCAGCAGTTTGCTATAGAATTTTATGGGATATAAGCTCATCTTATATTTTCTATATAAAAGTTTTATTTCTATCTTGATCTGTTCTTGGCAGCAGCTTCAACCAAGCCTCAGAGTGGAAGAAAGGAGCTTTGCTGTCTATCAAAGTGTCAGCACATTTAGAGTCTTTAGTTTTGTTAGAAATAAATCTGTCTGAAATTGATTTTGGGTTTTAAGATTAAAGTGGGGTAGAGGTGTAGCTCAGTGGTAGAATGCTTTCCAGATACAGACAGACAGACAGACAGACAGACAGACAGACAGACAGACAGAGACAGACACAAAGAGACAGAAACTTCAGTTAGAGTGATAGATTCGGACATTGAGTATCTAAGATAACTAGATGAAATTTTCTGCAAATATTTTTCCAATCTTTGTATGAAGATTTTCTCATGTAAGGAACTTACCATGTAGATCTAGCTGTTTCAAACTCAGAGATCTGCCTGTCTCTGCCTCCCACCTGCTGCCATCAAAGGAGTGTGCCACCACCCAGCTCTAGTCTTTGTGAACTCCTGATCCCCTCATGCTTTGCCTTGGGGGAACTGGGCCTCATAGGTTTTGTATTTATATGGAATGAGATGGAAGGCATAACTGCCTCATGTGCTCTGTCTTCCTGGTGTTCAGATCCCTGTCTGTTTTCTTCCTAGTGACAAAAAGCTGATTGCAGAGGGACCAGGGGAGACTGTACTGCTTGCAGAGGAAGAAGCAGCACGGGTGGCACTCAGGAAGCTCTACGGCTTCACGGAGAACAGGCGGCCCTGGGACTACTCCAAGCCCAAAGAGAGCTCGAGAGCAGAGAAGACCAGTGTTGCCAGCTAGGCAGCTGAGGGTGACATCATCACCATTGTGAACAAAGTTGGGAGATATGGCCAGAGGCAAACAGCTCAGAATATGGGAGCAATGCCTCATCGCTCTTACTGTGCCCTACAGTTAAACAGGTGTTTGTCAGGTGACCGGTGTTTGTTCCATTTTTTCTGTTTCTCTTACATACTGCTTTATTACTGTGTATAATTTGTACAGCTAGAGGTATCTTATCTTCTCCAGCTTTGAGTATAGTCAAATATATATCATATGTGAAGTTTGTTGTAATATGAATAAAAAGCTATTCTTTGAATTATCTTTCCTTTTCATATTGATGCAAGAAAGGCTGAAGCAGCAGCTGTGGCTTGAGTGCAAAGGTACAGGATGAGGGCAAGGCCAGTCTAGCTGTAGGAACAGGACAGCTAAGCAAGTGCAGGTCCAGGATGAGGGCAAGTCCAGTCTAGCTGTAGGAACAGGACAGCTAAGTGAGTGCAGGTGGCAGTTCAGGCTACATGATTATGTACTGAGCTGAGCCCCAGGGACAGTTGGGAGTCCTGCCTATTGGTCCTTGATACCTATATTTGGTAGTCAGATGCTAGGTATGGGGACTACTGTAGCAAAAAGTGTCTGTCTCTTCCGAGTGTCCAGGTGAGGTCTTTTGGGCTTGAAGTTGATTTCGGCTACTTTGAGCCCCAGAAGAGTAACAGGATGAGATCAGGGTTTTTGTTCACTCACTCCCCTTCTGGCCTAGGCACCATGGACTGGCTGCCTCTATAAAAGGCTGTAAATCCTGCTGGCTGGCCATTTTCCTTCGTCTAGTGTGTACCAGTAGTCCAGGGTGTTGTCTGGACTGCCTGTTTCCAGGTTCTTAGTGTTTTGTTCAGTATTGAAGTAAAAGCCCACCTTGATTGCAAAGTTGCAAGGAAATTTTATTTGAAACAGTAGAAAAGATCAAAATAACCTACAGGGAGCAGCAGGTCACATGATACTCAGTAGTCATGATTCTTGTTTGGAGTTTTCCATTAAGGGGTCCAAGAGAAGGAGGAGCTGAGTTCCTAAGGGGCATGCTTGGGTGCATTGTACAGAGGTGTGTGTGTGGGTAGTACATGCAGGTAAAGGAGCTAGACTAGACTACCAAGTGTGTTAGCAGAAGGGACTGTTCATAACCCACCCAAGTAGAGTCCCAGGTTGGCTCTCCTGCCTCTAGTATATCCAGGAGGTTCTTGGGTCTGGTATCCCTGATACAATTTTAATATGCCAATATGCCTCTAGTGTTTTAATTCACTCCCAATAAATTATACAGTGGTGACTTCTGTTTGCAGGAATAAGCTGTCTTATTCTGTGTGCGTGGCGGCGCCAGACAGATGGTGCTATTCATGTTCACACGGGTGTGTAGTCATACTCTATCTTCAAAATGCAGTCGAAACCTGCTTGTACACTATTTCCCGAGAACATGGAGAGGGGGCTCTTGAGTTAAGTGCGCTTACTATTGTAGAGGACCGGTTTTGGTCCTTGATGTAGTGGCTCACCACCTTCTGTAACTCCAGTTCCGGGATGTCTGACACCCTCTTCTGGCCTCCTTGAGTACTACATGCATATACATGTCTATATATATATTAAAACAATGACTATACCTTATAAAATATACCTGGAGTCTCTCAGGACTAGGTACAGTCTTTGCAGCTTTACTCAAGATGGAGTAATTTACAGGACGCAGCCTGCTCTCCGCAAGACCCCTTCTTCATCAGCTTCCAGGCTCACCTGTAGCTCTAACAATGCAAATTTTGTGTGGGAAAGACTGAAGGAAAAGAGGAGGGAGGGAAATACTAGTGGGCTGTCAAGTGCTTTATGAAAGGGAGGACGTTTCAGTGCATGGACAGGGCCCACAGTGAGAAGCCCATTTTTACCTGAGAAAGCCCAGTTGTTCTAATGGCTTTAAAACCTTGTTGTGGATAGTCCTGGCCTTGTATTTTGATGCTAATTCCCCTTTTCTGTGAAGTCTTTACACAGATGAATTCTAGTGACCCTTCTGCCCATCTTAATTTGTAAAATAAAGGCTGGAGCCAGTGATTGGGCAGAGGAAGGGGAGGTGGAGAAATAAAGGATCATAGAAGAGAGAGAGAGGGAGGAGGACTGGAGGAAGACAGTGGAGGAAGATGACAGGGGAGAGGACACAACAGGGAAGCAGGAGGTAAAAGGACAGACGCAGGGTCTGGAAAACACTCAAGTTTTAAGGGTCTCATAGCTGGGGAACAGAGTAGTGTAGGGGTATCTGCCCAATCTAGGCTTACAGAATATATTCATAATTACTGACTTGTGTTTTCATTAACCAGTCCTATTCGGGTTGGAGATTTAAATAGCTCCCACAACAAAACCTTTTCTTGCTTTTCCCTCTGTCCTGTTATTTGATTTCTGGTTAAAAAAATAGAATCTGAGTTATCTCTGGCATTGGGTGGAGACATGACTCCGCATTGCCCTAAGTGTTCTAAGATTCCTATATAGCAGAGATCTCTCAAAGAAAAGAGACAACATTCCCTCCCACCCCGCTACACATAGCCAGAGTTAATTCTGTTGATCATATAAACTGGAAAACACGCCTCAGGAAAACTATTCCAGACACTAGAAAATACAGTATATAGCCTCTTACGTGATAATAGTGTCACCACAGTGGTCTCATTAGCCAGTCACCCGTGAGAGTGTTTTCTTCTTCAGTAGCCACTTGAGTTATTGCCCACGTGTTACTCTGTGATAATCCCTGTCTTTTACATGAAGCCCTACGTTTCTTCTAAATTCATTCGACAGAGATCCCAAGGGGAGGGGGATGACTGCGGATTGCCAGAGTGAGATTGCAGTAACATTTCTGTCCCCGATTTATAAAACCTTGAGTTTGTTTTGTATTGTTTCGGGTCTCTGTAGGTCTGCCCCACTTTGAAAATAAGAGCATGAGTCCCCAAACCTGTGACAAAAGAGTCTACCCAGCATTCATTCTGAAGCAAGAAAGAAACGCCTTTGAGACGATAGACAGTATATTTTAAAGCCAATGTCTGTTTTGAGCAAGGAAGGTCTCAAACAGTGGGGTGGAGAAGGCAGCTAGTTGCCTCAGCAGCCTCATCCTCTGCTCAGCTGCATCTCAGCCCACCAGAAAAATAAAATCCTCTTGCTGAAACTGGCCAGAAAGGTGCAACCTGTGTCTTATATAACAGACACAGTATCACAGATAACAGAGACTGATTCCAGAGGGCACTTGAGAAGAATCTGGTTGGCTAAATCAGTAGGTTTAGAAAAATGTTGATTTTTTTTTTTTAATTTGTTAGTAGCCGAGGCTGGCCTGGAACTCATCTTCCTGGTTCACTGTTTCTGCTTTTCTTTAATTTTAGTTTTTTGGTTTTTGGGGTTTTTTTTGAGCTCTAACTTTAGTTTCAGTTAACCACAAGGGTAACAGACCAAACCCAGCAGTGCAGATGTCATTATGCTTGACATCTCCATGACTAAGCTTCACAAAAGTAACACCATGGAGTCAGTTATATCACATAACACAAGACGACAAGCATGTTGAACGCCCACCCAGCATGTGCAAAATGCCAGACTCTACCTAGAATCTGTTGCCGGTTTCTTTAAGTAAACATTCTTCTTAGTCTTTGGTGATGTCACTGGCAAACTCAGTAATCCTTTTCTGACTTCTTTTTTTTTTTTTTTTTTGGTTTTCTTTTTTTCGAGACAGGGTTTCTCTGTACAGTCCTGACTGTCCTGGAACTCACTCTGTAGACCAGGCTGGCCTCAAACTCAGAAATCCGCCTGCCTCTGCCTCCCAAGTGCTGGGATTAAAGGCGTGCGCCACCACCGCCCGGCCTTTTCTGACTTCTTGTTTAGGAAAGTTTGCAAGACTTTAGCCTACAAGGCTGATGGAGAATTCAGTCCCCAGTAGCACCTGGTGACCTTGCTGAACTCCAAGCCACGCTCACCTTGCCTATCTTTGGGTACAGGATCCCTGTTCACTTAGAGTGGAATGATTACCTGTCTCTAATTTCATTATGATCCCACCTGCGTGCTTCCAGTGCCATGCCTTCTGGTGCCGTGATTTCTGGTGCCGTGACAAGTGATAATGGCTACAGAGATGACTAGAAAGCATAACAACACCTGGGTATTCCTTCTCTTAGCCTTCTCCCCCCACCCCCTATCTTTGCTCTGTAACGGTGCTTCTCAGTTGTTGTTGGAGACCTTTTTGACAAACCTCTATCTCCAAAAATATTTACACTAAGACTCATAACTATCTAAAGAACAGTTATGAAGTAGCAATGAGAATAATTGTATGGTTGGGGGAATCACTACAACATGAGGATCCATATTAAAGGGTCACAGCATTAGGAAGGGTTGAGACCACGCTGCTCTCTAGCTTCCCAGTCTGCTAGGGGTGAGAAGTTGAATTTTTAGTTTACTTCCATTCGCTTGATATTGGCTGATTTCAGAGAGAAGAAAAAGGAAGCAGTTTGGGTGTAAAAACTGGCTTGTGACACTCTCCTTCAGCTTTCAAGCTTCTGAACCCTGTATATGGGTGAATAGATTTACACGAGGAATGTAATTTTAGTACATAAAGTAGCCTGCTAGTAAAAAGATCCATATTTTTCATAAGGGATATACTTTCAACATACTTCTAAGTAAAAATCTTTGAACTCAAATTGTTAGGCTATTTTTTAAAATTTTTTTTTAAATCACTGAAATGTAGCAATGGGCTGGAATGTGGGAAAATCATGTTTCCACAGTTCCAAATGTTCCACATTTCCACTTAAAACATTGGCTCCATCTCTGCACAACTTTTCCTGACCCCAGAAGAATAAACTTTATACATGGGCAAGAGAAACATGCGGGCTACAAGGATGCTGAGTAGAGCACATGACTAAGTTTATCCAGTGCTCACCTGGAGTGCTGGCTCCTTGACCAATGCCTTATCCACATTGCATAGACAATCAGAAGAATATAAGGGAAGCAGGGGGGTAGTGGTGCATGTCTTTGATCCCAGCACTTGAAGGCAGAGGCAGGCAGACCTCTCTGAGTTTGAGGTCACCCTGGTCTATGGAGCAAGTTTCAGGTCAGTGAGGGCTACACAGAAAAACCCTGTCTTGAACCCCCACCAAAACCCACAAGCATAAGGGAATTAAGAGAATTACTGAGCTATAAAGACAGTGTTTGTTTGTCATTGGAAAGAGACAGTCATCTATTATACTTTATTATATATTATTATACATTATTATACATCTCCTGTATTTTCTCACTTTTATTTCTTTTTTTTAAACCAGAAAGGTCCTATACCAAAAATGGAAGCTCGAACCTCTAAGGATACATACATAAGTCATGTTATTTTGCATACTCATATATGTGTTTATGTATGCATGTTTTACTATATGCATCATAAAATGGAGAATGTTATTCTCAAAGTCTTAGGTAGCCACAAGAGAATGTACTAGAAATTATAGGTCTGGTTAAGAAAGGTACAAGAGCTATTTTTAGAGTCCTGGCCTGAACCTGACCACAAGGTGGTGCTCCAGCCCTACAGCACAACTTAGGATGTCACAAACTGAGTGGGGACCACTGTCTTCCTCTTTGAAAAGAAAGGATGTGTGTGTGTACACAGGCACATGATTATGTCACATGACTTTTCCAGGCCTCACACAGCTTTACAATTCTATGGAAGTGTCTGCCTGAGCTAGTCCACTTCAGGCTTCCCCTCAGGATGCTGCCATTAGGAATCTGATGTGTGCATACTTCAACATCATTGTTGATGCCAGGATGTTTAGCTTTTCATTCTCCTTTTCACTGGGAAAAGGGGAAACTGTAGGGATGCTGAAAATAAAAACTTTAAAAGATTTTGTATTTACTCTTCTACTGGAGCATCCACTCAGACATCACGTGCTCTCTAGACCTGCATCCTGATGTCTGCTGTTTCCCGTCCCTTTCAGCTATCTTGTACCATTTTTCCAATCCTTGTAGGTGAAGACCCGAGATCCATGACTCTTCACTTTGGGTATGAGAACACACAAAGTCCGTGGCTCTCAACAGAATACTGAGGATGGCTTGGTTTATTCTCATCTTGCTAGCTAAGAACACCCTCCAACCCCTGCCAACGCCAGAAGAAAATTCATACAGTCAAAAGCTTTGGGCCAGGAGTAGTACTGTAAGACTGTCAACACAGCACCCAGAAGGTGGCGGATCCGAGTTCAAGACTAGCTTTGGCAATACAAGTTAAAGGCCTGCCAACTCCGGAAGCCTCCAATTTACTCCCTCTCCATTTCTTACCCCTCTTCCCCAAAGTCTTTATCACAAAGTACAAACTGATTGTGGTGAATTGAGTCCCAGCACTCAGAACGAGAAATGCTGAGGCCGGAAGTTCACAAGTTCAAAGCTAGCCTGGGCTATACAGTAAGACTGTATTTCAAAGGATCAACAAAAAGGTACAAACTTCTGAAAAAGGAATGCTCCACTGGTGTTCACATTCACCACTGGTACTTGTGTATTCAGCTGCCTGGCATTCACTAACAACATAAAAGTAATGATTTAAGAAAAATGTCCTTGGAGCAAAAATTAAAGGAGAAAACTAAAAACTATAGCCTAACTGTCCCTGCCATTGAGGAAAGCCCTGCATGACTTGATTATTCACGAGGTGACTTTTTGCCAGAGTCATGGTATATTAAAATTGCAAAGTTGTTCTAGTAAGTTTGATTCGTTCTTATCCTTTCTCTGCAGACAAGAGGAGGTCATCTGCAGATGGAAAAAAGGTTATTTTAAAACCTGAGAATAGCTTGCTGAAGATGCTTCCTCTATACAGGTACCTATGCATCAAGACAGAATATCACAAAGGTCTGGTGACATTCACAGTGACCTACAGCTAATGGGACAAGGGAGACATTGGCTGACCACACCGATGAACTGAGTACATAGATGTTTATGGGGAGCCTTGATGGGTGGCCATGAGGATTCAGTTCTTGGCTCTAAGACAGTCATCGAATCCCGGAAGGCCTCTTCCTAAGCTTGTCACATTCTTAGCTTAGAGCTGAGCTCACTGACTCCAGATGAAGGCTGAGCTGCTAAAAGTACACTTCTGTCTTGCCACATGATATTCGGTTAATCACATTCGCAAGTGTTAATCAATAGTTTTGTGGGTCTTACGGAGATCTGTGATTTCTATTTAGCAAGCTTCTCATTTAAATCACATCTGTATCTTTCCTCAAGACTCAAGAGAAAGAAGGAGAAAGTGGTTTGGCAAATGCTGAAAGGGATGTGGTTAGTGGGATTGCAGATCGGTCCAGTTGCTCTGGAAATCAGTGTGGAGAATTCTCAAAATGTTAAAAATAAGATCTATCATATGATTTAGTTACACCATTCCTGGGCATCTGCCCAAAGGACCAACATCTTACTCCACAGATATTTGCTCAGCCATGTTCACCACTGCTCTGTTCACAATAGCTAAGTAGCCTTCATCCAATGACTGGACAGTAAAGATGTGGTGCAAATACACATGCACTTTATGGATACCATTCAGATGAAAGAAAATGACCTCACGGACAGGTAGCTGCATGTAGATGAATGAAACTAGAAAATCATATAGAATGAGGAAACCCAGACCAGAAAGACAAGCGCTGCATGTTCTGTCATCTGAGGCTCCCAGCTCCAACTATTGATATGTGAATATATAACCTGGAATAACTGCAGAAACCAGCAAAGTAAAATGGAGGCAGATGGACTGAGGAGAGGGCGATAGCAGGGTATATGGGATCTAAAGTGGGAAATGGGAAAAACTGGGGTGGGGGTACTTAGGGACAGGGGAGGGAGGGAGATGAATACAGAAGGGGGAGAGTAAAATAACCACAAGGATGTCTGAAGGTTATGAGGAATCATTGTTCTCTAGCTACCTAAGAATACCTACAATACATGTAAGTCTATCTATCTATCTATCTATCTATCTATCTATCTATCTATCTATCTATCTATCTATCTA